>OY720633.1:87026054-87691624 GCA_963169105.1 Ceriagrion tenellum | reverse complement strand
GTTTAATGGACGGAATGAAGAAGGGTAGATCGTATGCAGGGTTGAAAAAGGATATACTAGAGGGATACAGGTCTCTGAATGGGTAGAGGACCGGGAGGAGATTCTGACATTCAGAAAAACCTACCTTAAGGTAGTATGAGCGAAATATTATTTTACCTAGAAATCAATGAATTCAGCAAACTGGTAGAATACTTTTTTTGTTGATTCGTAAATGGCCGATCTCAGAAGTAGTAGAAATGTATTCAATTATCAATATGAAATCTATAATTCAAGGAATTCGTTCAGCCAGTTCCGGAGAAACATTCAGCTGAATAATTAGCGCATTGGACCTGATGGATGGCGTTAACTTATGAGCTCAATGGGTAGCCAAAAGAACGGAATTGAAACGTACCGTATGAAGGAGTAATTTCTTGATGGAAGGGTTATTATGTTACAGTTAACACTTTTATTATTACATGCTGACTACACAATTATAATGTGCTTAAGTAGTGAAATGAATAGAGCTTAGTCAGCGGTAGGAGAATGATCAGAAGAAAGATATTCTTAAGAAATGATTACTTGGGGATTGGTTACGAAAGAGATGGTTCCTGCAATCCGAGCATCATAATGAGTTCCACAATGTTGTAGATCTCATAAATATCTATTCCATGGTTAAATGTATGCCCATCCTGCATTTAAACGCACTATTTTGGCTTTTTTTACCTCGAGATAGTTGTAACAGTGTGTTGATTCTTCTGTTGTCACGGAATCCGAAAATCCGTTGCCATTTTAATGTTTTCTATGTTGGGAGAAATACTCAAATTCGATAATTCCGGGCTTTTACTGTGGAGGAATGTATATCATCAGGCGATTAGTGGGACCATTAACATAAATCATTCATATTATTCGGTGTCTTTCAGTATTTATATGGCATTTGAGATGTAAAACTCTGCATTGTATCATAGGCCTCAGGAGAATATCTATGTTCAAATTTCGTATTCTCGGTTTTGTTAAAGTATTTGCCGTTGATAAGGAATTTATCTTTATATTTTCTCCTGGAATTCATAAATAATCCAACCATATGGTACTGGGCCTACGACTCCCATCTAAAGCTCATTTCCCACGGTAAATGATCCTGTACAAGTTCGAGCTTTGAGGGCTTATTATAATTCCAAAATTTCTCTCACATAGTTCTACATCTACATTACTTATTACCCTGAAAGCCAACGCAAGGGTGTTTGGCAAGGGGTGACTTATCACCAAAATGAACTACAGTGAAGTAATTTACTTTCACCAACAAGCACCACACTATCGGTATGCTACAAATTCTGTACGAACTTCTAGAATAATCTATAATGTAACTAAGTAAACGTGACACAGGAGTATTGCAGGGAACGTGCGAAACATGGTGTTAGCACTACTCGGCAGATTTCGAAGCATGCATTTGGGGGCATATGAATTAATCAGCTACACTACCAGTCAGCTAACCTACTTCTACGTCTCAAAGTAGCCAATATGGTCTCTTATCGATCGCGGGAAATGCGAAATTTTAAACGTTTCTGTTCTACAATATATTTCCCTTATTTTATTCTCATTGTCTGTTCTACCGAAGTATTTTGGAATTCGTAAGATATTGAAAACTTCTTCTGAAAATAAATCATGAATGATTGAGTCTAATTTTCAGACGAAGGTCTTAAAGGGATTCCCATCCAAGTTGTTACAAGAGGTCAGTGACAATAACGAGATCATTATAATGGCCAGCGCCGTTAGTTAATTTTACAAAGTTAGGCACTAATTTGTTTTATTTAGAAAATAAAATGCTCTTCCTCCAGCGTTTAATCTTCGGGTTTTTTGTCCTTTGTGGGCGTCTTCCATTTTCATCCTTTCACTGCTTCATAACGGGGGTAATACTCCCACTCACATCGGCCATTATCTACTGCGCATTTTCTATCCTTGGTCTTCTTCCCCCTATGAGTCTTCTCTTCGATTAGTCCTTCCGTTAAGGTTTCTCAGTCAGCTCTAATGTCGCGGTTCATGTGCTCTCCTTTCCTCTTTTTTATTCCCATGTAGTTTCGTCTAACTCTTTGCAAGCCTTTCTGGATATATCCGGTATCTTTTCATTTTTTTCCGTGAAAGTAGCGTCCTGCTTCTCAGTAGATTTAGGCCCAGTATATTATTTTTTTGCTTTCTTTTCCTAGGGATCCATTATCTCGCTCACTGAGATCCTGAACTTATTTCTTTCATCAACCGTCGCCTGAAAGACTGTGGCCTGTGCCTCCTTCCCAGCGTCCATTTCCTAGATATGATGAGATTAAGAATGTCATGAGATCTTCCTGTGCTGGGCATTCTATCATCATCAACTGGTACTCTGCCTCATGGCAGGTTCCAAACGCCAAAGCTGTGTCCAATTCGTCCTGTCCCGGGCCTCTTCCTTGGTTTCCTTGTAACTTCGTTTTATCTTCACTTCTTCTCTTATTTTCAGCCTTCTTCTTCCTCTCCTCTTTTCTCCCTCCATTGTTCCCTCGACTCCTGTATTTAAAATCCCCTTCCATCTTAAAATACGTCCGATCCAGTTTTTCTTTCTTTTCTGTGTTGTTTTCAGTTGTGCTCTTTCCTCCCTAACTCTTCCCAGCACCTCCTCATTTCTTACTCTAATCACCCATTTCACTCTCTCCAGCCTCCTCCAATCCCACGTCTCAAAAACATTGATCCTATCCTTCACTCTTCTTCCCAAAGTCCACGTTTCGCATCCATGCAACATAACATTCTATAAAATATTAAACCGCTGGGCATTCTATGAATCCTCTGATCTTTTTACATTAGGTATCCGACGTTTTGTCTCTCATCCGACCCATATCCTAATTCGAAAGTGTGCGTCTGCGAATATTTTTAAACGCTTTTGTATGTGACGCAGCTCAATCTCTTGTAGCTATTTGTTCTCTGCTGTCCCTCTAGTCCACAATTGTCTTACATGCACTGGGACGAGTTCTGGTAACAGGCAATTTATTCATGAGAAAAACGTAGCATTAGTTGCTGGAGAGACTGATGCTCAGGGTATTTATTCAACGTTTACTTTGAAATACCTCATTAACTGTTTACGAGTGCAAAAACCCCTGCTAAAACATTAATAATAGCTGTCTTAATAGTTTATTTTTCTTTAGCAAGGCACCTGAAAAAACAAATACTCAGTACGTAGAAAATCAAATAATTGTCGACATTAAGACCAATGCTAAGAAATTATTTTAGAATAGCGAATAGCGTCGTAAATTTTATTAAAAGTATGAAAGTTTATGTAACATTTTTAAGATTTTATGATAAAAAAATGCTCTAAGAAACTTTTTTACAGTTCCCATAACAATGCATTAAACTTCAGGTGCTTAAAAATAATCATTATTATCTAGGATGTACCAAAATAAGGTTTCTATTAATATAATTATAAAATAAGGAACTTTATCATTGTAATGCCTTATTTACATCTACATATGATTATTACTCTCCAAGCCACCACAAGGGCATTTAACAGGGGATTACGTGTCACTAACATGCACTACTGTGTGGAAATTAACTTCACCAACAAAAATTTCCTAATGCGAGACTCGAATGCCCGGGACATTGGAACAGAGCGAAATACCCTTAACCCCTAGACTATGAATTGTCAATGGCTACCTAAAGTTTCCTAGGCAGAATATCTCGTAGTAGGTCTGGTAAAGCTGCATTAGGTTTCGCTCAGCTGTATTCATCTCCGCCCTCGGGAAGTTTGTCGAAATCTCTCGTGACTCTCCCGTGGAGTAAACACCTCGGATGAACAAGAGGAGAACGGGTGAGAGAATAGGCTCGGCGGTAATTACATTATGGCCTTCCTCCCACCCGTTTCCGTCCCCTCGTGTCTTCCGTTGCACCACCCACCGATGGTGTCTGTCCGTCCGTCCCTTCCCACCCCCATCCCCCAGGCATAAGCCCTTTGCCTCCATCCCCCCCCACTCACTCCAGCACTTCCCTTTCCCACTACTCCCGCCCACCAACTATGACCTCACACTTTTCCCCACCCACCCACCCACCTTCTCCTTCTCCACCCCGTGTTAATCCTTCTCAGACAGCCCAACGTAAGACACACATTTTGCTACGGGTGATGATCTCATGCCGGACGCAGATATGGGAGGAGTGGGACAAAGAAATAAAAGAGGCCGCGAAGCCTCTCGGATTCTGAGTCGGAAGTTATTTTTTTGTGATTTGTTAGCGCATCACCGTCGCAGTATATGTGCACATGTTACGTACAGAAGATAAATTCCGTTCCCTGAGCGCAGCCATTGACTCCCTGTGCTGGGATTTAAATCTTATGAGGTCTGCCTCGCATGTTATTGGAAGAAATTCGCTCAAACATCTTCTTTGCACCGGCTACTCATTCATAATTTGAAGACGGGACATATAATACGTATAAGCGGCGCAGTGTTGACAAACATATTATGGAGATAATTGATTGACCCCCTGTGTAGGGGATTTTAATTAATTATTTCTCGTCTTTCAGGAGAAAATAGGTGTTTGCATGCTAATACCTCTACATAATCCCCTTCAAGCCACCTCTGTTGGTTTAGGCAGGGGGTGAGTTGAAACCAACATGCAATATACTGTACGTATACTACCAATGCTACAGAAACTAGTGAATTAACGTAAATTGCAGCTACGTAAACGTGATACAAGAGTCATGCAAGAATCGTGTGAAGCGTGATCTTATTACTACGTGGCAGATTAAAGAACAAGTATTAGGGAGAAATTCAACTAATCAACCATGCTACCTATCGACTCACCTACGTCAAAGTCTCATTGGCTGACATTATGGTCTTTTATCGATCGCGGGATGAACGACATTTTAAATGTGTCTCTTCTGCAGTCTATTTCCATAATTGTAATCTCTTGATCCGTTGCTCGTTAGTATGTTTGAGTAACATGTTACAGTAAGCTAAATCAATTTTCATTTAAATATTTGGAGGTCGACCTTCGTACTGGTTACAAGTTTTCATTTTGCAAATTCACGGAGAAACCTCACGAGCAAATAAATTGGAGGAATGTCGTTGAAAACATGTCACACCATGTCGAAACATGTTCTCCAGTCGCCCACTTCCCCGGATGCGGATAGTGCATTCTCAGTGTCATCCTCTCCGGTAAACAAACAAACAAAAACGGCTGTAACCATAGTGTTGTTGTGAGTAAAAACAGAATCGAACTATTCCACAAAATTTAACTCACAACGCACGACGCGTTTCAACTCACAAATTCGTCATCACAGTTACAAGACAATTTGATAGTAGGATGAAAACATTTATCTTTCTCAAATGTCTACAATGTCTGGAGAGAAGTAGAAGAAACGGAAGTTTTGGGTTGGTGAAAAGGAAGAAGACGTAGAAAGGTGGAAGCTTAATGATGGAAAGATTATAGAAAAGAGGGAGAAGAGGAGGAAAGACTGTCGTGGTTCGTTGCGGGGATTGGCGAGGGAGAGTGAGCGGTTGGACGGGAAAACCAAGGATAAGGGAATATGGGAAAGGAGAGAAATGGTTGGCTGAGGAAGATGAGCTGAGGTGACTCTTAGTCGGGGACTAACGATGGAGAGTAAACGGTTGGAGAGGTGATTGGTGGCCGAGGCCGTGTTCCAATCCGATATTTTTCACACTTCGTACCCTTGTGTGCTCTTTTCGATTGTCATTTTCCGGATGTGACGTCGTATAGTGCGGTTCCAATACGTTAGAGCGCATCATGGCTAGGGCGCTGGTGCACGTAGAAGGTAAGTGTGTGACAATGCGCCCTTTTGCGCCCTAAGAATTTCCCATTCGTGAATAATGCGAATTCCCAATGCGATGTCTTGCGATAAATTACAATTCTGAGTGACTAATGGATGTTCTTCTGATATACTAGTGATAGACGAAAGGATAATACAATTCATCGGCCTGCGGAAGAAATACACAGACCAACTTACGGGTCGAGGCGGTTCTGATATAGTTCCGACATTGGACACTGGGAGACATTGGCGCTGGCTACCTTAAGAGCAGAGAAGTGCGTGAAGTGCAGGATAGGGCATAAGGGGCGTAAGTGCATAGGGTGCACCCTACGGATTGGAACACGGCACGAGTACAATGTCCTGAGGGGAGAGAAAGGGAAGTCGGGAATCGGCTAAGTCATCAGGAGAGAGGCTTTAGTTGGAATATGACCGTTCGCTTTGAGGAAGGAGATCATATCTCATATCATAGGAAGGAGATTATATATACCTTTCAATCCACCCCAGAGGTGTGAGGCTGGGGGTAAGTTATCACCAACATGCACTACAGTTTTTTCACTGCTGTAGTATTTGTATCATACCGATAGTGTGGTGCTTGTGGGTGAAAGTAAATCTCTTCACTGTAGTTCATGTTGGTGATAAGTCACCCCCTACCAAACACCCTTGTGGTGGCTGGCAGGGCCATAAGTGGATATAGATGTAGATGTCCACATTGCCCCGATTAGAGTAAATGAAACGACGAAGACGACTCGGTGCTCGAGATGTCGGCCAATATTGTTTAAGTACGCTTTTGCATATTCAGATCTTTGACTCGGCGTGATAGCGTAATAATACCTATCTTCTACAATATAACATCTACATTAACGAAATACCATTCAAGCTATTACTAGGATGTGTGACTCGGGGTGATTCCACTCTAGACCTGCGGCACTCATCCTTGCTGAAACCAGAATCGCGGACTTTCCCCCAGCCGCTAGCCACAGGCCAAAATCAGTCAGAATAACAGTGCGTGGTCAGACCAGAAACTAGATGGGTGCTGCATAAACGAACACGCTACCAAGCAGTACACTAGTCGTGATACAACCAATGGCAAGTATTATTAAAGCTACTGATAAATAGTGCCAAATGGTACTAAATCATGCCGGGAATTCCATGAGGGGTGGTGGTTAATTATGATGTTAAGGCATTTAGCAGAAGTACAAAATCTACTCTACACAGTGAGGGTCACAGTTTGATGTGACTGATCTATCGCTACTATTATGGACCTCTATATGCGTGGAAAAAAACTAAATTGCAGATCTATCGGTTAAACTGTCGATTTCTCATGCCTGGGATTGTTTCTACCATGATAATTTAGCTCCAGCAAAATATATTGGACGCAAAATAATAGTTCACATCTAACCTTCACAAAAGTTCAATCTATAGTTGTCCCTTGGATCAGATAGAGGATCCCTTCCTAATACCTTCCACTGTTGAGTAACACTGCTAAGTTAATCGTAGCAATCTTTAACAAATCTAGCTGCTGTACGCTGTATTCGATCTATGTCTGAATGAATGAAGATTCAGAATGTGCCAGAAAATGCTTTATCAAGAGGAAACCGGTCGCTGTAAGTGTGGAAAAATACTAAGTTTCATTATGGAAACGGACACGGAATTATGTTTGACGAAGAAAAAATATTTCAGCTGGGCGTAAGGGTTCTTATCACTCCCAAGTCTGATATCGTCGCTCGCCAACCGATAGGAGGCCTGTGGTTATATTTTTGGCCGTCGCTTTTTCTCACTCGCGATCTCTCTCGGAGCGACGTGAGCCATGAAGGCGTGATTATTCATACTTTTTGAATTGCAAATCGTTTCTGCGCGTGTTCCTTCCTCGCTTGCGTAATGAAGCATTGATGATTATTTATCAAGTTCGTTCAAAGTTTGAAATTAACTCCGTACGTTTTTAAGGACTTCATTCATTAAGTTATTTTGAGCAACCCCTATGATTAGAATTTCCCTCGGTCGATTCGTTTTTATTCGGAAGAAATGTAAATCGTGGTAATGTATGTATATCTACATCTACATATTACCCCGAAAGCAACTTCAAGGGTGTTTTGGCGCGCAATGTAATGCCCTGGTAACTTTAACCAACGTACACTACACTATAGTAAGGCTACCAATGCTACAGAAACGGTTCCCTAGGGACTCGAAAGCTACACGCTGGGCTTAGTTTATTTGAGAAATTCAGAACTGGTGTGGTTCAGAGCGACACTGGGGATATTATCATGACGCTATACTATATCTCTAGGTCCGACAGGAGCGATAAAATAAGAGAGATACATTGCTTAACAGATAGGTACAAAAACTCGTTCTATCCGCGCACAGTAAGTGACCACAGTAAAAATTGAACTCCACTAAATACACTCCCATAATACACGTCACCATTTCACCTCCCAAAAACTCATCCCTTACATCTTTACGCGGCTGGAATCTTAACACCCCTTGCCACCCGCTAAACTACACACAAAAATACCGTGCAAGCCACATGTGTGGTAAGGGGTGATTCCACACCAAGCATACAGCACTCATCCCAGTTCAAATCAGAACCGCGCACGTTCCCCGGATGCCAGGCGCAGGCCAAAAGCAGTCAGGACAACGGTATGCAGTCAGACCTGAAACCAGGAGAGTGATACGCACAAGAACATGCTACCATGCAATACACTACTCAAGATACCACTACAGGTTGTCATTATTGCGGCAGATAAATAGCTCTACGAGGTACTGAATCATGCAAGAACTATATCATGCCGGAGATTTCATGCGAAGTTAGTAGCTAATAATCATGTTAAGATATTTAACACTACTGAAAAACCCTATTTTACCTAGTCAGAGTCAAAGTATCCTAGAACTGATCTATCGCATGCATTATGGTCCATTATTGTACGTGGAAAAAAAATGACATTTTTAATATATCGGTTCTGCAGTCTATTTCCATAATCTTATGCCCGTATTCGTTTCTACCATAATAGTTTGGCTCAAGCAAAATATGTTGGACGTCCAAGTCATCCAGGGTAGTCCAGGGTAGTCCAGGGTAGTATGTAGGTATAGAAACTAATTGTGTTATTGTATATTGCAACTACGTAAACGTGATACAGGAGTCATGCAGGGATCGTGCGAAACGTGATGTTACATCTGCGAGTAACGGCTTCTCATCCAGAGGGTATGAATCCGAATACCTCATCCAGTTATGCCCTCCTTCTTTTATCATTATCCCCCTCTTCTTCGTCGTGGAAATCTAATTACTTGAAATAAGACAATCGGCGATCGATCATATGCTCCCTGATCGTGTATAGGAAATACGTTTTCATTGATCAGTGCTGCCTCCAACAAACACGTAACCAAATCGACAGAGGGGGGAAATTTTTTCCTAAGGTATCCGCGATGATTACGCTGCTGCCCTGCCCTCTTGGGTGGGGTTAGTGGGTGGCGTTTCGGGCGTCGTTCCTCTTTTGTTTTGACGGTCCATGACGGAAGCCTTCTGCTTCTTTGTTCTACGTTACGTCGAGGAGGGTGTTGGCCCGCCTTCTTTTAAGGGCGCTTCCGCTGACTCCTCGCGATGTTACGCTATTGCAAGCAGAAAGCCTTTCGGGAATCTTTTGTGTCCCGTGTGGCCCCGTTCGGCCTGCCATATCCCATTGAGTAGAGACGGGAAAAAGCGCTCGTTTGATCAATAACCTCGCTCGTTCCAAATCGCCTCTCAGAGATTATGCGGGGACTTGGGGAGTCTTTTGTGGGCACCACGGTGGTTGGCCGTTCACCTTTTTTTTTATTTATGCCCGCGTTAGGAGTGACGTGTGAGGAGCCGAAAGAGGCCAATACCCTCTCGCAAACCTGCCGCGGATTTCCATCGCGCTTCGTGTCACTGAAGGTGATTGAAGCGATTTTTTCATGTACAGAGTTGCGTGAAACTTTGTATTCATATACATGTACAAATATATCTTGCAGGCTATCATTAGGGTTTATGACTCGGGGTGATTCCACCCCTGGCACAATGCACTTTTCGCCGTTCAAATCAGAAATTAGCACGTTCCCCCAGCCGCTTGACGCCGGCGAAAACACAGTCAGGGAAACAATGCGCAGTCAGACGAGAAAGTAGGAAAGTATTGCTTAGTCTCGCCTACCTGCCATGCAACACTAGCTAAGATACAACCACTGATTAGTATTACTAATGCGATTTTGAAATAGTACTACAAGGTACCAGATCGTACCGGAAGTTTCATGCGGGTTGAGTTGTTAATAATTATGGTTAGATATTAAGCACAAGTACCAAATCAGCGGGGATCGGGTTGGTGTGGTGGCTAGAGTACTGGCCAACCATACGGAGGACCAGGGTTCAAATCCCTGCGAAGGAGGATGTTTTTCAGAGGAAACCCGATCCCTACTTGAGTGCCTTGTGGAGGGCGCTTAAGTGAAGTACTCCGTCCGCCGGATGAGACGTTAAACCGTGGTCCCCTTTGCGCCATTCGTTAAGAGCAGGCTAATGCCGACGCCGGGTTTCTATCCACCCTTCCTCCCTTACCTATCCCCTATGGCGCAAATGACCTTAGTCGTCGGTCGCCTCCCCAAAAAATATCCTAAACCAAATCAGCTCTACTTAATGATGGTCGTAGTTTTTTAGAAGTGATGTATCGCAACTATTGTGGTCCCGTGTTGTACGGAGAAAAACAATGAAATTTTTAATCTATCGGTTCTGCAGTCTATTTCCTTAATCTTATGCCCGTGATCGTTTCTACTGTAATAGTTTGTCTATGGAAAATATATTAAAATGAAGAACGTTCGGCAAATAATAGTCTATGCATCAAGCTTTCGTAAAATATTATATTTACATTTTTCCTTTCGATCAGACAGAGGTTCCCACCCTAATTCCATCGTCAATTCAGTAACACTGCTATGTTTACCGTAACAATTTTTAACTAATCTTGCTGCTGTCCGCTGTATTTGATTTACATACGACTTCTCTTTGTAATACCTATATTTGTATTAAAGTGGAGAAATTGAACCGATGGGTTTTGGTTTAGTGGCTATTCGATGCTATTTTAACACGTTGCCTTATGGCACATGACATTTTTTTCGTAATAATTTCGATAGCATGTGTACAGATTTTCTTCTTATAGTGAAATAACATATATTACATTCGATTATGATAGTTTATAACATATATCTGGGTGTCACGCCGATAAAAAAAATCGTTTAAATAGAAGTCACGCGTAAATTTTGACTACCGCGCCAAAAACTGTAGGCGTAACCAGCCTTTTTGAAGGGAAAAAGCTCTACATCTACATAATACCCCGCGAGCCGCCGCATGGGCGTGTGGCAGAGGGTGTTCGGTCACCAGCCGTGTTTGCGCTTTAATTGCAAGTTTGAGCTTTAATCCTTCATTTATTTCTGTTTCTGTATGTATCGTGAGTTTCCCCGCACAACCAGACGTAATCAAGTAATTAGTGGTCTTAGAATATGCCTTCGACTTACTTTTACCACTTTAAAAATATCCTCTCAACGGCCAACCATTTCCGCTTCAAATACCTTGACGGCTTTTTTTACGCGATGCATGTGCGTTACGTTCGGCCAAAATCTCAAAGTGTCGAAAAAATTTAAGATCTTGTAGCATATATTTTTTCCCTTTGGATGCAAACATAACTGTCAAAGAGCATACCTATTATAATGAGAGCCTGATTTTTTTCTGGCCGCGCGAAATCCATCGCCCGATTGATCGATTGATTGCCGCACCAATCCGCGAGGCACATTAATATCCCATCCTTTTAGTATCTCAGTCAATATGGGGTGGGGACTTGGAATTTTCTCCAATAGAACCTCGTCGGGAGCGAAGAACAGCGCATTGCGTTTTCACAAAAGAGTCTGAGAGGGGGAATCGGAGGGGGGGGGCACAATGATTCCCCCCCGGTCCCTCCTACAAACCTCCTACTTTTCCATCAGTCCCGCAGACGATGTGAAAAGGGAAAAAATCGGAAAGTTAATAACTTGTTATTTATGGAAGCGATGTCGACGGTTTGACAGCCATTGCTTTCGCTCCCGGCGACTGTGCCGGCTGGTGTCTTTCCCACGAGGTCTACGGGAGAGGCAACTCCGTGGACTCCTCCTTTCTAAAGAGAAGGAAGAAGGGAAAGGAGGAGGGAGGAGGAGGAGGAAGAGCACTTGAATTGACGTGGATTGCAAAGCGGGTGGGGTGGCAGCAGTGATGAGGGGAGGGTTGAGTGGTGGGTTACCGTGGAAATGATGGTCCGCGGTAATGCGCCCCTCCCCCAGTGCAAAGGTAATCTACATCTGCTTAGCCCAAGTATTCCTTAGTCCAAATTCAAGTGCTACGCATGACCGCGACGCTCCCCTCCCCTCAAAGGTAATGCTTTACTAGCAGAGCACTTTAGCGGTCAGGCGCTTCCCAACCACGATAACCCCGCCAAATTTAAACCGAAGCACTGAAACCTTGAGCGATATCTTATAACATGACCTCTGCATTCATCCGATATTGGTCCAAATGATGAAAATTCACGAGGTCTCCTAATATTTGATATTGTTTCTTAGGTTTGGTTCATAATTTTCAATGAAAGAAACCAAACGGAATTCACACAAACTTTATTGTGAATAATGATACTGAAGGCACAATTTACATTGTTACAGAAAATTCAACATAACATTTGAAACACAGAAGTGGAATTCATTTTCAAACTTGGCATAAAATCACACAAATCCTCGCACAGCCATACTATAGGACCATAGGCCAAATTAATTAATTAGATGTCAATACAAAAGTAAGAGCAGGCTTCGGTCATAACTGTAAAACATCTAACCATCTTATTCACACCGTACTTACCTCGCTAAATCACTCGGGAAGTTGGAAAATGCAATTCTTTTGTCTAATCTGCAGCCAGAAAAATTATTGAACCAACTGGCTGAGCAATAATGCCGCCCGGGTCGCTTCTCACATTCACGACTTGCCGCCAAGTTTGTTATTTTGATACGGACCATGCAGGCCATGTGACTTTTTCCTAACGAAATCATAACGTAGTTTTTTGTTAACAAATTCACTGAGTATAAACAATAAAAATAATTATTAATAAATTAATAACCTATTATCGTCTTATTTAAGATCTTTTTTAATTTGCGCCTGAAGTAGATGACGCTAAAGTCACTACATACGATATATCGCAGCAAGCGACGTAGCCTTGGTACTACGTGAGACGTTTTTGAGGGTGGGGAGTTGGGATTATCTTACATAGTCTTACGTAGGGGAGGGAGGGGGACAGGGGGTCTGGAACCAATTTACGTAAGATTTTTGTCCGCCTTGAAACATTGTATCCTTTCCGAATGAAATTGAGCAGTGACATGGGGCACCCGCTCGTTATTGGCGTACGCGTAATCTCACCGCTACACCTCTGCTCCTATTCTGTCGCCGGAATGGCCAGCTTCATTACCTCTACGTACGTCTTATGTTCGACTGAGAGGGAGGGGGGGGTTTGGTAAAAATCTTACATTGTCTTACATAGAGGGAGGGAGGAGTCAAAAATGGCAAAAATCGTCTTATGTGATACGTGAACGGCCCCTCATTACCCTGCAAGCCACCATAACGGTGTTTGGCTGTGGGTGACTTCTTATCAACAGTATTCTCTACAGTGTAAAAAATAACTTTCACCTACAAGCATCTCACAATCGGTATGCTACGAATTCCACAGAAACTACTATAATGTATATGTAAGCGTGATACAAAAGTCATGCAGGGAACATGCAAAACATGGTGTTAGCACTTCTCGGCAGATTGAGAAACATGTATTGGGGGCATATGAATTAATCAGCTGCACTACCCGTCAACTAACCTACTTCATAGTCTCAATACAGCCATTATGGTCTCTTATCGATGGCGGGAAATCGAAATTTTAAACCTTTCTGTTCAGAAATCTATTTCTCTTATTTTGTACTCATGATCTGATAGAGGTGCCGTTGTATGTCGGAGTTCATAAAATATTGATAACTTCGTCTTCTTCTGTTGTGTGTCATCCCAACATTTCCAGTGCCGCCGTTAAATCGTTTTTTCCATTTACATTTACATACTATCCCGCAAGCCACCTCAAGGGTATTTGGTGGGGGGTGAACTATCACCAACATGCATTATAATGTAAGGATAACATTCACGAAAATGCACTGCACTATAGCTATACGACCAATGGTGCAGATTTTATTGTATACTGTAAATATGTTAACGAGATACAACAGTCATGCAGGTATCATGGGAAACGTGATGTTAGTTCTACTTGGTGGATTTAGAAACAGGCATTAGGGATCACATCAACAAATCAGCTACACTATCTGTCGACTAACCCACTTCTAAGTATCAGTGACAGTCATTATAATCTCGAGGAAAAAATACATTTCTATCCTGTCTTTATTGCACTCTGTTTGCCTAAAATTGTTCTCGTGATCTGATCTACCGCGGTATTTTGAAGTTCGTAACATATTAACGACTTCTTCGGAAAATAAATTGGTTTTGAATTGAGATTAAGTCGAGTTTTTAATCGACGGTCTTAGAGGGTTTCCCTTCCCAGTTGTTGCAAAGAATTGGTAACACTAAGGAGGCTGTCATAACGGCCTTTCACGTATCTGTCTGATCTTCTCTGCACGTCTTCCAACTCAGTTTTTAACCCTAACTCGAGAGGATCCCAATTACTGGTGGCGTATTCCAAGTGAGGTCTAACTTGATCTTCTCTGCACGCTATTGGAGTGTGCCCGAGAAATACGAATAGACTGTACGAAAACAGAAGTAGCGAGATTTTATAAGACGAGGCTGGTCATCAAAGTAGGAGGTCACAGATCGGAGCAAGTTGAGCCGTTTGACTGCTTAAGTGGCGAGTACGTTGGGAGAAACTGGACATGTTAGAAAAGATATTATAATAGGAGATAAGTACTGGTGAAAGAGGCGTTCAGCAGTAGGAGGGAGTCGGCGAGAGGAGGCTTGGGTAAGGATATGAAGAAGAGGCTGATGATGAGTTTGATATGGATTTTAGCGTCGTTTTGGGTGGGAACGCAGCCTCTTGAGGTAGGATGATGGGCATATGTTGGAGATGTGGGTTCGTAAAGAGAATGAAGGGAATAGGGCAGACGGAAAGATAGACAAGCAGGTAAGTGTTTGCTGTGGTGTGTGAGGAAGCATCTAAATATTACCCTGGAAACCACCTGAAGGGTATTCGGCAGTGAATGATTTATCACCAACGTGCACTACAGTGTAAAAGTAACTTCCAACAGTATACACTACACTGTAGGTATGCTACAAATGTCGTAGAAACGATCGAATTAATTTATTATGGAAAAACGCAATCGAGATACAAGAGTCATGCAGGGATCATGGAAAACATTATGTTAGGGCTACGTAGCAGATGAAGAAACGGGCGTTGGGGAGCAAATCAACCAATCAGCTACACTATATTGCACCGCACTACATCTCCAGGTCTGACAGAAGCGATAGAATATGAGTGATACACTGCTGAGCTGATAGGTACAAGAACTCGTTCTTTCCGCGCACGGTAAGCGACCACAATAAAAACGGAGCTCCACTAAATACACTCCCATAATACACGTCACCATTTCACCTCCCAAAATCATACATCTTTACACATTTACACGGGTGGTGACCTAACACCTCCTGCCACACGCCCATCTACATCTACGTCATACCCTGCGAGCCACCACGAGGGTGTGTGGCAGGGGGTGAAGATCACCAAACATGCACTATTGCCATGCAAGTAGGATATTTAAGGGAGATATGTTAGATAATAGTGTCACATGGAGCTAGATGGTTAGTATCTACATAATGCGCCCTTGCGCCTACGCCCATGAAGCGGCTCGCAGGGTAGTATGTAGAAGATGTATGCTATTAATGCTGCAAAATCTAGAGAACTAACGTAAAACGCATATACGTAAATGTGATACAAGAGTCACGTAGGGAACATGAAAAAGATGGTGGTAGCCCTGTGCGGCAGATTAAGAAACAGGGGAATTAGGGAAATGAGAAAACTAGGGAGCAAATCAATAAATCAGCTCCACGACCTGTCCACTAAAATACTTGAAAGTCTCATTGGCAGCCGTTATGTTCTCTTGTCGATCGCGGAAAAAATGACTATTTTTAAACCTGTCTGTTTTGCTATTTTATTCTCATGATCTGATCCATCGTAGTGTGTTGGAGTTCGTAAGATATTAATAACTTCGTCGGAAAATTTATTGGTCATGAGTTTACATAAAAGTTTCCAAACATTGCAAGTAACAAATTATATGGTACGAAGTCACTCGCACGGGTGCATATACACCAGGGTTGAAATTCGCTATGAAAAAATCATTTGACTTGACCGGGTTTCGAACCCGGATCTCCCAATTGCTCGAAATTCGCCTTTACATAAAAGATTGAGTCTAATTTTCAATCGACGGTCTGAAAGTGATTCTCAGCGATTCTCAAGTTTTCGAATTATCGGTAGGAGTTACCCAAAATATGACTTTTCTTGTCTCATTGTTCCGGAGGTGGAACTAATGATCCAGGCGTAACTAATAACTGTAGCTAGTTAATAATTTTGGAACCACTCGGCCCTGTACGGGCAGAGGTCATTCCTGGAAATAAATACTTGGGCCAATTGGAAAATTATCATTGCAATACTACCTTTTCCCCGTAATGTAGGGACTACCGAATAGGAAATACCTAATCCACTGTAAGCTAAAGGATTACGCTCAAAGGTACATCGAGGAAATCAGGGTATTTAATATTTTACTGCAATCCTCTCATAATCGCTGCCTTATATCGTCAAAGTTGTTCGTTTATGCTGTTTCAGCTGCCCTCCACCCATCGTAAAAATTAGCCCTCTTGACATTCATCTGAATGTCTTTTATTCTCTCAGAGTTGTTACTCGACAACTTTATGTGCTTCCGTCACGTGACTGCCGCTTCAGTGACATGAGTCACGTAATTTCTCCGGGAGAGTTTTTCCTCCTTTTATCGACTGCAATATCCATTTGAAGTCATGAGCTAAGGGCACTCACACACATTCGATGGTGATGCTGAGATCGAAGATTAATCTCCCTGCACGCATCGCAATACCTTTTGGGGTGCGTGTCGACGAAAACTGACTAATTGATTGCCTCTCACGTTTACGTCTAATGAATCGTTTTACATAAGACTGAGAAATTGGACTTCAAATTTTAATGGACGGCTTTCTTACCTAGTTGATAAATTGCGTTGATAATATGTTTGCGATTGGGTTGATGTTCATCTATATCTACTTATTACCCTGAAAACCACTACAAGGATGTTTGGCAGGGAGTTACTTATCACCAACATGAACTACATTTATATCAGCGTAATACCCTGCGATACGCCGCATGGGCGTTTGGCACGGGGTGTTAGGTCACCAGCTGTGTAAAGATGTAAGGTTTTGGGTGGTGAATTGTTGACGTGTATTATGGGAGTGCATTGATTGGGGCTCAATTTTTATTGTGGTCGCTTATTGTGCGCGGAAAGAACGAGTTTTTGTACCTATCTGTTCGGCAATGTGTCTCACTCATGTTATCGCTTCTGTCAGACCTAGAAATGAAGTGAGGCATCATGATAATACTCTCTCTCTCTGTGGCTCTTAATCATACAAGTTCTGAATTTCTCAAGCTACCTAGGCCTAGCTTGTAACCTCAAAGTCTCTAGGGGCTCCCACCTTAATAGCTCTGAACGATATGAGACTCTATGCTATACTACAGTCAAGATATTTACTTTCACCAACAATCTCCACTCTATCGGTTGCTACAAATGCTATAGAAATTACTAAAATTATCTATAATGTGACTATGTAAATGTTGCACATGAGTCATGCAGGGAACGTGCAAAAAATGATTTTTGCACTACTAGACAGATTTTGGAACGTGCATTATGGGGCATAAGAATCAATCAGCTGCACTACCTGTCAACTAATCTACCTCATAGTCCAATTGCTGCCATTATGGCCTCTTATGGATCGCGGGAAAAACGACATTTTAAACCTTTCTGTTCTACAATCTATTTCTCTTATTTTATTCTCATGATCTGATCTACCGTAGTGTTTTGGAGTTCGTAAGGTATTGATGACTTCGTCGAAAAAAAAATTGGTTTTCGATTCACGTAATGGATTAAGTCTAATTTTCAATCGACGGTCTGAGAGCGATTCCCAACCAAGTTGTTGCAAGACTTTTGCGTATTGTAAAGTCTGAAGCTTTGTGCTCAAAGCCATAGGTATTTGATGGTGGTGCTATGATTGGAGATTTATGTTGCTACAATTATCGCGATAACTATCGATGCGCGTTTCGACGAAAACTGACAAACTGAATGGCCTTTGAAATTCCATCTAATGAGTTGTTTTACTTAAGGACGCATGACTGAGAAATAAGGCGCTAAATTGTTATGGACGGCTTCTTCTTCGCCTTCATATCTAGTTGATCAATTAATGGTGTACAATCGTATTGTCACTTCTTTCATTCGGGCGACGCACAGTGGTCAATATGCCCAGAAAGTTGATTACCATGAGAAATAGTATCCCAATTTTGATAAAAGTTTGCATTCTTATGTATTTGAGTGTGATAAAACCAAATCCGCAGTCAGAATTGCAAAAAATATATTTTTGCAAACTTTTCGCAAAATTTTTCTTAATTGAAAAAAGAATGGCCTGAATGCAATTAGTTGTGCTTTTGAGGTTATATAAAACCAGTCTAGTCGGAGTACCTACGCCAAAAAATTTTGGGCAAATTATTCGCAATTCCTTTAATTATTATCTGCAATTGTAATTGAGCTGCAATATAAAATGGTGCATGTGTTCAATAATATATAGAATAAATGAATGTTATGGGAAGTTCACAAAATCATTCATACAGTAGAGTGCAGCGTGCTCCAAGCCATGCTCGTTTTTCGGGACAAAAATCGAACTTTATTTTATTAATAACCATCGAATTAGAGGATTGTAGATGCTATTCTTCGAGCTACTGCTAAGTTTATTAAATTCTTAACAATGTGATGTATCTTTTATATCAAAATTATCCGGAATTCATTAACTTTTGGTTAGTTGAAGCGCGGATTTTCGCTCAAAAACACCATTATTTAAAACGGCCTTGTTTAAAAAATGTATTTAAAAAATGAAACATTAAATAATATCAACTTGTAGTTCTAACTTTCTACTGGAGACTCCATCTTCCAGAAATTTATTCTCTTCACCAAGAACGAATTGGCAGCACTTCAAAAATAAGT
This sequence comes from Ceriagrion tenellum, assembly GCA_963169105.1. Taxonomy (NCBI): domain Eukaryota; kingdom Metazoa; phylum Arthropoda; class Insecta; order Odonata; family Coenagrionidae; genus Ceriagrion; species Ceriagrion tenellum. The sequence continues at coordinate 87,672,588 of OY720633.1, read as the reverse complement.
TTGCTCTTATGGACGCACGCTCGATGCACTTGTTACCCGTAGGGCGCTCGTTGTCCATGTGAATAGTGTGCGCGGGTGGGCAAATGTTTACCCAACTGCTGTGACTTTCGACTTTGTAACCTTTCCTCTCACCGATCCAGCAATCAAAATCCTCTATGTAGATACTTTATTTTTCTTACCTTGGCCAGGTTTTGGGGACTTTGGACGACTGTGCGACGCCATTGAGGTAGATGGAGAGGGCATTACGTCATCAAGCTGTTGCCTAACAACCGAAATAACAACAATATTTGTCCTCCCTGTTCTTTGCCTAATTTCCATAGAATTGCAAGAGAGTAAGGACGAATTAAAGGATGTACTTCAAGAATATCAACAATGTGTTCGAAATATAAGGCAAATAACTCATTAAACAATAGTAAACATGTGTAATGCATACAAGGTGCACATGAGAGTGTTAATTTTCTTCACCACATTTCCATCGTTATTTTCAATTTAACACACCACCCTGGCTAATTTCCCGATTATAACTACATTTTATCAAATTAATATTATATAAATACCTTTTTAAAAGCAACGGCACCATTTCAACCCTTTTTTTCTCGAGATTACCATGCTTTTACGACTGAAAGACTTTTTTATTCACCTTTTTTAAAACTAAAATGAGGATAAAAATGCTTCTTGCTAGTACTTATGACAGAAATAAAGCAAAACATGGTCAAGCGACACAAAAACAATTACAACTCAAAAATATACCCTAAGTTCTAATCATTAAGGTAGATTGAGATGGCATTACGTCATCAAACTTAGCCTGACAACCGAAAAAGCAACCATTTTGTTTTATCCTGCCGTCTTCTTACTTTCATATGGATAGCACGTCGGAATGGAACAATTATCGGATGTGTACCAAGAATATCTATCATCTGTTTGAACTTTAAGGCAAGTAACTCAACAAAAATACATTAGTGACTTGGTGCTGTGGATATTAATCGATTTTACCATAGTTTTCACCGGGAATGCGGTTAATTATTAATTGAAATAAATAAGTTTTGTATATTTTAGAATGATGCACATCAAATTAGGAAATTTTCGCTGATTTCTAATCATTTATCAACGTGAACGACGTAAAATTGAAAACAATTGTGCGTCAGCGCTAAAGAAAAATAGGGTTGGACAAAGATGGCTGACAGGCCGAGCCGACGTTATAGCTTTCAACAATGGCCATCATAGCAAGCGCCCTCTCCATCAAATTCAAGGAGTGACACCATGACAACCGGCCGGAGTGTGTGATTCGCAATATTCCGCTTCATTTAATTAAATGCCTTTTTTTCTGCTCCTAAGAGAATCCGCGTTCAATTTCATTTATATTCCTCAAGTCCAGGATTGGACGGTTGCGTGAACGATTCGAGACTCGGCCCTGCGTTTCGCCAAATTTTGTTTATTTTTTTATTCTGTTTCTCCCTGTGAGGCGAGGCGTGGGAACTCGCAGCTTTTATCACTCGCAGTCACGATCATTCATGAATTTTATCTCCGTAGAGAGGGTTTCGATCAAGATGAATTTACTAATGCAGTCGAAAGACACTCGTGTAAAGGTGTGGACAAAAGCTGTCTGTACTGTGGACTCGAGGCGTGATCACAGGTCATCCCTACACTTCCATCCGAAACGCGAGCATCCATTGCTGGAAAATGCTCTTTGTCACTGTTCATGTGACTCGCTCTGAAAATTCGAGAACAGTGATTTTGAGGAACTGGCGCAGTTTGAGGAACGTGAGTTGTATTTTCCTTATTATTTGAAGCGGAAACGAAATTCGGTAGAGGGATTCGTGTGTGTAAGCTATAATGATCCATTAGGACGCTGTATAACCCTATTGCTTCGAAGGGCTCTATGTTGACCCAGAGAGATCAAAGTACAAAGTCTACTCTACCCAATGAGGGTCAAATTTTAATAGAACTGATTGATCGCAGCTATTGTAGTCCCATATTGCACGTGGAAAAAATTACAGTGTAAATCTTTCGATTCTGCTGTCAGTTTCTTTAACCTTATGCCTGTGATCGTTTCAGCTATAATAGTTGGGCTCTAGCAAAATGTTTTGAACATCCCACCAAAAAAAAAGGCTCGAGAACCGTAACGTAAAAAAGCTATAAAAATAAATGCGCTGGGAATTGCATTATTTCGCGTTTTGAAGAATATGCGCAAGAATGTACCCGATCGAATTATTATGACATGTACGTACCTCATGTGCCATTAGGCTTCGTGTTAAAGAAGCGTTGAATTTAAGAGAGCATATTGGCACCAACTTTTTGGGACCTTTGCATTTCCATATTTGAAAATAAACACTGGTACAATTTCTACACTTTTATTTTCGTCGCTGACCATGGTTTCAGCATATTATGCCGTCAGCAGGGTACGTGACAGGGTAGAGTAATGTACCCTGATGATGGCATAATGTTTTGATACCATGGTTGGCAACGAAAATAAAATTGTCGAAATTTTACCAGTGTTAATTTTCAAATGTGGAAATATCATTGAATTGACGAAAAACTAAGTCGGTTGATTCAATAGTCTCCGCCATAACTTTGTAAAAAAAATCTCCGTAATGCTTAGGAATTTACAAAAACTTTGTAAATTTTACGTCGAATTTTTATTTCATCACCGGTTTCGTCGAATAGTCGATGTCTTCAGTCGACATCGCCTGATGACGTCGCCTCTTCGACGAAACCAATCGTTTAATAAAAAATCTGCCTTCAATTTACAAAGCTGTTGTTAATTCCTATGAATAAATCGGTAAATTGGAATTTTTGTAATTTTTATCGGTCGATATCAATTATATGTGAGAACATTCGAAGTTTCACGGTAATCTGTACTTGGATAAAAATCTTTTCAGCCATCAAATACAATTATGGGAGATATGTAACCATCAGTAGGGATTACTATATATTCATCAGTAGGAACTACTATATACTAAAATCCATGAGTGTGTCCTCCCAAGCTGAACGCTTTGTAAAAAGGAATAACATGATAAATGAACCAACTTGCTAGTTGTGGACTTGTGATCGATGTACTGATACATTTTTAATCGGAAGCTTGGAATCGTAGACACGGCGTCACAATCGAACATTTCGAGAAGGTTGCCATGGAGATGTTTTACATAATTGAGAAGATGATAAGTGGGAACGATTTCTGATAATCTACGTCATGGATCTAGCTATCTTCTGGTTTATATTTCATCCCTTAACGAATACTGGGGATGTGGTGCTCACCTCTAAACGGAGTCGTTATGGGAGTGGAAATTCTGGGTGGGTTGCATTTCTTCCTCTGCGGTAATTGAGATGGCATGATGCAATTGCTGACCGAAGACTCGTTTCTCTTACATAAGCTGCTCGGTAGTTGAATTGTTTATGGTGAGATGAATTTGTTCTCGTTTTAATCAGTGATTATCTTTAAGATGGCTCTGGCCTCATGGTCACTTATTCCAGATTTTCTGAAAACGTGAATATAGCATATTGGAAGAGCGTTTAATAAACTGAGATGGAAATAAATTGGGGTTTTCGAGGTAGTTCTACTGTAATTCGGCCTTGGAAGTGGAGATTTTGACGTGGGCTCTTATGGAGATAGCTCAGATTACAGAGGAAAAATGTCAATTTGAACAGTTAAGTCTTGTTTTTAATTAAAAATGTTTATAAGTAACGAAAAGTCCTTGGAAATTCAATAAAAACAAAATGTAGGCAACTTTCCACCTATTTAAAAAATTTTTAGCGTAATACAGCCGTTTGAAATATAGCGATTTGAAAGAAATTTAAAAAAAAAATGGAAAATTAGGATGAGGCAATGGCCACCAGTGGTGAAAGCGGTATTTTATTAGCAACAGGAACAAAAACGTTGAATTTGGCGTTTGATTTTTCGCGCACGGCAACGGCGGAATCCCCGTAGCACTATCGTTGCTTATTCCGCAAATTTATGTGCTTAAAAAGACTCCTAAAAAAATACGCCCGACGTCGATAGTCATTTTTTTTACTACTCATTGTATTTTACGAGAGTTTTCCGCAATTTTTGTTGCAAAAGTCAAGCAACAATGCCCACATTTTTATCCACCTCATATTACACGGTAATACTAATTCATCGATTTATTTAGTGAAATGAAGTGAAAAACATGATTGGTTTGGCATTCAAGAGTCCCTCCAAGATAATTACGCAGATGGTAGCGATAAATGCAGCCATTTGTAAACGCGTCCGTTGACGTTTGGGGAAGGGAATAACGTGACCAAAAAGTCCAAGATTCTGGTCTTTGTTTGAACTCTCGTTCGTGAAAAAAATTGTGTACTTTTCTTTATATACTAAATCAGTATATTTAAACTGTGTTATTATCTTGGACAAACTCTATGTGTGGTGATGTATCACACGTTGTGACTTTCACAGTTCTATTATAGAGGGTACAAGTAGTTTCGGCAGTATATTATCAGGTTACTCCTGATGGTGGCGTGAGATCTGTGTGCGTGATGATGGCGTAGCTGCCGAAACAGTTGTAATCTCTATAATAACACCATGTAAGTAACAAAGCTTGATGTATTACAATGCCAACGTTCCACCACGTTAAATCGTCAACTTTTGAATCTTTCTCCTGGTATGGTCTTTGGCATAGATATGAGAGATCATTTCTTGCACTAGGCATGAAAGATGTTGGAATTTAAGGCCGAGCTGATAGAGTGTGAAGATGATTGAAATGGCACTCTCGAGCACGGATTGTGAGATTCAAAAACCCGACGCGCAGCCCGCAGTCGACGTCTCTGGCCATGGCAATGCATCTTCTCTCGTGCGGGAGATATACGGGCAAACCGACTGCGGCCGAGGTGACCTTGGCACGGCGGAGCCAGGAAGAAAAAAAAGGGGAAAAAAGAAGTGGATGGAAAAAATTGGGACATCTACAGTGGGAATGGAGGTTGGGGGAAGGGTTCCGCTTGCCAAAGCTTTGGCGGTGCTCGGCCATGGCGTGGAAGGAGGGAGAGGAGGAGGAGGAGGATAGGGAGAGAGATTTTTTTCTGTGGCCAGTGAGGAAGCGGGCAAGTCCAGGAGGAAGGGAGGAGTAGGAGGAATAATGGATGTAGTGTGAGGATGTGGGAGGAGATGAAAGAGGAATGGGGATGGATGAGGTGGGGGCGGAGAGAGAAGGAAATAGAGACGGAAGGTGGAAGGGGATGCGGAATAAGTAGTAATAATACCGTCTTTATTGGGCGATATTAGGACTTCAAAGTCTTCTCTTACACATAGTTCGCACACAGCTCGTCACACAAACAGCCATGTCCAGGGTGGTGATAAATCCGACCCGGCGGGACACGAACCCACCAGGGGATCGGGTTGGTGTGGTGGCTAGAGTACTCGCCTAGTACCACACGGGCGTCCAGGGTTCAAATCCCTGCAGAGGAGGATGTTTTTCAGAGGAACCCGAACCCTATTTAATGTCTTGTGGAGGACACTTCAAGTGGAGTACTCCGTCTGTCGGATGAGACGTGGTCCCCTTGTCGCCTTTCGTTAAGAATAGGCTAATGCCGACGCCGGGTTTCTATCCACCCTTCCTCCCTTACCTATCCCCTATGGCTTAAATGACCTTAGCCGTCGGTCGCCTCCCCCAAATATCCAATCCAACGAACCCACCACCCTGCGTTAGCAGATAAGGGCTCTACCACTCCCGAAGAAGGGGAGAAAAGAAGAAAGGGAGAGTACGAGGCAAATCCAGTATTCCCCGTACACATAAGAGTCAACATCAAAAGTATATCTACACATACGAAATACCGTGCATACCACCAATAAGGTGTGTGGCACGGGGTGATTATACATCTGGGACGAAGCCTTCATTCCCGCTGAAATCAGAACCGGGCACTTTCCCTCGGCCGTCAGGCGCAGACCAAAGGCAGTCAGTACAGGAACTAGGAGAGTGCTACGTAGACGAAAATGCTACCATGCAACACAAGTAATGATACAACTACTGGTTGGTTATACTGCGTTACTTGCAACAATTGCAGGGGCTTTGTTATCACCAACATGCATTATAATGTAAAAATAAATTTCACGTACATGCACTACACTGTAGGCATGCTACCGATGGTACAGAAACTACTGCATAATGCTACTACGTAAGCATGACGCAAGAATCATACAGGAATCATGCAAAACATGGTGTTGGCACTACTCGGCAGATTTAGTTTAACATGCGTTATGGGGCATATGAATTAATCAGCTACACTACATGTCAACTAACCTCATCCAAATTCTTAACCTAGCCATTATGGTCTTATCAATGGCGGGATGAACGGCATCTTTAAACCTTTTATATTCTGCAATCTATTTCCTTTATTTGATTCTCTTGTTTGTATGCTGTCTCAACTATTTTGAAATATAAATCAATTTCTTACTGTCGCAATTTTTTTATGGAATCGCAGAAAAAATCTGCGGTTGTACCAAAAAATCTCTTAAATAATGAGAAGTTGTTTACAGCGTAAAAAAATGTGACAAGTTATGTAGGAATTTTTTGTCCATTACTGAGTATTGCAATCAAAATTAAATAAAACAAGGTTTTTTGCGTCTTTCATGTTTGGTCATTTGATTCATGCTTCTTTCAGTTGTTTAAATTTGAAGTTGTTAATATGGAGTTGAAAGTAAATTTGAAGTTGAAATAGTTGAATATGATCTCATATCGCTAGGTAAAAATCTCGCTGCAACCGCCTTATTTTATTTATTTAATTATTTATTTTAAAGAAAGAAAACCACATACAGAAAGGGTGCCATTTTATAGTGGCCATGTAACAATTTAACCCTGGATCATACCCCGTTTTCACCTATAATTATAGGGATTGTGTGAGCCATGGATTATCACAAGTTGGGAAGTTTGACTGCTTAAACCATCATTTTGTGTAGCTCTGTAAATTTTCCTGTAAATTGTAAAATTTCCTGTAAAATGTAACTGATGGCATACTTTTCGTAACGTTTAGAATCCTCCTTTGATTAAAAATCACTTTTGGTGTCACATTCCCGATTTGCTGACCGATGCTTTGATTTTTATGTGGTTCAGTTCACCCATGTGACGTCATGGACGGTAAAATAGGTCATTCACAAATGGTGGAAAATGGTGTAAGAATCCCTTAATCATCGCCTCTATCCGTGAAAATGACATCGTCGCAGATCCATCATTCTGAGCTGTCGTTGCCGCAATCCATGAACTAGCACGTGAAAAATGACCGTGTGATTCTGGCGTTAGGTAGGAGGATGGTGGTGAAAAAGCGTCCATAATCGTCGTACGTAATACAGTCAATCTTTCTGCGTGCACCTCTGATCTACATCTACATCTGCGTGATACCCTGCGAGCCACCACGAGGGTGTGTGGCAGGGGGTGAAGATCACCAAACATGCACTATTGACATGCAAGTAGGATATTTAAGTGAGACATGCTAGAGAACAGGGTCACATGCAGCTAGATGGTTAGTATCTACATAATAAGGAAGGGATTATTGGTTGTTATTACATGCATCATGCACTACAGACTACTCTAACTATATTTCACCTACCTATCCCTTTGCTACGCTGCCTATTGTTCTCTCTTATGGTACGAGGGAAAAATTACATTTTAAATCTATCGGTACGACAATCTATCTCTCTAATCTTGTTAATCTGATCAAACCTAGCGTAATACGCAGGGGTTCTCAATATATATCTAACGTCATCTGTGAACAACTCTGTTTCGAATTTACTTAAAAGGTTTAACCTAAATTTTAACCTGCGTTCTGATAGTAGTTCCCATCCAAGTTCTTCTATTAAGCTCGTAACACTTATACAATTATCATAACGGCCTTGAACAAACCTAGCAGATCTCCTTCGCACGCGCTCTAATTCTTTAATCATACCTTCCTCGTACGGATCCCATATACTAGCGGCATATTCTAAATGAGGCCTGATCTACGGACACTTATAATGGACAAGTATTCTAATCCCGGACTGAGGTGCGTACGAATGTACTTGGCCGATCTACGAAATACCGTACAAGCCACCACTAGGGTGTATGGCACGGGGTGATCCCACACCAGGCATGAAGCCCTCATCCCAGCTGAAATCCGAACCGCGCACCTTCCCCCGGAATGCCAGGCGCTGGCCAAAAGCAGTCGGGAAAACAGTTGAAATATTCTGATTCGGCTCTGAAATGTATGAATGGAAAATAGGTAAAGTAAAGGAATGTATGATAAAATTAGTTTTAAGTTTAAGATTTTAACGATCGCGTAAACAAAGGCCTCTCCTTGGATTCTTAGGTCACGTGATTTCCTTTCCCAAAGGTCAATGGACGTGTATACACATTGGCAGCACATCTGTCAAATGCGCCATTAATTTGGACGCTCTATAAACGAGCTTATCTTGACAGATTGCTTGGGAACTAGGTACGTGAATACTGTAAACATTTCTATAGTGTCTTTAAATAGCATCAAAGTTTAGAGGGAGCTTTGTAAATGATGTATCTGTTGTTCAGTTATGATTGCACGGCAATCATTTTGGGTAGTCGTAAATTTCGTTAATATTATATCACCGTCATCCTTGAGAAAGAAAGTTCTCAAGTGATGTAGCTGGAGCGTGGTGGTTCCCTAGTGATCCTGGAGACCATATACGCATTTTGCGTTTGTTTCCGCAGCTCTAGGAAGCTATTCAGTTACACTGTAACTGGTCACTCAACTAAATACACCAAGTACCTGCCAACAGTGTAACTGGCTAACACACAACTCTTACTTCAAGGCGAAGTAAGATGGCTTGGTAATGTACCTAGCTAACACACCTGACCGGTAACTGGGAGATTCGAGTTCGAATCCCGGTCGAGTGAAGTGATGTTTTTCATGGCGAATTTTTAATCTTTGGTGGTTATGAATGATGGCAAGAAATTAAGGTAGTTTGAGCGAAATATCATTTAACTAGATATCAATGAATTTTGTCTCATTTTCAAGAAAAATATCTCACCCTTCTAATGACACCAAAAATTCAACCCCTTACCACATTACTTTACGAGATATTTTCCAGAAAATACCAGCCCTTTTATATGGGAAATGATACGTGTATACACTCCAGAGAGACCTTATATTAAAAATTAGGCATTCCCTACTCATAGATCTTGTTCAAAAAATTAACAGCGTGTAGTTTGTGTGTTTTCTCAACTTTTTTGAAAATTAATCATGTTGTCGCCTCAGTAAATTCCTCGGGATCACAATGAACCTTCCGTTTTGATGGAGTTTCAAACGCACCAGGCGAAAAAAATGAGTCAATTTAAAGACTTATCTAGATATTTTCATTTAATTACTGTGTTTTTCAATATTTTATTTATTTATTTATTTTTTATTTTTTAAAATTTATTTTAATTTAAGTTTTATTTTATTTAATAATTTATTTATTTTAATTTATTAAAAATTATTATTAAAAAATGTAAATTTTAATAATTTACATTAATTACCATTACTGTGATATAAAACTTTATTATTGCATCATTAATAATGCAATATTTAATTGATGTGTCCTACAGCTGATGAAATGGAAACGTATAATTGGAATATGGTATCCATTATATTTTGGGAACTATCTCACTCGGACTACGTTAAATACAAGTGCAAAATATACTCTACTTAGTTAGGGTCAAAGTTTTGATAGTGCTGATCGAGGGGATTGTGTTCATTTGGTGGCTAGAGTACTGGCTAACCATACGGACGGCCAGGGTTCAAATCCCTGCAGAGGAGGATGTTTTTCAGAGGAACCCCGATCCCTACTTGAGTGTCTTGTGGAGGACACTTCAAGTACAAGTACTCCGTCTGTCGGATGAGACGTTAAACCGTGGTCCCCTCGGCGCCTATCGTTAAAAGCAGGCTAATGCCGACGCCGGGATTCTATCCACCCCTATCTCCTTACCTATCCACTATGGCGAAAATGACCTTGGCTGTCGGTCGCCTCCACAAATAATAATAATAATAATGATAATATGAGTTTATTCCACAAATAACAGATACAATCAAGAGTGACATAATTTCTGGAAAATAGGTACCCCTTTGGAGAAACTCCGCTAGGGGGTTACCGACTCGTTCTTACATACAAAATGATTTGAATCTGTTGCTTTATATTTGGATAACAATGTATTAGTGCTGTTATAGTTACAATCGAAATTCACTCAGCATAGAGAAATTAGCTCATTTAACTTTTCATATCAATAATAAATAAGACAAAAAAAGAAAACATGAAATAGATAATTGACACTGCTGTGAGCCAGACCATTTCACACAATATTAAAATAAAGTTGATACATCATAATTAGCAAACAACCAATTTTTTACACCTCTACAATATTTACATCGATTTCTTGCATTAGTAATAAATTCAAGTAGCGCACAATATATTTTGGGCTCTACCCTGCTAAAAAATTCTGTATAGTTTCCTTAAAATACCTCTACAGAATTTCTAAAAAGTTCAGTAGATATTCCTTAAAGTATTGAAACGCCATTTTACGGAATTCCCTACGGCGTTCTGCAGAATACCTTAGGATGTTCTGCAGAATACCTTAAGACGTTCTGCAGAATTCCTTGGGAACTTTCTGTAGAATTCCCTACGACTCTCCAAATAGGTCCTTAGAAAAAGGAACTGGGTCAATGGAAACCTCACATATTTCCGTAGAGTTGCTGAAGTTCTACAGAACAGCTTGTAAGGAGTTATTTTGCTCTGCAGAAAATAACTCTACAGGACAACTGTTCTGTAGAGTCAGGCTCTCATGTTCCGTACAGATCCTTAGAAGAGGAAATTGTTCTAAAAAAGAGTCAATTTCTGTAGAATTCCTTACATTCTGCAGAACAGCTTCAAAGGAATTTTTATCAGGGTATCGTTCAAGTGTTAAATTAATAATCAAAATGTTAATTCAAATTAAGAAAAGAAAAACAGTTGAGTTGTCATGGAGGGCAAGTTTGTTTACAAAACACTTGGAAGTCTAACTTAAAACATACACCAAAAAGAATTGATATAAATTAAATCTCTTTTTATATTAATCTGAGTCTTTTAGTTGAGTCAATTCGTTAAAATAAGGAGTTATTGTGCTCTGCAGAAAATAACTCTACAGAGCATATGTTCTGTGGAGTCAGGCTCTCACGTTCCGTACAGGTCCTTAGAAAAGGAACTACAGGGTGGGGCAGAATGGACTTTTTTTAAAAAGACTTCCCATCTTTAATTCAATTCCTGTGGGAAGAAACAAATATATATTTGCTATTGTCTGAAAAAGGATTATTATTTGTTTGGGAAAACACATTTTTGACATGCAAAAATTGATTTTAGTACCTGGAGATGAATAATAATATTTCAAATCAGGGAGTCCATTCTGCCCCACCCTGTAGTTCTGAAGAAAAAGAGTCAATTTCTGTAGAATTCTTGACGTTCTAACGAACAGCTTCTAAGGAATTTTAATAGCAGGGTAGGAATGAATAACTCTGCTGAAATATCCAATCCAAGCACTGATCTATCGAAATTGTTATGATCTCTTATTGTGCTTCGAAAGAATGATATGAGGCATAGGACCGGCGACGCGGATCTCGTGAGGAGGAGGGGTGTGTTGTGAGGAGTGTAGTGGGGAGGAGTTATAAGGAAAGAGTTACGGCACGGTGTGTGGAGTGGTGGGGGGGGGGGTAAGGCGGGGTAAGAGAGAGAGGGAGGGGGTAGGGGAGGGGGAAGTGGAGGAGTCGCTTGAGTGGGGAGGGAGTCGAAGCCGCTAGTCGGATGGTCGTCGCCGCAGTCCTGCATTTCGCCATTTACACTCTTCGCCCGGCAGAAGCGATCCGTTCCTCTTGCGGGGCGTTCATATCCCTCTCTCTCGTCTCTCAGTATTCGTGCTCTCTCAAATACACTCGGGATTCACCCTCCTCGGCGTTCGAGTCAAGAGCCATCGCGTCTTCTACCCCATACCCTCGCTGAGAACCTCTCTGGAACCGGCTGCTGGAATTCCAGTCGGAGCTAGCTGGAGCGGGAGGAGTCACATCGCGCACAAAAAAGAACTCGAGGCCAAGTTCAGTCGGTCCGTGGCGTCTCAACCCAGTTCAGTGCGTCTCTCTTGAGTGCTTCGGCGGCGTTTTGAGGAATCCACTCCATAGAGGAAGCGTTCGCGACACAGTATTAAAGCCTGCTGAAGCCTTTCGCTCATCATGTCGTCGTAAGTTTTCCTCATTCTTTCCTTGTTACTCCTTTTCGTTACTCATCTTGTTATTCGTGTCGGCTGGTCGCGTCAGACTGGGGATGAAATGCATTTGGTTGGGTGTGGCAGTTCTGGTGAAAGGGAAGAGTGTTCGCTCGGTTATCACATTAACCTACCCTCTGTCAAACACAGCCACGACCATGGTTTAAGGTGGTTGGAGCGCGAATCGTGAGTCGTTGAGTGAACAAACTTTTCAAGCTAGTCAAAATAAACTTTTGGACCATATGAAATCGTTTCAGGCTTAACTTGGTAGAAATGCGATATATCCATGATAAAATATAACACAACAATAGTAATATCCACACTTTAATGTACTACTTCAACACCGACCATGGTTTCGACATACTATGTCATTATCAAATGACATAGTATGTCGAAACCATGGTCGGTGTTGAAGTAGTACATTAAAGTGTGGATATTACTATTGTTGTTATATTTTATGTTGGACCATACTTCTCTTAAGTACCTCAATTCATAATTTGGAAATAACTATACGTTTTGTAATTTATATGACGTAGGAATTATTTTTAAGATATTCTGTGTCAATTAAAGCGTAATTATCACTTGGTTTTCCGGCTTGGTATTCGAATTTCAAGTGAAAATCGTGTATAAATTCGTGTTTTTTATTGGGTATGATGCCTAGATATTTATCAGGAACCGCTATTATAATATGAAACGTATGTTTTCCTAGAAATGACCCATCACCACTATTATGGTCCTTTATTGAATTAGAATTTTTCGGATTCTCACGTTTCGCCGGCATTCTAGTCGGTATCATCCAGACCTGATGATGATGACTGGAATGCCGGCGAAACGGTCGTCCACGCAAATGCTGCAACGTGGCGTGAACCTGAAAAATTCTAATTCACTAGTTAACCGCGGAAAATTTCGTAACAATGGTCCCCTACCGTGCTTGGAATAAATTAAATCCTAAATGTATCGGTCCTGCTGTATATTTCCTCAGTCTTATGCCCGTGATCGTTTCTACCATAATTATTTGGCTCAAGAAGAATATGTTTGAGGGGGTGGGGCTTTTTTTTTCATCAGGACGGACAGTCTTCTGCAAATTCTCCTTCGCTAATCGTGAAAATTGAGTTAGAAATTGAAAATTTTCCTTCCAACCTGGGACTCGAATCTTGGCCTTCCTCGTAGAAGGCTATCCGTTTCTCTTTCCGTCTATTATCCTCGAGTCAGGGCGGAAATTAAATCGCGTCCGGCTCCACCGAAAACGCCTTGTTTACGTCTGCCGCAAACCATTTCGTGACCCGCTATCGCTCTCGGCGAGTGTTCCGGCGCTTTCCTTTCTCCTCCCGTGAATAAAGACTAGTCGGCGTTCGGGGTCAATGCCTCTCCCTCCCCGACGAGTTGGGCAGTTCACGCGAGCCTCTCCACCCACTCACCCGGAAATATTTCGCCAAATTCGAACCCTGAGTAGGGTGGAGGATATTTAATTTACACTCCACACCGTGCTAGCCACCTCGGGTGACGTATTTCTGAACGCGTGATCACGTAAAATGCCGAGGAATTTGGATGATGTGTATTTAACTTTAATTAATGTTCCAGGCACACGCGTTCGAAAAATGGCATTTCCACCTCGCAAAGTGGAGCTGGCACGCGAAAGCCGTCGTTAGTATTCATCTACATGTACATAATACCATGCAAGCCACCTCAAGGGTGTTTGGTAGGTGGTGACCTATCATCAACATGCACTACAGCGTAGAATTTTACTTTCACCAACATGTGCCGCACTATGGATATGCCACAAATGCTACAGAAACTATGCAACTATGTAAACGTGGTACAAGATATACCGTGAAGGTATTGATAAGTATTGAGTTATATTATTTTAACTGATTAACTAAAATCTCAGACTCTGGTTAATATAAAAAGAGATTTAATTCATATCACTAACAAGTCTGGTTGGTGTCTGTTTTAAGTTAGTATTTCAAGTGTTTTGTTGACAAACTTTCCCTCCATGACAACTCATTTGTTTTTCTATTCTTAATTTAAATTAAATACTTGAACATGGTCATAAAGTATTGCGATCCAGTGATGCGACTCGCCATTTTTCCCGCTCGATGATTTTCTTTTCAGTCTCGTTAAGAGCGATATCGATCCCGTGCTTTCCTCGCAAAGTGGATGATTTTCCGTCTCTTTTTGACAGTCTAATTAGTTAACCCAAACATAATGGTCAACGTCTACATATTACCCCGCCTGCAGCCGCGGGGGCGAGCGGGTCAACCGCATCAATACGTTGATAGCTCCTCGCTCAGAAGGTGAATTTTCGCATGAGAGCGACGTTGACGCTGCCGGTCGATCGACATCAAAGATTAATTAACTAACCATCTTTAATAGCCTAGCTTTTGTCTGCCTCTGTAGGTAAGGGACAAGATTATGCCGGATGCGGTCGCTATTTTTCCCCGGTTCTCGGTGATAGCTCGAGGATGCATGTGTTGCAATTTGTTCTATAAAAAGATTAATTGCTGCTAATTTAGCACGAGATAACCACACGTAGTGCTTAATGACACTCAGAACCCGTGCATTTTGATGTCCGGTTTTATGCAATCAAATCTACATCTTTTTATTACCCTGCAAGCCTCCATAAGGGTTGTAACGATCGTCCTTCCTTGTTACCTTCCTATTCTACCTACAACCTACTTCTTTGCGACCTATCGGTTCTTATTCACCCCTTTCACTCCACTTTCACAGCTTACCTTGTCCATTTGCCTGGCTAGTCAGTGGTAGAGATGGAAAGTGCTATAATCCTTTATTTAAAACAATTTATTAACATAAAACACACCAAAATATCACTGTAATACAAAGCACGGACCCTTTTGGTTGCGTAAAGAGCAATAAATGCAAAACATTCATAAATTGATGATAGTTCAGTCCACAAATAAAAGGTAATGACTCTGCACAAAATAATGGAACTTAGATAATGAAAGTCACCAGTAAATCATACTGTGCTCCCGTTCCAATACCAATCACGCCGCAGTCACAAAGTTTCACTCATAAATGCATAATACAAACCTAATTCTGCTTCAATAATTGCCTCCATACTGACCTATCCTTGGAAACCTCTTTCGCCTCATTTACCCCCATACACTTTCATACACGCCCTCCTGTTTTTAAAACTCCTAATATTTCTTCTTAGAATTTCCTCAAGCACGTTCAACCATAACTTTCTCGTCCTACCTCTACCTCTCGCACCATTCATTTCACTCTTATTCATCAGTTTCGTTATACGACTCCCATCCATTCTCTCAACATGGCCATACCAACGAAGCACACTCCTTTCATACACGTCCATTACTGGAGCATTTAACACACATTCATTCTTGACCCACTCATTCCTGACCCTATCCATCCTACGTTTGTCGCAAACACTCCTCAGATAACTCATACCCTCGGCGTTTAGTCTACTCTTATGTCTTTCCTGACATACCCATGTTTCACTACCATATAGCAAAGTGGGAAGAAGTACACTTTTGTACACGGTGATTTTCGCTTCCTTAGACAAGCACTCATTCCTTGATATGCTCCAAATGCTACCTACCACTTTCCTTCCAGCATTCGCACGTCTCTTTATCTCCTCATCTATCCGTCCATCTTTTGCAAATATCTTACCTAAGTACACAAAATCATCCACTTGTTCAATTACTTCACTATTCGCCCTCATCATACAGTTATTCTCCCCATTATCCTTCTCAAGAACTACTACTTTAGTCCTGCGTGCATTTACCCTCAATTTCATTCTATCTGTTTAACTTCAGGTTTAAAATCCGGGCCATAGCTTGTGACCCTTAAATATTGGCACATGCCCACTAATGCGTTTGTGGGCGTTATATCAAGGGCAGTCTTGGGTGCCTAAAGTGTGAGAGCACTTTGTGGGGATCCGATTGATTTTTCGGCAGGGTTCTCACTCCTCATATCCACCCCCGCTGTAATCTTCTCTATGCTCTCTTGACAAAATGTTTTAGCAGAACTGCTTAAGGCATTAGTGAAGGTTTTCCCTGAAGCGTCAAAAGACTTTTTTTTAGGAATATCTGCATAATGCCTTAGTATATTTCGTAGAAATTTCTCAGCCTATTCATTAGTTGAACTGCAAAATTCTTCTCTAATTCTTCATGAAGTTAATTCATCGAGAAGTTTTTTAGGAATTCCTTATATTCATAAATTTTGCGTAAAGTTAGCGAACTTTTTTATAACTATCGTAATCGATTGCATCATTGAAAAACCTGCCATAGAACATCGGCAACTGACGTTACATACTGCTTTTCTTCAACTCCTGACCCCGAAAGATATAGCAAAAGAATGCCGGAGCTACTTCTAAGTTTGGATTTACCGCTATGAAATCGCAAGTTAGTCGGATAGCCGATACCGAAAGGTAGCCTATCCATAAGGGTTTTTAACATGGGTGATAATGCGCTGCTTACTGTGACTTTTTGGAATGGAGTTAACAGAAAGTTCAGTCAAGCCTCTGTCTTACAGACGGTTGCGGTTTATAAGGAAATGTCCTCATGTGAGAAGTGCCCTTAATTCAGAGACTCAACCGACTTATGGGCACATACATTGTCTCATAGATGAAGGTGCTGTGTGTATAAATTTCATTGACGTTTACCAACTCCCGAAAGGTTTTTTTCGTGGAACCATTCTTGAAAACTGGTATAGCAATTAAAAATTTCAGCGAAACTTCAGTGCTACCAATCGTGAGAATATAATGCAGAAAAATATATCGGAAAGCTTGTTCATTTATACCCTTCCAGATCTTCATTTTAAGTTTTCGTTGCTTTGATGTACAGGTAATCCTCTCTATGCGGGAAACTTTTAAATACGGACGCCTCTAACTTTGTGGAAGTGCTGATTTGCCTATTAATTGTTAACATTGACGAATTTTGGTTACTTTAATTATCTCTTGAAAACCGAACTCAAGTCATCGCAGTGCGTGTTATGTTCCGGGAACCACGGTAATTCTCTCATCCCCCGTCGCGGATATATGGTGCATTCCTCGCCACCCCGATGTGCACCAGTACGCTCAAGAGGCCTTCATTCGTAAGCCAGCTCGAATGAGTTCCGTCTGTACCTTTAAGGAAAAAAACCACCGGCATTTCGCTTTCATTCATCAGTTCCGCGCGAGTGACCTCCTTTGTAAGCATACCTGTGGGTTTTTCCCTTTTCCTCAAACGTCCCTGTCGCAACGGTGTCTGTGTGTCACACGCACACCTCTCCAAATTTCCCCCCCCAAGGTGTCCAATGTTTGATTTGTCACGCATTGTGTTAAGTCATTTTTTTTCTTCTTTCCGCAGCACCCGCGATGCCACGTACAACGAGGAAGACGGTTACGTTCGGATGTTCCTCCGCGGGAGACCGGTTATCCTGTACGCCCCCTCGAACCTCGAGGGCTATGATATCACCAAAGTGGCGACTGCACCTTCGTCGAAACTCAAGCTGGAATGGGTGTATCCTTTTCATTGTGTTTTGTGTGCTCGAGACGAGAGACGGGCTGCCCACGCACGCGAAAGAAAGATGCCCGAGACGCGGGAGCCTCGTTCGAGAGCGTCTCGCGCGATTTAAACGGAGCTCGATGGGGAACGGACTTTTGGTAACGTTGCTCTTTTTCATACTTCTAACGGATTTTCTCACACTAGGAGCTTTTACGGAATGTCATTTCACCCTGAAGTCAATGAATTTGGTCTCATCTTGAAGGAAAATATCAGCAGCCTCATTGCCGGATATTTTTTCCGAGATATTTCACAAAAAATTCCAGCCCTTCGACATGGGACACGATACGTGCACGCAGCACAGAGAGACATTATTATTGAAAAATGAGGAATTAACAACATCTAGGTCTCGTCATTAAATTAAAATTCCCTGGTTTATGTTTTATTCACTATTTTTAAAAGAAACCATATGCTTGACACGGAGAGCGTCTCGTGCGATTTAAACGGAGCTCGATGGGGACCGAACTTTTGGTAATGTTGCTCTTTTTCATACTTTTAACGGATTTTCTCACGCACGAAGCTTTTACGGAATATCATTTCACCCAGAAATCTACGAATTTTGTCTCATCTTGAAGGAAAATATCTCATCCTGCCAACGATTCCAAAAAACAACCTCATTGCCGGATATTTTTTTCCCAGATATTTCACAAAAAATACCAGCCCTTTGACGTGGGACACGATACGTGCACGGACTACAGAGAGATATTATTATTTAAAAATGAGGACTTAACAACATCTAGGTCTCGTCATTAAATTAACATTCCCTGGTTTATGTTTTCTTCGCCATTTGTAAAAGAAATCATATCATTACCACGGAGAGCGTCTCGTGCGATTTAAACGGAGCTTGATGGGGACCGAATTTTGGTAACGTTGCTCTTTTGTTTATGCTCCTACCGGATTTTCCCACTCACGCAGCTTGAGTGAAATATCATTTGACCGAGAAATCAATGAATTCAGTCTCATTAACATTCGGTCTCATAATGGAACATATCCCTCCTTTCCAAAGACAAAAATGTACGAGCCCAATGCCGGACCAATAAAAAAATGAGGAATTCACAACACCTAGATCTCGTCAAAAAATTAACAGTGCGTGGTTTGTATGCTTTCTCGACTATTTTTGAAAACAAATCATATGATTACCGCGGTAATTTTTTCTGGATCGCAAAAAAAAAATTCCGTGGTGAATGACTTTTAAACATACTGCACGCGTCAAAAAAAAAGTGTCAAATTTAAGACTTGTATTATGACTGTTAGCGTTACAGTCAGTCGAAGTGTTGTCAATTTTGAGAATCCCTCTCTCCCTCTCTCCTTTGAATGGAAATGTTTTCCTCCAGTAAATGACGGATTCTTTCTATGTGTTCATGTCATTCCCCAAGGTGTTTTAATTTAACTTCCTAACAAGCGTATTTCAGGGCGAATATTCTGGAGCTAGAAGGAAAATGAAAGTGCAGATGTAATTTTCCCCGTGTTCGGGTCATAAACAGGTTATAAACGACTTATGGAATGAATTACTGCTCCCGTTTACTTCTCAAAGAACCTTTATGTCGTCACGGATGCTACAGCGAAAATACGGTACGGGTTTTGAAATTTTCAAGATGCCTTTTCGACATCGCATACGCAGAAATGATTGCCGAATGCAGAAAGTTCTCTATTTCGGCAGTTTGATTGTGGGTATCGAATCACTATTCATTCTTTTCGTACGAAGTTCTTAATTTCCTTTCTATTTCCGTCTGTCGCTTCGAAGGAAATTGCTTGCTGGTGAAAGGTGTTTATCGTGTCACTAGACGACGATTTGGCGTGTATTTTGGGAAAATGCCTCGCGTGTAATTCCGGTTTTCGGAGTATTCATTTCAAGACACCGTCTCAGGCCCTACTTGACGGAATATGTAAAATATGTAGCGTTTCAAGTGCTGCTGCGCTGTTCTACTCTGATTTATTTAGTAAACGGTGGGTTTCAGTAACTGATTTATATCACCAGGTGGGGATCAACATCTACTTGTTTCCCTGCAAGCCACCACAAGCGTGTTTGGCTAGGGGTGACTTGTCACCAACTTGAACTAGGGTGAAGAAATTAATTTTCACCAACATACAACAAACTACGGGTATGCTTCAAATGCTACAGACACCACCGAAACAATCTGTAATACAACCATGTAAACGTGGCACAAGAGTCATGCAGGGAACATGCAAAACAAGTTGTTGGCACTACTCGGCAGATTTAGAAACATACATCAGGGGGCATATGAATATATCAACTACACCATCTGTCAACTAAGCTACTTCAAAGTCTTCACGCAGCCATTATGGTCTCTTATCGATCGCGGAAGCAACGACATTTTAAACCTGCCTGCTCTAAAATCTATTCCCTTAGTTTATTCTAATGATCTGATCTACCGTAGTATGTTGGAGTTCGTAAGATGTAGATAACTTCGTCGTAAAATAAATTGGTTTTGAATTTACATAAAAGATTGAGTCTAATTTTCAATTGACGGTCTGAAAGCGATTCCTATCCAAGTTGTAACAAGAGGTCAGTAACACTAACGAGACTATTATCACGACCTTTCACGTATCTTGCTGATCTTCTCTGCTCGCGTTCTGACTTTGAGCCTACCGCATGAGGATCCCAAACACTGGCAGCGTATTTTAGGTTGGGTGTAACTAGCGAATATTGGCTGATATAACTTAATCTTGGATGTAATTGGGATGTAACTGAAGATATAACTCCGTAACGAAACCAGTAGTTATTAAATTAATCAGGGTGGTATTGTGAAGTCGCTTACTTTCACATTTACATGTTCAATTTCATATCGAGTCACAACCGTTAAACAGAAACTGAAACCTGTCCATGGTCTATTTTAAACGAAATACTGTTCTCCATCCGTGCATTGAGAATGCTGAGAAGTAATCTGTACATTTGTAATAAAGCGTGCCGGAATTCCCTGTCCTAGAAAGCATTAGTTTTACTTTGTTTGCATTTCAGTAGAACCCGTTATGTGTATATGGGACGAAATGACATCACCCATCCTTATGAGAGCGCAGCTCAACGATGCTAAATTTGAGCATCAGGCGGGAACCGATTTTTCCGTCCAGGCAGACCGTTGCCCTCACAGAAAATTTATACTTGCGTAAATCATGCATGATAGGAATTAAGGCCGTTTGAGGGGAGTGTCATTTCTCCGAGAAATCAATGAATTCAGTCTCATTTTTATGAAAAATATCTCACCCGTCCTAAGATACCAAAATATCAGCCCTTTACCGTGCTGCTTTCCGAGATATTTGACAAAGTATACCAGCCATTTTATATGGGAAATGGTACATACGTAAACACTCCAGAGTTACATTATTTAAAAGAAATTAGGCATTTTTAACACTTTGACCTCGTCAAAAAATTAAAAGCATGTGTAGAAAGTATGTTTTCTCAACCATTAAAAAAAATCATATTGTCATGGCATTTATTTTTTCAGAATCTCGAAGAACCTTACATTGTGAAGGAGTTTTAAAGTTAAACGTCCCGCGCGAAAATTTTAAGTCAAGTTGAAGAGTTATAGGGATATATTTATTTATTAACTTAAAATGTCAGTCTTATATTATAGTATATTATTGCACCATTAAAAATGTAATATTTAATTCATGCTTCGTACAGCTGCTGAAATAAAAACGTAGTTCGAATATGGCCTCTATTATGACTAGGGAACTATCTCGCTCAAACTACCTTAAGAAGTTTATTGAAATAGAAAGATCATGAAATACATTTTTGAGAAAAAAATAAAGGATTTAACTATAGGGGTCGTATACCACGACCGAAAACGCTTCCGTAGACAACTACGCGCCTTTAGTTTACAACTATTCTTTGCTGTTTTAAGTAAGTTTTTTTGCGGAAGCCTCAGGAATAAGGATTGGTGTTTATATTATATGTCGAAATTTTACGCTTTTTGTCTTCTACATGACTATTTTGACTGCAGAAGAAACGTGAATACGTCGGAAGTCCGGCGATTGAAGTGACACGTACGACGAATACCTTTTTATTTTTATCTTTGCACTCGTTTTGTATGGGAATCCTTCATCTCCATGTAGGATCATCAAAATGTATTGTAATCAATGAATGATTTTTCATATTGTAGGTGTAAAATAAATTACAAGGCCTTTAAAGCACCATGAAAACAGAAGTGCACGTAGTAAATTTTGGTTTAAAGGCCTTGTATCATTGAGGTAATATATGGAGAATGCACTTGCTATGGTGGCTAATGCTAGAAGCCAATGGCAATCTTCCATCTTCGTTGGCCGTCATTTTTCTGTAGCGTTTGCGGGATAACGCACTAATTTAGCCATTTTATTATGTTTTTTAATCGATAACTTTCTGGAAGTGCATGCACGCACTTCTATAATGTAGATTCTCCTTGCGTATTTTGTTTATATAATTAAATAAAATATATTCCGCATTCCCGATGAAAACTAGGGTAAAATCGAGTAAAATCCTTAGCACTAAGTAATCAGTGTATATTTGATGAGTACTTGCCGTAAATTTCAAACAAATGGTCAATGATCTTGCTTTGCTTCCGCTAATTCGTCCAGACCGTCGTGCTCTCCGTAAGAAAGTAAGGAGGGAGCAGGGTCAATCAATATGGTTGTTATTTCGGTTGTCAGGCATCAGTTTGATGGCGTAATGCCCATTCCATCTACATCAGTGGCTTGTCTTGTACCAGATAATAATGGTCCCTATTCTATTACGTCATGGGTATCGTAACTATTGATCCCATGGCTAATTATGTGTGCCACGGAATATATGGTTAGGGTTGGATATTTTTTTTAAATCCGATGAGTGTTCGAACCAATCGAGCGTACCGACTTTGAAGTCCCGCTTCGGGCATGAATTTTCTTGTACTTATTCAATGACTTGTCTGGATTAACTGCGCAGTTAAGTATGAGTTAAGGTGGCGGATCATTGAAAATTAAGTGCAGCACACATTCATATTCCCGGAGAAGAATTCTCATGCGCCTTGCCGAACTTTTATTGTGCGTCCTTATCACTAATGCAGTCATAAAACTGTTTATGTCCTGGGTGATCCATATAATGTATTTTATTGCTTTTTTCCGGTTCGGTTACTCCCGGTATGACTCATTCCCCTCAACTAAGACTCGACTTGAGATCATTCGTCTTGACGTAGCGCTGGGTTCTCGTCGTTCTGACGACGTAGGAAACATGAAATGATACGAAGACAAAGAGGAAAGTTCCTTTTTGTCGCCGTCCCGGCATCGTTGGATGACGTCCCGGGGACGAATCACTTGTCACTTTCTCGAGTTACGACCGAAAAACTTATCTTCCAAAAAAGTGGAGCCTGTGTAATAACTTCGGCTGTCAAAGAAAAATGTGAGTCACAAAAAGATTCTCTGAATATTTTTTTATGGCGTGGAGTCGTGTAATGTAATGGCTGGCGATTGCCTTTCAAGAGCTTGTGAGTTCCACGTATATTCATATCCTGCGTGAACGCATGGCTGTGACTATCGTGATCCATTTATTCTATTGCTGCAATGAAGTCGGTGCCTTCTCTACGATGGTAAAGTTAAATTAGAGACTTTGATTTCCTGCTTCCTTCGTTGCCACGCGATCAAATGATGAATAAATCAAAACGCGATTCATCACGGGGAAAATGACGTTTTAAACCTGTCTATTCTGCTGTCTATCTCCCTAATTTTATTCTCTTAATCTGATCTACCGTAGTATTTTGGAGTTCCCAAGATAATAATAACTTCATCAGAAAATAAATTGGTTTTGAATTTACATAAAAGATTGAATCGAATTTTCAATCGATGGGCCTGAAAGCGATTCCCATCCAAGTTATTGCGAGAGGGCAGTAACACTAACGAGACTATCTTTACGGCCTTTTACGTATCTTTCTGATCTTCTCTGCACGCGTTTTAACTCTGTCTTTAAGCCTATCTCGTGAGGATCCCAAATACTGGCAGCGTATTCCAAGTGGGGTCTGACGAGGGAGAAGTACCTGATTTCTCTGACTTTATCGTCTCATTTTCCGAGTACGTACTCTTTTAACAAATCTCAATTTAAGATTAGCTTGACCAGTTATTTCCCGAGTATATTTGCCCCCCGATATTCTCTGGAGAATTTGAAGTTTTTTTTGGCGGTAGTGGAACTCGTCTGGGCAGCGCTGCTTGCCTTGCTGTACTTCGCGCAGTTTCTATGGCGTCGAGACGGGCGGATGAAGACATCTCCTTGGCCACCGAGAAACTATTCTCGCTCTTCGCATGAGGCTCCGGAGGAAATTCTCCATTGCCGGCTTTGAATTCTCGGATCGATTTCGTGTGCGGCCAATTAACTTGGGAGGGAAATAATGAGACGCTTGAGCGGCCAGGAAACCTTGGAACTCACGGTGGTCTCGCATGGATCTTATTAGCCTCCAAGGATGGATGAATTTCAGTTATTACTGAGTTGCCTCGAAATAGGGCGAAAATCCGTGAAGCTTGGCAATGCAATATGGTGAGGAGTACTCGGAGAGGAGAGAACGATGCGATTAACGCACTTGTTGAGTGGTTACCGCAAATGCACAGGTGAGGAAATCAGTGGATGTTAAATGCGATCAGTGGTGGCATATTATCGTGGAAACATGATTGGATGCCACGGTCCGTGGAATATACAGGTTGCCTCAATCGGAGTTATTTACGAATTACCCATTGAGGCATATGGAGAGGGCACTTGATATGCTGGCCAGGGGCGCAACGACCCCCCGAATCGTGGGGGAGGGGGGCAAACTCCTTGAAAAATCTGTATAAGCTAGCTAAGCGTGGGGGCGAGGGTAGAGGGGGGGTGCGAGGGGAGGCGGGGGGGGAAAGAGAGTCTGCAAATAAATTTTCGCCCAAATGGGTCTGAGAGTGCAAATTTCAACCCACTAAGGGATGAAGGCGCAAATAATTTTGCAAATCGGGCAGTGTCCATTAAAAAGTGAGCCACAACCTCTGATTTATGGGGGGGGGGGGAGCTAGCACACAAAGCAGCCAGTATATGTTTAAAGAGTCACTTGCCTTAAATTTCAAACAGATGGTGGATATTCTTGATATACATCCGCTAATTCGTCCATTCCGTCGTGCTATCCAAAGAAAAGTCAGGAAAGAGCAGGCTTAAACGATATGGTGGTTATTTCGGTTGCCAAGCTTCAGTTTAATGATGTAGTACCCTCTCCATATACCTCAATACTATATGCTCGTAGCCTGTAAACACACGTGCTTGGGAATCGTGCGATGCTGGCCAACGCTAGAAGCTGAAGCCAGTTTGCAATCCTCGTCGACCCTCATTTTCATATACCGCTTCCGACCCAACGCACTAATTTTGCAATATTACTACGTTTCCCATCGACAACTTGGTAGAAATCAGCATTTATTTATTTCTTTAATGTGGCTTCTCCTAGCATATTTCGTTTATTCATGTAAATTAAAAATCTTCCGAATTCATGATGAAAACTACTGTAAAACGGAGTAGAATCATAGCCACAAAGCAGCCAGTATATGTTTAAAGAGTCACTTGCCTTAAATTTCAAACAGATGGTGGATATTCTTGATATACATCCGCTAATTCGTCCATTCCGTCGTGCTATCCAAATAAAAGTCGGGAAAGAGCAGGCTTAAACGATATGGTGGTTATTTCGGTTGTCAAGCTTCAGTTTAATGATGTAGTACCCTCTCCATATACCTCAATACTATACGTTCGTAGCCTGTAAACAAAAGTTTCCCCGGCCACACGAATCATCGTTGCCCCGCTAGTCCTTAGGGCAGCGCTGCAAACAAAGCACGCTCCAGGGTCGATTTATTCGATATGTTGCACCATCGATATCGAAGAGACGAAGAATCGAGATATCGAACGACCTTGAACACACTCCATTCTTATATGTCCATTTATCCCAAACCTTATATTTCATGCTTTTACCGCCAACTCTCTCTTATTAAAATCCTCTTCCTATTTGCCTTGAAGCGTTGGTCTCTGATTAGACTACTCTTCTCAGGTCTCGCGTTACTTAGATCTCTGACGTAGTACCCTCTCCATATACTCCAAGTACGTATGTATTTCCATCGCCGTATCTGTAATCCTTAATGCATCCATCAATCCAATGAAATCAAATGGCTGCGTAACGCAATCGAATAGCTGATTGTTACTCATTTTTCTACGATTGTGAATCCTGTGCAAAATGATACGAACAAATCAGTTTGAATTAGTGGCATTGGAGAGAATATTTTTTAATTAGTTTCATAAGTTTAAAATCAGGTTTGGAAGTGACACTTGACATACAAATCAGCATCATCACCAACTCAAATAAATGTTATTCCAAAAACTGTTCGAAAAATGAGCCGGAAAAGTGAGTTAAAATGAGTTTAAAAATAGATTTTCTAGAAAACTTTGGAATGATATTTGTGAAAATCGGTTGTAATCGGTTTCAAATGGGAAAAAGCTTCAAATTAGTTTCAGAACTGTACAAAGTCAGTTTTCGAAGATTTATTTTATCTCATCTAGGTTGATATACGGTACTTTCTTACTTAAGCATTTTGGTGTCGAAGTGTTTGATTCAAACACCGCATTTAACTATTCCGATTGGTTAAAAAAATTGTACACTTTTTGACTTTTAAAGATGACTTGATTATGCTCATTAGTGAGCCGGGAATTTATAGAGTGTTCGCATATTATTAAGTGATCACCACGAAGAAAATAGTTCCGCCCCAGTTGGTAGCATCTCTCTGGGAATGGTTCAATTCCACCATGTGCGTTGTATGGAACGAAGAAAGAAACGGAACTTTTTATTATATCTGAATTAAAAGATCACGGAAGCATGCACTTGATGTGCTAGCGCAAAGCATTAAAAACTTTGCTCCCTATTTACTTCGGTGATTATGTTTGAATCAGAAATCATGATAGGTACTTACCTAATGTGCGATATTCTTAGGGATTAACTTGCGTTAGGAGGCGATTGTTGGACAATCTACGGAATGACAGCTGGGTCGTTCGATTTGATATATCCGTAGCTCTATCGATGTGGGTCCTCGCAACCATTTCCACCACCCGGCCGCCATTAATGCGCTAACTTAGCATTCACCACCATTGCGCACCCGAGAAAATCTGCGGATATGAGGCGATAGCCATCGTTTTGAAAACGTTGGGAAATCTGTGCTATGCTTTTAGAGAATACACTGAAATAAGCACTTTAATGGCGGACTTATCAGCGTTGCGAAGACCTGTGTCGAAGGAAGAATACAATCGATATTGAACGACCTTGGAATGACAGAAAACGAAAAGGGCATCTGTTAGCCAGTTGCTTAAACGTTTAGAAGTGGAATCAATAGTTATGACACCTATTACGTAATGGAACCCATTTCGAAATTAGGGCTATAAGAACTATCGCTTTCACAACTTACCAGTATTACTTCGATAATTTCGTTAATTCTCGTCCTCTGGATAAAATCCATCCATTTTGTAAATCGTTTACATTATTACTAGTCAGTTTGAATTAATAAAGCCGCCACTCGACGAACTATTATTCTCCATTCAAGTTAAACTCCATGAGACGGTTCGTTAAAACTCCGCCATCTTTGTTACTTCTGGAGTCCATAAACTTATGCCGTCTATGCTAGGTATTGTGACCATTTACAATAGGCAGTGTTTTTTCGAATGTTTCTGCAAAGAATATCGAACTAATGCCTTAACTTACGTGTTTCGTGGCTACATTGGAGGCATATGTATTTTTTCTGCAACTGGCCATGTGTTCACAGAAGATTCTCTCCGAATCTCGACTTTATTCGGTATCGTTTGTCTCCAGATCGCGGTAGAGCCGAAATGTGCCTCGCTAGCGGCATGCGTTCATCGTTTTCCATTCCATGTTGAATTGCATTTACGCCAAATTCTCCTCTGGAGCCTTGGCATGCAATGGAAATTCTGTCGCCTTGAATGAAATTGCGACCGTAACCACAAACACTTTTCAATATCCGTTCTCTTTTGCGAAGCAAATCCTGAATGCCATCGACAACTGAGAAGTTGAACTGAATATCTAGTCCGAGAACAACTCATATGATTGCTCATAGTTTTGGCTGGGAGAAAAATGACTCTTATATCAACTATACCTAAAACATCTACACACTCAGCGACTCTGTGCTTTCTCTATGTTTTCTGATTGTGAATTGATTTCTTTGAAGAATCGTATTGGGAGTCATTTCGACTTTTTATGTCTGTCTATGTCGGTGTGGAAGACCGTTCAAGTCGATGCAGGAATTTATGGACCATGATCATTGAAAAGACCGTTTCGAGTAGTCTAGTGAGCGTTTGAGAGACCTTGCTCCACTCTTATAGAGATTCAATAAGGATAACTCTTTATTTTTTCCCCGAACATCATCTCCCCTGACTTGAGAACCGAATTTTATTGGGAGTGAAAAATGAAGAGTTTGAGATAAAAGGTATTCGAAAGTGAGAACGAAATTCCGTGAGTGACGATAAACGATGATGTTATTGCCCGTAATATATAATTGATAACTCAAACCTGAGTCAATGACCGATGTGCTCCGGACTGTTAATGCCGCCATCATAAAACCTCTTCCCAACCGGAAAGACGAGGTTGCCTGAGCCGGTGAAGTTAAACAATCCGGCGAGATGTGTTAGCCTAACATAATTCTTCCTCTAAAACAGCTGGAATGTATTTTTAATACCGATTCTTGTTGGATAGAATCTGTGAAGACTTCTGAAGTAATTGTTTTATGGAGCCTCTAAACCTGGTTTGGTTCTTGTCGCAATTTTTCTCTTGGCGCAAAGATAGTTATTTGCTTACTTCCTCTGAGGTATTTCATTGCGTTTAGGTAATGATTTTTTTATGTGTGTTTCTCGCAAATTTGTATATATATTTCTAGCTATTAAGTAGACACTGACATTCATCAGATTCAATATTGATATTGTATTCACTCTTGCTTTGTGGTAAAATAGGGCTACCTTAGGGAATTGGTCGTAACTCTTGAAAATATAAAGTTAGTCATTCAAAACTGCGGCGAGTTCATGACTTGACTCCGTTTGGTGTAAGGGGTAAAAAGATTTTCGTCATAATCGGCCCCTTATATCTCGTTATAAGAGTTAGCTGATATGTTAAGCTACAAACCAGTACTTATCAGCATCACCGCTTGCAGTTCTCCGCTAATCAAAGGACCTGAATCTCTTTAGGTAGTTTGAGCGAGATAGTTCCCTGATTATATTGGAGATCATATTCTAACTATACGCTTAATTTTCAGCAGCTGTGGGACACATGAATTAAATATTGTATCATTAATGATGCAGTAATTTACATTTATACGACTAAAATTCAAAGTAATTAAATAAAAATATATGTATGAAGTCTTTTACTTGACTCATTTTCTTCACGCGGTAGGTTAGAAACTCCATCTAAACGGAAGGTTTTTTTACGATCCTGGAATAATTACTGCGGTAACTACATGATTGATTTTGAAAAATAGTCGAGAAAACGTACAAACTACGCGTAGTTAATTTTTTGACGAGATCTAGGTGTTAGAAATGGCACATATTTTAAATAAGGTCTCTCTGGAGTGCATACACGTACCATTTCCCATGCATAATGGCTGGTATTTTTCGTCAAAAATCTCAGACAGTAGTTTGGTCAGGGCCAGATATTTTGGTATATATGGAAGGGTGAGATTTTTTCTTTTAAAAGAAACCAAATTCATTGCTTTCTTGGTGAAATGATATTTCGCTCAAACTACCTACTTTTGCGCGCTACTTATGATGGTGGTTTACGTCGTCAAGCCGTGGTTTATGGTCACGAAGGGCAGACGTTTTCCCAATTCCCTGTGTCTGTTTTTTGTTGGTGGAACTTCCAAATATTTTTATGTATACCTTCTTTTAAAATTTGTCTTTTTTCAGCTCAACTGCATAGCACAAACCTGAAAAACTTTCGTGTTTCAAACTTTGGAAATCATCAAGTTAACTGACGCGAGATGAGCTTCACCAACAAGACATGTATAGCTATTTCATCACTTCTAATGCCATGAGTTTTTTAAAAGGGTTGGTCTGCAACCCAATGTCAGTCATCACGCACTTTAATATCCTGCAAGCCTTCTCTATCGGATTTCCGTCTCTGATAAGACGATCTCCGACTCTCTTCCTCGTTCGAAGTTCCAAATTTCCAGCCAATTAGCCATTACCCGACCGAGAACTTGCCGTTCACCAGTGTTCTAAAGCTCCGCGGCTGGTAACTTCGCATTGAACTCTATACAATTTATCGATAGAATTAAATTTATTGTATAGAGTTCATTGTCATTTTCGTAGAATTATAACTTAACCGTAATAAATATAGTAGAGCGTCAGCAATCCGGACGTGAAAAATCCGGACCGCCGATAATCCGGATTCACATCCGGCGAAAAATAAGTTGAAGTGAATACAATGTACGGTCGGATTCAAATGTAATGCAAAGAATCTAGAATTGCAAAGAATTGAAAGAATTGGTCATCATTGGTTGTTCTATCCTAATATTGATGGACTTACGCTTCTCAAGGAAATCGAGTTTCACTTACGGCGCTGTTATTCTTTGCTACGCAACGCTATCTATTCATCTGTTTATTTGCACGTATTCAAATGGTGATAGTTGGCCAATTTCCTATTTTGTGCTAATTTGTTATTACACTTTCGTTTTGGTTTGGATTTACGATTTGAGCATGGATAATTATTATTTATTAATCACAACTGTTACTCTAAATGATAGATTACGTAGTATTTGCCGTAGGTATATTGTATGCCATGAACGATCTGTGTTTAATAATAAAGTTTGGTATTTCAATTAATCAATACGTCGCAGCATGTCATTGTTATTCGAGCTGATCATAATATGTAATAGCAAGTTAGCACAAAACAAGCAATTGCTCAACTGTTACAATTTAAATACGTGCAAATAAAGAGTTGAATAGATAGCGTTGCATAGCAAAGAATAACAGCGCCGTAAGTGAAACTCGATTTCCCGGAGAAGCGTAAGCTCGATTCATTGCAATACATTTGAATCCGACTGTACATATTCGTCAAAAGCGTTGATGCGAGACTCAGCGGGCTCATTGACCGCTACAATTTTTAAAATTAATCTTCTCTAATTATTCAACTACAGCACTAAATTGAATTACTGTTTTTGCCAAGTTTCTTTATGTTTTAGGCATTAAACGGCCTTTTTTGGTTCCTTTCGAAAATCCGGACTTCTTGATAATCCGGACTGGGTCCGGTAACAATTGATCCGGATTATCGACGCTCTTCTGTAGTCCGTTTAGTTGTATCAGGTTGCATATGTTACAGGAAACCCTGTTTTTTAAAAAAACGTGAGATTTTATGCATTCCTGATCATAGCTCTGTATTGGCGAGGAAAATGCATAAATGTTATCATATATTATCCGTTTTGGAAGATCATACGTACTTTTATGCAGTTGCTCGGAAACAGCCAAAATACTTTAATGTAAAGTCTTTTGGGTAATTAAGCTACCAACAAACTTGTCTATTTTTTATTTATTCAATGTACGTCCTTGACTCCAGAAAATAGCAATCTTGCTTGGAAATGAAACTGACAAGGTTCAGTTTTATTTATTTTTTCAAAAGCAAACTCTTCTTCTTTTGCAAAATTGACCATATTTTCTGTGCCCTGTGTCCTCAAATTTTTAGTATTTCTAGGTGTCTGCTTAGTTTACCTTGTCAGAAGCTCACCATTTGGTTTATATCAAACATCCTAACTGTAACGCTTGTCTGTGAACCTATTACACATTCATCTGGGGTTGATTTGATAAGTGCATTGCACCATTAAGGAAAATTTTCAGGTAGTATAATGAGAAGATATCAAATTCATTTTTGAGATTTTATTGTGAAATCTGAGCTAGAACCCCCTTGTATGAGTTTGGGTAAGTCCCTCAGGGTAGTATCTCCTGACTTTTGAAAGTTGACTCTCTGATAGGCAGAAGCTGAATTGTCTTTTTGTTTAAACCTTGTGTCATTATTACTTTGGTCATCATTGGTTGTTCCATCCTAAGATTGATGGACTGCAGCCATCCACCCTCCACTCTCTAATGCTAATTCTCTTACTTCTTCATATCTCTTTTTATGTACCTTCCTCTTTATTTTGTCCATGAACTAATTTGTGGGTCTTCCTCTGTGGACTTTTCCATTGATTTTACCTTCAATTATGTTCTTCACAAACCCATAGTGTCTTGTAGTGTTTCATGCTTTGGTGTGAGTCTTTTATATCCTGTGTGTGGAAATGTTTGGTTGTTCCTTAACTTCAGCTTTATAGATATGGATACAGAGGAAGAGACTGCCGTTCAAACCTCTATCTTCTCCCCACTGGAGAAGTGGTTTATTTTGTAGCTGCTGCCGTTGTTTTGCACAACCTGGAAGAGCAGGCTCAGCGGCATTATTTAGGTCACACTGATGATGTGAAATGGTGAGGAAAAGCCCTTGTTTTTCTGTTAATATGAGGTGACCAGTTTTTTGATCTGCTTAACTCAATGATAGTGACTTGAATTATTGGGACATGCATAGTGAAATCGGTCTCCAGTACCAGTTAGGTTTTTGGAGTTTTTAAAAAGATGATGTTAGTTTTTTCCTGGATGGTCTCGAAATAGGAGCATTTAAACATGAATTTGAGAATACTTATTCACAATTTTCACTGCAAAAAGAGAAGATACTTCAGCTTGTATTCATTCTATGTTACTCGGTAAAATGGGTAGACTAGAGCATTGTTTTTCTTTATAGGAGAAAAACAGCCGAAAAACATTGTTAGGAATTTGTACATTAAAATAATTAATTCCATGATATGTCATAAATCACTTTTCCACGTTTTTAACATATCACATTTTATAAAGCACAACAAAATTGGTACTATGAAAAGACAGGAGTGGTGATGCTGAGTCTGTGGGACCGAAAGTAGCTCTAAGTAGCATTATGCCTATACAAAGTGATTTTTTTTGGCTTGTATATTGTAGTAGCTGTAAAAAAGATGAAGCTACTAAAGAGCATGAACTGCAAAATTTCATACTTCACCTGTGCCACCAGAAAGATTATATTGTCGGTCTGCGAGACCGGGCATCACTACTCTAGGGTTAACCAGGACAATCTTTTAGTTCTCCTGGAGTACACACAATTTTCCATCCATGTATCTCTTGTTGAGTTAAGCATTGGAAAACTGGTCCCTCACTGTGTCCTACATGTCTCTCTTATTAGAACTATATGGAGTAGACTTATTATGTATTCAGTTCTAAAATTATTGAGTTGCAGTCAAATCAGCTTGTACAAAAGTTTTTCGGTAAAACTTTCACACTTCTTGATATAACTTTGTTTCATTTCATTTTCTTAATTTGAAATCTTTTTGTTTCAAATGTCTATCATCTGCTGGGTAATCAGCCATTATTCAAATATCCTGTGTGAAACAGCTGACTTGTCAAAAATATTCTAAAAAGAAGTGAATTTTTTTAATGTTGGGCACAAGGTGAGAGAAAAACGCAAAATCCTTCTTAGTGTAAGGGTTGAAAATGCTTGTTTCTGATGAGAAGACATATTTTTGTCATAGCCCGCTATTGAATACTCATGGGTTTTAAAACAACATACATGTTATGACTTTCACTGATTTATTGTTGTTGCTTCTGAGCCACCTCATGATTACCTGGGTAAGTGAACAACACTCATATTCACACATGCCTCCTTGCGCACCAAGGAAGTGTTTCCAAAACAATTCTCCAATGTATTTTATTAGTACTGAAAGTAAGAACAACTTCAGCACATCACACAGTATACCACTCAAATGCTAAACACAGAACTATGTCAATCAAACTCATTTGAAAATGTAATGTTTTGGATTGAATTTCTCTTTCAGTATTGCGGTTCACCCGAATAAACTCTTGATTGCCAGTGGTCAGACAGCAGGACATGACAGGAGAGAAGGCAGGGTATGTTAATTTGCTTGATATCTGTTCTTTCCATTGACATGCTTGCTTTGAAATTGTCAGTCACTCAATTATTGATGCTCACTGTTGTATGAAGCATTGCACGTAGAGTATGGTTGGTTGTGTCACGTTTCATTAGTTGTTATCTTATCAGATGTTGTTTTCAAATTGTCATTTGTTTATTTTTTGCACAATGTAGTTCATTAGATACATTGAACATCATTCACACAAACTAAGTACTTTGCACACATGAAGCACTTTTAATTTGTCTCTACTCTTGCAATTTAGTAGTCATGCAGGAGTTGGAAATCCATTCCTAAATTGTTTCTGTTGTTTATGCTAATGTTTTAATTGATTGCCGTCTGTTGTCACTGTAGTCTTGGAAATTCAACCCTCCACCCGATAGAACTGCACCTGAGGCTGAGCAGTGGGTATGTCGTGTCAAAAAAGAATGTGTTTTTCATGTGCCAATATCCTACACACTTATTTCTTTCAAAAAACTTCAAATAACAGTTTATTATTCTTTCTCCAATAACATTTTCTTTTACAGAAATGTCTTGATCTACATTTTCATGGAATCTGTGTGGCCAGAATATCTTTTTGGTGATTTCTTTTGTATTCATGTGATTGTGGAAGGACTTGGTTTCAAAAAATCACGTTTGCTTGTTTTCTTCAATTCTAAGGAGGTGTATGACCTCTGTCCTGGTTATATCTTGTATTATGCTGAGTATTCTGGTGTTCCAATGCTGTTGTGGTTGTCTGTCCTTGGGTCATCATTTTACATCTGTGCTTATTCTTTCTGGCTTCTATTTTCATTGCTTTCAGATGAGGAAGCTTGTGGTAAATGTGAATGGTTACGTTGGTCAGAGCATGAGTACCTACCTGGATCTCTGTTATGTTGCAAATATCATGTCACATCTTGTACAGTAAAATTTGTGTTTTTAAAGTAACCAAGGTCTAGGTAATATGAGTTGGCATGCTGGAAATATGTATGTTGATATTTGGACACAGTCATCTTGTTGGATGTTTCCCCAATGCATGCTATCTGTGCAACAAGACATTTTTATTGGATGAAATGCTGCTGTGTTTGTTGTGGTGCTATCATGTGCCTTCAATGTCTCTTGGGTTTTGCTTTTAAAAGGGGCTACAATCCATACATTTTGCTGTTATTTGTCACACTGTATGATTTCGGGAAGCTAAGTAATTGTCTTGGTGTAAAAAACTTTTGTTAATCTTTCACATTAGTATTTCCAGCCAGTATCTCCACTGAAAATATTAATTGTGCATTATTTCATTATAATCAGATCTATCTCCATCATATTTTTTATTTTCATAATTGGCGGGATTGCCTTCAACTACACCATATTGCTTGCAATTTTTGCTGGTGATATTGAAACTGTTTGTAAATGTATTTGTGGGGTAATTCTATGGTATACCAACCATATATGTGGTACAAGGAGTGGGCTTATGGTGGTTGGCAGCCATTTTGGGTGTGGGTTTAACTATCCCCTCAGGATTTTTTTACTTTTATGCGCTAGTGTACTGATTTTAATCCTTTCAATGCTGAGTTATTGTTCCTAGGGTGTTTCAGTAAGGGGATGATGCAAAAAATTAAGCTTGCAAAAATTTGATCTGAATAAAAGTATGAATGCACCTGCAAACAATTCTCATCCTCTGAGACTCATTGTCAACCTATTCTGAAATCGTAGAGACCAAAAGAGAAGATCTAGAGGACATTGGCAGCCTTTTAAGGGGTATCATTTAACATTATGAACTTAAGTTTAGCTCTTGCTGTAAGCTATATGCCCATGAAAGGCATGCATCCATGAGTCTGCTTGTGACACAAGGGCTAATCTGGAAAATCTGAGACTTTATTGTTTGACAGTTGTTGGTCCAAAGTCTTGAAGAAGTAATGGAAGAAGAGAAAAGCCCTGGCAGGGACAAAAATGACTGGCATCAGAAAGAGCATCTAATTTAATGCTATACCTGCTGAATACCTACTATACCTGCTAATGCAGACTTAATAATGGTTGTACTATGTCTGTTTATGTCCTAAGTTATGGTTAGAGTTACACTTTTACATAAGAAATGATGTGTATGACTGTGACTCTAGCTGTTAATAGGGCCATTACCAGACATGCTGCAACCAGCCCTTATTCGTGTATAACCCAGAGCTCTGTCTCTGGCAGTCTTGCATGATCTTTTGCTCCCCTACAAAAAGATATAGCAATCAAATTTCCCACTAGTGTGGCCGAGTAAATATCAATCTCTAATGCAATCCTTTCTTAGAATTCTTGCGGCAATAGCTGCCATTTCACAAAACTCTTGGAATTCAGAGTTCTACTAGTTCTTCACTTTTTAATTATATCAGCAGAATAAAATTTTATGACAATTTTTGTCCACAGCCTTGAGGCAGACTTACCTACATTTGTTGGAATAATAATTTCTCCCCACACTTTATGCACACTAATTTGTTTTTCATGACCACAGTTTAGTTGATATTTTTATGATTTTCTTCTACTTAATGATGGAAGTGTTAATGTGGATTTATCGCCTTATAAAAGTATGGATGGCTTGGTGTGAATTGAGGAATTATTGCTTTTCTTGAGGTTGCCTATTTAGGTGGCTTTTTAAATGTATGGAACACCATCTTGTCAACTCAGGGAAATCCATTGCCCAATAACTCAACACTCATACATACTTCATCAGATTTGAACTCACAACCCATCTTACATCTTGGCAAGTTGGCTATCCAACAATTAACCTGTTTGAAATTTATGGATTGGTTCAGGAATAGGAATAATTTTTATTCTCGTGTGTGGTGTCATCTCATTGTATTCCGTTGAATTTCTTGTATAGTTCTGAATAGAATGCTAAGTATCCTATGTTCTCTGGATTTCATCATCATATGATGGGTGAATTCCAGCAAAATGCAAATTTTACTGTACCTACTCTATAATTTTATGTGCTTATTTGATCTTTGGAAACAAGTTATCGTGTCAAGGATGATGGACATGTGTTCTGAATTCGATGCTCTCTGCTGCTGTCCTTTATGTGTTATTGCACCAGAGCCTGTTCAGTTCTTATGCATGCCTATTTTGTGCATAAGATGTTTATTATTTCCCATGTTGTGCCTTTGTTGCATGTTTCTTTGCTTATGAATGCATGTTACTGTTATTTGCTAATCTTACTCCTCTGTATCCTGTGGAATTGGGATGATGAAGACATCATGAAATGTCTCTTGAAAAAGTGCAAATTTATGATTTGATGAAACTTGAAGCCTGATTTTATACAAAA
This sequence comes from Ceriagrion tenellum, assembly GCA_963169105.1. Classification (NCBI taxonomy): domain Eukaryota; kingdom Metazoa; phylum Arthropoda; class Insecta; order Odonata; family Coenagrionidae; genus Ceriagrion; species Ceriagrion tenellum. Next base: position 87,635,608 of record OY720633.1, on the reverse strand, counting down.
TTCTCATTATATATATATATATATATATATATATATATATATATATATATATATATATATATATATATATATATATATATATATATATATATATATATATATATATATATATATATATATATATATATATATATATATATATACACTATTGCTATTGTTTACTCATACAATCACTTAAATAAGACTTGCATGTGCCAATGAAAAAAGTCACATTCTCTCTGTTGAACTTGTAAGTGGCCAAGGTTGATACTGGAATAATTCTTAATGGTCATCTCATATATTTAACGCTCTCTTGACTCCTTGTCTGTATTTTCACCAAAAAATGTCTATGTGGTGGAAAAACTGTGAAACATAACCTAATATTGTAAATTTCCTGATTTTGAAACAATTTAGAGGGCTTATGAGTTATAATTTTTGCCAGCGTGTAAAACACATGGTAGATTTTTTGCCCTAAATACATGCTGAAAAAGTCTGTACTTGAATCATTTCTTTATCATTTTAAAATATCAATGTTAATGCTTACATGATGAAGTAATAATGCTATCAATAATTACAGAGAATAAGAGAGTCCTTGGGGATATTGTTTCCAATTTTTAAAAGCTTGTTGGTATGTGTTTAATGACTCCTGTAAAATGAGTGGTTGTATGTTACAAATACTTACAGATTCAAATTTTTAAATATCCAAAAATGATTGAAAGGCTTGGGGCTCTGATTGCTTGTAAATTAGTATCTTGTAAATTGGTATTATGGAATTTGCACTTTTTCATTGGGTTTTTATTATTATATTTGGTCCAACTCTTGTTTATTATAAATAGGTTAATTTTTTCTCTTGTTTTATCATTTCAGCCTCACGTAAGAATTTGGAACTCTGTTAGTTTGTCAACTCTCCATGTTATTGGACTGGGTGAATTTGAGCGGTCCATTTGCTGTCTATCTTTTTCAAAAGCTGTAAGTTTTCGACTGAATGTATTTCTTCAATTTTTGTTAAAATTTTATTGTCTGTAAAATCTATGATTGACTCAGTTATTTGCAATGTTTTCATAACTTGATTTCTTGCATTTTGTAATTTTTTACCCTTATAATGTACTAACCGAGTGATTTACTCTTCTAGGATGGTGGCACTCTTCTGTGTGCTGTTGATGAAGCACCTGATCATAACATCTCAATCTGGGATTGGCAAAAGGGAGAAAGGGGTCAAAAAATAGCTGAGACCAAGGTAATGTAGTACATCTCGCTGAAATATGACTGTTTTTGGTACTTATATTGTGGCACCTTAAGTTTTCTTCTACATTGTTCTTTCATTTAATAACTTGTGGCTATTTTTTAATTGAGAGAATGAGTGTTCAAGGATGTCCTGTTAAGCCATCAAGCTTTAAGATCTTCTAAAATGGTAACTGAAATGATATTTAGTGAAGAGTTCTTATTTTGTAATTTGATTGAGGTGTCAAACACGGCTTCAGCATCTCACCTTGATGGAATACTCTAGTGCTCATTGCTGTTGCAATATGATGGGAAAAACTCAATTCAAATGTAAAATGCTGTTTATGGATAATATCATAGAGCCTAGTGTTTGAGTTAACCTTTACCTTACTGGGTTTTTCCATAGTCGCAAGCCTTGCTGGCTGGAGTTTTTTTAAATGTCCACTCAGTGTGCCAAAGTAAGACACTCAACACTCTAGGGGCACACTTTTTTTGCCTGAGAGAGACACTCTGAAGATAAAGGTTAAAAATCATCAGCACCCAATAAGTCTCAAAAATTGGTTTGTTAAAGTAAATTCAAGTTCACCTGTTCAGCCAAGTATATGTATACCGTGCTAAATCTTTCGAGATTTAATTCAAAACCAGTGGTGACAAACATTGGAAATCACTGGTGCATTGTAAGGAATAACTTTTGTTGACATTTAATTTGTGTCTGAGCTAATCGTGATGTGACCATCTTTTTGGCTGTCTATTTAATTTTTTTAATTGATCCTCCCTGTAGTGTTCTGTAGATACTGTGGTGTCAGCTGAGTTTCATCCAATGGAACGCACATCTATTGTCACATGTGGAAAGTCTCACATTGCATTTTGGAATCTCGAGGGAGGTTGTGCGCTGAGCAAGAGAATGGGGATATTCGAGAACCGGGATAAACCCAAATATGTTACTTGCTTGGCATTCTCACAGTCGGGAGATGTAATCTCAGGTGACTCCAATGGAAACATCATCGTTTGGGGCCGTGGTAAGTGAGCTGAATACTTAAAGTGATCATGATATATTTTAAAATCTAAAAACTATGTTAAAAAATTTGTTTCCCGGTGTAGATATGAAAGTGAGCCAAAAACAAAAAGTCAGTATTATATTAAAATCCTGTTGAACACAGCCTATCTGTGGTAGTCATTCACTACGTTTCCCAATCGAACTCGGAACTCTATGAACTAGAACCAATCTAAGCATTCTAAGCCAGCCTATACGAATCGCCTGGTTTATCATGCGAAATCGAATGAAATATCGATTTGAATCAGTTCATATCGATTTGGAATCTCAGATTGGTAGAGAAAGTGGGCCAAGTTGGCCTGCTTCTCATATTGATCGTCGGCCCCGGTGGCGGCGGGGTAAAGTCCCCGCCTGCTAACCTGAGGGTCGCGGGTTCGAGTCCCGCCTGGGTAGAAAGTTATCTGCCCAGGACATGGGTGTTTGTGAAATGAGTTATATGGAAGAGAGGACTGTATTGGCCTAATATCGCTCAAGTAAATAAAGACGACATTATTATTATTATTATTATTATTATTATCCCACTAGCCTGTTGCGTTTACCATACCTAGCTGAACTGGCTAAATCGATCTGAGTTCGATTGGTAAACGTAGTGATTGAGGTATACAGAGAGGGCACTAGCTATGCTGGCCAATTCTAGAAGCTGAAGCCTGTCCCCTGTTTTCATTGACCCTCGTTTCCCTGTTTTACTTGAGGGCTAACACTCTAATTTTGCAATTTTACTATGTTTTCCATCGATAACTTATTTATTTTTCTTACGTATTTTGTTAATTTATTTATGTTTAAAATCACCCGCATTCCTGATGAAAACTTGTCAAATTGTGTGGAATCCTTAGCACTAAGCAGCAAAAATATGTTTCAAGAGTTACTCGCCTTAAATTTCAAACAGATGGTTCATATTCTTAATTTACATCCTCCTATTGGTCTATTCTATCATGCTATCCATAGGAAAGTAAGGAGAGAGCTGGGTTAAACAATATGGTTGTTATCTCAGTTGTCAGGCTTCAGTGTGATGCTCTCTACATACACCTCAATGGTGGCAGTATTCGCCTTTAGCCAGGAATTGAAAGCATATAGTATCCATATTGCAATAAGTACTTAATATTTTTCTGCAAATATTGGATTTGTATGGAGCATTTCACAGCTTTACTGCATTGTCAGGTACAATTATTGGTATAGTATTTATTTAACAATTGTTGTTACAGCAACATGATGTGGAGGTTTGTGGAGTTAAACAAACTTTTGGTTAACTAATATCATGCTACTCTAAAAACAGGCAATAAATAAGTACCATATGAATAATTGTACATGACGATGCAGTAAATCTGTGAAATTCTTCATAAAAATTAAATTATTCTAGAAAAATAGCAAGTAGTCTTTGCAGTATGGACCCTAATGTTAAGCTCTTCTATCACTACATTTACCAATCGAACTCAGATCGATTTGGCCGGTTTAGCTCTGTATGGTAAACGCAACGGGCTAGCAAGATCAATATGAGAAGTGGGCTAACTCGGCCCGCTTTCTCTGCCAGTCTGAGATTTCAAATCGTAATGGACCGATTCAAATCGATATTTCAATGGATTTCACATTGGTAAACCAGGCGATTCAAGTCGGCTGGCTTAGAATGTTCAGAACAGTCCGAGATCATAATGATCTGAATTCAGTTGGTAAATGTAGAGTATGAAGTGATGCCTGATGTTGTCTTGTTGATTTAGAATAAATGAGGTTTAACTTTTGCATTAACTGGGATTCAAAACTCAGTGTAACTATTTATGATGGAATTGAAATTTATGAGAATGTAATGTGGAATAATTGGGTTTGTAGACAAAGTGAAGGCTTTAGTGAAGTCTCATTGTGGCTTGATATCCCTCAGGATTTTACTCCATTCTTGGCAAAAACAGTTTCATTGGTGTTTCAGTTTGATTCTGTTCAAGAAGTTACTTTCTTTTGCTTCTTATGGTCATATATACAATCACTCCATTAGATCTGAATCAGATTGTAGTGCCTGTGACACTGTAATCAATTGTAGAGAAGCAACACCATAGAAATTCCCGGAAGCTAGAGCCTCATTGAAAAAATTATTTGATCATTTGTGTGAGAGCACGTTTTTAATCATTGAGTGTTTCTTTACATAAAAATGAGAGTCTTAAGTAAAATATCCTCTTGGATTAAATATGTGTTGCTGAACTGATCGTTTTGGTATTTACTTTTGTGTCACGATTCTCCAACTTTTCTCCTCCATGTTATACATTTGATAAATTTTTACCAGCATAGCCTTCCTCATAATGTTCAGTATAGATTTACTTTGACAGTTGTTTGTAATTTATTTGACAGGTACCAACACTGTTGCCAAATATGTCCGAGGGGTCCATGAAGGTTCCATATTTTCCATCACCGTGATGAAGGAGGGTAATGTCATCACTGGAGGAGGAAAAGATGGCAAATTGATTGAGTTGGATTCTCAGTACAGCAAAACAGGATTAGAAGCTCAGGTAAATAATTGTAAAACAATTAATGTGATAATTTTCCACAAATGCACGCAATATCCCAGCATTAATCCTTTTATCCAAAGTCATCGTTTTTCTCCAATCAAGATTGGAAATACACTTCTTAAATGGGTGGAAGTAATTTGACTAATGAGTACAAAATATTTAATTGCTGACAATAGGGTATTGATTTCAAGTTAAATACCACGTGTAAAGTATTTCATAGAGCTGATTGTAGAGTTTTGAAACTGTATTATTGCATCATCAGAAAAGGCCTGTTATATAATACTGATCCACCAAATTCTATGTGCTCTGACTCTGTCAGAGAGATGGAGAAATTTTGGTGTCTAGTTATCCCTAACAACAGGTTTCAATTGAAATTTCAGTCAGTCTGAAAAGAAATTTAATGATAAAATGTGGTGAACACTTTTGAAAATAATTGTGTTATATTCAATATGCTGTTATTTGATGCTCAATGGTGGTCAGCAATGCTTGTTTGTAGATGCAATATGCTTTGGAAGATCGAAGCGAGCTCTCTATTCAGTTGCATATGAAATATTTTACAGAATATCTAAGTGAGATATATAGCTTCAAATTATTTTATTGTTTTACTAATCTGGCTCCTGAGTGAATAGGGGTTTGTCATTCTAAGCTAATATGGATATTTTCAAACATTACATACATACATTTATTTATTTGGTCTCTGTATCTTTTAGCTACCAGAGTTCATTGGGGGTGTGAGAACAGTGACAGAAGGGAGAGGTGGTCAAATAATTGTGGGGACAACTAAGAACTGCATTGCTGGTGGAAGTCTGGACCTAGGACTCCGCACTTTCACAGTGGGACACACAGATGAACTTTGGGCATTGGCTGTTCACCCTTCACTGCCACAGTTTCTTACTGGAGGGTACGACAAGTTAATCCATTTGTGGGATTCTCAGGCCCATGATGTAGTTTGGAGCAAAGAGTTAGAGGTAAGATACCTTGTATTTTCCATTAATTTCTGGCTTTTTAGACCAATGGAAATCTGCCCTTAACTTGTTCTTGAGTCTCAACGTGAAATGACTTGTTTGGACACTTCTGCTGTTGGTCAATAAAAATAGTAATTTACAGGCATATGATATCACATAACATTTACAGTTTTTAGCTTGCAATAAATACTTATTGGTGTCTCATTGAAAAACCTTTTATGAACATTAAAATTATTCTTCAAAAACATTCTTGAAATTCAAAATTAATTTTTTATTATTACATTCAAAAAATTTATTGAATTCAAGAAAATTCTCTAGAAATACTCATTAAATAACTCTTGTAAAACAGCTAAAATGTCCAAAATGCCTAAAAAAATGTTTGATCTACCTTGATAGATATACAGAAATGATTAAGTATGAGTCAGACAAGGATTCCAATTTAATCATCTCTGGATTTGCAATATTATGAAGTATTTAGGTGACATGAAGGTGTAGATTCATCTTCAAAACTTACTCTAGACAGTTCTCAGACTTGCTTTTTTCTCTAAAAACATTCTAAAATCAGCCTTTCTCTTTTGGGGAGAGGGTAAAGTTATTCTTTCACATGCCCGATTTTGAGTTGCCTTTGGAGGTACCCATTTCTCTAAGATCACTGCAGATTGCATTCAACAGTAAGATATAGATGTGCTTTTCTAATCTCTGGATACTGTAACTGAAGAATCTCCCTTAAGGTAGTGCAAGCGAGGTAGTTCTCTAATCATAATAGAGACCATATTCGAATTATACATTTTAATTTCACCAGCTGTGAGACACACAAATAAAATATAGCATTATTAATGGGGAAAAATTATAGTTTTACATGCCAAAAATTTTTAATTCAGAAATGAAAATATGTAAGTAAGTCTTTAACATTTATTTCACATGAAATGTTTGAAACTCCATCAAAACGGAAGGTTTATTGTGATCCCGAAGAATTTACTGCAGTGACAATATGATTAATTTTCAAAAATGGTTGAGAAAACACACAAACTACACACTGTAGATTTTTTGACGAGATCTAAGTGTAGGGAATGCCTCATTTTTAATATAAGTTCTCTCTGGAGTGCATACATGTACCATATCCCATGTAAAAGGGCGGGTATTTTCTGGCAAATATCTCATAAAGTAGTGTGGTAAGGGGTTGAATTTTTGGTGTCAATGGAAGGGTAATATATTTTTTTTTTTTAATGAGACAAAATTCATTGATTTCTTGGTAAAATAGTACGTCACTCAAACTACCATAAAATTGCCATTGGGGAAATTTTTATGGTGTTTTGTGGGTCACAGTCATACTAGGATATATTACAATTTATTTTTCTTGGGTCTCTTGTGGGTTATTTCTGGAGATTAATGATTAATTTTGTGTTGTTTGAAGTCTGATTTTTGACTGATGGCTTGAGCAATTGATGCTCTATTTATCAAAAAATTTCTACATATCTGTGTCAGCCGTATAAAGGGTGTTAAATCCAAAATGGGCTATAATGAGGTATTATCTTTGACAGGTTAGAAAAATTCTGACAATATATCCCATGGTGGTTCTCCCTGGCCACAATAATACATTATGGAAATCCATCAAAAAACTTTCAATTTCAGCCTGAGAAACAGCAAAAGCCTACAATTTAACTATAATAATATTTGGAAATGCAAAGAAATGTTTTAATACACCCTATCAGAAAATAACTCAGAATTCTCAAGAATATATGGAAATTGATCAGTCGTACTTTTGTTCACTTTGCATTCATTGTTTCATCTTCACTGAGGAAGTGAGAGATTTCATTCTGAAACAAATTTCTGTTGTTTTTTTGAAGCTAAATAAATCGATTTTAGATTAAGGAAAAACCTATAACTACTTATGGGTTTGTACATTTGCTAGAAAGTGTAAAAATGGGTTTGAATTTGTTTAAATATATTATTATTTATTTTTGTATTATTAATTATAAGAAACTGGGATTCATAATTTTGTTAAGTTAGGATTCTGATTCAAAATTTAGTGTTCTCGATAGAGGAAGAAAGGAGATTTTGATTCTATAAATTTTGGATTTGACCCATCTTTAGTTTTCTTGGAATGTTTTAATCATGTGCTAGTCCATTTTTTAAATCGAATATGCACATTTACAATGCTTCATGAAATATTATACAAAAAATTGTAGCATTATCAACTGGAATAGTGCATTTATAAAAGTAAGTAGTTTCATTTTTATTGACATTCAGGCTGCTAATGAGTATTCCTTCAAAAGTTCCAATTGCTTTTTGTGGTGATAGTTACTGATGATGAATTGTCTTAAAAATTCAGCAAAATGCCTTAAAAATTGTTTAATTCCAAAATGTATTTAAAATGTTTGACAAATGTGCATCTTTTTTCTAATCCATCCATACAATTCATTACAAAGAAATCTGATAAGTGCTACCTTAGGAATTCTGGTGTCATTTAGATAACTATAACATACATTACTCTTCTTTACAGAATTGGTGCTAGCTAAATGGTGTAGTGTGAGATTATTCTTTGTAGGAACGTCTGAAGAAATTGCAACTTGGCTGTTTCCACATAAGGTTTTATCTTTACTGACCATGGTTTCATTACAGAGTAACATTATCAAGGTCAACCACCTTGATAATGTTACTCTGTAATGAAACCATGGTCGGTAAAAATAAAACCTTATGTAGAAACAGCCAAGTTGCAATTTCTTCAGATGCTCCTACTGTAAAGGATTTCCATGAAGTCATGCCCGCTACCATTACTTTTTCTTATTATTATTATATCTTATTATTATATATTAGATTATTCTTTGTTCAAATCATGATAGGTTAACTTTTTGAGTAATTCTTTACCCTTCAGAGATGAGACATGCATCATCATTATTGATTCTTCCATTAAATTTATTCATAGGACAAAGTCCAATCTGCCACCTTCTCAAATGATGGAGGAGTCATAGTTATAGGAACCATCTCAGGAAAATGGATTTGTCTTGATGCAGAAACCAAGGAGATCTTTTCAGAACACACTGATGGTGATGAACCAATACAGGTTTGTTGGATTTTTGGTCACCTATTTTTCTAGAATAGCGATGGCTTAAGATTCATCTTTTTTAGGCAGGTAAATTAATTTCAGTGAATGTATTGAAATGATCAGAGCAGAGGGTATTAAATATTTTTGAATTGCATTGAATTTTATGCTAAATTTATGTTTTTGAACACTTTAATTGGTCAAAAGATTTTGTCATACAATTTTCTGGCATATTTAAATGCTAAAATATTTACTGTTTTGGTAATAGAAAAATAATAACACATAGAGATGAATGCATATTTTGGTGCCAGTTTTGATAAAACCTGTGGGCTTGGAAGTGTTCTCTTTATCATTTACTTGCAATATGGCATACGGCTCTTATTGAATTAAAAAAATTCATAGCCTTTCATTAAAATAACCCAGTTGTAACATCCTTTGGTATAAATATATCTTCCCTTTAATCAGCACATGCATATTTTGTATTTAATGATAAATTTTCTTGTAATATTGATATCAAATAATGGATGAACTTAATTAACCTAATACTATTTAGAAACTTCTGAATGATTTACAGTAAAGACAATGCAATTTGTGTAATTATTAAATTTATTAGGGGGAATGTATTGAACTCATTGATTTAATCATTTTAATTCTTCTTTTCAGGTGATGAAATTCTCACCAGATGGCAGTCTTCTTGCCTTGGGCTCAAGGGACAACAATTTGTACATCTATGAAGTCACTGATGAATCAAGGAAGTACAGCCGTGTTGGGCGATGCTCGGTAATATTTGGAATTTGCCTTAACTTATGCAGTAAATTTAGTAAGAGATGTTCTTTCCTTAATTTACTTTTAGCAAAAATACTTACCTAAGTATGTGACCTTTTTCTGTAATGCTTAGTGTAGTTTTAATTTAACCATACAATAAGTTACTTCAACTAGTCCTGACATGGTACAATTAGTGGATAACCATTTGAGTTATAGAGTATCAGCCAGCAAATGTAATATAACTGTGATACCTAAGGCATTAAGATATACAGTTGAGCACCTTTAATCCGGCACGGTCGGGACTCGAGCGATGCCGGATTAGGGATTTTGCCGGACTATGGGTGCTGTGGTAGTAACCAGCATAATTATGGGGTCCGCGATATTTTTAATGCAGGAATTCGATAAATTATAACAACTTCAATTAAGTTTGAATAAATTCTGTATAATTCGACAAGTAATTCGAAAAAAAAAGAAATTAACTTCTTCTAAATTCACAAAAACAAAATCAGTCAACTGGCAGTCTCGCAAAACGGCTGAGTGAAAGGAATGCGTATAACATATTAACGTGTTGCTGGACATCAAAGAGTATATACAGTAGATAAGTAAAAATTTTTCATCGCTTCCAATTTTCCTTGCAATCCTTATTCCACTGTGTTTAATATGATTCAATGAGCTGTCTGCTGTCTACGTCGCGCCGTCAACGCTCGGTACTAAGCAAACATGCACGCGCCATGCAAGGTAAGACACTGTCCACTCCGTGACGTCACACACTCGCGTCTCGGCAACGACGTACATTGTAGTGATGTCTTCAATTTGCTGAATAAACACCTTCATTGCGCACAATAAGTAATATAGACAACATTGTATGCAAAAAATCTTCCGATACTCGTTCTTGAATGGGAGAATTTTTGTTAGAATGAGTTACAGTTTCAGTAATTACGAAGTAAATGATTCGGCAAAAAAGTTTGTTTTCCGCGAAGTACACCTCGGAAATGTTGCCGGATTACGGGTGTTCCCAGATTAGGGATTTCCGGATTAGGGGTGCTCAACAGTACTAGTGTTTATTAGCCCTTTTTGAGTTTCATAGGGGAGACCTCATTGCTTAGCAGATTCATATGTAATGTGATATCCTCCTGCTTTGATTATCTGTCTTTCTCCATTTATGAAGTAGTTTTCCTACATGTATAGAGTATTTTGCAAATATTTTTTTCATGCTGCTATTAGGGTGCTGCAAAACGTAAAAGAAGTTCAACTGTGACCTCCTCTATGGTAGGTAATATCGTTTCACTCTCAGTGAAAAAACACTGGGTATTCTTGCCGGAAAGCACTATTTTTATGTTCAATTCACTTGCTTTCATTGCAAAAGTTGTACCCATCAAAAATAGCACTTCTTATTTACTTGTTGTGATCTCCATCTCAGACAAGCACACCTGCCTGTAAAATTAGTTATATTTTATATTTATTCTCTTTAGCTATTGTTTATATGTGAACTAGTGTAGTTAGTGTAATTTGGAATGTTCTCTGTTCTCTGTTTGGAATGTTGGAGTGTTCTCTGTGGCATTTTGTCAAGTTTTTAGATGCAAAGTCCTTAAGTGTAGCACATACTGTGCCTTTACTTTCTGAGTAGTCGTAGCATGTATATGTTGACCAACTAGGTAACTCTTGCAACAACCTCTTGTAAATCAATATTTCTTTTTCTCCAATCCGGATCAAGGCTTCTTGAACTGCGATTCATTATCTTGAAGTGCTACACATGACTGAATGTGAAAGAAATGGTAAATTTGATGGAATGAATTTTATTTTACTTCTTCTTTACATCCAAACAATCCGTGGGTTACATTAATTGGTTTTGGATGAGAGGGGTTTTGGAAAAAGTTTCATGAAGCCATGTTCTGAGAACCATTGTTGTTGTTAGTAGTAGTATATACGCACAGTATTTATAATTTTCTAGATTGTGAAAAGGTTATTATAAATTATATTACGATAAATGTTTACTTTTTTATTTTTTATATGTTGCTAGGACTTTTTTTGGCTCAGAATTAATTTTTTAACTCATTAATTAATTTATTTAGACCATTCGCATTCTGTCAAGATCATTTTTCCCTGTCTCTATTCTAATGTTAGAAAAAAATTAATATAATATTATAACCAGCATCGTTTTAAACAAGTTATAATGACAAACCTTGCAAACATTTTGTCTAGTTACAGAGAAACTGATTTGGAGTAGTGTAAAAAGTCTCTTAGAATTGCAATTTCTTCATCCACTTCCCATGATGAATAATGCCTCAGTAGTTAAGTAATGTGTGGATGAGGGTGTATTGATACACAGTAGACCCCCGCTTCATGATGGGTTCGACTTACGATAGATGCGACTTACGATCTGAGCTAATTTTGCATGTGTATTTTTAAATTTCAAATTTTGCCGATTTTGTTTCCACTCGAACAATGTGTCAGCCATTCATTATTCTAAGCCTTATTTGTTAACAAAACAAAAACACATTTTTTAACGTAGCAAAATTGACATATTCAATGTCACTAGTAATTAAAAGCTGCTGGCGAGGTTAGGACAAATGTTACGATGCTCTTCCACAAATCATCTTTGACGAAATACCGCAACATTCATTACGTAGTCAGTATCAAATATACTAGGAAGAAAAATAAGGCTTTCATTAGTCATTATACATGCGAAATTTTACCATTGTGAAATTCTATAAAACGAACACTTCACCCAAAGAGTAACTTCATGTTCGAGCGTTACCTACCAATGAAGTGATATGATACCTTAATAGATATAGCTGTAGCCAGGTAATAAATCAGGCGAATGAAACTAGTTAAATAATAACTTAATACTACGATGAATGGCAGGGTTGTAATGTGATGGCTAATATGTGTGAATATGCTTCGAAAGTCCCTTGTCTTCCTTCCATCCTTCCATTCACTACCAAGAGATGCAGTGTCTCACTGTCATCTGGGTCGCCAATTGCGCTCTACTGTATTGTCAAGGTCAGTCTTCAAGTGTCTTCCGTGCGAAGTGAGGTGGTTGAAGAAGCGCGTAGTTCGTACTGTGAATCTCTATTTTCGAACCACACTTACTCTTCCAGATTGTGAAAAGTTTGTGGTTTATTGTGAGGAGTTTTTGTAGTGACTATGCCCCCCAAAGTGCATCCCAAGCAGAAAATAACAATTAAAACAAAGCAAGAGATTGTGAAAAAATACGATGAGGGTGCTCGGGTTAGCACTTTATCACTTGAGTACGGTTTTTTGCAGTCAATGATATCAACGATAATTAAACAGAAAGAGCGCCTGAGAGAAATGTAAGTGACCGATGAATCCACTTCTTTGCAAAAAGGAAGAGAGTTGATTTCTGAAATGGAGAGACTCCTGTTACTGTGGATCAGAGAGAGGGAACTGAAAGGTGACACTGTGCCTGGGCAATTTATATGTGAGAAGGCCAAACAAATTTTTTAAGATCTTCCATGCAAAACACCTTCAATGAGTGCTACACGGTACGAAGAATTTAGAGCGAGCAAAGGCTGGTTCGAATGATTTTAAAGTAATAATGGGCATAAAAAGTTTTGTAAGGCATGGCGAAGCCGCAAGTGCAGATACAGAAGCAGCAGAAAAATATGAAGTGCACTTCACTGAAATTATTGACATGAAGGTTATTGCCCAGAGCAGGTGTTCAATGCCGATGAGACGGGCCTCTTTTGGAAAAAAAATGCCCAGGAGGACATGCATTACGAAGGAAGAGGCTGCCTTGCCTGGACATGGAAGATAGACTCACACTTTCGCTGGGAGCTAATGCTTCAGACAACTTTAAACTGCAACCCATACTCATATACCACACAGAAAACCCCAGGGTCTTCAAGAAAGACAAAGTGGACAAGCTCAATTTAGGTATCTTTTGGCGTTGCAACAAAAAGCTTGGGTGACACGCCAAATTTTTAATGAGTGGGTGTTATCGGAGTTCTGCCCATCTGTAAAAAGCTAGGTACCTAGAGAGTATTGACCTGTCTCTAAAAGCATTGTTGGTGCTGGATAGTGCCCCAGGTCATGACCCAAATCTTGCCGCATCCATCAAAGCAGAATTCGACTTTATAAAAGTGTAATTCCTTCCTCCCTACACCTCTTCTTTGCTGCAACCTATGGATCAAAAAGTGATTGACAATTTCAAAAAAACATATTTAAAAAAGGTGTTTGCTAGGTGCTTCGAGGAGACTAGCCATCCGAATTCCATCTCTCTGAAAGATTTTTGGAAGTCATACTTCAACATTTTAGAGAGTATTCATTTAATCATTGACTCATGGAATGCAGTTTCCATCAGATGCCTGAATTCAGCGTGGAGAAAGATTTGGCCGGAAGTTGCTCACAATTTTCAAGGCTTGGATGAAGAGCAAGTGATAGGCGAGGAAATTATTGACCTCTGTCATACATTTAGGGCTTGAGGTGGATGAAAATGAAATCGAGGAGCTAATCAATGACCACAGAAGAGAGCTGAGCACTGAAGAACTGCAAGAATTGGAGAAAATGGTAGATGAGGAAGGTAGCGGCGAGGAAGACTCCCCAAAAGTATGGAATATGGTGACTTCTGAGGACATTAAAGAATTGCTTGCTGCTTGGGGTACAGTGAGAAGGATTGTAAAGAAACATCCTGAACATCCTGAAACATCCTGATGTAGAACAGACTGAACTTTTATCGTGCAACTATGAAGATAAAGTCATTGGACACTTCAAAAGACTTCATTTGGATAGGGTTAAACAAACCACCTTACATCAATTTTTCAAGTAAAATTTTCCTCTCAGATTGAGCCTGCACGTAAATAACTTTTTACGTATCCATGTGATTATATAAACATTGCAAGAGAAGTTACCATTCTTTTGCATTTTAAGTTCGTTTGTTTTTAGTAAAGCCTCCATTAAAATAGTTATGACCCCTTCTTATGTGTTTTGTGTTTCTTGTGGCATGGATGCCTGAGTCTCCCAACCCCGAGGAGCCAAGTTAGCCAAAGAGGCCTGCAAGCGGCCGCAAAATACGATGGACCCTTGCCTGACACCCATGCTCCCCTGTGCTCAGATTATTTCGACAACAAACCCTAACAGGACGCTCGGCACTGACCAGGGGTGGCGCACTCACCTGAGGATGGGGGAAGCGGCGGTCATTTCATTGTTTGTTTTGTTTTAAGATGCCCGACGTACACTCAAACGGTCATGCCAGTCAGGACGCCTCGGAAATACTGAATTTTGGAAAGAAATTTTTGATTGACGAAAGCAATTCACATGTAAATTATTTATGGAAAGGTTTCCGCTGAAGTAATTGTGATGCATGGATGATTGCGTGAGATCAAAATAAAGTTGCCTTATTGCCAAAGTTAGGTACTTTCTAATCCACGTTATCTTCCCATTGCTTCAAAATGTGATAAAATATGAAGTCACTGAAATTGACTCGTAGGTGGGCAGTATCTCGTTGCAGCGATGACGGGGGTGAGGATGAGGAGTGACGGAGGTCGTAAAGCGAGGGTCGTCTGTATTTTTACATAAATGTCTAGGCTGGTGCACATCCTGTGAATGCTTGAGGTTATTTGAGTTTGGAGATGAATGAGGTCATTTATATGAGCCGTATGTACTGCATCGATGTAACTGTAACTATTATTAATAATCTTTTATAAATAGAAATGGTAAATAACATGAAAAATTTCAGTCAACTTAAATATCTTTAGTCTCTGTTCAGTGGTTTTTATTGAATAAATTCTGGACAATTCTGACAATTTTGCATCCTTTAAATGCTGTCTAAGATACTCTAGATTTTTCTTGAACACAGCTTTTATAGAAAGATAAGTTTTAAGCCCGTAGTGAGCAACTCATTAGGTGATGATTAGATGAAAAATTTAAATATTGCAATTTTCATAAATTCCTTCTTTATACACACAATTACTGTGGCTACCATAGAAACAAAGCAAAAGTTTTATTGTAAAATGCCCCTCTCTGCAACAGATTTTATTTCTTCATTTCTGCCAAATGACCACTCAGCTCTTGTAATTTTCCATCCTGGTGGTTATGAATACAAATGAAATTATTTTGCTGACCGAATTATGTCATACTTCTGTTTTTCTAACTTCAGTGTTGAGATGAGATTATGCTTAGGTAATGTTAATCTTTGAACCTTTCATGTAGGCGTAGTTCCTGATTAAAGTGATTATTTTTACTGATGATATGCTGAAATTTCATTGATAGAACATATATAGTGGCGTGAGCATATTTCACCTTCTGGTGCATGTATGTTTAAAAATTAACTCAAAGAATTTAATTAGGCTTATTTTAATCACTGGAGAAACAGTACCAGTGTTCTCTAATCAATAAAGTTCATATCAGATTATTGGAATAATTTAACAAATAATACGAGTATGCGGTGAAACATTTTCAAATACTTAAAATTTTGATTCTAAAACTTTTATTTGAGAAAAACTTCCGTTCATGTTTTTGTGGTCCAATTGAAGTTCAAAATAGCTGTATGGTGTATCTTTTCATTGGTATTTATCTAAACATCTCTTTTCACAGGGGCATTCTAGCTATGTTACCCATCTGGATTGGTCTACAGACAGCCAGTACATACAAACTAACTCAGGAGATTATGAAGTTCTTTATTGTAAGTACATACTGAGAAATATGTGTATTCCTTAAAGTATTAATCACATCATTTTTGTTTTTGTAGATATCCAGTTTATACTGTTGGTGTATAAGCCAGTTATGGGGCCAGTCAATGGCTATGAAGTGGCTTTAATGTTAATTCATTTACCACCAATATCATTATTGTGCTTGATGGATACACTTGGATGTATGCATTACTCCTCAGTGTTTTGCATTTTTAGTCCTCAGCCAGTGTGATCACAAAAGAATTATATATCTGTGGACTTCAAATTTTATTGTCAGGCATCATGGACAAATGTTTTGATGCTGAGTATGGAGATAGGGTTGAGATGACTGATAGCTTTCACTACTGCACAACTACCAGGTGACCCAGCCTTTTC
The DNA here is from genome assembly GCA_963169105.1 of Ceriagrion tenellum. Classification (NCBI taxonomy): domain Eukaryota; kingdom Metazoa; phylum Arthropoda; class Insecta; order Odonata; family Coenagrionidae; genus Ceriagrion; species Ceriagrion tenellum. The sequence goes on along the minus strand of OY720633.1, from coordinate 87,619,067 downwards.
CTATGAAAAGCTCCCTCATCTCTCCATCCAGCCCGAAGCAAATGACTTTTTATGTATTGCCTTGAACTAAACCTCTTCTTTCCTTTACTTCTTACCATACTTTACTTGTAGAGGCCTAGGAGATCACATAATGCCCGCACTAAGTCCTTCATTCTTGTTGAAGTATTGCAATCTGTTGCCAGTTCACCCAAACTTCAAGTTTTTGTAGGTCCTTGCGAACTCACGCCATTGATCTCTTTTCCTAGGTCTTCCTTGTGATTTCCTACCAGTTGGCAGCATATCCATCATCCTTTTTGGCCATATGTACTACTCACCTGAAACATGTGACCTGCCCATTCTAGCCTACTGCTTTTTAAAACTCCTGCAATATCTTGTTCATTGTACTGTTGCTCCAGTTCCAGATTGACTTTTCATCCATTCTCTGATAATAGGTTCAGAAACAGGTCCATAAATTTGTTTTAGTACTTTTCTTTTGAAGACTGAAAGTTGTCTTGAGTTCTTGCTTTCTCATATTCTATTTTTGACATCCAATCAGAACTACTGGTAATATCATCATCTTATAAACTCTTCTTCCTCTAATTCTTTTTGAATGAATCATTCACAGACGACCCATGCCTACTTTTCCCCATTCCCTCACTTTTTTGTCTTCTGTCCCAACACTCCCACCACTTTTCACGTGTTACAACTTGCAGGTTAATATGTAGATACAGTTGAAAGATATGTCGCAATACTGTTAAAATTGGGTGATAATATATGATAAAAACACTCATAACTTTAATGTGAAAAAAGGCTGTAAAATCATCACTTGTAAATTGTGAATTTAATTGTTATTTTTATCCATGATTTCACATGTATTAATAAGTTGGTTCATTGATTTTTATTGTTTAATTGTGACGGGGTTTCTACCCATGGTGATATGATAGAGAAATGCCATCTGAAAGTACCTGAACTGATATGAAATACATGCAGAGTGATATTAAAAAAAAAATTGATTTAATCGCTTTGTTACACCAGATGGTGCCAGGCCTGAGGGAAACTGATTCTCAACTGGGAACTTTAGGAATAAGGGAAAGCCAACGTATTATCACTTTTGGCCTTATCAAATTTACATTCACTTTGATTTGGAAGGTATTGTGTACCATTTATGTCTTTGAAAACCATTATTTCAGAATTCATTGAATGCTTGATCTCTAACTATGTTTCAAATGTTTCCCTGTGTCCTTCACATTTTGAATGCCTCCTTTAGCCCAAGTTTGAGTCATGTATAGTCACATTGGAGCACAACCCATGGTTTAAGAGTAATTACTGTGTTCTAAATTGTCAGTAACATTCAGCAATTAATATGATCCACTGTATGATCCTCATGATCCACTGTACTAATGTAATCTCATAGTGTGGTCAGTGGAAGATCAAGAGATTAGTTTTCTGGTAGTCTGTGGAGCAAAAAAAAGTTAAAAATTAACCTCTAAAAACTAAAAAATTAAACCATCAAGAGCTAAAAATTAACCTCTTTACAGGGAACGCAAGCTTATGTCGCCAAATTCCTCAAAGTTCGCAGCTCAGAGATGTTGAATGGGCAACACACACATGCACCTTGTCTTTTGGAACCATTGGAGTGTGGCCTGAAGGTGCTGATGGTACGGACATCAACAACTGTGATCGCTCACATGACGGCAGTATAATGGCTACTGCTGATGATTTTGGAAAAGTGAAACTTTACTCTTATCCAGTGATTCAGCCAAAGGTTAGTAATTTGCTTAACACTTTTGCCATTTTGATGAAAAATTTCGCCGCGAGCGGCAGTAGTTTTTTTGCATAGCCAGGTGGATATGGCTCTATGGATACCGTAAAAAATAATAAATAAATTATTTCTTTATTTTAAACAAATGCAACGAAGGACGCACCGGTGCGTCCGCCACACACAGAAATCTCGGAGTTATGCTACCCACGTAACCAACTTTATGCAACCCGTAATGTAAATTTTTCTCGCTCATCTTATTCTCAATCGTCAATACATTTTGACATATTTTTAGCAAGTAGTTTTACATAAAATAATTATTAAAATATTTGCCAGAGGAAACAATTTGTTTGCAGAAACATACTTATCACATTATAAATAATTACACATTTATATTAATACTATTATTTTGGGATAAGTTTCCATAGTGTCTTACTGAAAGAAACACTACAATGACCAATATAATTAACCACAGTTGTAAATGTTAGAACTTGCCTAGTTCTTCTGATGACACTTCCGATGATCGAACTTGGCACCTAACACTTTCCTGTAGTAGTGTCGTGGAGGCGGCCCACAAGGGGCTTCTGGGCAGAGGTGATGGAGGAATGAGGGCTGTGGGAACGTATCGACGACCCAGTAAAAGGTTCCACCTGTTGATGGGAATGTTTTCTCTGCTGCGTCTTTGATACCCACTGATACATTGGTGCGGCTGGGAATTGATGACGTAGGCAGTTGGCAAAAACTGCAATTTTCTTGGGAAACTCGTGGTTCATTGACTGGGGTATTTCCAAGGAACGTTTATGAGTGGGCCAGGATCCGCAGGAAAAGCCCATGGGAATAATCAGCGCCGGCAACAGGGTGCTGGGCCACAGGTTGCTTGGAAAGGGATGAGGCAGGGAGCGAGGGTGGTTCACACGCGGGATAAGGACCCACGGGATTTCCCGTGGTCGTCTTCTCCACAGTAGCCTGTCCTCTGAGTCCCTCATAAGAGGCTATTTCCGATGGCTGGTTATCGCCCCAAAATTCAGGGACAGTCACAAACTAAATCACTTAATAATCTATTAGGAGATCTACCTATATTTTTTTTCAAAACGCCATCCTCATTATGTATTCACATTTCTCTCTCATGCCGTGTCTCTTTCTTCCCCTCGTTCAACTTATATTTTCCAAATGAAGCTCCCTCATCTAAGTTTATATTGTCTTTACAAAACATAGCCCAAATGAAATGAGACAAAGCGTCACTTCGGACATTCCACACTTTATTGTTAGAGACCATGGTTTAGACATTTAATGTCATTCTCAAATTCGATACTAATGGACCTTGAGTATGACATGTTATGTTGAATTCGTGGTAAGATAACAATAAAGTGTGGAATGTACAAAGTGAAAATTCTTTTTCTACCTGCAAGTACCACAAAATTAAGCCTGAAATTTTTAATTGCAATGAAAAGAGACACTCGCCATCGATTACAAATAGAATCGATGATCTGTGTAACAAATTGAACGTCCAACAAAACTTTGTCCTTTTCTTGAAACAGAAAATTCAACATCTATATGCTATTTGCCACTTCTAGATATGCTATGTCTACTAATGGAAGAGTTCTGCAGAGCTATAGGTGTGGTTCCTACCACATGAGGAAGTAAATGTAAACATCTGAATGACAAATACACCCGTCCCTCCTCAAAATTAGATTCATTCTTTTCTAAATCAAATAAGGCTTGATACACTTAATTGCACTTTCTATCATTTAATAACTCTCTCATATACTCAGCTTGCTGTAACTCCAAATTTTTGACAGTTTGAAGGCTAGCCGGGTATGAGTAATTCAGCGGTGATTTCAGTGTCATGGGAAAATGAGTGTTTTAATTTTACAATTAAGTAAAGAAATCGACAATTGTTGTTGAGAATACATCTACATCTATGAAATACTGTGCAAGCCACCACTAGGGTGTGTGGCACGGGGTGATTCCACACCAGGCATGCAGCACTCATCCCAGTTCAAATCAGAACCGCACATGTTCCCCTGAATGCCAGGCACAGGCCAAAAGCAGTCAGAACAACGGTACACAGTCAGACCACAACCAGGAGAGTGATACGTTGAAGATCATGCTACCATGTAGTGCACTTCTCAAGATATAACTACTGCTTCGTATTATTAATGCAACAAATAAATAGCACTACCAGGTACTAAGACATGCATGAGTATATCATGCCAGAGATTTCATGCGAAGTTTGTATCTACAATTCATGTTAAGATATTTAGCACTACTGAAAAAACCTATTTAATCTAGTCAGTATCCTAGAACTGATCTATCACAATTATTATGGTCCCTTATTGTACGTAGAAAAATGACATTATAAATCTATCGGTTCTGCAGTCTATTTCCTTTAACTTATTCCTGTGATCGTTCCTACCATAATAGTTTGGCTCTAACAAAATATTTTGAATGTCTGGCAAAAAATAGTCTACATCAAACTTGCGTAAACGATTTAACCTATATTTCTCCCTTCGATCGGATAGAGGTCCCCACCCTAATTCTCTCAAATTTAGTAACACTACTATGTTTATCATAACAGTTTTTAACTAATCTAGCTGCCCTCCACTGTATTCGATCTATATCTGAAACTAGTCCTACTTCGTAAGGGTCCCATAGAGTAGCGGCGTACTCCAAGTGAGGTCTCACGAGAGAAAAATAGCATCACTCCTTTACCTTCTCATCACGCTTTCCTAGTATTATTTTAATAAATCCTAATTTACGATCCTAATATTAACTGTCGAGAATCAGTGGCATGGAGAATTAGGCAGTACATAATTATTCATTTGAAACCCTATTCCTTACAGTGCGATGGTTAATATAAATAAACCTTAAATAAAATATGTGGAATAAATATTTATGCGTGTTATATAAATGAGATAATTTGAAGACAAGCTATAAACTTTGACGCAGATGGCCCTGATGTTTTATATAATTCATTTTTTCATACAGGACACTAAGTGTTTGCACTTTATATCTAGTGTAATTTTTTTATAGGGCCTTAGGGTGATTACTTTTTAGTAGCTGACTAGTTTTGCACTAAGCATGAAAAAAGAATATTGAAATTTCAGGCATCGAACTTGGGTCACTGACATGTGCTATGTGTCCCTGAGATTTATCTACAGTATGTATAACGTCTGTTACTTTCAACTGAATCAGCCACAACGATAGACTAAATATGTGTTCATATATTTAAGTCCACCATTCAACGTATCTATACATTACCATAATTAATTTACGCATGGTCTTAGTATAAAAAAATTCATTGAAGACAAATTTCATCCACAGGAATTATGAACGTATCATATCGATATTTGCTTTCAATAGCAACATGATTTAGCTCAGTAAAATAGAAAAATAATAAAAATATCGAAAAAATGCAAAAAAGAGGATAACTAAGTTATCTGATAATTGTAGAGGGATACTGAGGAACGACAGCCACTCCTAGAAAGTATGGAATGTAACGGAGAAGGTAGAGGGAAATTAGAATGACCCAGCCGTTAACCGTCGATTCTGGGAGCATTTGAAAACGAGTAGCAGCAGGACGCACGAGTGCGTCCTCCATATACGAAAGTAGGTTGTGGAGGATGCACCGGTGCGTCCTCCGCAGCGAAAGTGTTAAGTTGCAAGATTATATGTACTGAAGGGGAAATTTTCCAAGGCAAATTGTGGTATGTAAATCCAATGAGAATCATGCTTAAAATATGCATTCATATTATCAAAAATGATGAGGTTTGGGGCAAATAATAGTGGTTTAATACTCAATACTCAGGTCTTTATTTCCTTACGCAACTCAACACATTACATACTCAGTCTCCTTACCGGCTCTACTGACTCTAGAACATTCTACAATGACGTTCAAATGCTAAAGAAACAAAAGACAAACACAATTTGGATAATTCTAGAAGGTATGACAGATTTAAAGAGAGCATGTGACAACAAAGTTTCTTGATAACAGAAAATGTTATTCAGGCTGGGATACATTGAGCTACTATATGCAATCCATATGATGCACATTTGTCATTAATAATGGCATTTGTGAAATAAAAATGATTAGTCATATTTGTGGATGTAGTCATTATCTTTGCATTACATCCATCAATGTCAGAGTAGAGATGGACCCTTCTGAAAATTACCCTGGTAATTTTTGTAAGTTATTGTGGTATTTTTTGTAATTGACCACAACCCCTGATAACTACTATAAGTTATGGCAATTTTTAACTGTATGTCAGTTATTTTTCATAATGATTATTGCCAAGCATATTTTTTTAAGTCAAGTCTGTTAATATTTCACACATGATTTATAATGAATAAGGCACACACTCCTCATCTGTGGATTATTTTTACTTTGGAATATCTTTGGACCTATTGTTTTAGTGGTCTGAACAAAAATTTCTCATGCCATGACAAAAGAAAGCCAAAGTGTATGTGCTGCTGTATTTGCTTTTACATTTTTTATATTTCTAGATCATTAATGTAGCAATAGTAATCGTTTTAATGTCATTAACCCATTTATGCCCACTAATTTTTTTGCATGAAAATTTAACTATATTTATATTTTTCAAACTTATCATTCCTCTGGACAACAGAAAAAATATTGAAAAAAATCCTGAAGTATTTGTTTAAAAATTTTGACATGGGTCGTTTTCGACCCACTGGGCATTGGTGAGCACATTTAGGATATTCACTATAGGATCGTTTTCTAATAGGCTCTTCAGAGTTATTGAGTTGCAACTGCTTTATGATTTCCAATTTGTTGTGTTTTGATTTTTAAGTGAAATTTTATTTAACTTACATTATTTTGGGATAAGTTGTTAAAATAAATAAAATATTTTAAAATACTATTCATATAAAATAATTGTTTATTTCCTTCAAAGTTTTAACAGTCAGAGATATTTTTATGGTACTCCTCAAAGCACTTATCGTGCCAAGGAATGCAACATTTATGGCATGGTTTTACTGTTTTACTACGGCATAAAACGCATCTTGTTCTTGGCTGATTTGTGAGAATGATATGGTGCGGTCCACTCGTTTGGATTATCTCTGGAGGTGAAAACTTGCTCGTTGGTCCTGCTCGTTGTGGTGGAATACCATATTTCTTCAATACTGATATTACAATTTCTCTTCTGAATGCTAAACTGTCCAGTTTCATACCATAAGTCCTGCTGAGACACCATGCATTACTCATGCATACATCCATCATCCAGAGAAATATGGGCGTGTACCACTTTTTCCCACGAATACCAATACGGTAATTAGAGATATTATTGTCCATTTGGTCTACACCACCGATGTTTCGATTGTACATGGCAATAACGTGGGGTTGTGGAATTTCAATTCTTCCTTTTACGGATGCTGAATATCTCGTTGCCATCTGCTGAGGTTCGACGCCAAACTGATTAGATAGCATTGTGACGACGTTATTGTCCATCCACCTAACTGCACTGATATTGTCCTCCCGGGATACACGACAGTCATATCTACCTCTCTCATTTCTTTTAAACACTTTAACATCCTGCAAGGGACAGTTATCAATTCGGTTCACTCTAGCGGTTCCCGTTCCACCATAGCCAAATTTTGTTAGTTCGCGTATTAGATTCGCAGAAGTGAAAAAATTATCAAAATACAGGGAGAAATTCAGAAGTGGATAATTTTTTTTTAGGATTTCAGCAAACCCCATAACCACAGGTTCACCTAGCCCTCTTGATAAAGTGGAAACCCTTTTTTCCTTTACTTTCCCTTGGTAGATATCAAATTGGATGCAGTACCCTAGGCGGAGAGCAGCTACCCAGGCCTTGTAACCGAATATCACTGGCTTTCCCCGAATAAACTGTTTGCATCCGTGCCTTCCAAAGTATGGAATCATAGCCTCATCGATAGAAATAGATTCTTCTAAAGGCGCAAATCTACAAAAGTTTTTGTTCAGTTCACAAATGACTGGAGGCAATTTTGCAAGACGATCAGATATGTCTAATGTACTATTATCTGCACAATGGATGTTCGTAAATATATCCTCAAACTTGTTTCTTCTCATACTTCTAGACACCAGTGAATTGTAGACATCTTCCTTTTCTTCCCAATACATTCTTCTTCTTGGGAGCCAGTTATATCCGGACAAAAACAATATGCCTAAAAATGTATAAATATCTTCCTTCGAAACCTGCACACACCTATTCCTCGATGCTGCATATTGATTTGTAAACTCAACAAGTTTCGTAATGATGTTGTCATCAATAAAAAGTTCGAAAAACTCTAATGGGTGACTGGACGAGGATAAAATCAGTGGAGGTGTGAAACATGTACTCCAAGAATCACAAATAGGGGTAGTTAGATCACAACTCACCCATCTCCGTTTTATGTTTTGGGTTTTGGTTGATTTCCTTCTCCTTTTATAATGGGATGATTCTTCAACGAATTTGATTTCCTCATCAACTTCACCAGGGTCATCTTCAATGTCAATGTTGAAGTCACCTTCCGCTTGCAGCTGCCGGCTACAAAGACGATCAGGATCGTTACATTCATCGTCCCCAGAATCCTCACATGTTTCGTTTCCATCTTCTGGAGGAGTTATGTAAATATATACTTCATCTCTTACACCTTTTTCATCCAACTCTTCTAGCTCGTGAAGTATTTCTGTTGTAGTCAGCTGTTTACAACTAAATTAGAGATATAAATTAGTTGATGAGCTCACGAAAAAAATATGTTTCCCTCTAGGAAATTATATACTAACCTTGCCATGCCAAAATTTATTTGGACTAATGCACTCCAAAAGAATCTTAGCGCAGTTCAGCAGAGAGAACGCTCGAATTCTGGTCAACCTAGCACGTCTGGACTTGCCCAACAAACTAGCCTTATCTGCCCAGTGGGTCGAAAACGACCCACACCAATATCATGACCCGTGGCAGACACAGGAGACTTGAAATTTGGTAATTGAATACGGAATAATGAAATTGAGTATACAAAGTATTGTAGCTTGTCTTGTCATTTTGATTGAGCTGGAAAATATTGGTTACATTGTACGTCGAAGTTATTCGAAAATCGCGGTAAAGAGAAGTAATTTCTTATGTCCACATTACAATGATTTGAAAATGTATCCTTGGAAATATTACTTCAGGAATGAATCACTTGCTTCCCTGTAAGACGAAAATAACAACAATGTAGACAAATACTTCAAATTAGAGAGACTAGGATTTTTTTAATCCCGTGGGTCGAAAACGACCCACTGGGCATATATGGGTTAATGCCTTTCTATTGTTATTGCTTTTCCTCAAAAAATCCTTCTATAGCCATTTATTGTTGAAAATTTATAATTACTAGAAAATTAAAGTAATTTTTCATATTTATCATAAATTACCATAGTAATTTACCACAAATGAAAATTATAGTAATTTGCCCATCACTAGCTGGGAGGATTCTTCTTACCGCAATGCTTTTGTGTTATATTTTCAGTCTCTCTGCCACACCTATGGAGGCCACAGCAGTCATGTGACCAACGTGAACTTCTTGGTGGATGACACTAGGCTAATTTCATCAGGTGGTGCCGATACAAGTATTATGCAATGGATGCTGTGCTGATGGGAATGCCTACCTCTTCAATGAGTCAATTTTAACCGTCTTTTTTACCCTTATATAAAAGGTATTTCTTCCCTCAGGTTCACTTTCTAGCATTATTTTGTAAAAATCGGAATCACTCATTGTGCTGTATTTAAAACTTGTTAAACTGTTTAGTGCCTGTGTGTATTGACTTTGAGATAGGGATTTGATAAATATTATATGAATACAACCAAAACTATGCCTTATTTTTGTAATTTAGTTATGTTTATTCATCGAATGTTTTATAAAAAAGTGCTGTAGTGGTATGCAGAGTGTTGCAGCTAATTGTGAGATATGAATGATGTAAAGTAAAATTGTACATGGCTGAAAATTGGCAGAATTGTCAGTTTTGAGTGTTTATAAAAACTCAACCTTGAAAGATTATTTCCCTCCATTTACTGGAATTTGAAAATATGTATAAAGTTTTACAGGTATCACGAGCACCACTGAAGCTGTGTTTTTTTGAGATGCTTTCAAATTGGAAACATATTTATCCTGCAAGAATTATTGCTGCACAAATCATATCTCCTAAGAGTAAAGGGGATTTGATGTTTATGTATTTAATTGTTAAGCTTTTAGCTGTGAAAGTTGAAATAAACAATTCTTTTTAAATTCTTTGGTATTGATTTCATACTGTAGTGGGTTTGAATTGAATCAAATGTTGGTCTCTAACTGCTCTGAAAGACTATTCTGATTTGGAAGTGATCTGGTAGTGGTCAGGAGTTGAAACAACTTTATAATCCTGGCCATTTCAGTCCAGCTACAGACCACATCCAGGTCAAATGTTAGTGTTTCAGAGCAGTTACAGATAAAATATTTTGCCTTGAGTGTATTTCACAATTTTACACAATATTACATGTATATATGTAGCCTGTAAAAGAAGTCGTATTTGCATTGTGTGCTTTATATAGCTTCACCATTCTTTTCCTGAATATACCTACCTCTGAAATAATAAACTTTTCCGATAGATTTTTTAAAACATGTCATGAGTAATGAACTACATGCTTATTTAAAAGTTGAGTGCAAAGAAATCTGCCGGAGAAATAACCCAGCCACAAAGGAAATGTTAGGAAAAAATATGTCCTGTTTTCAAAGTGTTAGTTGTCTCATGGAGGTAAAAAGCAAGTTTTGGTACAGGGAGCACGCCTCTTGACAAGTTCCTTCATTGTTACTGGCCTGAAGAATAATTCTTGTGGTTATTGTTTGAGTCCAAATTGAGTGGGAAAACCAGGATTCTTGCATATAAATGCTCCTGTAAAGACCAGGTCATAAACGTTGGTTGCTATATTTTTTTACTCTTTCTTATGGTGAAGGATTGATACATATGGAGATCACTGAAGCACCAAGGGTCGATGAGAAAAAGAGTTGCAGGGATAGGGGTTGATGGGAAGGAGGAGATACACCCATTTCATTTAATGATAAACTGTAGGAAAGTAGTGGAGTTATGCAAAACTGGTGGATTCTTCCAATAACTCTTATATTCCAGCTGATTTAAATCAATATATGTACACAAACCAAGATATATATGTTAACATTCATGTAACAGGATATTTTATGTAACCTAAGGGTATTGAGGTGGCATTCAAGATTAGCAAGTGAAGTGAGATTCAAGTTCCAGTGAAAAGACATGCAAAATGGCTGAAGAGAATTATGTTATCATCACCTATATGAGGAGGTATATGAGTGTGAAATACGTGCATAAAAAATGATACATTCATCATCTCCTCCATCTTTCTCCTCCTCTCCCCTCAGTACTGTATACTGGTGGAAAAAGACTATCAATGCACTGTTCGAGAGTGTTGCACGAAGAGTTAGGAAGTCGTTCCCTAAGCATCTTTTATGCATTGGTGGCAGTAGCGTAGCCAGGGGGAGCAGGGGGGGTGTGCAGGTAGGCATAGCCTCCCCCCCCCCACCCCCCCGCAGCCTGTGTCCTGGCTCCTCTAAGTCTGTGAATGTTTCCACTTCAAAGTCCCAAATATGTGCGTGAATCAATTTCATAACTTTTAAGGGTTAATAATTTACAAACCATATTGGATGCTTGGGTGATGGATTCACTTATATCAAGCATTTGCTTTGGCTCAAGATAAAGCCTTATGAAGAATGCCTCGTTGACAATAAAACATCTTCATCAGGATTGCCCACATGGGCCTTTGCTAGCAAGTATCTTATATCCCTCACTTTTCTTGAGCTCACTACCTACACTACAACAACAGGTGGCAACCAACAGGGAAACATACCTATCTTGAACACATTCAACTGAACTTAATCAGCTGTCAGACTTAGCATGATAAAATCTTATCATGCCAACATTCAAAGATGAGAATGATAGTTTCTCTGGCTATTGATCAAAGTTAACCATAGAAGACCTATAAAAATTTGGACCTGCTGCAGCCCCAAAAGAAGCTCTGAGAGGAGTGACAGAGAGTAGATATTTTGAGAAACTTGGATGGCAGGGCCCATGTCACAGTCTAACTCAACCTTTTGAGTTAAGGCCGCTTTACACGGTACATTTTATTGTACAAACGAATCTTTTATAGGATGTACAAGAAACTGAATGGAAATAGAGCAGGTTCTATTTCCATTAAGTCATTCAGACAATCATAGAATGTGCCGCTTTACACGGTACAATTTTCCTCATGCAAGAGTTCGTACATTCGTTTGCACATTAAATCAGCCTTTACCAATAAATTGTAATTTAACCACATTTTTATTTTATTCCAGAAACACTTTTCTTGATGATACCCATAATAACTCAATAATACCTATTATGCTTCTATAATTTTTCATGGTACATCACAAAAGAGGGAGGTGAGATTAGTTGTGAGGTAAGATGTAAAATTCTCCTGAGTAAGCATGCACATAACCTTCAAAGTGTTTGTAAAGTGTTCCAGAACTGTTTTACTGAAGAGTTTGTTGAAATATTCTGAAGTGTTTTTTTGAGTTTACATGATCTTTTGGTTCTCTTTGAGGAGCTGTTCTGGAGATGTCCCCAGGGAGCAGGGGAACAGTTCCTGAACAGCTCAAAGCGTACAGTTCATAATGCTTCATTTGGGCCAAAATACAGTTCATGAACAGTTGACCAATGCTTCAAGCATGGTCCACCAACCAGTGGTGTAGCCAGGTTTCGGGTCTAGGGGATGCCAGGGGGGTGGGGTGGGGAGGGGGGGCCAAAGTTATTAGGGAGCACTAACTCATAAATTCACCAGTTTACTAAGCATACTGTTACATAAGTGTAAATTTCTCGGGCTCGCCACCGGGTAAGATTTTTATAGACAGCCGACATTTCGGGTTCCGACTCGTCACCCATTCTCAAGGCTAAACATTAGCCTTGAGAATGGGTGACGAGTCGGAACCCGAAACGTCGGCTGTCTATAAAAATCTTACCCGGTGGCGAGCCCGAGAAATTTACACTAATTTTATTCGCCGGGAAAGTGTAAAATCATACAATACTGTTACATACTTTTACTGTATTATTTTTCTCGTAATATACTATCCAAACTTGTAGACCTTGTAGAATTTATTCTTGATAATTCACCCTTTCCGGTCCAAATGTGATTCCAAATTGAATCACATCACTTTCCTGCATCGAGCGTCGATTTTTTCATATGTAATTCATGTAGAAGATTATGTAATCTACTTAAAGTGAAAATATGTGGTGAGAGAAAATAAATTTATGAGTTAATGAAAGTCATTTGAAAAAAATCAACGCTCGATGCAGGAAAGCGACGTGATTCCATTTGGAATCACAGGACCGGAAAGGGTTAAAGAATTTCCATGCATCTTTCATGAAAAAACTCTTGAGTTGAAGATACTCAAGTTCCATGGTTTGATGAGAATAGAGTTGGTATAGTGATTTGATTATGCACTAGTTTCTCATTTCGAAGACTATACAGTTCAAATCCCTGCAATAATGAATGATTTTCAATTGGATATTGATCCTTACTTGATTGCTCAGTGGAGCTTCAAGTGTAGTGCTCAACCTGTCAGATGGGATATAAAATATGCACTCCTCAGGGCAGGACATACATTTATGTTTTCATTACCTCATGCAGTTAGAAACTACACTTTTAACTCACCTTTAAATAGGGTATTGTGCAACATAAACCCTTCAGCTGCGGCAGCTAGAGCGCAAGTCTTCCACTGTGTGCAGGAAATATTCGAAGGAGGCCAGACCCTCTTTTTTGTCGCGAGGGGCAGAGCAGGTAGAAGACCCTTGCTATCTCCTCCCAAGGTTCCGCGGAAATGGCCCCACCCAATAAGGGACTGATTAGTGAAACATCAGTTAATTTGGCCAAATTTTTTAATGGCAAAAATCTATAAAATAAGTATTATATGAAGTTTGTTCATAATTTACTGTTTAATTTGATGCCAAACACCAAGGAAATCCGTTGATTTTTACCCACATTGCGCTCTGGTAAGCCTACCAGAGCGCATTTAGAGGATAATATGAAGAAAGGTTAGTAGCTCATGTCAATGGAATGCAACCGCTAACGAGTGAGGGAGGGACTCGTTTGGGTAGGAAATGAGGATTGCAATTTGTCCCCCTCAAGGAAGAAAGACTTTGGGCCATAAAGATATGGAGGGGCTTGGGGAGCAAGTAATAAGAGAGGGTCGAACGTACAAGTACGTTTTTCCCACAGTTGCCCATACACACGTACAACTATGTTCCCCGCAGCTGAAGGGTTAACTATGAATGCAGTCACATAGATCTACCTATTTAATATTAAACCAGCAAATTTGAAAAGAAAATTACCTCTGCATCTACATGGAATATTCTTTTTCATTTTTGTATATCTATGTTTAAACTTATATGTAACTTCTCTATTTGCCACTCTATATGTCAAAGTGCTTCAACTATATTCTGTATTTGCTGTAAAAATATGCAGGTAACCCTATTATATCTTTGTTAATGGGTTTTTTTACCCATCAATAAATTATTATTATTATTAGCTTCAAGCAAGTTTTGACCCTTGCTAAATGGAAATAACCTCTCATGAGACATGAAGTGGAGGTAACAAAAATCTGTAAATGATCTTAAGATTTTTTTGGAAGCTTACCTACAATCACAAATAAGTTACTTCTTATGGCTGATCACAAGGACATAGAAATTACTGGAAGAGTATTTCAAGCAATCAAAATCATCTGACCGTAATGTGCCTGAGTATTTAGTCCCCTCTGATAGTATCAAAACCACTTATGTCTCTTCTGACTTTGAAATTGAGATATACAAAGGCTTGTGTAACCTGGGTTACACCTTTGGCAAATTTTTCATGGAGAATACAAGTTCTCTGATTTCAAATTGCGTGAAATAAAGCAATCCAGCACTTTAGCGTGGGAGTGATTCAAGTGCAATACTCATTAATTATTCAAATATCAACTAGGTCAGATTAATAGGTGCATTGCAAATTGTACATCAATAAATGAAGATACTCCAATGTAATGATCGAACTGAATATATGAATTTTTGATTTTTCACGTTTATCTTCTTTAGGAGTTACATTTTTAACTCTTTTTAGGGAATGAGCTACTCATCACTACCAGGGAAAAGAATTCTATTACCTGTCACTACTCATTGCGAGAAAAACTAAAATAAGATAATTTATTCATGCTCTCGTTTTTGCCGCCTTCACCAATCGCACTTTGAGCTTGTTGGAATCAAAATGGCTACTTATTTTAACACCTCACATCAACCGGGTGCGGTGTGATTAAACTCGTCCCCACTCGTTTTTTGGGTTAGACTGGTCAAATCTATTACCCGTAATTTGTGAAAGCAAACAAGTGTCATTATCGCCGTTAAGGTAATTTAAGAAGCACGAAATTTTATAATGAGGATTCCGGCGTAGCGTACGTCTTGTCTGGATGTTATCAGAGAGGTATCGACTAGCTGAAATGGAGACTACTGCAAAAAAACTGCTGCGCTCCAAATCGGGACTTCGTATTGTTGTTGTTAATGACAGGTTTAAAAGTCCCTTTGTTTTGTCAGAGCCGCTATGGAGCCCCGACGGAGAGGTATATTTTATGTATGCTTAGGAGTTGTGGATTTTTATCGCTGTGATGGTTCAATAATAGTTTTTGTTAAAGTGACAACATAATTTTTCTGCATCCTTGTTTACAGAACGATAGCTGTTTTGGCTGCAAAGCAAAGTTTGACTTTCTAACTCGAAAGGTAATTTGCCTATGAAATTAATGGTTTCGACCTATTTGTATCATCTAGTTCTCTGCTCATGTAAAGTTAATTTATGTCACTTTTGCAGCACCACTGCCGCAGATGCGGACAAGTATATTGCAAAGCATGTTGCTATGTTAAAGAGGTCCTTCCAAGAATGTGCTTCGTCGATCCAGTGCGTTTATGCAATGGTTGTGAGAATGTTGCTAGGAAGGAAAAGGCTTTCTTTGATGTTCACCTGAAAACCCTTTTAACTGGTAAGGTTTCTCATTTAGATGTCCGTCTTCCCACAAGCTATATTATGTCCCGAATAGTTTGAATTGAATTTGTATGTTGTGATATCATTAATGTTTTGCGATTATATGAAGCCATGATAAATTTTTACTGAAATAAACATTCTTCCCAACTTTCAGGCGCCAGGTTTAAATTATCTCTGTCTGGTTTACCAGAAGTGGATGACGACTTCTTTACTTGTAGACTTTCGAACGACCATCGGTAAGCATGTTTTGGGGTATTTACATCAAAATTATTATTATGACTTTACTAACTAAGCTTTTTTTTGCGGTTTTAGACATATTATATTTGATGGGAGCCCATCCATTTGTCCAGAGCCCTTGCCTTTTGTCGAGATCAAATCGGTGAGCATCGTGAGGAGCGCAGATGAAGGTAACTTTTCATAAACGACTGAAAAGAAAGGTGTACATACCCTCAACTGTATGATTAATATACAATTATCATCAGTAATTATTCTCCAGATTGATTTGTAGGTGCGAGGTCAGTCCTGTATATGGTTTCTCCATCTTATGGTCCTCTCTTACTGTACTTAAAACTATCGTCTTGCCCCCGATTGACCATTTCAAGTTTGTCATATTCATTATCCTCCTCCATTCCACTGTATAACCTTTTCCTTGATTATTTTGTTAACTTTTCCCAACTTCTCCATTCTTTTAACCTTCTTCTCCATTTGTCAACATGAAGGGTTACTAATCGTCCGAATTAATCCAAATTTGATGCATAAGTCGAATATCCTCATTACTTACTTCCTCCATCGTATGGAATTTTTCCTTGATGTTTTCCCTGCTGGCCCTATACAATCTATCCCTACCCATATCTCAAAAGTCTTGGTTTTTACTCTCGAGTTAATGTATTGGCCCCATACTAACATATCTACCAACTTATTTTTTTTGCTTGAATGTTTCCTCAGCTTCTTTTAACAATGTATGGAATTTCTTTCGGGAACTGCTGTGTGGTGCTGATCATTTCTTCTCGACGTTTCACTACTCCTACTGGGAGCGTTTTCAAGAGAGTGAGTGTGCCGTGCCTCGTCTCAATCTTATATAGCATCCATTGCCTGATTGTTGGGTCGATTTGAATTCCGGGCGGAAGACGTTAGCCGTTGGGCATTTGAAGGGGCCAGGAACCCTTTCGAAACCCAGCTGAAGCTCCATAGCCATCCTCCCTGTTGAAGTTATTCGGCCTTTTTGCTATTTCAATGGCTTCTCGTATTAGGCGCGGATGGTAATCCTCCGTCTTCGCCAACGCCCGTGTTTCTTCGAACAATATTTTATGCCCAGGGCTGGAAGTGTAATGTTGGGCGACTGCTGACGCGTCACATTGAAGTAACTGCATCGCTCTCTTGTGCTATTTAATCCTTTGAGAGATAGCTCGCTTGCTCTGTCCCACTTAGCTTCTGCTGCAGCAGCAGGGAACCTCATACACTGCCATAGATTGAAGGGGAGGATGGCTATCCTTCGGCGAGGGGAGGATGTCTTCTATTTTCTTCACTGTACAGAAGCTGCTGCTTCTGAAAACTCGCTTTAGCTCGCTTGCTCTGTCCTACTTAGCTTCTGCTGCAGCAGCAGGGAACCTCATACACTGCCATAGATTGAAGGGGAGGATGGCTATCCTTCGGCGAGGGGAGGATGTCTTCTATTTTCTTCACTGTACAGAAGCTGCTGCTTCTGAAAACTCGCTTTAGCTCGCTTGCTCTGTCCTACTTAGCTTCTGCTGCAGCAGCAGGGAACCTCATACACTACCATAGATTGAAGGGGAGGATGGCTATCCTTCGGCGAGGGGAGGATGTCTTCTATTTTCTTCACTGTACAGAAGCTGCTGCTTCTGAAAACTCGCTTTAGCTCGCTTGCTCTGTCCTACTTAGCTTCTGCTGCAGCAGCAGGGAACCTCATACACTACCATAGATTGAAGGGGAGGATGGCTATCCTTCGGCGAGGGGAGGATGTTTTCAGAAGCAGCAGCTTCTGTACAGTGAAGAAAATAGAAGACATCCTCCCCTCGCCGAAGGATAGCCATCCTCCCCTTCAATCTATGGCAGTGTATGAGGTTCCCTGCTGCTGCAGCAGAAGCTAAGTGGGACAGAGCAAGCGAGCTATCTCTCAAAGGATTAAATAGCACAAGAGAGCGATGCAGTTACTTCAATGTGACGCGTCAGCAGTCGCCCAACATTACACTTCCAGCCCTGGGCATAAAATATTGTTCGAAGAAACACGGGCGTTGGCGAAGACGGAGGATTACCATCCGCGCCTAATACGAGAAGCCATTGAAATAGCAAAAAGGCCGAATAACTTCAACAGGGAGGATGGCTATGGAGCTTCAGCTGGGTTTCGAAAGGGTTCCTGGCCCCTTCAAATGCCCAACGGCTAACGTCTTCCGCCCGGAATTCAAATCGACCCAACAATCAGGCAATGGATGCTATATAAGATTGAGACGAGGCACGGCACACTCACTCTCTTGAAAACGCTCCCAGTAGGAGTAGTGAAACGTCGAGAAGAAATGATCAGCACCACACAGCATTTCCCGAAAGGAATTCCATACATTATTTTCTTTTTATTTATTTTTTTGTTTATTTCTCTTGGTTACTAAGTAACATAGAATCATCACATGGGATAGGACACAAAAAAGAGCATAAAAATTCATGAAATACATCAAAGCCATACTAAGAAATTCAGGTATTTTTTGATACTATTCACTGAAAAACGTCCGCTTGCATGCGCTTCCCTCCATAACAATTTTATTGAAATACATTGATTATTAGGGGTCAAAAAAGTATTTTTTTTCTTGGGGCCCTTAAAGTGCTAATTTACCCAGAAATTCATTAATGCTATAATATGCTGTGGTTAGCAGGTGCTGTTTCAAGTGTTTTTTGAATTATAAGATGGATGAGAGAAGTTTTCAAATTGGCTGGTTAGATATTATATAGTATGGAAACTGTATGATGTAGGCCTGACCCATGAATATATATAATGGATTGTGATCTCGTCGCCAAAAACTGTTGCCTAGAATTCCATAAACAAACAACTTTTTGGAAAGTGGTGCCATCTAGAGATGAAAGACAGAAGTTCTAATGTAAATACAGTCTTCAGTTACAATCGACAGATTGTAAATAAACACGTTTTACCATGAATGTACATGGGTTTTACTTACAATTAATCATAATGCAGTGGGCAGTGGATAAAAAATGTAGTACTACACGCGGGACGTAATATACACGTTTTTAATATCGCCCGATCTACAGATGTATTTGATTCCTCTCCAAATTTAATTACTCAAATGCACAATTAACTTCTTAAAACTTCGTAATTATCGCTACACGGAAATTTTATAATAGTGCGAGGTGTATTCATGAGTATTCTCAATGGCCATCATTGCAGTGTAAGTAAAAAGGAATGCACTTACCGCTGCCTTGAACAGATTCTTATTTTTCAATCCTCGTCTCCTATTTTGAGTCCTCGTAGATTCATACCCTGTTTTGCAGCCTGGTACGAAGTAAGTTCTGTCTGAACAAGGCATTCTAAATTCTTTATTTAAGCCGAATGGGCTTAATGCATTCAAATTAGAATCAGAGTCTGGCAAATATCGTCGTCGTGGACATTTCATAAATCTCTTACACATTTTCTGTAATAGATATTTCCTCTCTAGCATTTACAAAGTAACTTTAAGATCACAAAAATAGCAAGATATTATTCAAAGCATCAAGTAATTCATATCTCCTCAATCGATATTGAATGTTCACCACAGTCTCATGTTAGTAACAATTAACCATGTCTATTTACAATAACAACAGAAAAGACTCTAATCGAAGTGGCGCCATGGACTGGGTGAACTATAAGTGGAAATTTAGGCAACACTTAGCCTAGGCAACAATTCCAAACATCCGAATCCATAATATATGTTCATGGCCTGTCTAGTTGATTGGGAATACTGATTAATGTGAAATTTTTGCTGACTCTAGTATGTGGGAGTGACTTCCATTATTGGTGGGGAAAAGGGTGGTTTTGTTTAACAAAGATAGAGCAGTGCAGTATGTAAGGTGAAGGATTCTTTAAGGGACTGTTTTTGGAGGGAAAAAGACATTTTTTTGTAAGGCTATGACACCCCCCGAATATATCCATTCCAAGAATAGCCCCACCAAATTCAAGTATTCTTAGCGAAAAGAATAGCAAGGAGTAGTGAGAACTTGTTGATCCCATCATAAATAGGGCATAACTTTGTAGAAGTAACCAAGGTGCAGACTTAATGATATTCTAGCCATTTTACCATGAAATCTCCTTAATCTCCCATGAAATCTTACTCTTGTAATGGACAACTCATGAAATCAAATTTTAATGAGTTGGCATGGAAGGAGGTCGTGGAAAGTTTTATTTTAGCTTCAAAAGTTGTACATTATTGAAAGATGATTCGTGTGTTATACGATCACCATGCAGATCAGGTGAGGGTTTCTCTCTTTCTTTTCCAAAAATGGAATTGTTTGAGCTTTGCATCATCTCTGTTGGCGGGTCCCACATTCTATTGGGGGGATTGGGTTGCTGTGGTGGTTTGAGTGCTGGCTAACTATTTGGGTGGCTGGGGTTCAAATCGCTGCAGAGGAGGATATTTTTCATTGGAAACCCAATCACTTCTGGAGTGTCTTGTGGCGGGCACTTCAAGTGCAGTACTCCATCTGTCGGACGAGACATTAAACCATGGTCCTCTTGGCACCTTTCGTTAAGAGTAGGATAATGCCGATGCAGGGTTTCTCTTCACCCTTCCTCCCTTACCTGTCCCCTATGGTGCAATTGACCTTAACTGTCGGTCGCTTCCCCAAAATCCAATCCAAACATTCTAATAGCAAAGTTGAAGCTAGTTTCAAAGTTGAAGAAGTTGTCTAGTTTGAAGTTGAGTTGTTTTACATTGATGATGTAGTACTAGAAAAGGAACAAGCCATGACATGATCTCTTGACTTAGTCTTTAGTTCATAATTTTTTAGACTTACAAGTATGGCGGCAATTCTGTAATGTGGGGTTACCTGGTTAGAATGTTTGCAACCGCTGGATCTTGAGCTCACTTTCCTCCACCTGGAAGTAATGAAGTCACTGCATTTGTAGGTAATAAGCTGCATTATGCCCTTTATAGTGAACTATTATTTAATTCCATCAACAGGCATCCATGAGAAGATTTCTTAGTTTAAGAACTAGTGCCCTCTTAAGCACTCTAATTGATGGATGGTGTACAAACTCGCCACACATTACGGTTCATCTTAAGCCACCTTACTCCAACGACCTTGCCCTTGCTTTTTCATGCCTCTGAAACTTACATCCATGCTGAAACATGAGCAGTTTCATGAAATGTAAAACGTGATGGAGAATTAATCAATGATTTCTGTGGAAATTTCCCTAAAGGGAAATAACTTAAGGAAATGTGAATGCATGTGGAAGCACAATAAATGTTCTGGGGATACTAGGGCACAAGCTGTTATATCGTTTTACAAATATTTTATATTGCTCGTTTAACTATTTAGAGGCCCCTTGTTCACTTCTTGAATTAGGCCGGCATTATGATGGGCAATACATTTAGGCTGAGGCAACAGCTTTTCACAATGGAAACAGTACTCCCCTCTTTGTGAGTGTGGGTAAGCATCATTGGGCTTGGCTCTCATTCTGAGGAATGATCCTCCCATTTGCCCTAGTACTGTTGGCTCTGTCTGCAAGTGGTTGACAGCAAGTGTGAAATGACCTTAGCTCTTAAAGCAAGGTAAAAGTATCATTAAAAGGTAGTACCTGTACAGTGTAATTGAAAATTTTTCAAAATTATTCAGTGAAACACGTAGTTACTCTTGCAATGAAATCGGTTTTATAGTCATTCATTTAAATATTTTATTAGCTGATTGGCAGGTCTTTGGACCGTACTTATCCTTATCCTTTTTGACTCCCATAGATGGCCCGAAAATATATCCCTCTTTGATTTCTCATACCTCCCTCTTATTTTGTTTAGAATTCCTATTCTCTTCCTTCCTCTTCCACTCTTCCCCAGTGTTCTCCCCTTTATTGCCCTATCCCTTTCCTTTCAATACATAATCCATCTCTTCTGCCTCTTCCGAACCTCTGCTACCAGCTTCACCTCCTCTCCAACCATATCCAACTCCTTCTCATTCGTCCTTCTTGCCATGCTGATCACCCTCTCCATCCTTCTCCACATTCACATCTCAAACGCCTCATGTCTAAGTACATCCTCCCTTCTCAACGACCAGGCCTCCGCCTTATACAGCGCCTCGCTGCATGTCAGAGCTTTCACCAGCCTTTTCTTTATGTCTCTACTCAGACCCCCCCTCATCAATTCCCTCCTCTTTGAAAACGATTCTTTAGCCTTGGCAATTCTACATCTCACGTGAGATCCCAACCACAAAACCCATTATTTTCCAAAATACTTCCCTGATACTTAAATAGCTTGTCTTCCTGTATTATGTGCCGTTTCACCATTACATCCAGCCCTGCTATCTTGCTTTAGAGTATTTCATTATTTTTATTCTCGTGTGATATATTCATGTCATATCTCTTGCTCTGCACCTCTAACATATTCATCATTGAATCTTTCCATGCATGTAAAATCTTCCTTCTCTGCACCCACATCTCAAATGTCTCAAATCTACGTACATCCTCCCTTCGCAATGGCCAGGTCTCCGACCCATGGTTTGCCATGCTCCATATTAAAGTTTTCTCCTGCTTTTTCTCCACATAGTTGTACATAATTTTCATTCAATTTTTTTGCAGCTGCTGCAAATTAGTGTGTTTATCGTATGTACATATGAATGAATGGTTTTGTTATGGTATGATATTATTTCAATATATTTAATAATGAACATCTTGTTTCTTTTAGATAAAAATGCAGAGAATTCTCTGGCCATACTTTACCGTAAACCTTGCCAAAGCAACGACACCCAGATACTGCTATCTTGCTTGCCATTTTCTCTCAAAGAACAGCGTCAATCAGAGGCCTGGATGTCTGCATTGCTGGAGGTAAATTTTCTGTTTTCTGTATTTTGTGTGAAGGTTGGTTGTTGAAAGTATTTAAGGTATCTGAATTAACATAAATCAAACTGTTCATTCCACCCAGGCATTCAAAATGGTTTATGAATGCAGTTGACGGAACAACCTTGGCAGCCACGTGGAGAGTTATGTCGTGGGTTTGAATCTTTCTATTTGTACAAATAAAAAGGGACCATTCTGTGGTTATCAGAGTTTATATTGCTACTGCAGGCAATTATATATTTCTGCTATGTAAATAGGCTTACAGTATGCTAGAATGTAAATTCATCTAGTGATGCTCATGGAATTGTGATGAGAACATTGAAATTTTTTTCTCGGGAAGTTATGTTATTATGCATATACTGTTGAGCATACTTTTGATTTGAGTAATTTTATTTCATATTAGAGAAAGTTTAAGCTTGTATTTTTATTCAAGGGATCATTCTGTTGTAGATAGTTGTATTTTTACTGTTAATCATGTATTTTTCAAGCACTTCTCTTTATGCTACGGGTCAGAGTGGGAGCACAAAGTACAATTGATCATCTATCATTTAGTAGATTGGGTATTTTTGAAAGATTAAAAATGAAAGACAGAATTTTTGGAATGGTGAATTTTGTGCATTTTGGTAAATATTTTTGCTACACCAAAGACAAGCGTGTTGCGATTGAGGGCCCTTGTGAGGATTGTTTTGAAGAATCAGTGCTGTTCCTTGGCAATCGAGCCCCTAAGGATATTCATTCAAAATTTTTCTGCAAATAGTGGAAGGGATTATTAAATGGCACGTAGTGTGTAATTTTTTTGAGCTAATCTCACTCATATAGATATTATTTCTTTGCGAAGAAAAATTTCTTGAATGCGATTGAGCGGTAATTTTTTGTTTATTTGGTTATATCTTAGATAGAAAGTTTTATTTTCTTCTTGTTCTTGTGATTAAAATTTGTTTGAATCTATCGATTCGACCATTTCAAAGGAATGGAGCTGTTATCATTAGAATTAAGTTTTCCATCTGAACTAGTATGGATTGCTGAAATTTAGCTGCGAATGGCTATCATGGATTTGAACACCAAGGATTCTACCATAAGTTGCAGTGGATCAATTTAATGCTGTGAAATCCTCATGATTTGTGCCTAGTGTCTGCATCTTTTATTGGTATCCTTTTATGCATAGTGGCTACTGTGCTGAGTCATTTTTTAAAAATAGCCTCTTATTCGGTTAGAGAAATACCAACAAATGTCGATGAGATATGACTGGAATCAATGATATACCTATGCTTGTGTTGCAACACTATATTTTCTGTCACTTAATATTTTAAACTCGTAGCTTGCTGTTCTTTTTCCAAGTTTGTATGTAAAATCACTTATTAATTACTTATCCATGAAACTAGTCTATTTGTGTAAACTTTACTTCAGTTACTTAATATTTTTGGTGTTTACCATCTCCCTTATTGGGAAATGTAAGTTTTGGAATGCACATATCACCTCTTAGTGGCACGGGAACCAATTTCAACTCATCATCTCGCTTATCATATGTTTGAGTTAAAAATGTAAATGCCTCCGCTGTAAAGTTGCAATATTTGCCACACGCTACTGCCATGTGTCCTAATCATATAATTGTGTACATTTTTGGCTTGGCAGTAAATGGTTTCAGTGAATTTTCTCTATTTTTCTGATGTGTTTCAGGTAGTTAAGTTTGAAATTTCACACTTTTGTACATAGATTTCAATGATACGCCTTGTCATTATTATTTAAGTTTCAGAAATCCATATTTTTTGGATTGAAAATTCGTCCCTTCATGTGGCCTGAGTAGGATATTTTCTGGTAAAACTTGGCTGCCTTGTTGGACAGGAAAAGAATATACTCAAGATTTGCAAGTTTTAGGTTATTCTCAATTGAAATCATGGATGTTGCAAGGTGATAAAAACTAAACTTTTGAAATATGTTTCATTCAGGTTTTGTCACGTAATCTTATTTTGCTAACAGTGGTACAATATTGTAAGGCAGGATTTATTTTCATCATGGTATTTTTAAACTATGCAGTACACCCATAATGAACAAGTGTCTTATGCTGGAATGTGAGAATGTTCAGTTTCATCAACTAAATATTTACTAATGCTTACAATGGCGTAGATTACAAGCCCTTGTGTGTGTGTGTTGAAGATATGTATGCTGGGAGAAAAGATTGTGGTATTGCTGAAATTGTGAAATTTTTATCATAGTATATCCCTGGGTCCTGAGTGCAATTAGGAATGTAATTAATAGTAATTTAATGTGTAAGTTGCTATTCAATCATTCCTGGATAAATACTTTGATTGGCATTTTTATGACGCCACCAGAGAAAGGAAATGTATGATGCGGACGTGATCTGTGAGAAATGTTTCGTTCATGTTTGGGAACCTTAAAGTTTTTTAACCCTTTATGTATCAGTACATATTAGTGAAGACTGAAAATCAAACACAAGTTCATCCATAGAACGTTATGTTCTATTTTATATTTCTATTTAACGCCTGTTGTCTTCAGCTTAACGAATAGTAAAGAGTAGTAAAATAAAAAAAAAAGTATTTTTATCTTCTGGTCACATTATTGCAATATTTTACTAAGGATGTTATTGAAAAAAAATTAATGGTGTACAGAGAAGTCTTCCAAATTTTCAGTGCCTTAAATTACAGCTTGCATTGATTAGTCTTAGTCTGGGAAATTAATGTTCGTTATACCTCGTCCAGCATCCTTAGGAGATATAGCTGATCCATGACATATCAAGTGCATGCATATTTTCTGTTTACTCAACAATTTCCATAGCTCTCTGTGATTGGTGAATTATTTTGATATTTAAAAATGCCACCTGTGTGTGTTGTAAAGTTTGTAATAACTTAATGTATATTTCAGTTTATAAAGATGTGTTATGCAAATGAAGTTTGTAATTTTAAAAATCTATTCTCTCTCGTGTAATTGAAACTCTCTCTCTCCCTACACAGCATATACATATTTATTCTAGAGTCCGATGTCTGATATTCCCATAGTGTTTCATAGAAAATTGGGAAGTGAACACAATTTTACCCAAACAATTGAGGCATTTTGTACCTAGTTCACTAGTCATAATGGAGACAGTATTCAAATTATGTTTTAATTGTAGCAGCTGTAAGAAGCATGGATAAAATATTACATTATTAATAGTGTAATAATATACTTGTATACGACTGATATTCTTGGTAATCAACCAAAAAATACCCTTCCAAAAGTCTTTGATTTGACTCATTTTTTCATGCAGTACATTCAAAACTCCTTCACAATGGAAGTTTTTTGTGATTCTGAAAAAAATACTGCGGTGACTTTATGATTTATTTATAACAGATAGTTGAGAAAACATACAAACTACACCGTTAATTTTTTGACGAGATCTAGGAATTAGAACTTCCTCAATTTAAAAAAATTCACACTTTCATTCACAGAGTGCATTCACATACCATTTCCCATGTGAAAGGGCTGGTATTATTTGTCAATAATCTCGGAAAGTAGTTCAGTAAGTTTTCATTAAAATGAGACCAAATTCATTGATTTCTAGATGAAATGATATTTCGATCAAACTACCTTAAGAAAGCAAAAAATTATAAATTTTTTTTACACTGCAAATGGTGATTAATTTTCATGATGATTTTTTTCTCCCTGCCAATTCTTTTTGTTGTATAATGCTTGGCCCGTAATCTGATTGGAAATGTGTCTATGAACAGCCATTTGTGGATAATTAGTATATATTTTTATTTCTGTGTACATTGATATGCAACAGTACTAAAACTGGAGAAAATTCCGTTTTTCATATGTTTCCTGAAGGAGAAAGTGGGGTTCAACTCAAACTAGGGACTTTTTTCTGTACAAGATTTGGACAATTGTAGGGAAAATACGAAAAGTCCATTGAAACCCTACTTCTCTCAACTCTAAGCTTGTGTTGATTTGGAGTGGACTGCATTGTTGCGGCTGAATTGCTAATTGCATGTGTGGGGATGAAAATTACTCAGTACCTACCTATGAATGCAAGGTCTTATTTTATTTTAATTTTTGTGATTACAATAAAATAAGATGAAGTAGAGTGTTGTAATATTTTTATATTTCTATTTACCACCAATATCTTCAACCATTCATTAGGAACTTTACTTGGGCTTTGTTCGGGCTTTACTTTTAAAACGTAGGTAGGTTGTAGTTACACATAACTAGTTTTTTTAGTAATGTTCTCGTTAGTTCTTTGAGTAGGACTTAATGCTGATGAAGGGCTTTTTGGAAAATAATGCGTAATGCATAGAATGTTTTGGTTGAGCTTGAGGGACTGGCATCATTGTGTTTAACCATCATAATTTGGCAAAAGTTACGGTAGAATTATACTTCACAGAAGCTTGTTGAGCTGTTCACCACTAGGGGTTGTAGGCTGGTGGAGATTATTCTCCCTAAAGAACGATATCTCTTATTCAAGGAAGAACTTTTATTTTAGGTATGCCTGATAACCTGCCTTCATTTTAACATATATTACATATATAGTACGACTTTTACCTTCAAATGGTGTAAAAATATTACTAGGTCATCAGTTTTATAACGAAGAGATATTGGTATAAGCGATATGAATTTTAATGCTGAAATACAGTGCTTTAAAGGCAGTGCAATGACATCTCTCCATATAAATTTCTTTATCTTAATTTCTGCCAGAGAAATATATTGTTCAAAAACTTGTATTGCATGTACTGTACTTTTAAGCTGTATGGTAGTACACCACACAATTCATTCCAAAATCACATCAAATAGGTACTTACTGCTGAAATGGCAATGGAGGTTTAGTCAGTCTAATTACTGGTATTTATTACGTGGTAAAACCTTCCTTTAAATATTTGTCCTGTAAGATTTTATGCAAAGGAGTATTTGCATGGAATTAAAAATATATAACAGGCAGAACTAAGCCTAAATTTACTTGTCGGAAATTTTGTATATCTTAAGAAAACAACACTGAAGTGCTGGTTCCTCCTTTACAGAACTAAGCATCATTCCACCAGGTTGATCCTTAAAGCAGAACCTGCTGGGTTAACTCACATCATCGTAGCTTGATGACCATCATGAATTGCATACTTAATAGATTCATAGAAACTCCAATGTTGCAGATTGTGCAGTGAACTGTCTTATCAGTGAAAACATCAAAAGTGGTTAATCAATTTTGGGCTGAAATTGGTGGTCTGCTTATGAGTAACATGATGATTTTGGAGAAATTATAATATTGGATTGAGTTTGCTTTTAGTGGTGGTTGGAAGCCAGCTAAAGTTAAGCCATACCTTGCCAAAGATCAAAGCTGTAGACCTACGTGCCGGTGAAATGGAGACATTTTGGCTCAACTTGGGAACTTTTCTCTGAAAGCATGTTTTTAGTGTTCAAATATACTGAGGACATGGTTTTATGTTCGTTGTCACATTGTGTTAAGATGACAGTGTGGATTCAATTAATCTGTTCATTTGAGATGAAGACTTTTCTCTTATAATTTCCTTATCCACAGATACAATATTTCTGTTTCATCCTATTTTGTATTTATTTGGAGATTGGAGATAGTTTATTTGGAGAGCTGATCACTGATAGCCTTTGGCAAAAAAGATAGTATTAATTGCCGAGAAAATCCAAGGGCAAATCCCCGGCTCAAATATGAACCATCAGATTCAAAATGTATCATGAAAATCTGCAGAAAACGTGGCTGGGTACCTAACCTCTTGGACTGCTTGAAATGGGAGGAGGGGTAAGGAATTTTAGGTGGAATGTATGAGAAAGTATGGTGGCATTTTGGAATCATGAGTGATTTCTGTGGAGAAATATGTATTTCAAGATGATTAGAACTTAACATGTTCCAATGCTATTTTATCTGTTTTGTGACATTAGCTACAAGTTAAGATAAAAGTGAACTATTAAATTTGAATGATTGTAGAGCTTTATCATTACTCACTTCTGACCCTTTCATAGTAATATGTAGCATTTTTCCATGGCAATCCATTAAAAAGACAAGAATTAGCAATGCGAACACCTGGTTGACTCTTTCTATGGTGACTATTTCTTCTCACTTAAACTTATTATTGTTATCCATCCACAAATGTTTTTTCTGTTTCTTTAGTTGACAATGATCAAGCTATAGAATGTCATCCTCCTAAAATGACCGATGGGTCATGATTAACCAAGATGGTGAACATCAAAGGTAGTAAATACTACGTGAATACCTGTTGTACAATGGCCATTTAAGATAGATGCGAATGCAGGTAGAACTCACTAATGACTATTACGATGGCAAAAAGCTAGTAATGCGAAAAGGGACAGGCAAAATTCGAACTGTTTTCCACAGAGGTGAGAGCAAATGATGAATTTTAAAATGCTTATTGAAAATGAAAGCCAAAACAGAATTTCAATGGCTTTATCCGTGTGTTAATGATATATTTCTATTTTATATACCGATTGTAAATAGTTACCTTCCTGTTCCATCGTTTAACACACTTTGAACTTCGCGGAAAAAGTATGTTACAGTGCACTACTGTGGTAAGTTTCAGAACTACAAAGTCAAACGTTCATTTGTTGTTACGACGCGGTTGAGTAGGTAGGGTAGTAACGGTAGTAATAAGTTCTGTAAATTGATTACTCGGGCGCTTTTTAGGGACGTCCAGATTAATGTTGACGTAATGACATTGTGTTTACTACTTGAAAAATATTCTCGTTAGTTCTTCGGAGAGGACTTTTACCCTGACGAAGGGCTTTTTGGAAACTAATGCGTAATGCATAGAATGTTTTGGTCGAGCTTGAGGGACTGACAGCGCTTGGAAAACTCTGCTTAGAAGTTTTAATTCTCGTGCGATGAGTTTTGTTATGACGGTGTTTAGTAGATTGTTATATTTTGCGCAGTTAGTTCAAAAGAGTGTTGAGTGAATAACAAGTAAAGGTACTCATCCGTTCGATGGAGTTTCTGCATGCGCCCACCGCTGTTTGAAATTTCTTTTTAAACTCGATCGTTTTCACGTGTTTACTCGAGGTGCGATTAGGAGGTTTAATTGAGGTGCGCATGCATTTTGCGTCTAATTCAATTTCTCTTTGTTATCTTCCTGATCCCGTGAGGGAAGTAAAAAAATGTTAACTCGGTCAATGCTCGAACTTAACGACGCACGTCCCAGCGGCGGTCCATTCAAAATGACTTCCTGCGTTAGTCATCTCATTGAAGGCTGACAACAATTATTTCAATCGCGAGTTGAACGACCTTGATTCCGTTGTTTAAAACAGCTCTAGTCATGTGTTGTAAATTGTGATGGCAACTAAACGTTGCATACATTCGGAAGACTTGTTGAATTTAAATATAAAAGAACATGCATGCTACATTTAATAATAATATTAAGCATGAGTGGTAGAGGTATTATTGCAACTTCTCGCGGTTCGTTGGGAAATCGTCAAGTTGAGTACAAAATGCCTATGCCAATTATATGAGTGCGAGTGAGAGATAGGAGCGTGATTTTCGCACGGAAGCCGTGAAGCGAGGAGCCTATACACGACTCCCGCTTGTCCTTGTGGTGAGTAAGACAGGCGGCTATGAAGTCACATGCTCCGCGATTACTCAGACGCTTGGTTTATACGGATTTTGAAAAAATGCTGAGCTGCGTTAGGAGTGGGTAGGTGATCCCTTCTCTCATGTGATCCGGGAGGAACTGCTATATTCCCTGGGGACACCTTTATACCACCGCCTCTGCGAACTTGTGAATTGTCTGAGATGCTGTATGGCGAGCTCGTTGGTCTGTTGCTAAGACGATTCGGCCCTCCTGGCTCGTGATACTGACGGTGGCGCGAGTTCCTTGTCGGTCAATCCTTCTGTTTTAACTTCGCTCGGCGAATCGCACTCTGCCCCGGTTCTGATCTCGGCGCCAAAATAGTGAGACTTGAACATTGTTGACAATCCTTCGGTCCTGCCTCTTCTTGGAGTCCAGTTCGTTTAATCCGGACGGAAAATCTACAGCCATCATCCCTGAGACCAGAATCGTCCAGCTTTCGGGTGATAATTTTGGCGCGGCATAAACACAGGTAAGAATTTTATCGTGTCATCTTAAATATATTCATATTTTACCTTCTCCGACGTATAAAATCAAATCTGATTGCTCAGTTAGACACGAGGCCTTAATCCTTAGACGTGTCGAGATGTGGGCAAAGTTTCATAAAAGAAGAGTTTTTATTTATAAAAATTTTTTTTAAGTCGAACCTGTTTTATTTTTTTTACTAAAAGTTTTAATGAAGCTGGGTTATACGAAATATTGGGGCACAGTATTATGAAATGTTTGCAGTTTTACGACTGATGGTTTGAAGCTTTTTTTGCGGAAATGTTTGACGATAGACATAGGCACGAGACGATCTTAACGTCCACGGCTGTCTATGGGTCAGAAACTTCGATTCAAGACTTGCAATATATACGCGTTGACAATCGCAGCCGGCGTCTTCAGCCATCTTTCATAAGATGTAGTGGATTGATAGTGGTGACCTTGCCTGTATATGTATATTCTTTTGTGAATGACTTTTATGAGAAACTTCAACCATTGTGGAATGGGCAGGAAGGTGCTGGAAATCGGAATATATGAACAGTATCAAAGAAGGCGGGAGGGAGTTAATTGAAAAAAAGTTCGGAGCCTTAGGGTGGTCGGAGCGATTTCGGTTTACGTACAGATTTGCGTGAAACTTTTCATACTCGTACTCATTAGTAATATTAATTGACAAATGTGAAAAAAACTGCGCGTTACCGATTTGTTTTCTCGGCAATTTAATGCTAACTTAACACGTAACCTTGTGCCACTTGGCATATTTTTCGAGAGAATTAGGTGGTATCGGTACAGATTTGCTTCTAATTGCGAAAAAAAGATACGTTTCATATCATAATAATGGTTCTCATTAAATATCAAGTTAGCATACCGAATAAAATGCACATATTTTTGGACGTTTTTCGCTTAAATTTCGAATTCCGCGTCGTAAACCCTAGTCATCATCCTCTTCAGTCTTCAATCCATAGATTGGTTTGCAGCTGCTCTCCGTATGAATCGCTGTCCTGCCTTCCGCTTCATTTCTGCATAGGACTTACAATGGACGTCATTTATTATCAGTTTTATGAATTGCACTCTTGATATTCCTCTGCATCTTCTTCCCTTAATGTAGCCTTCCAGTGTAGTTTTTACAATTCCCTCATGGCGCCGAATGTGACCGATTAGCTCGCATCTTCTTTTCGCGATATTATTCCGTAATTTTATTTGTTCTCCTATTCTAAAGAGAACCTTGTCGTTGCTAACCTCATCGGTCCGCGGTATTTTAAGCATTTACCTGAAACACCACATTTCAAACGATTCAAGCCTTTTCTTCTCTTCTGCCCCTATTATCCATGTTTCGCAGCCATATAGTGCTATGCTCCATA
Source organism: Ceriagrion tenellum (assembly GCA_963169105.1). NCBI lineage: Eukaryota > Metazoa > Arthropoda > Insecta > Odonata > Coenagrionidae > Ceriagrion > Ceriagrion tenellum. The sequence continues at coordinate 87,586,806 of OY720633.1, read as the reverse complement.
TGCAAGTATTTAGGAACCTTATCCTTGTTTTCATGTTGATTTCTTTGGCAGTCAGCAATTTATTTTTATTGTAAAATGCACCCTTTGCTTGTCCAATTCTACTTAAAATATCTCTCCTCCTCCGACCATCCTTAGTGATTTTGCTACCCAGATAGGTGAATTCTTCCACGTCTTCTATCGTCTGTCCATTTAATGATACGTTTGCATTGCCTTTCCCATATTTGCTACATGCCATAACTTTTGTTTTTCTAATATTAATTCTTAAATTATATCCTTTGTTCAGAGTGTCTTCCATTATTTGTAACTGTTCACTCAACTCTCGTTCACTTTCAGCAATGATAGCAATTTCATCCGCAAAGCGTATCATAGTAATTCTTTCTCCATATATTATCACTCCTCCATAAGTTAGACCATTAATTTTATTAATGGCATCCTGTATATACGTGTTAAATGAAGCAGGTGAAAGATTGTAGTCCTGCCTAACACCTTTACGTGCTTTTGATTCTTCTTGTGCTTTTCCAACCCTTATCACTTGTGCAATTAGGAAGATTTGGTGGGTGGGTGGGTGATTGCCTGGGTGCATGCAGTCGCATTCGTCTTCCCTGCGGCTTCGCCCGCCTTCGCCAACTGGTTCGCCGCTGGACGAATTACACGACTAACAGACGCGCCTCCCTTTCTCACTTTCCTTCCTCGCACCTTTTCCCACTCGAGTCTCTCTCCCGCTCCTCCTCTTCTTACGATCCATTTTCGATTCATCGATTTCTTTTCAAATTATTCAAATGAGGACAAACTTGAGCTCAAAAAATTGATATTTCTCTTATGGATCTATTATTTACTTCAATTGTCTTTTTTTTTAGCTTTTAAGTCGCTCTCATTGTTATACAGTTGCCGGATCATTCGCCCATCTAGTGGGTCAATATGGGCCTGTTTAAGTATTTCGAACATCTTGCTCCAATTCACATTATCGAGGGCTTTCTTTATATCTACAAATCCCAGAAATGTTCTTTTTCCTTTTTCCATCCTCCTTTGTATTGCTAGCCATAGGATTAGTATTACTTCTCTTCTGCCCCTCCCTTTTCTGAATCCAAATTGGTCCTCATTTAGCATATTTTCTATTTTACTCTCCATCCTTTTATGTATGATTCGGGTTAGCAATTTAGAAGTGTGAATAAGTAAACTAATTGTACGATACTGTTCACATTTATTTGGTTTACTTTTCTTAGGGATTGGGACAATCTTACTTTTTTCATCATCGGGTGGGATTCTTCCCTGCGAATAAATGCTATTAATTAGTTGATATTGTTCTTTCTCTAGTGCTCTTCCACCATTTTACATTAGTTCAGCCGGAATTCCATCTATTCCTGGGGTCTTCTTATCCTTTAGTTTTTTCAAAGCTTCGTCAAACTCTTCTCTCATAATTGGTTCCCTTTTTTCCTCTTCTTCATATGCTATGTCTGCTTCAATAACTGCTTCTACTATTGGTTCTGCATCGTGAAGTGTTTCAATGTATCTCTCCCACCTCTTTGCTATAAGTGTTTCATCAAAGATTAACTCTCCATTTTCATCACTCACTGCGAGAACCGCTGTCTTTTCGGTTGTTAAAATACTTCTTCATCTGTCGATAGCCCGCTTCCATATTTCCTTTTCTCAAACCGTCTTATATTTCTGTGCATCTTTCCTCAATGTATTTTAATTTTAGCTTCTTTAGGTTTCCTATGAATAGCATTTTTCAATATTCTGTTCTCAGTTTGATCTTCTGGTTTCTGAGAGTTTTCCAACTTTCTCCTTTCTTCGATCATTTTCAGTACATCTTCTGTAATTCATTCCTTTCTGTCTAGCTCAAGTCATAACAACGACAAAACAAATTGAGGCAAAAATGTTAAAATATAATCATGAAATCATTTTTATGTTACAACATATGTGGTTTATATTAACGTATAAAATGACGTGCATTATTGAAGTGTGGCCTAAGGATTTTTTGGCTTAGTTAGCACTCAACGACTCACGATTCGCGCCCCAACCACCTTAAAGGTGGAGGGATGATATGACAGACAAGGTGGCGGGAGGACTCATGATAGGTTGAGCGATATTTTTCTCTGATCCTAATGGACACCGTATTAATGTTTTATAATGAACAATCAATGCCGTTGTTAGAAGCGTGAAGTAAATTATGTGGTGAAACATAAAGTATAATGCACATGGAAGAATAAGTATACACATTTGAGGATGGAACTTGACTTAATTTTTGTTGCTGTTTTACATTGGAAATTCCGTACGCCGCACAATGGGAATGACTTCAAACATTTTTTTTTAACATTTAACATTTATTTCGATTTTTCAAACAGCTTTCATAGAAAAAAACAGTTATAAAATATAAGAATATAAAAGATAAGAATGTTGTTAAAAAATAAAAACATTTAAAAAATCAAAAAATTTAAAAAATATAAAAACATCTTTATAATATGTAAGGAAAACAGTTGGAGTCCTCCTGAGCCCACCAAATGGCTCATCAGAAGGTTCCCCAACCACCACCCTGCGTCACAAAATCAACCACTCACCATATAGCGTTAAAAAGGCTCCCCTTTCACCCGCCACACACGAACACAGATGAAACAAAAACACACAGAATACCCACCCCAATCACAAACAACACACATTCCACAACCATTGTTTCAATTTTCTTTTCACCTCGCCTATTGCATTTAAATTTAGTACATCAATTGGCAGTCCATTAAAAATATTTGGTACAATGCTATTGAGTCGATTTCTTCCATAATTATTAAAACATAGTGGTACATCATATCTTATAGTTGTTCTTGTTTTCATACTATGTTCTTTGTATTTAATGTTTTTATATTTATCCCAATATTAGTTTTCAACTATTAATATGTATCGTAGTAGGTCTTCTAATAATTTTTAATAATTTAAATTAATTATAATCCTCATTCGGAGAAATCTATCGTAAAATGGAATATAATCAATGGCTCTAAGTGACCAATCTATGCATCAAGAGTTACCTTCCTTAAATTACGAACAGATGGTGGATATTCTTCCTTTAAATCCGCTAATTGGTCCATCACGTCGTGGCATCCAAAGTGAAGAGCTGGGGTTAGCAATACGGTTGTTATCTTGGAAACTGTCGCCGGCGACAATGGAAGAGTTCGAAAAGCTAATCTGGACGTTCTTCCTGAGAGCTAGAAATACTGAGATAATTCCCACGGTCGTTCGGAAATGTTAGTTTTAATCTCATAGCGTGTCCACTTGTTTGGTTCGGAGTGGGGCCAAGAAAAAAACATGGTTTCGTGTGCTGTATCGAGAGTGAAAAAAGTGGGGTTTTTCGTTTAATCCTTCGGTTTTCTTTTGAAGGCCGAGAGGCAAAGTGCTCACCGCCTAAACCCACTCCATATCTTGATTCCACTCCTCGCCTCGCCTCGAGAGATCTCCTCCTCTGCACACTGTCGGCAGGAGGGAGGGGGACGGGGCAGGGGTGGGTAGGCCGCACTGAGCGAAAGGCATGACCAGATAGAATGCACGCTCTCTTGCATCGGCGCATGAAAATGACCCGACAGCGAGGAAATAAAAAAAAAGCCGCGTACTCGCGCTCCGCGTTTAGTCGCTTCCAGGTTTTATAACTCGGATGCCCGACCAATCGGATCGTCGTGTGCGCTCCTCTCCCGTCAACTGTCGCGTGCGCTCGTGCGTTGGGGAACTCCCGAGGGCGATGCCGAAATATCGGGAGCAAGGAGGCGATCGGGAACGCATCAATTCCGGAATCAGGTTGCTGGAGAGGAATTATGGAAACTACGGAGGTAATTAATTAGATTACCTAATCACAACGGCTTCTATGACTCTCTTGTGATTCGCGTACCCCTAAAAAATGAACCATTTTCTTAAAATGTGTGTACGGTATTAATGGACGCCAATTTAAAAGTTTTTTTTGGTCACGACTATGGCAATATTAAGCCGCGTTCACTCTTATAAAACATTCGTATCGAATGCATTCGATGCTAATACTTGCGGAATAAAATTTACAGTTTTATTTATCATAAAAAAATTTTCGTGCAGTTTTCCCAGTTGAAATCGAAGAATTGCGGGTACCTGATTTGTGTTATGCAGTTATTTTGCGACAGTTTTGCCTAACTGTTGAGTAAATTAACTATAGATTATGAACATTTTTCCGCTTTCGCGAAACACTCTCTGATTGGCGTGACGTCATTTCATCCATCCGCCAGTGCAAGCCAATTCTGTCCGCGCCAAAATCCTGTAGGCTCGAGTTAAAACCTTACTTAATGAGAGGAGGCTCATGGGATTTTCACGATATGCACATAATAATTTAGATAATTTTCTTTTTTGTTCGATTCACGTGTAGAATAATTTTGAAAACAAATTCTGGACTTGTCATTGGCGTTAGAGTAAAATAGGTCCCATTTGTTTGGCGCTACGGTGACATGCGTAACTTTTACGTCAAATAAATTCAAAGCTAGGAGTTCGACAATAACGAAATCGAAATACAATATGACTCATAGCTTTGAATTACGCATGCCAAGTTTTTACCTTTTAGTAATGATAGGAATGATGTTCAATCCATAAACCTACTTTTTCTCGGAAGCTATGCATCATGGTGCGATGATACTTAAAGATTTATCTCCCTCTTAAAATTTACAGAGCAGATAATTGTCGTTTACAAAAATTAATGTCGTCATGTAGCTGGAGTCAGCTCCTTATTTTTAGAAAAATATTGACGTCGTGCAGCGTGTGTCTGTGCTTAAAAGTCGGGTTGCCTGGGTAGAGGGACAATCATTCTTGCGTCAATAAGTGCCTTGGTTGTAAATGTTTTGAGAAATGAACGTTGGAAAATCCCTAATTTTCGGGAATTTTGGACATTTTTCGAGGCGTTTGGGAATTTATGAGAACAGCCTATTTATTGGAAATTAATACCAGTTTCAACTTGATTACAATCAGTATTCAATTAAACTTTTTTTATTGAAATTATAAAACGTATTTATTCCCTTGCAACATATACCTGGGTAAAATGATGCGAGGATTGAATAGCGATAATGCTACTACAATTTATCCTTCTTTCATCAAATTATTATATAATATAGTACACCGCAAACGACCTGTTGACCGCCTACGATATGAATGGCCATGAATACTGGCTGGCTATGAATTCATAAACCTTCCTTTCGTCCAAGCAGGCGATCGAGCCAAAGAAAAATGAGAGTTTTCGTATGAGTTTATATTCTGCCACACTTGTCCCCCAAAATCTTATTCTTTTTACTGTTATAAATGTAACTCCATATGTTTCCGTGTACTCATAAACCACAAAGCTAGTATCAAGATGTCTACTCCAAATGCAAGGAACTGCTGATCTATTCTACCTGAGGACCGGGAAGATAGTTTCTCCCGTGTCACCAGCTTGCTACTGCGGCGAGGACGGAAGGCGCTCTCTCTCTCCTTCAGATAAAATGCTTAGATTAAATATTTAGGTAAGTTAGAAGCCGGTCTTTTTTGTGTGAAGACACCGAAAGAACTTTGAAAGGCATGAAATCCTATTACGATTTGATGGTAAGCACAAGATTAGCGAATGGACAGGTTCCTTTTTTTTCTCATTTGGGATCAAAACAGCCGTCATTTTGATCGTGTCGAAAAACCAATTCGGCAAAATGCGTTCCTTTTTTACTTATCTCTATTGTTGTGACTAATTGGACAATGTGCGCAAACTTACTCGCAAATCTGTACGCAGACAAATATCGCTACAGCGGATTTAGCCGTCTGATAACTGGTTCTCTGGGCTGTCTTAGTATATTTCTGGCGAATCGGAACAAATTTAAATATTTGAAGACCTATCTACATGTGAAAGAATTTGTAATTTTTCCATAAACAATTTGGGGAGTGTAGGGCCTTCGAGTCAGAGACTGAATGCCCTCGGATCCACTTTTGATTGGTGAGCTACGGAATATGGCGGTACCAATGAAAATCGCGTATTTTGAATGAGGCGCGGCACAAGCAATGGTAAACATTGCTTAGTAACAACGTAATATCTTCGCTAGTGTTATCTATCATTAGATTAATACTTAAATAAATTAAATATTCAATCACTTAAGATAATAAATTAATTACGTTGATGATTTAAAGGTCAAATATTAAATTAAACAAATTTCCAAACATTGCATGTAACAAATGATGTGGTACGAAGTCACTCGCACGGATGCATATACACCAAGGTTGAAATTCGCTATAAAATCATTTGACTTGACCGGGATTCGAACCAGGATCTCCCAATTGCCGGTCAGGTGTGTTAGCCAGTTACATCACCAAGCCATCTTCCTTCAAGGCGAATTTCCTGAACATCTAGTTCGCATAAACCCCCCTCGAAATTCGCCTTGAAGGAAGATGGCTTGGTGGTGTAACTGGCTAACACACCTGACCGGCAATTGGGAGATCCGGGTTCGAATCCCGTGTAAGTGTAAGTAGAGATTTGTGAGATTTTTAATAGTGTAAGGATGCCGTTTCAGCACCTGGTTATTTCCTCCCATTGAATGTTGCATGTAATAGTGTAAGGATGCCGTGACGAAGTTCAAGTCAAATGATTTTTTCATAGCGAATTTCAACCCAGGTAATTAAATTAAACATTTTACTTAATACTTTATTAAACTAAGGGCCCAGAGCGGCCCATCCAACATGACCTGTTTCCTGACTCGCGGGTCTCCAGGGGAGTGCGATTGTGCTGAGCTCATAATTCAACGTCAGTCACCATTGATTTCCTAAAGAAGTTGATAGCACACCTGCTTTTGACATCGCTTGTTTGACGAAAAATTATCCACTGCCACTCACCCATGAAACGGCTTTACTGTGTAGACTTTAGATGTGGAAGACTGTAGATGATGTTTAATGGTACGAGAGATTTTTAATAGTGTAAGGATGCCGTTTCAGCACCTGGTTATTTCCTCCCATTGAATGTTGCATGTGATGTTGCTTCATCGACTCTGCTTTAGGTAATTAATTCACCTTATCACTAAGAACCATTTCCGGGTTTTCTGTTGCGTGAACTCTACTTTTTATGTACCGTCAACGTTACGTTCTTCCAACTGAGGACGTCGCCAATAGACTGAAGAGTTCAGTTGTATTTGCGTCATCTGCTTGCTATACGACTGACCATTGTTGATAAAACTTTAAAAGGAAACAAAAATGAAATTTTTTTCAATAATGGTCAGTCGTTTGGCAATACTGAATATAACTGAATTCTTCAGTCGTCTGACTGCGTTCTCATTTGGAAGAACGAAACGATGAGTACACATAAAAAATTACTCAACGCAGGAGAAGTTCAGGAAATGTTCCATCGTGATAAATCACATCCCTGCGATAATATGAAAATATAAATGTACGCCCCTTTATTGAAGCTTCATCATGTTGCCGACTCGTATGCGTTATCATGTTTCAGGGATATGTCTTAGGTACGATTTGAACACGTACTACGGCAGATTAGATCGCGCCAATAAAATTAGAGAGCTAGATTGAAGAACCGATAGGTTTAAAATGTCATTTTTTCCGCGTACCAATCGGGATCATAACAGCTGTGATCGTCGTCATGAATAGTTCGAATTGTGACAATAGGCAGACAGTAAAAATTTCTCTTTATATTCTCTACGTTCTTATTTCTGCATGATGTAAATATTGATGTTCTTATTAATGCATGATATTTTGAATACGTAGTAGTAGTCCTTGTACCCCTTGCACGTTGGAACGAATGGCGATAGAATGTTTCTTGGTTAGTAGATTGTTAATTGGCGCGTTGCATGTGTGGTACGCGGGTTTCAATGTAATTTCGGTGTTCTACCGTATCATTCATGCATGCCTGGTGTGGAAGCACCCCCTGCCACACACCCTTTGGGTGGCTTGCAGGGTATGACGTAGATGTAGATGTAGATGAACAGTATGCCAATCCAGCCCGGGCAATCCGTTTTTACAATGCGGTGAATTCGAATAAACTGAAGTTTTCATCACTAATGAACGGAATTTATTAAAGTTTGTATGTTACCGTGATGAATTTGTACCATATCGCTGGCCTTATTAACAAACCACGTAAATCAAGTTTTTTACTTTTTACGGGAGATGCGAAAAACCGATTGTATTTTTATATGAAAGGAAGTTTTATCATTACTCCTATAAAAAAATGGAACCTTTCTTTTTCTTCCTATTTCCTCTACAAGAGGTTTGATAAAACTCCGTAGGGACCGTAAACCAATGCTTTTAACATAAATTCCGTACAGTGGCGTTCAAATGTGTTATAACATGACGCGGTAGCTTTGCTTTACAAGGCACCTTTCCAGTAATCAATGAATCCTATAAATTATTACAGAAAGTTCTTTTTCTGTCATTCCGTATATGCTCCGTTAATACTGCACCTACAGTGATAAATGAGGTATCATTTTAAACGCTGAATCACCGGCTTCTGACGAAAAATACAATCTCAATCTCAAATTTCACTATTTACCCATTAATTTGACTTAAAAGTTTCGATTTTTCCATGTCGATTACTCGCTCGAGGTATATCGACTCCACACATTTTTTTAATTCTAAACTTCAAAAAAAGGTTTAAAATGAAAATAGTACGAAATGCACATAGTGATTGTAAATGGGTGAATGGTCATCTGGTAAGTCAAGGCAATTAAAACTTTTTGATTTCATATTTATATGATATATTCGCTCTTGAATTCATTAAATCCTTCAGGTCTCCCACCTCATAAGTTGTTGGTAAAGAAAAATGCCATAGTAATGTTGATCCGCAACCTCAACGCCAAGCAAGGGTTGATTAACGGTGCCAGGTTAATAATTAATAATTTAGGCGAATACACAATCACTGCTAAATTAATTGACTCGGGTAGAACAGTCATAATTCCGAGAATTAAACTCACCCCTTCGGATCCGACCATGCCTTTCCAAATGACAAGAAATTAAACATATTTGATGCTTTAAGTTACTCATTTGTTTCACGCTGTGTGCTGAAAACACTTTCCCGAAGAAAAGAGGTTTAGGACTTAATAATAAAACCATTGCGGTGAGACATGCATTTGGTTTTGAAAATAATCGAGAAAATAAATGTTTCTCGGGTGTTCCACAGGGTAAGCGGGTCCATAGGTCCCGATGTTTCGGAGAACGACTTGCGCTCCATCTTCAAGGGTTCTGAATTAACTGAAGATAGAGTGAAAGTCGTCCTCCGAAACGTCGGGACCTATTGACCTGCTTACCCGGTCGAACACTCGAGAAACATTTATCCAGGAGGTACGCCGTGAAAACCTAAGATCTTTAATCGAGAAAAGATGTCGCGCACTAGGAAACAAGATTGGGAACTATTTTTTTCCTATCCCTCTTGCGATAAACTTGCTCTGTTTTTCCATCAATTCTCCGATTCACTGGACTGGACTTCAAAGTACTCATCCCTTCATGCATCGGGCTGCCCAATGAAGGGCCTCGTGTAAGAAATAGGCCTTGGGAAAAATATGAGATATTTTTCTTCACAATGGCGCCATATTCGTTGGGTTTAAATTTGAAGTGACGACTCACCTGAGCTGTCGAAAATCACAGTCTTTGCGTTAGGAAGCCTAATTAAAATAGCGATAGTTGAAAAAATATTGATACTTGATGGCTTTTGGGGTAGCATCCGCGTTCTGTCATTCTTGAAGACGACCGTTCCGCCGGCGTTCCAGCTCGATTCTTCAGGTCTTCAGGTCGCTTCAGACCTGGGCTGAAACGAGCTGTAACGCACGCGAAACTGTCGTCTTCAGGAATGACACAAGGCGGGAGCTACCCCGAAAGCGATCAAGTATGAAGACCACTCGGCGGAAGATTTCACAATAATAAAAAAAATATTGTAAATGATAAAAAAATATACGATAGGCAAATGGAATAATTTAAACATACGAATGTGCAGATCTCCTTAGTAAATACGCTAGAACCAGCTACAGTCAGATTGGTAATTGTCAGCTCAATCGGTTAAGTAGCTCCCGAGAAGACTCCACGTAGAAAAAGCATACTTACCGACTGACACCACTACATGTTGACATATTAGTATCAGTTTTGTCGGGAAGCACTGCGCGTCGCTGCTTTTCAAACCCAAACTGAAGCTCGCGCGGTAGCGTCTTGCACTTTTTGAGTTAATAAGCGGAAACTCTGGCGGTGACGTGGCTGAAAGAGATAAAAAAGTAAATAAGTTGCTCTCCCATCCGGGGAAGGAAGTCCTTTTTTTTACGGTGCTGTGCGCCTTTCTGAGCGTCGAGAGTGGAAGGGGAGAGAGAGAGAGAGAGGCAGGGGAAAGCATTTTGCCAAGGTCGCGGTTGGATTGTAATTTGTGAGACGGGAGCTTTAACGGAGGGAGATACGCGCGCGGCCTCGTGCCTGCCCGGGCCTTTCCTGGGATCGCCGCGGGAACCGCTGCAGCATTCTCCGGGAAAATGGATAAGACCGAAAGCCATTGGAATTGTACATGGAGCAGTTGTGACTTAGGCGGAGAAGTGTTGCCGATGAGGTCCGGGCCATTGAGGTACATGGAGAGGGCATTTCGTCATCAAAATGTATTCTGACTACCGAAATAACAAACACTAGATGACCCGAGCGAATATTTCGCACAGTATGCAGCTTCTTCCTGTTCTTCCTTCTTTCTTCCTGTTCTTCTACCTGTCGAATATTTCGCACAGTGTGCAGCTTCTTCCTGTTTCTTCCTGTTCTTTTACCTGTTTCTTCCCATGGACAATTATATGTTATTTATGTTTGTGTTAGAGATACATAACGTAAACGTAAACAGTAAATGGTCACACTGATTGCATGTAGAATGTAAACAATCTAACTAAACGATGTGTTAATAGATGGCGCCTCCTACAGTCTTTTAAGCACGTAACCATTGCCGACATATTAGTTGATTATATTGTCAGCAGATGGCGTTGTATCATTTTTCTAACATAAACTTTAATTTTAAACAATTTGTCTATTTTTCATCAATATTGGGTAACATAAGCTTTAAAACGATGTTTGAATCATTAATTTTGATGAATAATTATGGCAGTTATGGCGTTGCGACAAAGAAACACCTTTGAGAAATAATATACACCGATGATGTGTGGAGTAGATATACCTCGAGCGAGTAATCGACATGGAAAAATCGAAACTTTTAAGTCAAATTAATGGGTAAATAGTGAAATTTGAGATTGAGATTGTATTTTTCGTGAGAAGCCGGTGATTCAACGTTTAAGATGATACCTCATTTATCACTGTAGGTGCAGTATTAGCCAGCGTCCTCTACATTTACCTCAATGCCGGAGGAGCTATATTTCCAATGGCAACAGGAAAATGAAAATTGTACGTGCTATAGAGTATAATAACTGCACTTCTAGGTGTCTTTCAATATGTAAATGTCATTCCAAAAAAGTGACTTACATACATTTGACGCGGTATTTCAAGTGATTTCCTAGGTGTCCCAGAGGAGGGCATTCAGAGCGTAAGTTTGGCAGCAGCGCTCTCGGTTCGGCACTTGCTGCAAACAAAATGCGGAACGTTTTATGGAGTGGATTGCGGGGAATGGAAAATTGATGGAAATCAGAAGTTTACACAGGAAGGGGAAACGACGAGAGTTCAACGAGTGCCAAGTTCATTTAAAATAGTTCGATCGAGATATATCGACCCATAAAATTAATCGTATTCGGCCTCGGAGAGAAAATAAGGACTTAACTATATAAATGCATGAACACATCAGGCGCTTATGGCACTAATTCTCGAATATCTGCTATTATCACTATTATTTTCAAGGTTTGCTGCATACATCTGGTAACTTTGTCCTTTTTAATAAGTTTCCAAAGGAAAAGAGTTCTTTTGGCATTGGATTAGGAACGGCGTTGCACTCCGGGGTGACGTTATTAGTAAAAAACGAGGAATATCAGACGCACAGATTTTCAGCGTGCGTCGTACCACTAATGACTAATTTCATTTAGTGTCAAGGATACAAATGAAATTACATTTAAACCATTGAACTGTTAAATTACAGAAGAGTAACGATTTGTACAGTTAATTGCTGAGAAATCCACCGTAAAACAAAATTGTCGTGCCATCTAATACCACGACTCTTTTTTTTTACTTCCCGTTTCTAATTAAGGTAGTTTAAACGAGATAGTTCTCTAGTCAAAATGGAGATCATATTCGAATCACACGTCATAATTTCCGCAGCTGTACGCAGCATGAATTAAATATTGCATTAAAAAGGTGCAATTATATACTTTTGTATCCCTGAAATTCAAAATAATCAAATAAAAATATCTACATAAGTTTAATTTGACTCATTTTTTTCTCGCGGTACGTTTAAAACTCCTTCATAACGGAAGGTGTTTTGCGATTCTGAAACAATTACTACGGTGACTCTTATGATTTATTTTCAAAAATAGTTGAGAAAATATACAGAATACGCAAAGTTATTTTTCGATGAGATCAAGGGGATATAAATTCCTCATTTTTTCAAATGATCTCTCTCTGGATTTCATTTTCGTACCATTTCCCGTGTACAATGGCTGTTTTTGTTTGGTAAACACCTCGGCAAGTATTATGGTAAGGGGCTGATATTTTGGTATTTAGGAGGGTGAGATATTTTTCTTTGAACTGAGACCAAGTTAATTGATTTCTGGGAGACATGATATTTCACTCAAACTACCTTAATGGTCACATGTAAGGAGAATATTGGAACATGGTGTACTTTATGACTAGAGATGGCCTTGAAGTCGCTCAAACGTTCAAGAAGCTGAGAGGAAAGAGTAGTGGAGAGTTGCCGCCGGCCAATCCTCGGATTAATGAAAACAGGTTCTGTTGGATAACGTACAGCTGCTATTATCGCTATTATTTTCAAGGTTTACTACATACATCTGGCTACTTTGTACTTTATGCATTGGCCAATTTCCATCTTTTAAACGTGTAATTATTTTTTATGCGTCACGTACGGTTTTTTCATGATATATACAATGTTTCAATTCTGGCTTAGATCCAACTAGTTTAACCGTATGGAAAGATAGCAGAAAAAGGTTCTCAGCCGTAATGTGAATAAAATTGGTTATGTAGAGGGCTGAGGTGGCCCGAGGCTGATTGCGACCAAGGTGACTGCCCGGGGGCCGGTCAAATGATGTTATGATCGTCAAACAGGCATGTCTGCATTTTTGGCGCCAAAACATTACAGCTGATTCGATCTATATGGCCGATGGCGCATTTTAACTTGTTCAATATTCCCTCTTATGTTGTGCTACCGTCAAATGTGTCTTTAAAAGGAATGCCCTTTTAAATTAAATTTAAATTAAAAATTAAAATTTAAAAAGATTTAAATGAAAAAAATTATACAGTATTTTAAAAAATCGTTAAATAATAATTTTGGCTGATATAATAAAGTGGGAATCGGGTGCAGAAAATTGAGCTTTCACGGATAAAAAAATGCCATTTAGACGCTTTTGATGAAGTGCAGGGGAAGGTTGCCGAAATTGGACCGTTTCCTAAATTGGGCCGCGTTTGTATCTCCCTCCCTACAGGTATTTGATGCGTTTAAATTGGCTGTACTAGATGGTGACACCATCGATCTTAGATGGTGACACCATCGAGGACACATGACTCGGCGGTCAGTGAGTTGGGTCCAATTCACTGGGGTGGACGGCCATTAGTGTGATTTCATTGTTTGTGTTATAATTTTTTGCCCTCAGTACGTAAGCTGCAGTCTCAAGTAAAAGTAAGCTATCACTCTTTCTATGGAACACTTTTAAACTGCATTTTGTTAGCTACTAACAGCATACTGCAAAACTAGTGTTCAACCTCCTGTGTTCGTCTAGTGCCATTATTTATTTGACGGGAACCTGCTGCCGAAGTTGGACCGGTCCATTTTAGGAGGCTATTGAATGATGTATTAGGAAAATTAATGACTTTTTGATAATAATAATTTTACTTCTACAATAAGTATCTAATATATTTGGGTTAACGTCTGTATAGGTTTCTACGATGGAAAAAGGGGTATGTTCGGGAAATGGGACGAAAAACATTTGCAGATGGCTGTGTCAGCATACCAAAACGGTGACTATGCACTCAACAAATGCGCCCGTGTGTATGGAGTCCCTAAATTTACAGTAAAGAGACACGCTGACAGTAAAAATACGTTTTTGAATGCAGTTAAATCCTTCGGAGGGCAAGCAGCCTACACTGCATTGATAGAAAATGTTCTCGCCGAACACAATCTCCCGTTTTAGGAGAAATTCTTTGGGTATTCAATTAAAGACTTCTGTAAGCTAACCTTCGACATCACAGAAAACATGGATTGCCCCACCGATTTAACATGGGGAAAAAAATGGCTGGAAAAGAGTGGTTCTATGCGTTTATAAATCAAAATCCACAATTTTTCCCTCCGTCAGCCAGAAGTGGCTTCGATGGCTCGAGCTAAATGGTTCAATCGCTACGGGGAGAACAACAAGTTTTTCGACCTATTTGAAATAACTCTCGATGAGAACGCTATAACAGCAAACACTGTGTATACAAACAACAACCAAAAATCTAATCTGCTTATATTTCTATTTCTTTAGCTATAATTAAATATTTTACGTAGATTTTCCTCCTCCGGTCCAACCTAGGCAACGGTGAGTCCAAATTAGGCAACCAGTTTCCCAAATTTGGACCATTTGCATCACTTCGGTTTTTTCCACTTAATTTATCTCAAGAATATTGTATTGCAAATTTAATACTAATTAATGCAGGATGATACTATGAAGAATATTATACAGCATAGCTGTTTTATGTTAAACGATTAGTCATGGAAATATTTAAGAAAATAAAAAAATGGTCCAAATTAGGCAACTTTCCCCTATTATTAATGATGTTGATTGACCAAACCGGTGCTGTTTTTAAAAAGAATTATCGCGATGATTATAAGAACACCTACGTTAATTCTGCCAAACACCCTTTTGGTGGCTTTCAGGGTAATAAGTAGATGTAGATGTAATTTATACATTTTCAAATCAACATTACAAAAAAATTAAACTTTTTTTTTTACGTGACGAGAACTTTTTCGCAGAAATTTTTTGCGAGTGGAGAATCCATCACCGAAGTCTACATTCTATCCTGCGAGTCGCCGAATGGGTGGGTGGAAGGTGGTGTTAGGACACAAGTCGTGTAAAGATGTAAGAGATAAGGTTTTGGAAGGAGAAATGGTGACGTGTATTATGGGAGTGTATTTAGTGGAGCTCAGTTTTTATCGTGCTCGCTTATTTTGCGCGGAAAGAACGAGTTTTTGTACCTATCTGTTCGGAAATGCATCTCTGTTCTTTTATCACTTCTGTCATACCCAGAGATGTGGTGAGGCGTCATGATAATGTTCTCTGTGTCGCTCTGAAACACACCAGGTCTGAATTTCTCAATCAAGCTAAGCCTAGCGTGTACCCTCATGGGCGTGTCACGTTTGTACTCAACCAATAGAGAATTTGCTTCTCGTACCAAAGACATGGGCGTTGTCCATGGATCTATTTGGACAGTCAGGGGGGGGGAAGAGGAGAGATATCTGGAGGGCAGTGCTGTGGCGAAAGGGTCAAACGATGGGGATGGAGTGAGAAACGAGGAAGTGTTAAAATGAATTAAAGAGACCATTATCATAATCATTGGTCGCTCAATCATAAGATTGCTTGACTGCAGCCCTCCTTTCTTCCCTACCTAATGCTAGTTCCCTTACTGCCTGGTAGCCTTTCTTATGTATTTTCCTCTTTATTTGGTCCATGAACTTATTCATGAGGACTGTCTTCCTCTGAGGACTTTTCCCTCTATTTCCCTTTCCGCCTCCTTTTTTTAATAATTAAATCGTGAAATTTTAGATGAGGATAGGAAAAAATTAAACATGCATCAATAAACGTAGAAATTATTATTCTATCAAATGCATTTTATTTTGTCAAAATCGGTTGACCCTCCTTGAAGATACAGCTTCCCAAACTCAACAGACTCGATTTTTGTAATGGACAGTTGGTGTCGATACTTCCAGTGTCACCACCGCTACACAACGTATTGCGAGAATAATGATATGTAACGTTGAATTCGAATCAAATTAGAGAAACTATGAATCAGTGCGTGTTCACATCATGTGGAATAACGCGGACAATGAATAAGTCGTTTCACTCTAGGGATGCCAGACCGACATCGATTTATCGTACTTCTCGATGTTTTTTTGGCCGAGACATCGAAAAAATCGAGTAGTAAAATAATCCGATGAAAATTGTGTGAGTGGTGAGTACTTTTAAAAAAATCGAAAAATTTGATATTATATACTTATAAGTATATATAAAATACTTGATATTTTTGGCCGAAGCATTGAAAACTTCGATTAGTAAAATAATCCGATGAAAATTGAGCGGTGAGTACTTTTATAAACATCGAATTATCGACCATGTACTCGATGTGGCATCCCTATTTCACGCTTATGGCGCCTCCGATTTGCGACGTAATCCAGCGATGGTTGGCGATTGCAATGCCGCGCCGTGGTTATTTCGCTTCAAATGGAATAGCCGACTAGCACCAGCCGTAGGTGACAGTGTGGCTCTTCTCGCTGAGGCGGGATAAAATAAAACGAAGAACTGTGTGCGCAGTCGTTCGCAGCCACGGCTTGGCATTTGTATGCAAGACGGTCCGCGCATGTGTTAATAGCCGCTTTGAACTGTTTCATTCGGTCGACTGGCGATCGCCAATCGCTGCCGACAGTATCCGGCTATCGCCTTGCGTAAATGGTAAGCGCCCATTGTGTTCTCTCGTACCCTGTTCACACTGCTAATGTGCGTGCGATGGTCTTTTCGACGGTGGGCTGTATTGATAATAGGAACGAATGTCCGCTCCATGGCAATCCAGAGTTCTTACGCTGTCATTTTACGGTGATAGCGCTGGTATCGCGAGCGGAAACTGGAAATGATGAATAACGAAAATGAAAAGAGACCATGATTAAGGTAAAGTTGATTTTAGAAAAAGTTTTCTACCGGTTAAGGTAGGTTTTGTTGAATGTCAGAGAATCTCCTCCCGGTTTTCTACACTTTCAGGGACCTGTATCCCTCTAGTATATCCTTTTTCGACCCTGCATACGATCCACCCTTCTTCATCCCGTCCATGAAACCTATTCTCTTTCTTCCTCTTCCCCGCTTGACCAACATCCTTCTCTCTATCACACTCTTGAACAACCCAATCGCCCCTTATTACATCCTCCAGCCATCTACCCTGCCTATCCTGGATTTCATTCGTAAGATTCCTTTCCTCGCCCACCATCTCAAGCACTTCCTCGATAGTCTTCCTCTCTGTCCACCTCACCTTCTCCATTTATCTCCGCACCCACATCTCAAATGCCTGCTGTGCATTCTCGTCCTCCTTTCTGAGGGTCCACGTTTCTGCCCCATACAACGCTACGCTCCAAATTGTGTTACTTAAATGAATACGCATATAAATGTGTCATTTGCTTGAAAAAAGCATTTCTAAAACCTCACAACGCCGCAGGAATATGTTATTCTTTATTTCGTTGGCTTGTTCTTGACTTGTTAATCGTGATACCCTGGTGAGGGTAACTCTGTGACCCGTTCTCACTACAATTGTACAGTCACTTCAAAAAGTATCGCGAAACACTACATCGTATAGGTCACACACTTCGTTTAGGTCGGTTGTTGAAGCCCGAAGTACGTTGGCTATCCTGGGTCGTCATTGGTGACTATGAGAAACGTCTACGACACACTACGACACTACACTACGACACTACGTCTACACTACGACATATATTCTTAATCAAGTGGGACTACACTCCGACAATGGTATGGACTTCGTTCGCATTTGAAGGCTAACACTGAAATGAATTCACAGCGGGGAGCAAGGTTATTCGCAACTCAGAGGCATCGTGATCATACTGGTTAGTTCTCTTACGAAGAGGAAAGTGAGAAGAGCATGGATGAGCCAGTATTTTCCTCAATGATGGATTCTCCTTTGACGGTTGGTTGCATACCAACTCTTAAAAGGGATGTAAGACTCGAGTGTAGTTAATAAAAAACGGTGCTTAATATATTTAACGAAACAGGCCTGCGACACTATCGTCCGGCCTGGCAGCCAAAATTGACCGAGGACCAGAGGGCCGCCCGTTTGGATTCTACCACAAAAAATATCACCAATGATTAATCCTTTTGAGACCTCACCATGTTCAGCGATGAAAAGTTTTTCCAGAGTAATGGAGACGGAAAAATTAGCCTGTGGCGTCCAAGAGGAACTCGATAACTAAAATCACTGATAAATTTGATCACCTTTTTACTTGTGGTTGTTTGACATATGCATTGTCGCGTTTCTTTCCTTTTAACAATCACGCTAATACTTATTTGTAACTTAATAGCGATATGTGTTCAACAGGTGAGCTGCGGGTAATTAAAGGAGTAAAAACGGTACTTTATCAATTCTCTACCTCAAAATTGTTATTATATTGCATTTTCTATAAATAATCACGAAAATGGTTTCACAACTTGAGGATACTATACACTTAAACAATAATACTGTCCAATGGCTTCAGTCAATATATCTCATAAT
This sequence comes from Ceriagrion tenellum, assembly GCA_963169105.1. Taxonomy (NCBI): domain Eukaryota; kingdom Metazoa; phylum Arthropoda; class Insecta; order Odonata; family Coenagrionidae; genus Ceriagrion; species Ceriagrion tenellum. Next base: position 87,568,221 of record OY720633.1, on the reverse strand, counting down.
TGTCCATTAGGCGGTCAACTAATATCAGCCTTTGATGCCCGAAAGGCTCTCTGGTTCGCTGAGCTAAGACGATAGCAGTCCCCATTCTCCTTCATACATAGGTTGGAGCTCGTTTGCCCATGCATTCGTCTCTATTTTCGTTTTACCTCAGTGCGAATTCACTCGTATAATCACTCAATCGTTTACTCCATTCAATATTGCCTTTTCACCACATGTTCCTTCTTGCTTCTTTCACCGAATACGTCCTCAATGCCGAGTCAAAGAGGAACTCTGTCCTCGCCTCTGTACAAGAGCACTCCCATAATGCAGTTCCACTTAACCAGGCGCTTTGTCTGATGGAAAATGGAAAGTGTACCTGCAAATTCTCATTGCTACCAGAGACGACCCAGGATAGCCAACGTACTTCGTGCATCGACAGCCGACATATACGAGCCGCTAGTCTAGCGTGTCGCGATACTTTTTGAAGTGACTGTACGTACGCTGGTCCGTGCCATGGTAGTCTGAACGAGGCATCAGAGCCACCGATAACGAAATGCAAGACTGGGTGGTCCACATATTCTGACGGACGAAGCAAAACGGGAATGGCTTCCTTAGTATGTTTTTTTGATTCGGTTTCCTATCCTTCGGATTTAAAGTTACTGAGGAGATTCAAAGTGTTTGAATTTTTAAAAAATCTTGGAGTGTTTAGAATAGTCCTTTCCGATGAAGTCCTGTTCGCCGGTAGATGACACAAAATCCTTCACCGTCTATTCCTACGTCTATAACTTGATTCGATTCAAATGACAACCATGCGTGTAACTCGACACCTGACGATTTTATTATTTTTTCATTCCTTTACATCTTTTCGCGGCTGGTGTCCTAACACCCTGTCAAACGCCCATGCAGCGGCTCGCAGGGCTGTATGCAGACGTCGATATACATGTAGAATATCCACCATCTGTTTGAAATCTAAGGCAAGGTACTATTGAAACATATATTCGGTAATTGATGATGTGTCTACTCCATTTTTCCATAGTTTTCACGAAGAATGCGGATTAATTATAATTTAAAAAAATAAATGGCACTTACGGTATGAACGGATTAGCGATGTAAATCAAGTATATCCACTATCTGTTTGAAATTTATGGCAAGTTACTTTTGAAGTATACATTGGCTACTCAGTGCAGTGGTTTTTACTCTATTTTACCTCAGTTTTCAGCGGAAATGCGGGTTTGTATTAATTTAAATAAATAAACCATATTCGTAAGGAGAATGCATATCTATGAAGTAAGTTCATGCCGATTTGTAGTAACCTACGGATGGGAAACATAGTGAAATAGCAGAATTAGTGCGTCAGCCCGTAATTGCTAAAGAAAATTCGGGGCTGAGGAAGATGGCGGACAAGCCACGCTCACGTGATAGCTTCTGGAATTGGCCGCAATAGGAAGCGCCATCTCCATCTACCTAACTGGTTTCGATTCGAGCCGTTGCCGAGCAAAATCTTTGTCGTTGCTCCTTCCGTCTTCGTAAGCTTGGACTAAACAGTAAGTGGCTATGACTACTCCCGTGCACTCTATACCTTTCTTCGGACCATTGCGTAAGCAAGCGTGCCGCACTCGCTCAATCACCAGTGAGTCGGCAATCACATGTTTCTGACGCATTGCACGCGACCACGTAACAAATCCGTGCCACCTTGAATACAAATGAGAAGTCCTGGCGAAACATTTCTTTCTGATTTTTTCTGCCAGGAAACCCGAAGTGTCTAGAGTTTTACACGCGCGATAATTTAACCCTCAATAGATGAGCGTGTCAAATTTGTTACGTTTCAAGATCATTGAAACGTCTGCTTTCGAAGACGCTTTTCCATTGAATTGCTGCGCCAAACGGAATTGCAACGCTTCGGATTAAAGTGTGTGGAAAGCTGCGTCTCTTTCGGCGGTTTGTCGAACAATTTGAATGGGTGAATGTGTGACGCTATTCACTGACGACGGCGTGGAGCTCTGAAATAAATATTTATAGCTGTCATATGAAGAAAAAATTGGGAAAGTTTAAAAAAGGTACGTTATGCAGGTAATGTTGACGTAAACCTTGTGTAGACATTGTTATGTAAAGTATCATTTTAAATTAAATATATACAATACAAATATGTCACGTTTCAAAATAAATTTTACTATCGAAGAAATTGCAATTAAAAAAATGCCTTAACAGCACTTTTAAAAAAACAAATATAGCAGTAGTTTTTTTTTATGCTGATGTTTCATAATTCCATCCATAGATGGGTAATCCGAATTTAACCTGAACGCCGAAACGCCAAGGGTCAATGCTATTGGCTTTTGGTCGCCTTGCAATGATTTAAAAATGATAGGGACACAACGTTAAGTTTGCAAATCATGACGTGCCCTACGTCAACAAAACGTTCTACAATGGAGGAAGCTCCTTTTGTTGCTTTTCGTAGTTGCTCAGGGATTCCCTGCTATGTTACGCGGGCACGCACTGTTTTGAATTGAGGGAAAAAATTGTGAAAAATCTTTTATCTCAGAGCCAACTTCTTTCTCTGAATGATTGTGGTCCGATTCGAGATGTAGATGAAGAATATCCGCCACCCGTCGCAGGATTGGGACCGCTACTCGGCATTTCTTTGTCCCTGCTTACATCCTTCCTCCTACTGGTCTTATTTCAGTTCTTATTATTTTCTTGTACAACTCAGGAAAGTTAATTTTAATATCTATAAATTTATCCACAATGTTTGAGGAAATAATGTGAATCTTTGTGCTTATGTCAATGCTTGAATTATGGAATCGAATGCAATATTTACAACTTCCCCGGAGTCGAACGGGAGGCCTCAGGTCGTAAGTCTAAACGATCTCTAAAACCCCTTAGTTTTGCATATTATTACCGAATGATGTATCGCATATTCTTATCTATTTATGGAAGTTATTGTGGATCTTTGTGCCTGTAACCATGTTTGACTTATGGAGTCGGAAGAATTGTTTACAACTTTCCTGACGTCAAACGTGAGACGTTCTGAGGTCCTAACGGAGCCTAAAGCCGCTTATTATTGCCTTTTAATTCAAAAAGTTATTTTTAAGCATTGGATTGTTCATCGAAGGAAATATTTGTGGATTAGTGAGCCTCTCAGTGATCAGTAAGCCTATGTCCATGTATGAATAATAGAGTCGGAGGTAATATGTACTACTTTCCTGGAGTTGAACGGGAGGCCTCAGGCCGGATGTACAAATGTATTCTAAAGCCGCTTAGTATTGCGTATCAATTCAAAAAGTTTCATAGCATAGCGTAGATCATACAAGGAAATATACGTGGATCTTAGTGCCTATGACCATGTTTGAATTATGAAGTCGGAAGCAATGTTTACAACTTTCCTGGAGTCGAACGGGAGACGTCAGGCCAGAAGTCCACATGAATTTGAAAGCAGCTTAGTATTGACTATCAATTCGACGAGTAACCTTGCATAGCCTACATTATTCAGGGAAATATACGCGGATATTTGTCCCTATGAACGTGTTTGAATTGTTGAGTCGGAAACATTGTTTAAAACTTTCCTGGAGTCGAACGCGAGACGTCAGGCCAAATGTCCAAACAAATGCTAAAGCCGCTTAGTATTGAGCTTGTCATCTCAAAAGGTTTCATGGAATAACCTACATTATTCAGGGAAATATACGTGGATCTTTGTGCCTATGTAAATGTATGAATAATAGAGTCAGAGGTAATATTTACTACTTTCAGTCAAATGAGAGGCGTCAGGCTGGAAGTCCAAATGAATCCTAAAGCCGTTTAGTATTCAATGATATACAAAAGATATCGTACTGTCTACCTTTTATTACATACTGGTACTACACGTGTTTCGATTGACTGCTAGGCAGTCAATCGAAATCTTTTGTTACTTTGAAATAAAACGACGATATCTTTTGTTAATAATTGAAATTGCTGTTCTACAATATCTCGCCTGAGAAAGTGGAATTTATCCTTTAGTATTGCCTGTCAACTCAAAAGGTTTCATAGCATAACCTACATTATGCAGGGAAATATACCTGGATCATTGTGCCTGTGACCTTGCTTAAATTATTGAGTTGGAAGCAATGTTTACAACTTTCCTAGAGTCGAACGAGAGGCGTCAGACCGGGATTTTTAACGAATTCTAACGCCGCTTAGTATTTTATATCAGCTCAAAAAGTTTCATAGCATGGCCTACATTATTCTGGGAAATGTACGTGGATATTTGTGTCTCTGTCACCCATTCGTTGCATGCAGAATTTGAACCCCGCCAAAAATTGTCTCAAGACGGCGGCTGGCGGATTACTTTGGACAAATGCGTGTCATGGCCTAGGTATAGGGACCTTGATTGTGGTAGATGGAGAGGGCGCTTGCTATGCTTGCCAATGCTGGAATCTGTAATATTGGCGTGACCCGTCCGCCAGTTTTTTAGCCCTGATTTTCATTTATCACTTACGGCCTTCACACTAACTTGGCAACTTTACGATGTTTCCCATCGATAGCTTACTAGAAATTAGCATTCTTTTACTTCTTTTATGTACATCCTCCTTACATAGGTATATGGTTTATTTATTTAAATGAATAACAATTCGCATTCTCGGTGAAAACTACGTAAAATCGAGTAGAATCCATAGCGCTACGCATATAATACATGTTTCAAGAATTACTTACCTTCAATCTCAAACAGATGGTGAATATCCTTGCTTTACAACCGCTAACTTCTCCAATCCGTCGTGCTATCCAAAGAAAAGTAAGGAAATAGCTAGGATAACGAATATGGTTGTTATTTTAATTGCCAGACAACAGTTTGATGTCGCAATTCCCTCTCCATATACCTCAATTCTCTAAACAAATCTATGAGCTTCGATTCTATTCCGGTTATGCCTCTGTTGCTATGAAAAATTTACATGATTTCCCTTTGTCATGGATACTAAGCAACGATCGTTTGGTATTGGTTAACATGATGATTTGCATTTTGTCGTAATTGGACAACTTTGCGGCATTACATAAAAGATGAAAATGAACCATCTTCTTACGTTAAGTTTTATAATTATGGCGAAATGCGTCCTCCACTAAAAAGCAAGCGCCTTCTAACTGTTAAGGTAGTTTGAGCGAAATATATTTTTACCTAGAAATCAATGAATTTGGTCTCATTTTAAATAAAAATATATCACCCTATCACGTTACTACATTACTTACCGAGATATTTGCCAGAAAATACCAGCCCTTTTATATGGGAAATGGTACGTGTATGCACTCCAGAGAGACCTTATATTAAAAATGAGGCATTTCCTACACTTAGATGTCGTCAAAAAATCAACAGTGTGTAGGTTGTGTATTTTCTCAACTATTTTTGAAAATTAATCATATTGTCACCGCAGTAAATTCTTCGGGATCACAATAAACCTTCCGTTTTGATGTAGCTTCAAACGTACCGCGTGAACTAAATGAGTCAAGTTAAAGACTTATTTAGATATTTTCATTTGATTACTTAGAATTTCTGTTATGTAAAACTATTGTACTGCACCGTTGATAATGTAATATTTAATAGGTGTGTCTCATAGTTGTGAAATTCAAACGTACGTATATATCGAATATTGTCTCCATTATGATTAGGGAACTATCTCGCTCGCACTAAGTGCCTTAAGTTCTTAATATGTGTCCTTACGTTGTCCATTGCATTCAATCGGATCCGGCCTCTACTCTTCCTTTGCAGGCTTCCTCTAACTCAAGGGAAAACTTGACTGATGGTCTGTTTCTACGCGCGTTTATACAACGCAAACATATTAAAGGTGGCTGGAGCGGTAATCGTGGGTCACTGCGTGCCCATTTTTAAGGTAGTTTGAGCGAGATAGTTCCCTAGTCAAGAAAGAGATTAATTTATTTATCTCCACTACCCCTAAAACTGCAAATTTGGCCTCTCGCATCCATCGGGTGTATTAGCAATGAACGAACACAACCACCCGTGCCCTGATTGGTGGAAAGTTCACCCTGGCGGGACTCGAACCCGCGAACCTCGGATTGGCGAGGACCTTACCCCATCACCACCGGGGTCGATTAGTTTCAGATTGTAAGTTTTAATTTCGGCAGTTACAGGAAGCATGGAATAAATTTTAAAATTATAAATTTCGCAATGATATTCTTTTATTTGGTTGAATTTCTAAGCCATGAAATCAAAATATCATCAAATACAAGTCTTTAATTTGACTCATTTTCTTCACGCGGTAAATTTAAAACTCCTTCACAAGGGAAGGATTTTTGTTGCGATTCTGAAAAAAAATTAATTTCGGTGACAATATGATTTATTTTCGAAGGCTGTTGAGGAAACATACAAACTACACACTGTTGATTTTTTTGAGGAGATCGAGGTGTTAGAAATTCCTCATTCTTTCAAATTCTCACTCTCTGTAGTGCATACCCGTACCGTTTCCCATGCACCTAAAATGTCGTCAAAAAAATCTCGGAAAATAGGGCGGTAAGGGGTTGGTATTTTTGGAAGGGTGATATATATTTTTCTTTAAAATGAGACCAAATTCATTGATTTCTAGGTGAAATGACGTTTCGCTCAAACTACCTTAATGACTTTTCCAGAAAACTTATTCTTGCACTATTGTTGGGCCGATTTGAATACCAAGACGCAAGAATACCATCTGTGCTTAATACGTGAGGCCAGAGAAATCGCCAAAAGACCAAATAAATTCAAATGCGAGGATGGATATAACCTGAGCCGGGTTTGGAAAGGGGTTACTGGCTCCTTGAAAAAGCCCAACGGCTAACGTCTCCCGCGCAAGGTTCAAATCGGCCCAACAATGGTGCAACGGACATCGATGCTTCTATATAAGGCCAAGCTGAAGCTGGTTACCACTCATTCTCTTGACAACGCTTCCAGTACAAGGAGAGAAACGTTGAATTTAAAAAAAATTGAACAAAACGCAGCATGGCCCGAAAAAAATCATCCTTCATTGGTGGCATACCTACAGTGTAGAGCGTGTAGGTGATAGTTACATGTACATTATAGAGCATCCTACCAAACACCCCTGCCAAAAACCCTTGAGGGGGCTTGGAGGGTAATATGCCGATGTACCACGCATCTAACTGCATAAGGGCCTCGGATGCATACGAATCATTGGGCTTCAGTTAAGAAGCGCGTTTTTAGAGATGAGCGAATCACATCTGTGCAGATTAACGATGGAAAGGCCGTCGAACATTCCTGCACGAACGGAAATAAATCTGGTCTTAAAAAGTCAGCCGATAAAATTGATGATTGGGCGATTTCCATTCTATGTGCTGAAGCTGGGACTCATCAGCGCATAACCCTGCTGCATACGAACGGCGATGAATGCAGTGACGTTCTACAGTTAGATGTTCGATCACCTGACGATAGAAAGAGTAATTCAGGTTCGAAAGACATACGACCGAGTGTTTTGGGCATATTTTCCGAATTTTTTCCAACTTTTTTTTTTACATAAAAAACAGATGAGTTTCACCGCAGAATAATTTATGAAGTATCCATTTTTGGTTATCCATTCTTGTCGCCCTCACTGTAAAATCTCCACAAAATAATACTCGTGAGTAATCGATGTTCTTTTGCAGTTCAGCGCACATCGACCCATTTCCCGTTCTCTCTAATTCTGCATCTACATCTACTTAATACCCTGTAATCCACTACAAGTGTTTTTGGCGGGGGTGGGGGGTGACTAATCATCAACACGAACTGCAGTGAAGATATTTACTTTCACTAACAAGCACCACGCTTTCAGAATATGTACTACAAATGCTGCAGAAACTACGAAAGTAATCCATAATGCAACACTATTATTTTACGTATGGTGGTTCGTACGACTGTATAGAGTGTATTTGTAATGTGAATTCACGTCTGTACAATAATAAAATTATAATTTATAAAGTTGTCACTTAACAGTGGTAGCACTGGTATCGTGAGCAGGAACCGGAAATAATGAGTTACGATGATGAAAAAAACTAATATATTATCATCAAATATCATTAAAGTGAAGCAGATGATACTACTGTGATCAATAAGGATAAAATTGTGTCACTTGCTCGAAAAAAAGCTTCCAAAGTCTCAAAATGCCACAGGACTATAATATTTTTCATTTCGCTCGCTTGCTGTTTACTTGTCCATCGCGATGCCCTTTCATCAACAATACTTATTACCCTGCAAGCCACCACAAGGGTGTTTGGCAGGGGGTGACTTATCACCAACATGAACTAATACTAAAATAATCTATAATGTCACCATATAAACGTGACACAAGAGTCATACAATAACATGTTTAGAAACATGCATTAGGGGAGAATATGAAATAATCAGCTACACTACCTGTCAACTAACCTACTTCAAAGTCTAAACGCAACCGTTGTAATCTCTTATCGATCGCGGGAAAAAAGACATTTTAAAACTTGATATTCCACTATCTATATTCCTTATTTGTATTTTTATCTGCCATGATCTACCGTAGAATATTGTAGTTGTTGGGTGTCCTTTGTGAGGGGGGTGAAGGTTGCGCGGTAACGCTGCGCACCGTTTACACTGCAATCGTACGCACGTTGGTCCGTACGATCGTAGTCTCAACGAGGCATGAATTCGAAATGTGAGTGCACGTTCGCACCATGGTAATCCTTTGTTATTGACGCTGTTACTTTACGGTGGTGCCGCAGGCGTCGCGAGCAGAAACCGGAAGCTGAGTGTGACGATAACACAGGCCTGAAAGTTTTAGTCTCTCGAATGCTTTTTTGATGCGAAGAGCACACTCTGACGTAATTTTGTGCGCTGAATCCGAATCTACTCGCGAAAATTGGCAATCACGTCAGGATTAAAGGGTCAAAATCACAACTTTAAAGGTCTTTTTGAGCTTGAGTGTCTCATAAACCAAAGGCGATTGAGTAATTCTGAAAACGGATTCTAAGTCTGCGTTGAAAATGTATAGGATACAACTATGATTCCTAGAAAAGCCTTTGTTACCATAACCTATATTAACGTGGCAGCTATCAACAACTTAACTTATGGTATAATAATGAAATCTTTGTAAATTTCCACACTATTTTTTGACTGTGCTTCCTTTAACTCTCTCTGTACTTTTGACGCGGTTGGTTTCTATGTTTCCCGTGTCCTCCCTTTGCTGATCCCCTCCACCACCCCTCTACAAGGATCCTTTATCCACCATTTCTATACTTGGTATTCTGCCCCTGAAGATAATGTTTTCACATGGAAACCGGTCAGGCTCCTTAAACAATAAGATAGTGTGGAAAATTACGAAGTCTTAATTATTACACTATGTCTTAATTTCCCAAAGTCAATTCTTCGACTATCTTGTATAAACCTAATTTATATTCCAATATATTGTAATTTAAGTGATCAAGTTTTAAATATAAGATATAGGTTATAAATACAATAGTTTTTTTTCAGGTTTCATGGATGTATTCTATACATTTTTTAACGCAAACTTCGAATCCATTTGCAGAATTTCTCTTATCACCTTTGGTTTCTGCGATATTCAAGCTGAAAAAGACCTAAAAATTACCATTTTGACCCTTGAATGAGAAAATATCTCAAAATGCTGACGTGATAGCTAATTTTCGTGACTATATTTGGATTCAGCGCACAAAATTGCATCGGTAAGTGCGCTTCACATTTAAAAAACATTCGAGGGACTAAAATTTGCAGGCCTGTGTTATCGTCACACACAGCTTCCGGTTTCTTTTCGCGACACCAGCGTCACCACCGTAAAGTGACAGCGTCAATAACAAAGGATTACCATGGTGCGAACGTGCACTCACATTTCGAATTCATGCCTCGCTGAGATTACGATCGTACGGACCGACGTGCGTACGATTGCAGTGTAAACGGTGCGCAGCGTTACCGCGCAACCTTCACACCCCTCCCCCTCACAAAGGACATCCAACATCTACAACATTCTACGGTAGATCATGGCAGATAAAAATAAAAATAAGGGATATAGATAGTCGAACATAAAGGTTTAAAATGTCGTTTTTCCCGCGATCGATAAGAGACCATAATGGCTGCGTTTTGACTTTGAAGGAGGTTAGTCGACAGGAAGTGTAGCTGATTATTTCATATGGCCCCTAATCCATAAGGTAGAATATCTCAAAATCCTGTCGCAGATAGCCAAATTTCTTGCGTTTATTCGGATTGAGCTCAAAAATTACATCGGAAATAGCCCATAGAATCAAAAAAGCATGTTCTTGTTGGTCTGTGTAATCAAAAGAGACAGTCATTGAGTTAAGTAGTTGATATTACTGTAATGAATTGCCATAGAAATGTGTCGTTTGCTCGATAAAACATTTTGAAAGCCTCGAAACGCCAATATATTGGGCGAATGGTATTCCTGATTCCGTTGACTTGTCCTTGCTCGTCACGGTGCCCAGATGAGGGGACTCGAACTTGGGTAACGCATAGTTAACTTGATGTCAAGATATCTTGATTCCAAGGCAAGCAAAGTAAAATTCTTACTTGACGCTTTCGTAGCCCTTTTACGATGGAAGAGACATCATGCGGCCTTCATCTCGTAAAACATACGAAAAGCGCCATCCGTGTCCATAATTATTGTGGGTGATTGAAGTGGATTACTTCTTTAAAATGCTTCCCAACCTTATACAAAAAATTAAAAGAGAATATTATTTTTTAAACCTTATTGCTTATGAATAAAATAATTCTCATATACCATATTATGGTGATCAACTATTATGTTTCGATTACATGGGGCTGCTAAAGTGGACGACATATCGCTCACTGTATTTCACCACAATCAACGTCTTTATGCACAACAAGGCAGTATAATATTTTTTGCCTATGTGAAAAAACACGTAACAATATATTAATGTATTACAATCCGAACAAACTATCTACGATCTTTGACTGTTGACTGATAAATACGCGCGTTATAACTAACATAATTAAGCTGAAAACAAATTATATTTACTCTAATGGTTTATTGTCCCCCTTCTTTGATGAATGCAGTGAAAACCTCTCCAATGCTCAACGTTATTGACAATAATGATGTTCGTTAGCTAAAAATAATTCTGCCAATGAAATTAAATGGGTACCTGAGAGTACTTTTCATCGGACCATAATTCTTTCAACGAGATCTTTTTTTTTCCTTCCAGAGCAAGGAAGACAGAATTTATACGTTCAATGAAGTAATTAGGGACGGAACATGTATGGAATGCAATGTATGGAATGCATGCAATGTATGGAATTATTCACAGAACTATTGGGTACCAAATTTTCAGTATATTCAAATTTGAAAAGCCTTTAAATTTAGCGATTTCATCGATTTTCCGCAAAAAATCAATAAACATTGCACAAATACACGTAGTTATGAGAAATAGTATCCATTTGAAAGTTTCTTCACTTCTATAGGTATCTAGACAACATGGCGTCTGCGGTCACTTGAATTTGACGTCATACCCGTCCAATGAGTAATAGGTTCCTAGGGAAGATTGCTTGATTTGCCAAGTTCGAAAACGGCCTTAACGTAGTTCAGTGCGCCGCACAGTGGTCCGAAATCGGAAAAAGCCGGACAAAAGTCCAAAATGGCTTTTTTTGAGATAGAGACTTGAAACTTAGCGTAAATACTCATAAATGATTACCAATTATAGATTTATATGCCATTTTACAAAAACACGACTCGTTACCGAGGTACAGTAGCCCAAACATGAACAATTTTTCAAAAACACGCGCGATCTCGTTTTTCTTCGAAAATCTTTGAATATAAGTAGGTGGTGTTGCGTTGGTATGATTTTTATGGAATAAAAAACGCTATATTCCTTTGACTTGGTGCTTTGCCTATATTTTCCATGACTTTTAAAGATTTTGACTCTCATCTGTCTGGTTTTGCAACGCAAAATGGCGTACCCGTTTTTCACGTGAAATTTAACATAAAGTAGACATTATCTTTCGTTTACGAAATATATAACTCGGGAAATTTACATCACAGTGTAAAGTAGAGATTTCTTAAGAATAATAAGCAGAAGTCTTGGAAAAAAGTTTGCGACCAAGGAAATGAGAGCGATTTTTCGATCGCGCGTCAAGGCTGAGCTACACGACGCGGGACCCTGAGGCTCGGTAACTGCGGTCGATTTTTCAAGTTTTTTGAAACTTTATTCTTGAAAATCGTAATTTAAAGCACGGAACGTAGTCAGTATTGACCTAAAACACTATACTGAGGATATTACCAGGATTATGGATCGATTGTCTACACCATTTCACGCATTACTCTAGTGAAGATGCTAGGGATTGGATATTTGTCGGAACCATCCCACGCATAAGAAATATGCTTCGGGTATGAAGTAGGGTTAAGAGATTAAGTCGGCATGCTAAAGAGAGAGAAATAAACTGTTTCCGGGAAAGGCAACAACCGATACTCTTTTTCCCTTTCCACCCTCACCGAGGTGGGTCGCGCGGAAAGGAGCGTTTTATGAAGACGCACAGCCTTTGACGGTATTTAACGGGTTCTTCCACAAGGGTTTCCCCTTTTCAATTTGACCAAGATTCATACACTAGGGGAATGTTTTAGGGAAAAAGAAACAAAAATGACTATATCCTTGAATTCATGATTTATATATTATTATAAAATAGTAAATTAAGAGTTAACTTGACTAGGGCAAATTTCACTTTTGGTCGTCCATCGTAAAGAAAATATACGAGGCAACATGTCTGATAAATGCAAATTCAAAATCAAATCGAACAAATGCAATGGCAAAAAGTTTGAAAACTGTTTGCTAAATCCGTAAAGAAATATTTTAATTAAAAAACAAAATAGCATCAATGGAATACCAAGCATCAGCAGAACTTACAAATGAAATCAATGCGGAACCATAAATTAGAATACAAAAGGAATACATGTTTTGGAAGTCACCTATTACTGTGCTTTTTTTGAGTTATTAAATTGTATCTTTTCATTTACAGAATTTCAACCTTAAATCCTCCGATGAACTCATTTCGTCACTAGGGCCTGATTCCTCTTCTTCACTATCATATAAAAGCAGCAGTTCTCTTAAATCTATTGGCATTTCCCTTGCTCTCCTCGGAGTTGATATCAGGGTGGAGGAAAGAAATGGATCAGACGTTAACTACAGTCTTTTAAAAAGGTCGTCGTGGCCTCTCTGGAGTGCTTCCTGCTGAATCTCCGGCGGAATTTACGGGTGTCCTTATTCCGGGCTTCCATTGACTCTTCAGAAAGTTATCCCAAGGGAAGAATCGCCTCTTTTGCAATGTCGCTTCCATGCAGAAGTACCTTATGTACCGTGGATGGCATATAATACCAGGGATTCAGCTTGACGTATAATTCCGCAGTTCTCTCGTAGTAGTCCGAGAAAGCTGTATAATTAAGAATTATGCCGCTGGATATTGCCCTCAGAATGATGGAAAAAGGTTTTATGAGATCAACATTGATACCTGTAATTAAAACATGATAAATTAATTTACTGCTGATGGTACATTATACTTTCCTATGAGAACTAATAATTTAGATGAAATATTTAACCAGTTTATATGCAAACACATGCGTGAAGTTTACATATGCTTTGCTATTACAGTGCACGTTTACTCAATTGCCTGTCAAATCAGCGGCCAAGTCTGGGGAATCGAAGAAACGACTTGCCGTGTTACCGTCATTTGTGTTACCTGATCCAGGCCTTGGAACATCAACAATCAACCCCATCCTTTCTCTAAAAGCCTTCTGAATTCTTATTTTTCTCTGTATAAGCAGTTTTTTGAGATTTCCTCGGGCCTGTAAAGAATTTTGTTCGTAATTCAAAGGCATTTTCGCCATTGAACCAGATTCCAGCTTGTTTGTATTCTTTCTTACCTGTCACTATTTGAACTCTAGTCTGTACGATATGTGTAGCACACATTCAAAAAACCGGATGTAGCAATGCATGGTTGACAATCCAAAAGAATATTTAGTCACATCTGCAGGTCGATTCCTCATTGCCTTCAAATCATTCATCTCCGTAGCTGTTTCTCCGCAGATGAAGCACCTCATACTCGGATTGTCAGTTAATGCGTTGCATGCCTAAAATAATCGTATTTTAATTTTTTAAATCCATAAGCACTACCATATTTTTGTCTATCACAATAGAAATCTGAATTTTTCTTACTTTTCCATTTATCATGGTTAGCAGCAAGCTGAAATTGACTGAGTAATTTCCATTGCTCTAATTTTTCAGCCCGTCAATCTGCCTTTGAATGTAAATGCTTTCCTCATTAGCAAGTTCCTTGGTTTCCTTCAGCCACCGGAGGCGAATAGGCCGGCACAATGTGGTTGATGATGGGCGAGGATTTTTCCAGATTATTTCACCTAAAACAGCAGACATGGAATTAAGTACTCAATTTTACTACAGTCAGATTCATTCGTAATAAGCAAGATATGCAATTTGAAACGCCTCAAACTCTTACCATTTTCGTCATTCAGCAAACGAAGTGACACCAGGGAGCTCATAAATAAATATTCATCGGAAGAATCCGCCTGTTCCCAATACTGTTTATATTGTGAATGGCCCGAACTCCCGTCAAAGCCATATTTGCATATTAAGGTGCAGTTCACCTCATTGCTGGCCGCTAGAGCAGTGGATTCGCATGTCAGTATCCTCGATGCAGTGTGGTTTAATAGAGCCTGTAGACTCAATTCGCATACGTTTTCTGTAATGCGTATTGCTTCTGGGTATGCAGCACTTTTTGCGGTTAACACTCGTGCGTAGCTGGGGTACAATGAATGTCCCTAAGTACGAGCGGAGCGTCTTAGTACATTGTACTGATTTTTAGTCAGCCCAATGGTGATGATCAAAGATAAAGCCTCCACTGGAGACATCTCTTTCTGCACCTCATCACTCTTCCTCCACTTAGTAAGTATTCTCTTAGCTCTAGTGGGAGTAGTTGTCGTTACTTCCGTAATTAACTGTGCGGCTGCAATATCTCCTTCCTCCCTTAAACCAAGAGAGGTTGCTAATGCCAGCTCAGCTACTGAGGAACAACTTTTAATATTTTGAACTTTCCTTCGTTTAGAATGGCCACACGAAGAAGTAAAATTTTTCTCGGGCCGCCCCAGTAAACCTAATAAAGCAATAATTGTAAGATGTAGAATAGTGTATACAATTTATAAGATTTAGAATAAGTATAGATTTTCAGAAATATAATTTTCTTTAAAAGTTCAAAACATACTTAAATATAATACATACCAGTTGCCTTTGGAGTACCAGGAAAGTATTGACGGACAACTTCAGGGAAAATAATTGGCTCTGCGAGCCATGCGTCACATCGCACTAAAAATCTTTCATTATTCCGGCAACAATGTTTCCACATTGTTTCGTAATTAGGGCAGAATCCCAACCAAAGTAATTCACGAGACCATCAAGAGCATCCTCATAGCTCTCTACATTTCATCTCCGTGACAAAAAATCCAGCAAGTGTGTTTTTTTCTCTCCTGATGTCTTTCCCTTCATTTCCAATACTTTATTATGTAACTCAAAACGAGTAATTTGGTTTGAATCCATCGCTACGTTAGATAACGCTCGAAATCCTGTGCGGGGATTTGAAAATTAGAAATATGTAAAGAGAACACGCATCAAAATCATAATTGCCATGATTTATGAGGGAAGAAAAAAGAGTAAAAATCGATAAGTCATTTAACAATTTCGTTGAAGTAGTTCGCAAACACACGCGTCTTTGAAGTGGAAAACATAAAAAACTCACCTTGCAAAAATTCAAGCTGGAAAATCACTGCGCTGTTCAACTCCGGGAATAGATAGTGGGAATTCAATAAAGCCCGAACCAAATCACTGGGAACATGAACTTGAGAATTACACTACAGCACGACACGACACTAGGAGAACAAGCACGACACTTCTTCACAGATTCCAAAATAAAACTGCAAGTTGACATGCATTTCTGCCGGGGAAAGGAAATAACCCTTGTGGAAGAACCCGTTAAATACCGTCAAAGGCTGTGCGTCGTCATAAAACGCTCCTTTCCGCGCGACCCACCTTGGTGAGGGTGGAAAGGGAAAAAGAGTATCGGTTGTTGCCTTTCCCGGAAACAGTTTATTTCTCTCTCTTTAGCATGCCGACTTAATCTCTTAACCCTACTTCATACCCGAAGCATATTTCTTATACGTGGGATGGTTCCGACAAATATCCAATCCCTAGCATCTTCACTAGAGTAATGCGTGAAATGGTGTAGACAATCGATCCATAATCCTGGTAATATCCTCAGTATAGTGTTTTAGGTCAATACTGACTACGTTCCGTGCTTTAAATTACGATTTTCAAGAATAAAGTTTCAAAAAACTTGAAAAATCGACCGCAGTTACCGAGCCTCAGGGTCCCGCGTCGTGTAGCTCAGCCTTGACGCGCGATCGAAAAATCGCTCTCATTTCCTTGGTCGCAAACTTTTTTCCAAGACTTCTGCTTATTATTCTTAAGAAATCTCTACTTTACACTGTGATGTAAATTTCCCGAGTTATATATTTCGTAAACGAAAGATAATGTCTACTTTATGTTAAATTTCACGTGAAAAACGGGTACGCCATTTTGCGTTGCAAAACCAGACAGATGAGAGTCAAAATCTTTAAAAGTCATGGAAAATATAGGCAAAGCACCAAGTCAAAGGAATATAGCGTTTTTTATTCCATAAAAATCATACCAACGCAACACCACCTACTTATATTCAAAGATTTTCGAAGAAAAACGAGATCGCGCGTGTTTTTGAAAAATTGTTCATGTTTGGGCTACTGTACCTCGGTAACGAGTCGTGTTTTTGTAAAATGGCATATAAATCTATAATTGGTAATCATTTATGAGTATTTACGCTAAGTTTCAAGTCTCTATCTCAAAAAAAGCCATTTTGGACTTTTGTCCGGCTTTTTCCGATTTCGGACCACTGTGCGCCGGTACCCTGAACTCTGCGATCTGCTTGGGATGGCGCCGCCTTATTAGTTTAAATAATGTCGCGTTTTGAAAGAATCGTACGTTTTGCTCTCGGTCTAACCTCTTGTAAAATCTAGGGGATCACCATGGTCAGTAACCTTTCTCGGAAAAACCATATGCTAGCCATATGCAACACGGTTAATGTAATCCTTCACCATTCATACTCGTAAGCAACTTCTATCTGCACTTATTTCCCCATAATTGATTATTGCTGCCTTGTGTACCACGAATATGATCGTAATTCCCCTTATTTTACTAACCTTGCATGGCTAAAGGTCAAAACTCGATGGAAATATATGGTTGGTTCGTTTTTGTATTGTCTTTTCAAACATGAACAACCTGGGTATTTCTTGAATTTTTTCCTACCAGGGAGAAGAAGTCAAATGTAACAACCAGAATGGTTTCCCGACAATTTAAACACACCTGATCACAGAACGAGCACTTATCATAGGTCGATTCGTGTTGCTGGGGCAAGGTTATGGAACAGTAGGTATTCCTACTGACATAAAAGATTCCATCTCGCTGCGTATTTTTAAGAAAAAAACTGTTCACCATCTTTTTGTCCTAGAAAAGAAACAATGAGAAATATTCACCCCATGAATTATGGTGTGATAATATATTGTTTCTCTATTTAATAGTAGTGTTCCCGCTTTTCCAAAATAATTTAATATGTAATGTATGAGCTTCGTTACTAATTTGTATGTTTTATGTTTTGTGTGGACGACGACGAATGTCCACGAACAATTAATATTTCTATGCTTAAAATGGCTGGTGACGAGAGCTGTGAGACGTACTCCGGCATGAAGTGGATGAGGATTCGTCTTATCTTTATGCGAAATTGAAAATTTAAGTGAAAATCGTATGTTAATATGTTTTTTTCATTCGTTGTCATATTTAAATATTGAATATTAATCACTTTAATTACATGAAACTAATATTTTCGCGTTTAGGAGAAAAAACGGTACGCATATAATCGACTTATTGCGAACTGTATATTTATCAAATACCTCAAGACTAAGTGTTAAAAGAGCATTCAATTCTCAAGAAACCAAATCGGTAATATGCAATTATTTTTCTCTTTCATCTGTACATTTCACTGATAAGTACACGATTGCAAATTTTTACGCAAGTCTGTACATAAACAAGTTTGATACCGACCACCTTAAACAATTATTTGAGTATTAACTCACCAATCATCCGGGTAGAGGACGGCAGGAATTGTCGGGAGCAAGGTTGTTCACAATCAATTGGTTTCTTCCTTCGATACAGGTCTTCGTTACGCAAACGGGTCCGCGATTAATGTTCTTATTTTTGTGTATTCCCTTTAGGCATGGCATAGGATGGTCAGCGTTTTTGATGATTTGTCAGAGCATTTATGTTCGAAATGATGGCTGGCGCCGCATTTTCGCAGATTCGCATTTTCTTGGGTGTCAATGGTAGTAACTGCTCAGTGAAGATCCATTTCGACCGAGCTACGGATATATCGAATTGAGCGACACGGGTCTTCGCAACCATTTCAACCACACGGCCACCAATTAATGTGCTTGACGAGCTCATACAGTTATAATAAACCCGAGTAAATCTGCGATTATTCGGCGCCAGTCGCCATTTCGAGTACAGATGCACTGCCAAATCAACAAAAAAATGTTGAAAAACATACGCAATCCCTTGGGAACTGTGCCAATCACGGAGTAGGAATATCCTACTCTGTGGTGCCAATATAAGCACATTAATGGCGGACTTGTTTACGTTGCGGATACCTATATCGAAGGAAGAATACTATCGATATTGAACGACCTTGTGTCGGGAGCGTCGGGAGTAGAGACTGGAAACCGGCCATGTGGGATGGCCCGCTCTGGGTGCTTAAGTAAATAAAATGTTTTACCGAACGTAAAATTAATCGTTTGATTAATTCATTATATTTAATTGTTAAATTTTTAATTTATATAATTATTCGGTAATAAATAACAATCATTTATAAGTAGATATTACGTTGTTCTTTTCCGCGGACTACAACCTTGACGTGGTGGATGGGCTTGAGCGTTCCAATGACACCTAGAGCTGGACTGGCGGGAGCAATGCTTATTGCTCCCGCCAGTCCCGTGATAGTGTCACGTGAAACACACTGTTGGGAAGCGGGAGTGGGAGTCCCCTCTCGACTATTATACTACCCAGAAATATGAATGTCGCACAAAGAGAATTGAATCCTGGCAACTAGGGGACGCCGCCCAATAGGGCGGGTGTCGGGCCCGGCATTGGGAGATGCAAGGCCCCCGAGGTCGTCATCACGCGAAAAGCTTGCGCAGCACAGTCATCACAGGATACAAGGACCAAGGAATATAAGAAGAAAAGGAAGGTACCGATAAAAATAGGAACTTGGAACGTTAGGACAATGATGAGGGCGGGGAAGCTGGAAAACATTAATCGGGAAATGGATAGAGGGAAAATGGATGCCTTTGGGCTGTGCGAGATGAGATGGAAGGACAGCGGGGACTACTGAAGTGATAGTTACAGAGTAATCTATAGTGGTGGGGTTGAGAGTCAACGCGGGGTAGCCATAGTATTGAACGCAAAATTGGGGAAGAGGGTAGTAAATATTGAACAAGTGAGCGACAGGATACTGTGGTAGAAATAAAAGCACGCCCTACAGATTTCGTATTGGTCCAGGTGTACATGCCTACAAGCAGTCATAGGGAGGAAGAGGTGGATGAGGTGTATGAACGGAGAGAGGAGATAATCAGAGAAGTGCCGGGTAAGAAAAATCTAATAGTAATGGGCGACTGGAACGCAGTAGTTGGGGAAGGGAGATATGGGTATTAAGTGGAGGGTTTGGGTTAGGAACGAGAAATGATCGCGGAGAGAAGGCAGTTGAATTTTGTAGGAGAAATAAATTAATAGTTACAAACACTTGGTTTAAACACCAGCACAGGAGTAGGTACACATAGAAAATTCCGGGAGATACCAAATTGACTATATCATGGTTAGACAAAAATTTAGAAACTGTGAAGAACTCGCAGAGTTATCCGGGGGCTGATGCAGACTCGGATCATAATTTAGTAATGATGAATTGTGAGGTTAGATTCAAAAAGCTAAATAAAAGTAGGAGGATGAAGAGGTGGAACCTGGAAGCGTTGAGGGAGAAGAAAAGGAGGGAAGACCAAGATATAGTGGATGAGAACATAGGAGAAGCCAAAGAAGCAGGAACAATCGAGGAAAAGTGGGAGAATATAAAAACAAGCATTGTAAGAGCGGCTTAGAAAACAATAGGAGCAGCGGAATCGACCAGGGTAAGGAAGCAGTGGGTTACGGAAGAAATGATTAGGAAAATGGAGGAGAGGAGGAATTGGAAAAATGTCAACACCGAAGAGGGTAGGGCGAAATACAAGGAGCTAAATAATCAACTACGGCGAATAACCAATCGGGCGAAGGAAAATTGGTAGAGAAGACAATGCGAGGAAATGGAGAAACTGCAAAAGGAAGGGGAAGTGGGTAAGTTATACGCTAGGGTAAAATTGCTATCGGGAGGTAAGCGAGGGCAAACGGTACCAAAGATTAAGGACAAGAGAGGTAGAATGTTAACTGAGCAGGAATATATCCTAGAATGATGGCGAGAATACGTGGAGGAGCTACATGACAGAGATATTAGACCAACTAGTTTAGATGTGGAGGATGAGGGAAACCTAGATGAAGATCACCTCGGGCCAAAATTTGTGTTAAAAAGAGAAAGCATTAAAAGAGATGAAGGTAAGAAAAGATGTAGGAGTAGATAACATACCCTCGGAATTGCTAAAGAGTTTAGGAAGTAAAGGTAGGCAAGCTTTTTTCGAACTTATACGGAGGGTCTACGGGAAGGAAGTATGGCCAGAGGACTTTGTGAAAACAGTATTGATTCCTATCCCGAAAAAGAAGAATGTATCAGAATGCGAAGACTACAGAACAATTAGTTTAATTTCACACGCATCCAAAGTTTTATAATCAATAGAATAATCACGAATAATCAATAGAAGGTTGGAGAGTAAGGCCAAAAACTACTTAGGCGATGACCAGTTTGGGTTCCGGAAGGGAAGGTCAACTCGGGATGCGATAGCGGTGATGAGAACACTTACAGAAAGAAACATAGGGTATAATCAGGACGTTTTCGCATGATTTATTGATTTTGAAAAGGCTTTCGGCAGTGTAAATGGGAATAAACTAACGGAGGTACTGGAGAAAATGGGGATAGATTGGAGAGACAGGAGACTAATTCGAAACTTATATATGACGCAAAGGGCGCAGGTGAGGGTGGCTGATGATGAATCAGGGTGGGCAACTCTAGGTCGCGGGTTAAGGCAAGGGTTTCCGTTGTCGCCGTTGCTTTTCAACATTTATGCTGAGGAAATGGTAATGCAGGCATGGGAAGAACTTGAGGTTGGAGTCAAAGTGGGAGGGCATCTTATACAATCGGATAGATTCGCGGACGATCGGGCATTGGTTAGTGGATCTTCGAAGAGACTACAAGCTTTGGTAGATGCTTTAGAAATGCAGTGCGGGATATTCGGAATGAAGATAAATCATAAGAAAACAAAAGTAATGAGATTCTCTAGGGCAAAGAAAGCGAAGCTTGTGATTAAATTTGGAGGACACAAACTAGAGCAAGTAGAACAGTTTAACTACATAGGTATCACGCTAGAGGAAAACGGGCATAGTAGCAAAAGCATACGGAAGAGAATAGCGCTAGCTCAGGAGGCATTTAGTAATACAAGTGAGTTGATGACGGGGACAATGGGTAAGGATGTGAAGAAGAGGCTAGTGAAGAGCTTGATATGGAGCGTAGCGTTGTATGGGGCAGAAACGTCGACCCTGAGAAAGGAGGACGAGAATAGGCTGCAGGCATTTGAGATGTGGGTGTGGAGAAGGATGGAGAAGGTTAGGTGGACGGAAAAGAAGACTAATGGGGAAGAGCTGGAGATGGTGGGCGAGGAAAGGAAACTTTTGAATGAAATCCGGAAAAGGCAGGGTAGATGGCTGAAGGATGTAATAAAGGGTGATGGGTTGCTGAAGAGTGTGATAGAGGGAAGGATGTTGGACAAGCGGGGAAGGGGAAGAAAGAGAATAGGTTTCATGGACGGAATGAAGAAGAGCAGATCTTATGCAGAGGCAAAAAAGGATATATTAGAGGGAGATAGGACCCGGAATGTGTAAAAGGCCGGGAGCGGATTCTGTGACATTCAACAAAGCCTACCTTTACCGGTAGAATACATAATAATTATAATTACGTTGTTACTGATGTTGCTAAGCGACTTTTACAATTATTCGTGCCGCGCCTCATTAAAAATGCGCGATTCTCATTGGTTCTGCCATATTCCGTGACTCACCAGTTTAAAATGTAACCGATGATACCAGTCTCTGTCTCAAGGGTCCCTAGTCGGAAGTATTCGACCTGGCCTTGGCCGGGGAATGCTTATCTTTGATTTATTTTTTATTCCTTGTGGCAACATGCTATTGATTCAGATAAACGATCAAAGAACGCATTCTGATAATTAGCTGTCGCTACAAAACGTGGAGCTACGAAGCTTTTTATCCATTCTTACATAAACGCTAGCTCGCATTGACATGTTATGTCGTCACCTATTAAAGGTGCTACATTGAGTCTATTTTTAAATTCAACGAGCTTAGTTAAAGTACATACAACTTTAAAGTGATGAGTAAATTATCTTTTGGCGGCTAGTACGATGCTATTTTTTATTTTAATGATGTTAATAGAGAGAGTCTTATTGGAAAGTTATATAACTTGCAATAGATCGATCGAACATGAGTCGTTCTTGTGAATAATTTATATTCCTTTAGCAATCTCGATCTCCTTATTCTTGTATCATTTCTGTTCTCTGCAGTTTATGTATCACCAATGTTATTTTGTCAATATCATGGTTACTCTTTTTTATATTACTGATGTTAATAGAGAGAGTCTTATTGGAGAATTATATAATTTACAATAGAATGGTTGAATTTGTGTCGTTCTCATGAATAATTTATCTTCAATTGGCTATTACAAACTCCTTATTTATGTCTCATTTCTGTTTACAGTAATTAAGGTAACACCAATGTTATTGTGTCAACATCGTCGTTATGTGCTCCAATTCATTGCTTACTGCTGGATATAACTTTCCTTTGTTGATTCTTACTCCGACGTTATCTTCTTTTTATGTAAAAATGGCTGATTAGCATATTGTACTTCTCGATAAATATTTCCTCTCTCCAGAGCCAACAATGGCGACCGCGTTGTCCGTTCAATATGGCGTTCTGCCATCTTTTATCGGGTTTAAGAAGATTGCTTGATCAAAATTGTTGGTGATTGGCTGATGGTTTCGGATTTCCATCCCAATATATGAGAGAACTATCAGGCTGGCAATTTATTTATGGATTTTATGAACATAAACGTTGCTCAGAATGTAGGATAATTGAGACTACTCTCAGAATACTTGATATGGCATATCGTTAATAGCTCCCTCGATCGAAGAAAATTAGTTTGAAAAATGACTGTTTTAGAGCCCAAAGCTAGGTTTTAAGTACCATTCTTCTCTTACGACTAGAATTTCCAAAGCCTAGTTTTAGCTATCTGTGGCACTTCTAGTTAATTGTTTATTTTCCAAGCAACATATTTTGAATAACCCACCAAACGGAGAGGAGGAAGTCAAAAAGTGGTCGATATTGAGCGAATACCACCTGTGAAGTGAATATTTTTCATGTTTCATACTTATACTACTGAAGAGATTTATGGCCGCTTGCAAGAACATTTAGTTATGGTATCAATAGTTATGAGCTCCATAAAGTTATAGATCTCGTCAAAATATTCGGGTTGCAGGAACACATCTACTAGTTTCATAACTTATTTACCGATAGATAATAGCTTTGAATATTTGATCTGATTTTGTGCCGCTGGATCAAATTTATTAAACTATAGCCTATGAATAATTGCTAATGCACATTATAATTAGCCAGTTGGAGTAAACAAACTGATTCCTTGTCTAGAAACAATAGGTTAAGTTTTTTAAAAATTGGCCTTGTTTTCGGCGCTCAAAATCCGATGGCCCCATTTTATGTTATCGCCATTCTCTTGATATTTTGTGTAGAGATAGGAGATTCTGATATGAGTTAGCTAAACATGTTTCTAACGTAATGAAGGAAAAAATTGTTTTTATAGCGAGTTTTACAGTAGCTGTTGTAAAAGTTGTAGACCTCGGCTAGTTCTGAAACTAACTATGCAATAGAGGTTTGAGTCATGCCGTTGTAACCGCAACGACGCCAGCATTATTTGTACATAACCATTAGTAAATAATCCTGGGATATCCTTTTTAGTAGGGTGACTTATCGATGAAAAAAATCGTAAAATTATATAGTTACAAAATCGGCGAGTCAGCCCGTGGTCCAAACAAAGATGGCGGACAGGCCAACTCCACGTTACAGCTTTTAATTTTGGCCACCATAGTGAACGCCCTCGCCGTTTACCGCAATGGCTACAACCGACGCACTGTAATTGGTAGTCCAAACGACAGCCGCGTCGAAAATGTAACTGTAATGGGGTGATCGAGCTCTCATAATGATTGATGACGTAATGAAATAGATTTGGCTGTTATATCCCAATATCCACCTTCACAGAAGTTACATAATCCGATGCAATATCTGTCTATTGCACGATGATTAATGTGCGGGGCCGATCTGTTGTGAAACAGGAAGCAGAGAGACGAGGCTTTCAGAAACGAGACTGAGGCCGGATGGCCTTGAGCTTACTCTGACATTTCAAAGGCAGTTCCCCTCTGGCTGTCTGCATTAGTTTCCTAAGTGCATGAATATACATAATGGATTCAAATGTTTGGAATCGTTGCCTAGGCTACGTGTTGCCTAAATTTCCACATTTAGTTCACCCAGTCCTTGGCGCTACTTAGAAAAAAGTCATCTCAGTCGACTCATTAACGGCCGTTGTTGATTGTTGGTAACGTGAGACTGTGGTGAATATTCAACAGCGATTGAAGATATATGAACTACTTGATGTTGTGAATAATAGCTGGCTATTTTTTAGACCTAACAGTTACTTTGTAAATGCTAGAGAGGAAATATCTACTATAGGAAGTGTGTCAGAGGCATATGAAACTTCCATCGTGAGCCTTTTCTCTGTTGTGTGTATCTTTTACTGTAAATTTACCGCCACATTTTTTTTTGTTTATTACCTGTTGAGAGCCTTAAGAATCAGCAGCTGTGATCTAGATAGATTGATGTGGATGTTAATGTGTAACCTACCATTCATGTGTGTCCTCGAAGTAGGTTAAACGATCTCTCCTTTATTGCTATTGCTTTTTGATTCTTCCTCTCTTAAGAGTAGGAAGTGACTTACATAAAGGCTATAATGATAGTTATTGGCGCAATTTCTTATCCACAGATGATATTGTCGGATCTAGGTTTTGAAATCCTTATGGTAATCGCATCCGTCTTCTAATCGATTCCACTTTTTTCACCTCGCATTATTGTTAAATTGCCGTGGAACGATATTCACGAAAATCTAAGAAGTTGATTGTGCAGTTGTGTAATTAAATTTGGAGAGGAATTTAATATATCTGTATACCGGACAATATTTAAAAAGGGTGTAATCACGTCTCGCGTGTAGTATTACATTTTTTATCCACTGCATTATGATTACTGGTAAGTAAAACCAGTAAGACGTGGTTATTTACGATCAGTAGACTGTATTTACGTTTGAACTTCCGTCTTTCATCACTAGACGGCGCCACAATCGACAAAGTTGTTTATTTACGGGATTCTAGGCGACAGTTTTTGTCGACGAGTCAACAATCCATGGGTATATTCTTGCCTAAGTGCATCGTTCAGGTGTGGGGAAATGGAAAATCTATGTTCAACAGATTCAGGCATTTTGTGGTGGAGGTCCGTCATAGTGATAACAGCACGCGATTTATCTGATGGTGACTCCTTGAGTCGAAACGCGTTGTAATCTGAGGAAAAGTGGCAAATTCTAATAGTCGAAGCCTATATATCACTTTGTTTAGCTACCTAGGAAGAACCACATATTTCTCGGCCTACCTCTACCTCTCGCAACATTCATTCTACTCTCATATATCTGTTTCGTTATTCGTCTCTCATCCATTCTCTCAACATGGCCAAACCAACGAAGCACACTCCTTTCATACACGTCCATTACAGGAGCATTTAACCCACATTCATTCATGACCCACTCATTCCTGACCCTATCCATCCTATTTTTGCCGCAAATACTCCTCAGATAACTCATACCCACGGCGTTTAGTCTACTCTTATGTCTATCCTGACATACCCATGTTTCACTACCATATAGCAAAGTGGGAAGAAGTACACATTTGTACACGGCAATTTTCGCTTCCTTAGACTGGCACTCATTCCTTGATATGCTCCACATGCTACCTACCACTTTCCTTCCAGCATTCGCACGTCTCTTTATCTCCTCATCTATTCTTCCATCTTTCGCATACATCTTACCTAAGTACACATGATCATCCACAACTACACAATTTTTTTAAAATATGTAACTAATAAAACGTTTTCATGGGGTTGTTTTGTACCATTTAAAAATACTTTGGGGGTAAATAGTATTTATTCAATTGCAACATTATTTACCTTTCATCAGTTATCCGTCGACCGTATGGTAGATCCCTCCATAGCTGGTAACGTGCGTTTCCAGCGATGAAGGACTGTGTGGACTGAGCGGAAATATCTATCGACTGGACTGGGATGCGTTTGAGATAAAAGGATATGATCAGTTATGATCCACTACAGAGTAATTGGTTGCATGACCATTTTTGTATCTGTTTCATGTACGTATGTATTATCATGAGAATAAAGATAGGGAAATGGACTGCCGAACAGACAGGTTTGAAGTGTCTTCTTTCCCGCGGTCGATAAGAGACCAAAATATTTACACCTACATCTACATAATACAATGCGAGCCGCTGCATGGGCGTGTGGCAGGGGGGGTTGGATCACCAGCCGTGTAAAGGTGTACGTTTTTGGGAGATGAAATAGTGACATGTCCTATGAGAGTGTGTTTGGAGGAGCTCAGTTTTTATTGTGGTCGCTTATTGTTCGCGGAAAGAACGATTTTTTTACCTATCTGTTCGGCAGAGTATCTCTCTTATTTTATCGCATCTGTCAGACCTAGAGATGTAGTGAGGAGTCATGATAATATTCTCTGTGTCGCTCTGGAAAATATCAGTTCTGAATATCTCAAGCAACCTAAGCCTTGCGTGTAGCCTCCGAGTCTCTAGGGGCTCCCACCTTAATCCCTCTAAAAGTTGTGAGACACTATATGTACGCTCGTAGCAGTTTTTAACAAAGCGCGCTGTTTTCCTTTGCATTTTATTAATTTTTTTGGTTAAATCTTTATGACCAGAGTCCAAAATGCTCGCGGCGTATTCGAGATGTGGCCTAACCAGAGCGAAGTTGCATCTCTCTTTGACTTTTTCATCCTAGGACCTACCAATTATACGTTTAAGAAAACCTAGTTTCTTTAATGCTGTGCCACATATATTTTGTATGTGTAATCCCCACGATATATCGGAAGTTAATTCCAAGATAGCGGCCAATGAGACTTTGAAGTGGTGTAGTCAACAGTTAGTGTAGCTGATACTAAGTTGATTTGCTCCCTGTTGATTGTTTCTTTAATCGACATTGTTAAGGATTTCTTTAAGTTTTTGTTTTGGTGGAAATTGATTGTTAAAGAGAGAGGGAGAGACGCGTAACGAGTCCGAACTTGTGTACTGGAATTTCTTCTCCTCCGTCTGGAAAAATAAATTATGTCAAGAAAATTGTGTATCAACTATCTAAATAAATAGCGCTATCACGCGACAAGGCGTGACAGTAGGAGATTAAAGATATTAGGAGCACAATCATAAAAGGATCTCCTAAAAGCTTCATTCACTAAGTTTAACAATCGATCTGAACTCGGACCGATCTGAAAATTCCCATCGAGCCGACTCAGATCGACCTATTTACCAACACGGACTGAAAGTATCGATAGTGAACAATCGAATCTATCGGTTGAAGCATGGTTTACCCGGTGTGTAAACAAGTGCAGAATTAGAAATTTTCAGTCGCATTCAGAGGGAACAAAATTACTCAACTAGAGGTAGAATTGCGATGTGCTACGATATCAATAACGTCGCTTCACTCGCCATGACTGCACTCTTCTTACTACTGGTTATAACTTACGCCTTGGGTAATAACTATTATATTTTGTTTCCATTGTTTACCAAAAGAATAACGAGGAGCGTCACAAACACGCTATTTCAGATCGATCTGAAATCTCAGACTGGCTGAGAAAGACGGCCGAGTCGAATCGAAAGTCGGCCCTCTGCTCAGATCGATCCCACTAGCCCATTACGTTCACCATACCGAGCTAATCCGGAAATCCTTGGCGATCGGATGAACAGTGTAGTAATGCATACAGGACAGACAGACATACATTCGTTTTTATATATATAGACTCGCTTCGCTCGGTAAGGGGCTCCGCCCCCTACACCCCTGGACGGCTTCGCCGTTATGTTTGGGTATGAAAAAATTTCCTGAAAAATCGATTTACTTTTAAGGGTTATAGTCTTCGAATTCCATATTGAAGAGTTTTACGTTGGTGTTACGTTTGAGCATCCGCCATTTTGAAAAACGCAGGCGTTGAAGTTATTAAATTTTGCGTACGGACTGTGAAAACGCAATTAAATGTAAAGGCGCATAAAACTATACGTTGAAGGACATGTAGCCACTACTAAAGTCATGACGGGCATTTAGCAGGGATTAAATATGGTATCATTTTCATAACGTCCCATTTTGGGGATTGTTCGTGAAATTAATATAGGAGATAGAGAAAAGGTAATGGTATAATCATATCAACCATTTTAGTAGCGAGAAGAGGAACTTCTAACGTCAGAAAAATATTAAACCGTTCAGAAGCAGCACACGAAATACCAAAAGCTTGCGCGCCAACCGAACATAAAAATCCGCCATTGTACATTTTTTTGGAGGTTTATAGGAAAAAAGGCGACATTTTCACTAATAACCCATAACTGCCATATTTAGTAGCATATACATGCCAAATATCAAGGTCAAATATGCGCTTATAGCAAAAAAATGGGCATTTCACAGCGATAAAATGAGTTTTCATTTTCAAAGTGTCTGACTTCGGGGGATTGCTGTGAGATAATCTTACATAATAAAAGAAAATTGATAATACCTTCATTTAGCACAATTTATTTTATACAATTAATATTTAAAACAATGGAAAAATGTTGAACCGTTCAGAGGCTACACACTAATCCAGAAGCCAGCGTCACAAAAGAGCAAAAAATCCGCCATTTGTAAATTTTTTCGGCCATTTGTAGATTTAAAGTCGATAATTTCACTAAACAACCTTCATAATCATGTTATGCTGCTCATGCATGCCAACTTTCAAGGCTATATGTGCAATAGTAGAGACGTGACGGGCATTTTACCGCGATGAAATGGGTTATGATTTTCATAAATGTCAGATTTTGGGGGATTGTTGTGAGATATCTTTGAGAGATACGAAAAACCTAAAGGTATTTAATCATACGTCATTTAAATAGCTACAACAATAATTCATTACATTGGTAAAATGTCTTACCCTTCAGAGGCAACACAATAAATTCCAGAAACCTACGCCGCCACTGAGCGAAAAATCCGCCATTTTTTTATTTTTTCGCCATTTTGTTCATAGAAAGACGGCGTTTTCGCTAAATGTCCATAAGGACCATGTAACGTACCATACGTCTTTCAAATTTCACGGTAATATCTCCACTATTGGAGACGTGACGGCTCAAAACATGTTTTAAAATTTCAAAAATCCGACAAATTCCGACTTTGGCGCCATCTAACTCCGAAACTATCTAACGTATAAGCAAACATTTTGCGTCATTGTTTAGACCGTTTAGTTGCCTGCAAAAAATCCGCTCACCATTTTGAGATCAGATCAACCGTTTAGACGCTAGAGCACAAAAACCGAAAAAACCGGGAAATTGTTAACTAATTTTCGTGTTCAGAGACCTCTGGTGAGAGAACTACGAGGCGTAGAAAGACACTGTTGGGCGCATTTTGTAGATGAATCGATTTGTCTAGATATATCTTTCGTCAGATTCGAGATCCGAAGTATAGTTCATGAGATATTAAGTGAGAACCAAAGGTCTAATTTTCGAAAACGTCGAAAAACCGCCATTTTGATTTTTTTCGGTGGGTTCCGGTTGGAAATTTCCGGTTTTCGGAATTTTTCCTCCGATGAATTCTTCCATAGAAGGTCCGTGCCAAATTTCATGTTCCTACCCGATCTAGAAGTGGTCGGGAATTTATATACGTGAGTGAGTGAGTCAGTCACACGTCCCATTGTATATATAACGGAGGATATACATTATATATTCGAACGAATATACATTATGTAATATAATTATATAATATAACGAATATATATTATATAAAGTATAACGATGAGCGTCACAGACACGCTTTTTCAGATCGATCTGAAATCCCAGACTGGCTGAGAAAGACGGCCGAGTCAGCCCTATGCTCAGATCGATCCCACTAGCCCATTACGTTCACCATACCGAGCTAATCCGGTCAGATCAATCTGAGATCGATTGGTAAACGTAGTGTTTGATGGGTTTTGGAACTAGTATTCCGTTTCTTTGATTACCCAAGTGAAGTGGGCAAGTCCGTGCTGATGTGATGACGCATCACGGGAAATCGAGAGCCATGAAGTAAGGGAAGAATTTTAAAACGTAGATGGCATAAATGCAGTACCGTAGTTTCCCTGTCCATGTTCACCATTTCGCGTACATATCCCTATTTTCTCGAAAATCTTGAATGTTGTTTCGCACGCCGATACTTATAGGTATATTCTTCCACGCCACGTAATTCCATCGAGTGGTGCCGGAGAATTTATGCGATTTAAACGGCATTCATCTTTCCGAAGGTTGGCTCGCCACATTTCTCCTTTCTCCTCGCAGATTCACATATTTCCTCCAATGATCACTAATACCTTCGAGGATATCGACGTGTTTAATCATTGCAGGGTGACTGACAGCTGAAAGGTCTAATGCTTCATTTCCTATCGCAGGTTCGTCAGTTACTTAAGTTAGTGAGTGTTTTGAAAGTGCATCGAATGAGGGATAGTCTGACAATAAAATTATTGCCAAGAGAAAAATATCCGACTTTACCTTGAGGGAATACTTGCATTCCGCATAGCTGGAATATAAAACAATGGCAACTTTGTATAACATATGTTGGCGGTTGGTGGTTAATGGCGATCATTGTCTCTCTCCATGAGATGTTGATCACTTTGATCAGTGTTTCCAAGTTAACAAACCATTTCGCGGTTTTGACCTTAAACCTTAATTCAAATCTATTGAAATGATGAAGTTTACAGAAGAGTGTAAGAAGAAAGGACCATATGGAACACTTGATACAGAAGTAGAACGAGATGGATTGGACA
Organism: Ceriagrion tenellum; assembly: GCA_963169105.1. Classification (NCBI taxonomy): domain Eukaryota; kingdom Metazoa; phylum Arthropoda; class Insecta; order Odonata; family Coenagrionidae; genus Ceriagrion; species Ceriagrion tenellum. Next base: position 87,536,753 of record OY720633.1, on the reverse strand, counting down.
CACCGTGAGACACAATGGGTTTGTGAAGAACATAATTGAAGGTAAAAATAGAGGAAAAAGTCCCCAGAGGAAGACCCAGGAAAAAGTTTATGGATCAAAAAAGAGGAGAGTAAATTGGAAGAGATACCAAGAGTTACCAAGAACTAGAATTAGATAGGGAAGGATGGAGGGCTGCAGTCAACCAATCTTAGGGTTGAACAGCCATGATGAGTTCCTATATCATTTCGCCTATTTAGAAAGCGGTGATGTTATATGTACACCGGCGCCTGGAATAATTTTGACGGGGCTGATTCCAAACATCATAACTTATTTTTCTATTCTAACATGGAGACATCGCGTGATGGATGTTAAGGTTGCTGATGTAACTTTTAAAATTCTTATTCATACCATTGCCATCTGTTTTCATCTCTTATGGCCGGTTGCAAGAAAATTTAGTTATGGAATCAATAGTTATGAGATCCATAAAGTTATAGAACTCATAAATATATTCGGGTTGCATGAACACATCTATTAGTTACTTAACTCATTTACCAATAGTTACTAGCCTCGAATATTTGATCTAATCTTCCACCACCGGATAAAAGTTATGAAAGTTTAGCCTATGAATAATTGATAATGCGTATTATAATTAGTCAGTAAGAGTAAACAAACTGGTCACTTGTCTCAAAACAACTCTTTAATTAAGTAATTAAGACTCCAAGCGGTTCATTGCGCATCCGCCATCTTGGCTACTTATGGAACTCATAACTCCATGCATTAAGCTATGAGACCAATGAATTTATTGAATGTTTGTGCAACACTTATTGAATGGTTGCCATGACTTATGGGTCCCATAAATTTATGGAATACATATGTTACGTTCCTGCAACTGGCCATTACCCAGTAAGTCAACTCTTTGCAATTTAAAGAAAAATTGAGTAAAAAATATTCGCCTTGGAGCACAACCTATAGGAAATTCAGAGTAATTCATTCGCTCTACTATAAATATTAGCATCATAGCCAACTGTTAACGGCCTCCAGAAAGACCCACGACCGAGACACTCCCATTTCCCACATAAAATAGCTGGTTTTTTTTTTTGGAGAATATCTCGGAAAGTAACCCGGTAAGGGGCTGATTGTTTGGTGTCTTGGGAAGGGTGAGATATTTTTCTTTGAAATGAAACGAAATTTATTGATTTCTGGGTGAAGTGATATTTCGCTCAAACTACCTTAACATACATATCGATTTGGTGGCTTCGGAGGGATTCTTTCGCGTTTTACTCGCTGCGCCATCAGAGAATTTCCTGCCGGCTGTTTGCATCTGGGACTTCATTGCCGCACTAGTGATAATTACAGGCTTCGAGAGACAGAGCCTGGTTCGGCCGGCGGTTCGCGAGACCTTTCGGATAGTTCATAAGATAAGAACCGTCAAGCTAGTTACGCTGTTATTTTTATCTCGTTTCCTCGTTCGAGAAACAACCTTTTTAGCTGTGCACTTTTGCATTTTTGATCGTCTCTCGTGAATATGCCAGTTGAGATACGGTTGCACAATGCCGCTCCGAAGGACGTGGAAATGTATGCAATTGGAGGAATGGCAGAGCACCCAATGCTCGAATCATGGTTTCGCATTTAATCCGCCATGTGCGAAAAATGTTGACTTCATGTTTGTTTCAAACGACCTTCATTCTGTGAATGCTTTGCGATAATTTGCAGATTCTTTATGCACATGTGAAGTTTTTCGCTCTGCAAGTGTAGTCGGAAAGTGTTTATTAAAGCCCAATTTTCATTTAATCCGCTTGGGTGCGGATTTTTTTTTTAAAGAATGGGCGGGGAGAAGAAGAACCCAGTTATACCGATTTTTGCTGGATTTTTTTTCTTGTTTGTTTGTTGGCAAGTCTAACGGCATTCTATCGTATATATTATTACAGGAAGGTCTTTTTCTGTCATTCCGTATATGCTCCGTTAATACTGCACCTACAGTTATACATGAGGTATCATATCAAACGTTGAATCACTGGCTTCTGACGAAAAATACAATCTCAATCTCAAATTTCACTATTTACCCATTAATTTGACTTAAAAGTTTCGATTTTTCCATGTCGATTACTCGCTCGAGGTATATCGACTCCACACATTTTTTTTTAATTCTAAACTTCAAAAAAAGGTTTAAAATGAAAATAGTACGAAATGCACATAGTGATTGTACATGGGTGAATGGTCATCTGGTAAGTCAATGCAATTAATACTTTTTGATTTCATATTTATGTGATATTCGCTTACAAAAATAGTTTGTAAACATTTATGAACATAACTTGCTCATGCATACATCCCGTTCAATGTTATAGAACTATACAATGGAAAGAGGCACAACTTCACGAGGCAGGCCTCGAGGCAGACCAAGAGGACGGGGCAGACCTCTTGAACCTGTCACTGAACACAGACGAAGGGTTGGCGATAATCAACTAATATGTTGGCTATGGTTACGTGCTTAAAAGACTGTAGGAGGCGCCATCTATTAACACACACGTTTAGTTAGATTATTTACATTTTACGTGCAATCAGTGTGACCGTTTATGTTTACGTTATATATCTTTAACACAAACATAAATAACATATAATTGCCCATGGGAAGAAACAGATAGAAGAACAGGAAAAAAGAAGGAAGAAACAGGAAGAAAGAAGGAAGAAACAGGAAGAAGCTGCATACTGTATCAAATATTCGCACGGGTCAGCTAGTGTTTCATATTAACCGTCCAAATTGTGGTGGAGGCAATATTTTTGTTCGAGATTCATTTTCCTGTAAATCTATTAGAGAAAGTTTTCTGTTTGAATCTCCCTCCTTTAGGATTTGGAATTTGTCGTCGGGGATCCTTCGTCAAAAAATTCTGACTTCCCGAAAATATTCACTATGTTCACCAATGGGACTCATGTCGATATGAACTCATGAACTGTCTGAGCATTCTAAGCCAGCCGGCTCGGATTGCCTGGTTTACCAATGCGAATTCGATTGAAATATCGGTTTGAACCGGTTCATATTGATTTGAAATCTCAGACTGACAGAGAAAGCGGGCCAAGTTAACCCGCTTCTCACATCGATCCCAATAGCCCGTTGCGTTTACCATACCGAGCTAAACCGGCCAAGTCGATTGAAATATCGATTTGAACCGGTTCATATTGATTTGAAATCTCAGACTGGCAGAGAAAGCGGGCCAAGTTAACCCGCTTCTCACATCGATCCCAATAGCCCGTTGCGTTTACCATACCGAGCTAAACCGGCCAAGTCGATTGAAATATCGATTTGAACCGGTTCATATTGATTTGAAATCTCAGACTGGCAGAGAAAGCGGGCCAAGTTAACCCGCTTCTCACATCGATCCCACTAGCCCGTTGCGTTTACCATACCGAGCTAAACCGGCCAAGTCGATTGAAATATCGATTTGAACCGGTTCATATTGATTTGAATCCTCAGACTGACAGAGATAGCGGGCCAAGTTAACCCGCTTCTCACATCGATCCCAATAGCCCGTTTCGTTTACCATACCGAGCTAAACCGGCCAAGTCGATTGAAATATCGATTTGAACCGTTTCATATTGATTTGAAATCTCAGACTGGCAGAGAAAGCGGGCCAAGTTGACCCGCTTCTCACATCGATCCCACTAGCCCGTTGCTTTTACCATACCGAACTAAACCGGCCAAATCGATCCAAGTTCGATTGGTGAGCGTATCGATTGCTTTCGAGGGCATGAGTGTTGTAGGACTTGGCGAAAAACTTTGCGTGACTTAGAAATATTGCAGGACGATTAAATTTTTCGCTAACCTTTTCTTCTGCTCATCAGTTCATCGTTATTTTAATCCTTTGAAATTTTATTTCCTTCGAATCCTTTGAAATTTGAATCCTTTGAAATTATAATTTTTTTTAGCTGGACATTTTAGTAAGTGAATATCCACGTACGTCCTCATCATTAGCGATGTGTTTTGCAGGATGCGCTTTCCTTAAGAAGTATTTACTCAACCGATCCCCTTTGGACTCTTGTCCACACTCTGCTTTATATACCAGACACCTCGCTGTATCTGTGCAAGTATTTTATCTCTAATGGTGATGCGTTAAACACCAGGAACGTTTAATTGCAGCAAAACACCGAGTGGAGTATTACTGCAGTCTAGTTACATGACGTCGTGACACCCGGCATTAATTTCCCGAAGCAAAGCTGCGCCTCTACCCGCCAACAAGGACATCTAACCCGCCCATAGGGGTATGCTAATAAAATGCATTATATTTGACGAGATACCCGTCAGAGATTATTCATTTTAGTTGAGCAAAAACTAAAATTCTTTTGAACACAAAGATTAGGGTACCCATCTTATGAGTTTTCTGCAGTGGTTGATTTTTTTTATAGTGAGCAATTTCCATCCTGGTTTCTGCGGAGGGCTAGTGACTCTATGTATGGTAAATATTTTTTTGGAATACAATTACTGTCATAACGTTTTACATCCCATTGCAAGTTTGACTTTATGCGTTACCAATTTGGATTTTTAGACCTTCCTCAAGAGAATCCAAAATACTGGGAGAGTATTCATAGCCGAGTCTAACAACTGAAAAGCTTCCAAGTTCCGTAGGTTTTCCATCGCGCTTGCATAGTACCGTTTTAATAAAAATTGAAACCGATATAAGCGCACAAAATCAACTCGTGGAGGGGTATCAAGCGTTACTTTTTTTCAAACACATGGAATATCTATATAGTTTCTTTCGCCGAGCATCACGTCAATACGTGATTGTGCTCCGTCATTTTGCTGGGAAACCTGGTTGACGACCGCTTACTTTGTCTGTGAAAGGATTTCATCATTTGCGTTCTATATCTTCGTTTTCGTGTCTTTACATCAAGTGATAATCGATTCCGCGTGGCCTTCCTTATGTAAGGAGTCTTTTTTTTATCTCGCCGTCCCACCATACTCGTGGCGGAGAGTTTAGGAATAATATTATGTAACATTCGTAAACAAGTCCATATGCATTCCCTCTACACCCATTTATGCTTGTATATAAATTAGTTAATCAATCTAAAACTCTACTTCGATAAATTTATCTTCTTGGAATAGGAAACCCATTCATCACCAGCAGCTATCCTATATTATGTCCTACAAATGGAGGCTACCTTTTGGGTAGATGGAAAGGGCGCCCCCATCACCGAACTATTGCCTGACAACCGAAATAACAACCATACTTGACATCATCAGGCATCACCTGAAGATGTCATTATGTGACGAAACCATGGTCGTTCTCAATAAACCCATCTAGTAAACCTATACAAAGTGTATTTTAATTTCCGTTAAGTATGGAGAAGTTTCACAAAGTTAAACCTGCAGTTATTAGTCATAAACCATATTTGGATAAAAGTGTCTTTTGCATTTACTACGTTATAATTACTATTTAAGGCCGGTATTCATAGACGGGATGAATAATCAATGATTGCTGAATCTACGATTATTCGTCAATCATTGATTATTTGATTTATGTATTCATAGACAGTAAACAATCTCCAATTCATGAATCACTGATTCATGATTCTCTAATTATTTAGGAAAAACTGTAATTGGTGAATTACAGATTGGATGTATGTTTATTTTTGGGTGGTATGAGAAATTGAAGAGGCAAAACATTTTGTAAGTATCGTTAAATTTTTATTTAAGTTGAGATTATAATTTTATTAATTGCTTATTGAAAAAGAAAATAAAAAATGGATTGGCAATGTTTTTTTTGACAAAAATGAATTAGCCGTGCGTATATTAGAATTATTTCTTATGATTATTCAACGTTAATGAAGGCGTTGCTAGGGAAAATCAACAAACAGTAATCTCGTATTCCGGCAAGTGTTGATGGTGTAGCGTGTGCTGTTTAACGTCAAAAATTGTCCGACCATAAGTGTGGTCTCTTCTCTTTTCTATTCTCACAAAGAGACACCTATTCGTCGCCTGAACATCGTAAGGTGTTAGCGGTCTGATGGTGTCAACTATTTGGACGGTCAAAAGATTAGTTATATGTTTCACAGTGGACACCGTTGCCTGCGAAACAGAACTAGCAATCCCTACATATGTACGTAAACCACCAAAGAAGACGAAGAGTAGCAGTATCAGTATTTATAACTGATCATTACCGATAAAGAAAATTTGAAATATGTAATTAGTAGCAATTGATGATAGCTTACGAGTAAAACATTCATGGCAATTTCGTCCGATGTTAAATTCAGCATGGAGATTTTGTATAATACTGCGTGATTAAAAACCGCTGTGATATATTTTTTTATTTTTAATGTGATTTCAACAATTCAATATTGATGCCTAAGCGTAAAATCCCAAAGCAATGAGCCACAGTAGCACAAGAGGAACTGTCAGTAGTCCACGCGGAAAGTGTCGATATATGAACATCAGTTCTAAGAAGAATATGCTCGATCACAACGGGTTTTGAGAATCGATATCCTCTATTAAACTCTGCGTCTGTCAACTCTCACTTCTATTGTTACAGGAAGTTTGATGACCGATTTTAAACAGAGATTGACGTATATCATAAGTGGTCCATCACCAGACCCCAGTGAGGCCACTTGCCATTTAAGATTCAAACTGGAGTGCGAATTTTGTGGCAAGTATCACGAGATAAAAAACAGGTGAAGTCCTATGATATGATATGTAACGCGGAGGGAAAATTTCATTCCGGTCTAGAATATGAAGGAAAAAAAACGATTGCCCGAAGCCTCGAACATTCACGTATCAGTCCACGGCGCTAACCACTACACCAACTGATCCCAGCCTTTTTACATTAAGGGTGGATATTGCTGATTATAAACTGATTAATTACAATACAACTAGGATACGTTTGACGAAGTCCAAGGCGAACTAGCCTTTGACCTCGTGCGCGACATGTGGGCGAAAATACGGCATTCAAATCGGCGAGTCAGGGTACGTAGTCTCCCCTTGTGAGTAATAATTCAGTAGATTTGTTGGATCCCTAATGTGTGTTTTTCGCAGCCTTTAGTACATCGTCATCGGCAATCACATACGCTAATATATCCGAACGAAATTCCATTGCACGGAAATCCTAATCAATTCAAGGTAATCAATAATCCTAATCAATTCAAGACGGTCATATTGAGTATTCTATGCCTTTAGCACCGTATAAAATTGTAAATTTGGAACGTAAAGACACGAATATGCCGTAAACAATCACAGAACTACTGACGTCCAATAAAGAGAAACTCTAATTAATTACGGTCGAGAGCTTAATTCACGAATCGATGATTATTTGGCCAAATAATTACAGTTTGCTTGACTATGAATTCAAGAACTATAAACAATGATTATTTTACGACTATGAATACATATTAAACAGAGATTGATGAATCTCTGATTCAAGAATCAACGATTGATGAATCACTGATTCTTTAACGACTATGAATATAAAACAGTAATTAATTAGAGATATAATCATAGATTGAAACGAATCTGTAATTATTGAGGACTATGAATACCAGCCTTAGTAACAGTTTCGCCTGATTATTCTATCGGCTTCGTCAGGATTTCTGAGGCAACAATCATAAATAAATAAATAAACAAACTACGGCGGTTATTATGTAACAGAATTTCTTATACTTAAATTTTGCAAAAGTCTTTTCCACCTGTAAGGGAGTTTGTTCCTCTCTGTTTAAGTCGTTTGGTGTTTTTTCTGTTTCAATGGCTTCCCTGATGGCCCGCGGATAATAGCTGCTTTCTTTACATAAAGCTTTCGCCCTTTTGATGTCTATGCTGTGACCTTCTTCTAAAAGAGTGTGCTCAGCCATGGCAGAGTGACTCTTGTTTACTTTACCTTGTTTATTGTTTACCCAGCTCTTACCTCCCTTTGATTTGGATAGCACGATGGAATGGACGAATAAGCGAATGTAAAGCAGGAATGTCCACTATCTGTCCGAAATTAAAGGCAAGAACCTCTTGAGATATAATATCCCGATACCAGAGATGACATCAGTGAGTACCAATATCAGTGATGACATCGCGTATGTAAAGTTTCACGCACTTCTGTTTAATTACGATACACAAAATTTGCTGCAAAGAGTATATCTAGGCTTAGTAATGCCAGTTGTATTTTAGAAATTCCATTTAAATACTCCTTTGAGTAAAATTTTATCGGATAAATCGGTAAACCGAAGCTTTTACCACTAAACGAAAACCAGCAATTAAACTGGTTCCAGCCTCCATCGTTATTTCGGCAGGTTTTGATGTCATGATTTGTTAATGAACCGAGGGAAGGATATAATATCTTCAGCCTTAAAACATTTAAAGTAGTATATCAAGTGCTTAATTTTTATATTAATTAAAAAAGAAGATTTGGTAAACAAGGTAAACAGCAGACGTTTCTTTTGGCAACGTTGCCACATTCATAACAATATTCGGCTACGTGTTACAATTAAAAACTGGAAGTTGACTGTTCCTTTTTTCGGGATTCATTCCGCGATGTATGTTTTAAGAAAACAACTAGATTTCGCTGGTCCTTCTGCCAGCTTTAGTCCAGTTAACCTGATGAAGCTGGCAGGAGGACCAGTGACATATTGTTGTTTTCTTAAAACATACATCGCGGAATGAATCCCGAAAAAAGGAACAGTCAACACTGCATCCGCGGAAGCCTACGAGCTAAAAACTGGAAGTTATTTATAATAAATTTTCATGTTACATTATCAATGACCTAAGCTGAAAAAATATATCAGGTGCCTCAATATCGAATACATGTTATACAACTTTTTGAACTAGACTTTTCGGGTGGAAACAGAGATAAAAAAGTTACGTGAAAAGATGCAATCACTCTGCCATTAAGGCAATGCATTTCAGCGTTGAAATTCATCATTTTTAAACTTTTATATCTTCATTAAATAACCGACGACCTAGAAATATTTTCACGCTATTGGATTGTATAAGTCTTAATTTACAATAAATGTTAAAATCAAGGCAGTTAATCGTGCGTGCGTAAAATGAAGGCTCCTCGCTAAAGCTGAGACGCAATTATCCGCTCATTTGTTTCTCTCGGAAAACGCATCGCATGACGACGCAGCAATCGATTCGTGGCACTAACTGCGTTCATTGTGTCGAGGATGCTAGTTTATTTCGAGCCTGGGTGATAAATAACTGGCCTGAGTTATCTTCCTTCCCCGTGTCAAACTGATTCGCTATCTCTTATTTGCATCGCCATTTCGCCACACATCGCCGCTTTTTTCCGGTTTCGTTCCGTCACTTCGGCAACTCTCACCTGTTTTTCATACGTCTTCCGTCATTTATGAGAAACTTCTATTGATAATTATCGTTTTCAAGTTGAATCTGTATTTCAATCTGTTTAATTCTCGTTTATACTCTCTAACTCACTTACCGGCGCTACAGCCCTAGCAAGGCCGGGAATGGGACAAATCGGGGCGGCCTATTGAGCGCGAGCCGTTTTGAAGCAGGGACGTTTGGACGGAAGGAAGTTTCGGTTACCAATCGCCTGGTAACGATACTTTGGTGATTTATGGACAGTGGTGGTGTTATTAAATGTTATGCCTGATGTCAATCGAAACAATAGAATCTGATGCCCGTATTCATAGTCGTATTCCTAGGGGTTACCTGGGTATCCCCTAGCCAGGTAACACCTAGGGGTCCCCTACGCTGAGCGATTCATAAACCTTACCTGGGTAACACCCAGCCAGGGGGCGCTTGGGTAAGAGATTTGGCAGCAATCCCACGAAAAAATACATATGAACGGTTTCGCTGAATGGTTCTCGATGCTCATTTCTCATCGTAACCAAACACGCTATAAACAATAATACAGTATACTGTTGCAAAATGTTGATAAAAATGATTGAAGGAATATGAGAGAATGATTTCATTATTACTTAAATATTTATGTAATTTGAATGATGAGGAATACGAGGGTGATTCAATAAGTACTCGTGTTTGTAAACAGAAGACGTTACTATGGAAAGATGTTGATATTATCGTGCACTGCCATTAGTACAAAGTATCCATTCGTCCCACGGGTGGGCAGCAGTACTGCGTTAGGGGAGCTCTGGGTAAGCTTCATGCCTTACCCAGGAAATCGACGGCCTGGGGGAGGGTTAGGGGACAACAGTCCCCTGGGTAACGACTATGAATACTATTTCTGAGCCAAGGGGCTCCCCCACACCTGGGGGACACCCAGGAAACGACTATGAATACAGCCCTGAGTCTTTCCCGGCGAATGCTTAGAATGAAGAGTTCTCGGGTTTCCAGCCGGGTAATGGTGTTTAACTGCACCGACGTTTCGATGACGTAGTCTGCCATCGTTTTCAGGACGAATGATTTTCCGTCAGAGTGGTCCGATATTTATATAGTGACATTTGGTCATTTTTCCCGGCATTTTTGTCAGGTTGGCTCCAATTGGTCGTATTTTTACCATCCTTTTTCCAGCATTCTCGGAGCAGGTTTCCAAGCGTTGCTGATTTGGAAACCTTTGTCTCGGTTGAAATTATTTTTCTCCAACCTGATCTCCACGGCTTCCTTTAAAATGCGATCCCAGTAATCCTTTGTTTCACACAGGACTCAGGTGCTGGCAAAGTCAATTCTATGGCCATTTTCCAGGCTGTGCTCTGCCACCGCAGATTTTTCTGGATGGAAGAGCCCGATGCACCTAGCATGTTCTGTCAGGCGTGTTTCTACCGTGCGTCCAGTCTCGTCGATGTATACCTTGCCGCATTCACAAGGAATGCAGTACACTCCTGGCGTTTTAAGATGTAGGTTGTCTTTGACATCTCCCAAGATGTTTTTTAGTTTTGTCGTTGGTCTGTGGGCCGTCTCGATCTCGTGTCTGGCTAGTATCCTTGATATCTGGTTGAATACTGCTGGTGTGAAAGGGATGCACGCTCTGCCTCTTGGTTTTGTCTCTGTCTCTTTCTTCCTCGGATTTATGGATCTTTTTAGGGCCAATTGGATCTCCCTCTCCGTCTATCCATTGGCACAAATGGTCGTCTTCAGGTGTTCCACTTCAGCCTTTTTGTCCTCTTCATCTGACACTGCCTTCGCCCGGTGAAACAGCGTGGTCATCACTCCTATTTTCTGTGCGGGATGATGGTTAATTTTTCCATTCAGATAAAGGTCGGTGTACGTCGGCCTTCTATACACGCTGTGGCCCAAGCATCCGTTCTTCTTTCTCTCGATGAGGATGTCTAGGAAGGGCAGGTGGTTGTTCTTCTCGATTTCCATGGTAAACTGGATCTCGGGACGAATTCCGTTCATGTGAGCAAGAAACTCCGTCAGCGATTCCCGCCCATGAGGCCACACTATGAATGTGTCGTCCTCATATCTGAAGAAATATTTTGGTCGGAGGGGTGCTGTTTTCAAGGCTCGTTTTTCAAAATCTTCCTTGAAAAGATTGGCTATAGCCGGCGATAGTGGATATCATATAATTCATTCACCTCTCCCATGAGACGACGATGCTCGAACTGAGTTTCATTACATAGAAACCCACGGAGACTCGAGAAAACTTAGAGAAGTTGATATGTGTCGGGAAAGCACCCGATCCTACTTCCACATCATTAAGTTTCAAATAATTGCTTTTAACTTTTTGGAAGCTCGTCATGAGAAGATCGCGGTGAGGGGATTGTTTGCGCTTTACGTAATGCATGTTGCTCGTGGTAAAAGTTTCCGTAAAATGTTTTACAATATCAAGTAATTTTATAAGAATTAGCTTATAAAGCTACCTTCGGCGTTACTAGTTGAAAATTGGATATATTCCTCGTGATGAAAGGGGTAACTGTATCAGATACCACACTTTATTTTACCAACCGACCCAGGTTTCGGTATGTTTTGCCATTTTCACGGAAAAATTTATTTAGTGATAAATAAATTTTCTAGGGCTTGAAAATGGCATAGAACGCATATGCCCGGCTCAGTTAGTAACATAAAGCGTGAATTCTGACACAGTTACCTCTCTCATGAGGAATAAATATCAGCTTGCTTATAATTAAACTATTTTATTAAACTTGGTTTTATGAAACGTTTTACGGAATAAGACTGGTACTATTTCCATAAAATCTATTTTAATAAAACAGCTAATGAGAGGCGCCGCTCATAGCTAAATGAAAATGGGCGGTATAGCTACGGCCTCTATGAAAATTTTGGAGGCCATAGCCTCCTAGAATGCGAAAGAAGTCAATAGTTTGTCACTTCGGCGGTAGTGGGCGATGATCTACGAATGATATTGTTTGTTGACAAACTGCATATCATCTTCCACGGTTATCTCACGTGTTAGGTCAATGTCCCTCTTATTTTTGAAGTGGCTGGAGAGTGTTTAATTTTTTTTCCGGGAGTGTTCCTTGATTGATCAGTCATCATCGATGTTGTACAGGAACTAATGGGAGCCCCACATCACTTACATGTCGTTTGTAGAGGGACAGACGACAGAAGAACTGAAATCAGGGATTAGAGCGGAGTTTACCACTTCTTCCGAATGGGCATTTTTCCCAACGGTGTTGAAAACACGGCTAAAAAAGTATGTATTTCACCATTTCGGAAGTCCCCAAAAAAATGTTCCCGGAACTCTTGTGCATGAAAGTGATATTCTAGTTTGTTGGGCTAGGAAAATACACGGTTATCATGCCTAGTGTCGCAGGGAGCAGAAATCAAGATCTCCTATGCTGTGATTATTTCCTTCCAAAAAGAACCTATTGTATCTTCACGCTGTTGATAGAATTACGCATTGTGGCGCTGTCTATGGGAATTTGTGTCAGTATTGTTTATTTGTTTATAGGAAAATATGAGTGTAATTCACCTTGTCTCCCCTTTGCCTATCCTTGGACAGGTTTCAGATTTAATTTTATATTAATTTATTCTTCCATACATAGGCAGTTTAGATTTTCTATTTACATTACGAAGACATTTCGATAGCCTCAGAAGCAATCGGCCTTTGTTTCGACTAACTGTAACTAATTTGTTTTGTTTTGTGAACAAATTTACATGGATTGGGTAAACAAAAAAATACAGTACGTAAAAACGTATTAATTAGGTGGCTGATAGACGAAAGATTGATTGGAATCTTTAATTCTTATCGAAGAGACGACTGTCGAGAACCTAAGAGTTATTCTAAGGATTGGCCTTCATGTTGAGAAGGGTGATTGGAAGGGGGTGAGCAATCGCCAACATACACTACAATACACGCTCAAACGGCTGCGCCAAAATGTCCCTATGTCCAAATGGCCTGTGCCCAAACTCCCTGCGCCCAAACGGCTCGTGCCCAAATGTGCGTGCGCCAAAACGGCTCGCGCTCAATCGGCCGCGCCCAAATGTCCTAGGGCCTTGGCCTATTTGACATTGTTAGCTTATAGAGGTCTTAAAAAATATAATTTGAAAGACATTCGGAATCTCTGGTGACTTGTCTCGGACGTATTCGACTGAGAGATGTTTGAAGTCAAATTTAAAAAAAAATGAAGATCTTTTCAACCATTTTTGCCATACGTAAATATATGAAAACGAATAGAATATATGAAACGGTTTGCAGAGGTTAATTGTTATTCAGTTATATATATTTTGTAATATTAATGTTTTACTGCACTTTAATTTGGTTGTAATACATCTGTTTAAATTATGTGTCAATAAAAACAATTTATCGAAAAAACCTTTTCCTGTATCACATCATGATTCACTTAAGTAGACCGCATACTACCGGAAGATCGCATACGATACATTCATCAAGTTTCAGATCAGTATTCCAGATTGGTAAGTTGGAGTACAGTACTTATTAATTACGACCTAGTTTCTGGCGTATCATTCTGCTCTCCCTCCTATACGTTTTCCTGCCATTAGATCCCTCTTAAAATCCTCATGTCGTCTTCCTCTTTTTATTTCGTCCATGATTCCTATCCCCTTCCTTCCGCTTCCCCTCGTCCCCTTTTTTCTCCCCTCTATTATTCTCTTCAGCATTCCCTCTCCTTTCAATACATCATCCATCCGTCTCTTCTGCTTCCTCCGAACCTCCAACACCAACTTACTCTCCAACCATGTCCAACAACTCCTCGTTTGTCCTTCTCGCCATCGCCTGGTCATCCTCTCCATCCCTCTCCACACCCAATTCTCACACGCCTAAAGTCTAAGTGTATCCTCCTTTCACAGTGAACAAGACTCCGACCCATACAGCGCTTCGCTCCAAATTAAGAGTATTCACTGGCATTTTCTTGACGCCTTTTCTCAGACCCCCACTCATCTGATCCTTCCTCTTTGAAAATTCTATTCTCTAGCCAGGGCAATTCTGCATCTTGTGTCCCTACCTCCAAATCCATTCACCACCGATATACTCCCCAGATACGCTAACTACGTCCATCAAGTATATGCCGATATTTCAAAACAGGTAATGAATACAAATCCAAATTAACAGTAGAATTGTTTAGTTATAAGTGCGAGGCAGAGTTAATCGCTTTTCTGCTATGTGTAAGCATTAAAAAAAATCACACCACATGAATTTTCGGGAAGGGTGACCGAATTAAAGATTTTAACATCTGGACTTCAAAAGTCCCTATCATCGAGCCCTCAGGCCATCACTCTCAGTAACCAAAATTCCTCTGGAATGAATTTGGTGTACTCTCAGAATTATCTCCAGTGTTATCTCCAGTGTTATCTCCAGGGCTTTACAGTCACTGTTTCAAAATCAGGCAGTCGACAGTTCCACAATTTAATTTTGAATGTTTTAAAGTCCTGACGATGCTCTAGCAAATTTGGCCATCAAAAGTTGATTGCAATTTAGTTGACCAATATTCAAGAAAACATTATTCATGCGTGCGTGAGTTTTATGCAAACACATAAAAAGAGCCATGGCCTGTCTCAATTACGACATTTGGCGGTGTTGATGAAGTTACAAACCTTGTAAAAAATTATTTCATTCCCGCGAAACTTTCATTCTGACTACGCAATGTCGGCTTTTGGTTTCGAATCATGCCAATTTTTCCATCACGTGCTGCGGTACGAGAAGTATTAGCCATGGTTGACAGAAAGAATGTGAGCCGTGCATGAGAGGCTCAAGGTTAGGGCTGAGAGAGAGAGAGAGGGACGTCCACAGTCAACTGTCCCCCCTGGAAGGTGTTCCTCCGGGAAGAAAATGGGACAAACAGTATATATATCCGGCCCCAAGAAAGAGCGTGGCTTTTTTCTTTGGTGGTTCCCGTATGGGAAGTTGGTGCCACTCCACTCCTCGACGGCGCTCCTGGTCAGCTTCATCGCCTCCAGAAGTAAGCTTGGAATCCTGTATTCCCATTACCCCTTGTTCCACCATATTTGCTCCCGTTATCTCTCCCCCCGTGACGCAGTGCGAGTTAAGCATTTTCTTTTTTGTTACAAAAAAGGGTGTCCTTAGTTACTCGGCGATTTTTATTTTCCTTCTTACTGCCACTACCCTTTCCGTCGCGATTGTTGGCGACAGCATAAACGTTACAGATGCCAATGTTATTGTTGCATGTTTCTCCATGTACACACCGATTTAACTCTGCCTCGCACATATAACTAAACAATTCTACTGTTTATTTGGATTTGTATTCTTTTGAAATATCGGCATATACTTGATGGACGTAGTTAGCGTATCTGGGGAGTATATCTGTGGAGAATGGATTTGTAGGTAGGGACACAAGATGCAGAATTGCCTTGGCTAGAGAATAGGATTTTCAAAGAGGAAGGATCAGATGATTGGGGGTCTGAGAAAAGGCGTCAAGAAAATGCCAGTGAATACTTTTAATTTGGAGCGAAGCGTTGTATGGGTCGGAGACTTGTTCACTGTGAACGGAGGATATACTTAGACTTGAGGCGTGTGAGAATTGGGTGTGGAGAGGGATGGAGAGGATGACCAGGGTGACGAGAAGGACAAACGAGGAGTTGCTGGACATGGTTGGAGAGGAAGTTGGTGTTTGGAGGTTCGGAGGAAGCAGAAGAGATGGATGGATGATGTTTTGAAAGGAGAGGGAATGCTGGAGAGAATAATAGAGGGGAGAAAAGAGGGGACGAGGATAGGAATCATGGACGAAATAAGAAGAGGAAGACGACGTGAGGAATTTAACGAAGATCTAATGGCGGAGAAAAATGGAGAAGCGTGGAAGAGGAAGGAATGGGATAGGAATTCTGGACGAAATAAACAGAGAGAGCCGATATGAGGATGTTAAGAGGGATCTAATGGCGGAATACGTATAGGAGGGAGAACAGAATGATACGCCAGAAATTAGTCGTAATTAATGAGTACTGTCCTCCAACTTACCAATCTGGAATACTGATATAATACTTGATGAATGTATCGTATGCGATCTTCCGGTAGTATGCGGTCTACTTAAGTGAATCATGATGTGATAAAGGAAAATGTTTTTTCGATAAATTGTTTTTATTGACACATAATTTAAACAGATGTATTACAACCAAATTAAAGTGCAGTAAAACATTAATATTAAAAAATATATATAACTGAATAACAATTAACCTCTGCAAACCGTTTCATATATTCTATTCGCTTTCATATATTTACGTATGGCAAAAATGGTTGAAAAGATCTTAATTTTTTTTAAATTTGACTGCATGATCTTGTACGCATGACCTTGTATGCATGACCTTGTATGCACTGTTATTTTTTGGCAAGATCTAGTTGTTTTAAATTCCTCGTTTTTTTTAAATAAGGCCTCTCTGGAGTGCGTGCATGCACCATTTCCCATGTGAAAGGGCTGGGAATTTTCTTCAAAAATTTCGGAAAGTAACTCTGTAAGGGGCTGATATTTTGGTATCTTTGGAAGGATGAGATATTTTTCATTAAAATGGCCAAATTCAATGATTTGTAGGTGAAATGATATTTCGCTCAAACTACAATAATGGTTGTACGTCGTCTTAAAACCAGTGAAGCGGATGCAAGGGAGTTGGTGATGATAACACGACTGTATTAAAGGCGCCGACCTTAGCTTCCCGTTTCCGTTTTCAGTGTGTCGTCCGTGACTCACCAACTGACGTATTGTCCATGAACGATCGCCGTATTCAAACGAGAGGTTTCTGTCAAGCCAAACTTCTACGGGGTGTACGATTGACCTTAAGAACTCTGCTCTTTGTATCGGACTCTTTAGGATTTGTAGGCATGGGCAATTTTTTCATTTTTTTTTAAACGTTTGCCCCTCGAATCGTGGAAAAAAATCAATTCGCTCACTTCATTTTGAAAAAGGTAATTCATATGGTGCTAAACTTTATTTTCTCTTGCCGATACAAATTTCGGAATAATATGCCATTTTCAAGGAATGTCTCGCTGGAAGAATGGAAGGAATTCATGCCGTGAAAATGGCAGAATTGTGCCGAGACCTTGGTCGGTAAGAGATAATGAAGTGTTGATGGTTTTGAGACTGGTAAACGCGTTCCTGCAATCCGAATTTTTTCACAAGGTCGATAACTTCATGGATATCTAACTATTGATTCCATTACTAAATGTTTTTGCAACCGGCCATAAGTCAACTTTTCAGTAAGCAGTTTGATAACGACTTCTGCCACTGTAAACCTTGGAGCACCATTAAAGTTATTTTATGATTGTTTTTAAAATATCACCCATCTTCCCTGCATACTTTTCGATTCTGTGTAGAAGCCTATCTCCCTTTTGTATTCCTCTATCCGGGGGGTATAAACTTTTCACCATGACGACGACTGGGTTTTTCAGCACTTTTCAGCGGGCTGTAGTTTAAAACAATTTGACTCTCAAATGAGTATTTTGTCATAATTGGAATATATTTTACGAACAGAATACACGGATTGTGAGATTAAAACATCGCGCATTTACGACGAATAGCACAAATGTTCACATTTTTATCGCAAGTTATGACAAAGCCATCGATGTGAATTATGTTGTTTTGTCGTTTTAATATTATTTTTTTAGCCACTTGAGTTCAAATTGTTTTAAACGCCAATTGCAAGCAGCGGCGCCAAATGGTCGTTGGATGGATTTTCCCCGTGTTTTGGTCTCATGGATTTTATGCGCAATGTCAAGGCTTTTCTTCTTTCTAAATTATATTATTCCATTAATGATTTCCTATCTGACAAGTTTTTATTGGATTGTGGTTTACTTACTAGAGAGATCTATAGTTGCGTATTACTGAATTTTATTGTATGCTCCTTTCATGTATTTTCTTTTTGTGTTTCCTTTGACTTGCCTTGTATCCAAGACAATTTGTACTGTGAACTTGGGTCAAATAAATATATTATCATTCAGTAAAAATATTTTTCGCAAAAATGCACCATCCCAAAAATGGGAGATATTTTTTCCGGCAAATTCATTCGGCACTCGGAAACTGCTAATGAGTTCAAAAATGTATAGTAATCGATTTAATTGTTTGTATTTATCCGATGAAATGTCACAATGGCGGCTGTTTTGCGCAGTTCTCCAGCGTGGCCCATGGGCCGCATCTTGGAGACCCATCCCATAGATGCAATACATGTACCGACGGCGCACTGTGCAAAGACTTGCACGGACGAGGTGACTAATGCCGAGAGAAGTATTAGAATTCAAAGGGAGTTGCCGCTACGGATATAACACGCTTCCCTCACGCGCGTAAACACGAAACGATTGGAAGTGCGCCGCGAAAATAATCCTTACTATCTTAGAAGAGGGGAATATGAATAATTCAAGGAAACTCTCACACATTTGCGGGGCTTATCACCGAGTATCGATCTTCATTGGAATACTATACGGGACACTGGATAGCGAATGCTTTGGAATATTTCCTGTCGGAATTCAATGCTAATGGCGCCTAATGGGAGAGTATTTTCAGCGAGGTTTTTAAAAAATACTTGGAGGGAGTGACAGAACGGTGTGATACGGATTTTATACCCATGCATTATAAGAAGAGAATAGGCGTCGTCTTGGTACGGCGCGGATGTAATTCGTATTTTTTTGCGGAAGACGGTTCATCTATCACGGATGTCGCGCTCAATACGCGAATAAAAACTTTGAATAATGCAATCTACATCTACATACTGCCCCGCGAGCCGCCGCTTGGGCGTGTGGCAGGGGGTGGTGGGTCATCAGCCGTGTAAAGATGTAAAAGTTTTGGAGGTGAAATGGTGACATGTCCTATGAGAGTGTATTCGGAGGAGCTCAGTTTTTATTGTGGTCGCTTATTGTGCGCGGAAAGAACGAGATTTTGTACCAATCAGTTCGGCAGAGTATCTCTCTTATTTTATCGCATCTGTCAGACCTAGAAATGTTGTGAGGCATCATGATAATATTCTCTGCTTTTGCTTTATATTTGCTTTTAATATTTGTTGATAATATTTGCTTTTAAATGATTTCCGTTGTATATTTTTATTGATGAATAAAGTCAACTGCGCGACAATTCCGTCACTAATGCTTTTTTTTTGACGCGCTAGCTACTCTAATGATCCATTAAAATGGCCAAATGCGCATTTATTTGGCTACAGTATTTCCCGTTAAACTTCCATGCTTCTGTAAACTTTGAAAAATGCAATATTTTCTTAGAAATGATTTCAGCTGTATATTTTGATAGTTAATTAATGTCAAAAGCGCGACTTCCCGTTACTAATACTAATTTTTTCGGCACTACTAATTTCAGCTACCCTAATGATTCATTCAATATGGCAAATTGCGCTATAGTATTTGGCTATAGTATTCCTCTGTGTTTGGATATGATATATTTCCGTCTATTTTTTCTTTTCAAATAAAAATAATGCTAATTTAAACAGTTGGATCAATCAGTGTTCGAATCACATCACAATCACTTTGCCGTTAATAAGACCAGCTCTCCAAGAATCTAATTATTAATTTGGCTTACGCATAGTTTTATACATATATTTTAATTTTTTTTATTATTTTTTTTTTTATTTTAAATTTTATTTATTTTAAATTTTAAATTTTATTTTTAATATATTATTAATTTTTATTTTAAATATAAGATTCGTTAATGCCTATTTGGTCATTGATGTATTAAACTCACGGCCAACGTTTCGCTGAATATACTAATATTTGGCGAATTTGTTTGGTTTATGTTAATTTAATTGTTTGTTGTTTACATATTTATCTACCGTTTGGAGTTGTTAAATACTTTTATTGTGCAATATTAAGCTCAATGGTAGGTAAATGTCTTTGTTCCTCAACTTTTGTACCAATATTTTTATAATTACCTGGCGGTATGTATCTTTCTTTTGTGTTGCAAAGCCCTGAGGATGCCAATATATTTGACGAAACGTTGGCTATCAGTTAAATACATCAATGACCAAATATTCAAGAATCTTATTATTATCTATACATAATATTGGTCGAGACAGTTACAGTTGGTTATGTTTTAAGTCAGAAAACTTGAGACAAAAAATATTAGTTATTTTCTAAAAAAAATACACTCACAATATTTTATGCAATGAAAAACTATAAAGGGAAATTTAATGAATTTATTCATATTGCTGTAACTGAAAGAAAGTCCCCGATTTTCCCAGTGGATGCTTGATTGAATCCTCTTGCTCCCCCTTCACTTTCTTCTATTGAAATGGTAATATTTTACTGATCTTAGTTGATACGTTGTCAAGGATCTTGGCAGGCAGTTCCATAATGATAAACGCCCGTACCTTTGAGTAAATAGTGTCCCCTTCCCCCGATGAAGACAATGGCCAGCTAATTACGGCACGGATCGGAATATCGCATATATGTTGGAGGAAACCCGCGTAAAGATTTTTACCTTTGCGCCAAACTGGGGCCTAGTTTATGTTTGGGTTAAGTTTGGCCCAAACATCGGTAATGAGATTCCTAACTTCAATACTCTTCTTCTAACTTCAATACTTCAATGGCGTTCAAACATTTATACTTGGCCAAATTTCTCCCATATTTGGGAAAAGTATTGTGCAACTCATCCCAAAGATTCATCAACTTGCCATTCCGCTGGTTTAAACCTGTACATTCTTCGGACCTCCGGCATCAGAACTTCGGCGGCCACGGTACAAAACTCGACCGACAGGAAAACCCGTGAAGACTCGTCACTCTCGCCAGATTTCATTTCAGATTCCGAACCGGCATGTGGGGTGGAGTCTTTCTAGAAAGGCGCGGATGATTGCTAGGATTCCGCTCTCAATGGCTCATGTACAGTTCACACCCCAAGTCACGCTCGCCCGGTCGTAGCATTTTACGCGAATGTCCATCAATTCTCCACTACGAATCATCTCAGTCAAGACAGATGTTTTATTCATTGCGACTTCATCATATGTTTTCCTATCGTGTCTCTCGAGTTACTATTAGTCTTAAAATGCTGTGTTTGGTTAGTATTCCACGTGACGAATGTTCTAGAACTGTCGTCTACGCATGGGAATGTTTACGCTCTTCACGGGAGACTTTTATTTTATTCTTAGCGCATAGAAGGTACACTTCGAGAATAAATTCAAAGATTTTACTGTTTGATTGGCGAAATTCGGTTCTTTACTAGGTGTATTTATTACAATAAAAAAGATACTTTAATTTTAGCATTTAATAATTATTTTTACTGCTTAAATATTTGTAAAATTGATATTGGCTATCTAATTGCGCCGCATTTTCAGTTTGATTCGTATGGGTACATGTGCGTCATTCCTCTCATGGGGGAATAAAGATGTTTTCGTTCGCGGATAGCCGCTGAAAATAAATAAACCATCGGATTTATTTGATTGCTAGCGATGAAGACGTGCAACTTCCAATAATCACCCTCACTCTATTCTCTTGCGTGCCCGCATCGAAACCCACCGCGCCATTTTCTCTGAGGGGTGGGCACAATCAAGATTCTGTGGTGTTAGGCATGTCAAATTACCACTCAGGGGACAGCCAAAATGTTTCGCAACCACTAGTATATGCCTCTATTCTACCCTTATTTCTTTTTTTCTATCTTTGTGGCTAATAGCCGGTTGCAAGAACGTACAGTAATGGAATCAATAGATATGAGATCCATGTAGTTATAGATCTATTATATATATATTCGGGTTACAGCAACACGTCTATTAGTTATCTTATGTTTAATTTATCTACCGCTAGTTAATTCCTTCGAATGTTGATCTAATCTTCCACCGCTGATTAAAATTTATGAAAGTTTTTTCCTGTTTATAACTTGTAATGTATCTAAAAATTTGTCAGTACGAGTAAAAAAAGGATAATTCGTCTCATATTTACACTTTTATCGAGTAATTAAGTCTTCAAGCGGTTCATCGCCCGTCCGTCGTCTTGGCTACTTATGGAGCCAAGAGGGCCCATTCCCTAAGTCTTAAAGCTATTTATGAAATAAATAAATTTATCGAATGTTTCTGCACCACTTATTGAATGGTTGCCATGGCTTATGGGTTCCTTAACTCTATTGAATACATTTGTGTGGTACCTGCAACTGGCCACATGACACTTAATCTGTTAAAGCGGTACAAGCAGTGCAGTTCTGCAATGACATAGTTCCTATGGAAAACACATTAGCTATGAATTTGTGTAATTTGTACATGAATTGGGAACGGTCATGGGAATTGTAGCGTTGATAGAAAGATAATTTTTTTACTGCGGCGATAGTGGCGCCACTCCAGTTTTTGTATTACATTTGATACCAACTGTACCTAAGGAATATTGTGGAACGCGCGCTTAGAAGTACTGTTTTCTTAAGATGAACAAAATTTGCTGTAATAATAACCAGCGTAAATACAACCATGACGTGATATCACGTAATGCCGCACTCAAAGGGTTAAAAATCTGTAAGCTACTAATATTAAATCATTTCTCGGGTAGAAAAGAAGAGACGTACAGAAAAGGCTGGTGAAAACTTCATTATAGAGCGTTGCGCTCTATGGGTCGGATACTTGGACATTACGGAGGATGTATACAGTATGTAGCCTTGAGGAGTTTGTGGTGTGAGTGTGGAGAAGGATGGAGAAGGTGAGGTGAGTGGTGAGAAGGACGAACGAGGAGGTGTTTGACATGTTTGGAGAGGAGAAGGAGAAGTTGTAGACGCTCGGACGAGGCAGAAGAGATGGATGGAGGACGTATTGAAAGGAGAGGGAATGCTAAAGAGAATAATGGAGGGGAAAAAAGGGTACGAGGAGAATAGGAAGGAAGAGGATAGGAATCATGGATGAAATAAGAAGAGGAAGACGATGTGAGGAATTTATCAAGAATCTGATGGCGGATCACGTAATTTCATCATCATCATTCATTGGTCGTTCAATCCTAAGATTGGTTGACTGCTGCCGTTCACCATTCCCTATCCAATGCTAGTTCCCTTACCTTCTGGTATCTCATCTTATGAACTTTCCTCTTTATTTGGTCCATGAACTTATTCCTGTGTCTTCTTCTGGGGAATTTTCCCCCTTTTTTACCTAAAATTATTTTCATCACCAACCCAATGTGTCTCAAAGTGTGTCCAATCCATCTTGTTCTTATTTTCTGTATGGTGTTCCATATGGTCCTTTCCTCATCTACTCTTCTGTACACTTTAACATTTCTTATTTTGTCCGTCCATTTAATCTTCAGCATCCTCCTCCGGCACCAGGTTTCGAAGGCTTCTAGTCTTTTCTGGTCAGCTTTTCCAATGGTACATTCCTCCGATCTCTAGCGTTCCACCTACCAAACCAATGTTTTCACCAACTGATTCCTGGTTTGTTGTCCTATCTTCTTTGAGCAAAGCATTTGTCTTTTGCCCATGAACGCTTTCTTAGCTTGGGCTATCCCCCGCTTGATGTCGGGCGGAGCACGTATAGGAGAGAAAACAGAACGGTATGGTTGATATTGGGATGTTTGAATAAGTACTGTCCGAAAACCTACCAATCAGCTGGTTGACTACTGAAATGAATCGGGTGGAAAAGGAGGTAGTTTTGATTTAAACATAATCATAGCAAACCTAAAGAACCGAATATAATTGCTTTAATATCCTTTTAATCTTTCACTTGCACAGGTTGCGGGCGGAAACACCAGTTGGAGACGTGTGAGATGCCCGCAGAATGTTGGGGTCGCATCCGCGTGATCAATGTGGAGCCCATCCTGTTCTTCGTGTCCTTCGCGATGGTGCTGTCGGACCCTCCCTTCCAGGACCTCGTCCTCAAGAGGATATGCCAGACGACGCCTGAGATCGACGAAGACGTCTGCGACTCCTTGCCGCAGCATCCCAAGGAGGAGGAGATGGTCCAGCCGAGGGCCACCGTCTTGATCATGGCCAAGTCGCTCATCGAGGCCATCCTGCCGGCCCTCATGGCCTTCTGGGTCGGACCCTGGAGTGATAGAACGAGGAGGCGGAAGCCCCTGCTCGTAATGCCCCTCGTTGGGTGAGTTCTCAACTCATGAATGTTCGTGCTTTTCTCATAAACGGGAACCTGCACTGGATTTTCCTTCTTGTGGCACTCTACAGTCTCATTTAGTACAGTGGCGACACCCACTATTAATTTCCCTTTCCAAAAAAATAAGATAAACAAAGTTAAATTAATGATGTCTGTCCTCTATATATATGTGTGTGTCTAATGACCGGTTGCAAGTACATTTCTTGATGGGATTATTAGTTATGAGATCCATGAATTTATAGATGTTACAAAAATGTTTGGGTTGCAAGAACACATCTACTAGCTACGTAATTTATTTACCAATATTCAATAGCTTCGAATATTTGATCTAATATTCTACTGCCAGATGAAATTTATGAAAGTTAAGCCTATGAATAATTGCTAATGAACATTATAATTAGTCAGCAGGAGTAAACAAACTGGTCATTTTTCTCAAAACAACTCACTTCAGCAGTGGTGCATTGGGCATCGTCCATCTTGTCTACTTATGGAACTCATAGCTACATGCCATAAGTTAGGAAACTAATATATTTATCTAATATTTATGCAAAACTTATTGAATTGTTGCCACGGCTTATGGTTCCCTTAAATTTATAGAATACATATGCGTCGTTGCTGCAACTGGCCATTTGTCGGCAATGCAGTGACTGATCATGCAACGATTTAGCAGAGGGGACGTCACTTTTGACGACTTATATGTAGTATGAAAATGATCAGCTACTTCGCGGCCGTTGGGCACTTCAGTCGTTGAGTGAACAATTAAATAAATTTTCTATTTAGTTGAAAAAAATTCTTGGACCACTCTTCACTCAAGTATGTACGTCAATTAAAACGTTAGCAATAACCATATATGTTGTCATTGCAATGACGACTTTCATTTTTCATTCGATTTCATGATGGTATTTCTAAATTTTCGT
The DNA here is from genome assembly GCA_963169105.1 of Ceriagrion tenellum. Taxonomy (NCBI): domain Eukaryota; kingdom Metazoa; phylum Arthropoda; class Insecta; order Odonata; family Coenagrionidae; genus Ceriagrion; species Ceriagrion tenellum. The sequence goes on along the minus strand of OY720633.1, from coordinate 87,511,550 downwards.
CTCCGTTACAGCATTGCTAAGACTTGGGTTTACGGCGCAGAATACGAATTTAAGCGAATACCGCGTGTAAGTACGTGGTTTTTTATTCGGCATGATTCCTTGATATTTATTAGAAACCATCTTCATGATATGAAACGTATTGTTATCGCGTTTAGGAGAAAATCAGGATACATTTCATGGAATGATTTCGAAATATATATCAAATGCCACAAGACCACGCATAAAATTGGCATTTAAATTCCAAGACCAAATCGATAACATTAATTTTTTCGCTTTCGTCAATAAATATCACTTTTAAGTACGGATTCACGGATTTAATATGTCATGAAAATCTGTATGTAAACGCAAAATTCGCTCCAAACCACCCTTAAATTTTCCATTATTTCCGCGCGAACTTTCGAAACCCATTTTAAGTACGCATTCACGGATTTAATACGTCATGAAAATCTGTATGAAAACGAAAAATTCGCTCCAAACCACCCTTAAATTTTCCATTATTTCCGCGCGAACTTTCGAAACCCATTTTAAGTACGTATTCACGGATTTAATACGTCATGAAAATCTGTATGTAAACGAAAAAATCGCTCCAAACCACCCTTAAATTTTCCATTATTTCCGCGCGAACTTTCGAAACCCATTTTAAGTACGCATTCACGGATTTAATACGTCATGAAAATCTGTATGAAAACGAAAAATTCGCTCCAAACCACCCTTAAATTTTCCATTATTTCCGCGCGAACTTTCGAAACCCATTTTAAGTACGTATTCACGGATTTAATACGTCATGAAAATCTGTATGTAAACGAAAAAATCGCTCCAAACCACCCTTAAATTTTCCATTATTTCCGCGCGAACTTTCGAAACCCATTTTAAGTACGTATTCACGGATTTAATACGCCATGAAAATCTGTATGTAAACGAAAAAATCGCTCCAAACCACCCTTAAATTTTCCATTATTCCCGCGCGAACTTTCGAAACCCATTTTAAGTACGCATTCATGGATTTAATACGTCATGAAAATCTGTATGTAAACGAAAAAATCGCTCCAAACCACCCTTAAATTTTCCATTATTTCCGCGCGAACTTTCGAAACCCATTTTAAGTACGTATTCACGGATTTAATACGCCATGAAAATCTGTATGTAAACGAAAAAATCGCTCCAAACCACCCTTAAATTTTCCATTATTTCCGCGCGAACTTTCGAAACCGAGTTTAAGTACGTATTCACGGATTTAATATGTCATGAAAATCTGTATGTAAACGAAAAAATCGCTCCAGACCACCCTTAAATTTTCCATTATTTCCGCGCGAACTTTTGAAACCCATTTTAAGTACGCATTCACGGATTTAATACGTCATGAAAATCTGTATGAAAACGAAAAAATCGCTCAAACCACCCTTAAATTTTCCATTATTTCCGCGCGAACTTTTGAAACCCATTTTAAGTACGTATTCACGGATTTAATACGTCATGAAAATCTGTATGAAAACGAAAAATTCGCTCCAAACCACCCTTAAATTTTCCATTATTTCCGCGCAAACTTTCGAAACCCATTTTAAGTACGCATTCACGGATTTAATACGTCATGAAAATCTGTATGTAAACGCAAAATTCGCTCCAAACCATCCTTAAATTTTCCATTTATTCCGCGCGAACTTTCGAAACCCATTTTAAGTACGCATTCACGGATTTAATATGTCATGAAAATCTGTATGTAAACGAAAAAATCGCTCCAGACCACCCTTAAATTTTCCATTATTTCCGCGCGAACTTTTGAAACCCATTTTAAGTACGCATTCACGGATTTAATACGTCACGAAAATCTGTATGTAAACGAAAAATTCGCTCCAAACCACCCTTAAATTTTCCATTATTTCCGCGCGAACTTTCGAAACCCATTTTAAGTACGCATTCACGGATTTAATACGTCATGAAAATCTGTATGAAAACGAAAAATTCGCTCCAAACCACCCTTAAATTTTCCATTATTTCCGCGCGAACTTTCGAAACCCATTTTAAGTACGCATTCACGGATTTAATACGTCATGAAAATCTGTATGAAAACGAAAAATTCGCTCCAAACCACCCTTAAATTTTCCATTATTTCCGCGCGAACTTTCGAAACCCATTTTAAGGACGCATTCACGGATTTAATACGTCATGAAAATCTGTATTAAAACGAAAAAATCGCTCCAAACCACCCTTAAATTTTCCATTATTTCCTCGCGAACTTTCGAAACCCATTTTAAGTACGTATTCACGGATTTAATATGTCATGAAAATCTGTATATAAACGAAAAATTCGCTCCAAACCACCCTTAAATTTTCCTTTATTTCCGCGCGAACTTTCGGAACCCAATCTGCTCCCCGAATACTTTTCGATTGTCCGTAAAGTTAAAAAAAAATATGACCCACTCCCCTCCCGTGTAGATTTCTGTTCTCAATTTGATTTTGTGCCTAATTTGTCTTTCTTTCGTCCCCATTTTGAATTTTCGCCCAGTTGGATTCTGTGCCTAATTCGAGTCGCGTACCCATTGGTTACCCGCTTATTTATCGAAAAACCTTCCTGCAAGACGTACTTGTGATTATCATTTCTTTGACCAAGAGTATAACCTGTTTCAAAATTAAGACGTTCTGTTGAATTGCTTTAAAATTTATTTCAAGTCAAGTTTCGAAAGAGATATTGAATCTACAATCTCGTGGTATACGTACTCACGTGAAGGTATCAGTTTGAGTCCTTGGCTGAGGTGGCGTTGACTTTGCACACATGGCAATATAGCTGGATTCCAGTGTGGATACCGGATGGAATAGTTCAACTGGATGTAACAAGCTTGAATTAGGGAGAATCTTTAGGCCTGATTCCAGCTTGAATATATGGCTGATTCTTACTTGATTCCATGAGCTAGAATATATCGCTGGGCTGGGATAATCATAGCCTAATTCCTACTTGAATATATGGCTAGCCTAAATCATACTGAATTCCATCTTGATTCATCTTAAAATCTCGCGGAATTCAAGTTTGACTTCAGGCTGAAATTCAGCTTGTCAAGCAAGATGCAGATGAATTTCAGCATGATTGCACTTACAATTTGGCGGGATTCAATATCGGTTTCTGCCAGAAATCCAGCTGGACAAGCAATATTCAGGTTATTTCCAGCTCGTTCAGCTTCAAATCTTGTGGTATTCAACCTCAATTTCTGCCTGAAATCCAGCTGGTTAAGCACGATTCAGCTAAATTCCCGCTTCATTCTGTAACGTCGTGCCTGCCTTTGTTTAATTCCATTTTTATTTATTTTAATTTTATTTATTTAATTTTCGTTCCTTATTTGGGTTTTGCTGGAATTAATTTATATGTTAATGTATGTTTATCTATGTTGATGTTTTATATTGTTTATTGTTTGTGTAAAAGGTTGCTATGTTGTTGATTAAAGGAAGGAAGGATTGTTAAAAAAAAGAACGTTGAAGTGGAGAGACGTTTATTAAAGTGGGGCAAAGCCAAATTAATATTCCAAGGGAATTTGTTATCATTTGAGAGATCCCGACGTCACAATTCAAGCCCCAACCTCTTATTGGATTCAAGTTCGATTTCTGCCTGAAATCCAGCCGGTCAAGCAAGATGCAGATGAAATCCGGCATGATTCAACTTAAGGTCTTTCGGGATTCAAGTTTAGTTTCAGCCTGAAATCCACCTAGCCAAGCAAGATTCACCTGAGTTCCAGCTTGATTCAACTTAAGGTCTTTCGGGATTCAAGTTTAGTTTCAGCCTGAAATCCAGCTGGTCAAGCAAGATTCACCTGAGTTCCAGCTTGATTCAACTTAAGGTCTTTCGGGATTCAAGTTTAGTTTCAGCCTGAAATCCACCTAGCCAAGCAAGATTCACCTGAGTTCCAGCTTGATTCAACTTAAGGTCTTTCGGGATTCAAGTTTAGTTTCAGCCTGAAATCCACCTAGCCAAGCAAGATTCACCTGAGTTCCAGCTTGATTCAACTTAAGGTCTTTCGGGATTCAAGTTTAGTTTCAGCCTGAAATCCAGCTGGTCAAGCAAGATTTACCTGAGTTCCAGCTTGATTCATCTTAAGGTCTTTCGGGATTCAAGTTTAGTTTCAGCCTGAAATCCAGCTGGTCAAGCAAGATTCACCTGAGTTCCAGATTGATTCAACTTAAGGTCTTTCGGGATTCAAGTTTAGTTTCAGCCTGAAATCCAGCTGGTCAAGCAAGATTTACCTGAGTTCCAGATTGATTCATCTTAAGGTCTTTCGGGATTCAAGTTTAGTTTCAGCCTGAAATCCAGCTGGTCAAGCAAGATTCACCTGAGTTCCAGCTTGATTCAACTTAAGGTCTTTCGGGATTCAAGTTTAGTTTCAGCCTGAAATCCACCTAGCCAAGCAAGATTCACCTGAGTTCCAGCTTGATTCAACTTAAGGTCTTTCGGGATTCAAGTTTAGTTTCAGCCTGAAATCCAGCTGGTCAAGCAAGATTCACCTGAGTTCCAGCTTGATTCAACTTAAGGTCTTTCGGGATTCAAGTTTAGTTTCAGCCTGAAATCCAGCTGGTCAAGCAAGATTTACCTGAGTTCCAGCTTGATTCAACTTAAGGTCTTTCGGGATTCAAGTTTAGTTTCAGCCTGAAATCCAGCTGGTCAAGCAAGATTCACCTGAGTTCCAGCTTGATTCAACTTAAGGTCTTTCGGGATTCAAGTTTAGTTTCAGCCTGAAATCCAGCTGGTCAAGCAAGATTCACCTGAGTTCCAGCTTGATTCAACTTAAGGTCTTTCGGGATTCAAGTTTAGTTTCAGCCTGAAATCCAGCTGGTCAAGCAAGATTTACCTGAGTTCCAGCTTGATTCAACTTAAGGTCTTTCGGGATTCAAGTTTAGTTTCAGCCTGAAATCCAGCTGGTCAAGCAAGATTCACCTGAGTTCCAGATTGATTCAACTTAAGGTCTTTCGGGATTCAAGTTTAGTTTCAGCCTGAAATCCAGCTGGTCAAGCAAGATTTACCTGAGTTCCAGATTGATTCATCTTAAGGTCTTTCGGGATTCAAGTTTAGTTTCAGCCTGAAATCCAGCTGGTCAAGCAAGATTCACCTGAGTTCCAGATTGATTCAACTTAAGGTCTTTCGGGATTCAAGTTTAGTTTCAGCCTGAAATCCAGCTGGTCAAGCAAGATTCACCTGAGTTCCAGATTGATTCAATTCAAGATCTTGCGGGATTCAAGTTTAGTTTCAGCCTAAAATCCAGCTAGTCAAGCAAGCATGGAACGTTTCCTTAAAGTCAAGCTTAATTTTTGTTGGACTCTAGCCTGTAATCCATCTTGTATCCTACTGGAATCTGTCCCAAATCCAGCTCCTACACTTGATAGGTCCAGTCGGAATTCCGCTCGCATACTGGAGGATACAAGCTAGAGTCCAGTAGGATTCTAGCTTCATTGGCCATCTGGGTATACGCTCTGAATTCTCTCCAGATCAAAATTATCTGTCCCAAATCCAGCTCCTACACTTGATAGGTACAGTCGGAATTCCGCTCGCATACTGGAGGATACAAGTTGGAGTCCAGTTGGATTCTAGCTTCATTGGCCATCTGGGTATACGCTCTGAATTCTCTCCAGATCAAAATTATTTTGAGTGCTGTTTTAAAAAAAATTGTCCTTGGAAGATTCATAGCATAAATGCACATTTTCTTACTTAATTTTGACTCTGTGAAATTGTTACTTGAAATAAAGCGAGTCTAATTTTCTTCTCCTTTTGCAGCTATGCTTTGAGGTACGCTATACTATCCATATTGGTGGGATTCACGTCTCTGGCCCCGGAATATTTTCTCCTGGCCTCCATACCTATCGCATTGTCTGGAGGTTTGGTCTCAACTTTCACCTCTCTCACGTGCATCGTGGGAGATGAGACAGAGGGAGATGGACCAACGAGGACACTCCGACTGGGTCTCCTGCAAGCATTCTTCATCGTAGGCATTTTGCCCGGCTCATTGTTGTCACCTTATATTCTGAGCGCTCTGGGTTACCATGGAGTCTTTGCAGTGAGCGGAGTTGCTTTGTTGCTGGCTCTCATAATGACTCTTTACACGGTGAAGGATAGACCACCACCCGTCACAAGTGCCGAGGACAAAGGTTCGTACAGAATTTTGGGATCCGGGAATATTCAACTGGAGCTCTATGTCTGGATAAATTAACGTTCTTCTTAATCGCTATTCTGGTACACAAAATCAATGAAGTTTTCCCTCCAGGAGCGTTCCATGTGTATTTACTTCAGGAATGTGATCTTGTTCGGGATTATATGTTTCTTACAGATAGGGATGAATAGCATATTCTCCATGAGTGTAAAGTTTCGGATCGGATTTGGTGCGGAATTAATTCATAACAATTAAGATTCGGACCTGAATAGGAGGGTATTTATCCGTTATTGTAAAGCTCTGGACCGAAATAGGAGCGTAATTAGTCGGAATATGCGCGATATTTTCCGTTATTTTAAAGTATCGGACCGGAATAGGCACGAAACTATCAGTTATTGCATAGTTCCGGACCAGAATAGGAATTAAATTATCGGTTATCATAGGTTTGTGGCCAGAATAGGAAATTATGTTATTTCGTAATTTCGGATCAGAATAGGAGGAAAATTAGCATTCATTGTTTAGTTTCGGACCTGACTGTAAGTGAAATCATCAGTTATTATATTACTTCGGACCGGAATAGGAGTGAAATTATTCCTTATCGCAAAGTTTAGGAATGGAGTTCGAGTGAAGTTAGTTAAAGTATCGGACCGGAATAGATGCGATATTATCAGTTATTGTATAGTTTTGGACCAGAATAGGAATGAAATTATCGGTTATTATAGGTTTCGGGCCAGAATAGGAAATTATGCTTGTCACAATCGGCCCGCATCTCAGATCGATCCCACCAGCCCGTTGCGTTTACCATACCAAGCTGATCCGAACTGATTGATCTGAAATAGATTGGTAAACGTTCATTAAACTTAATAACATACCTTCACGATAAATTTCTGAGATGGCGCTCAAAAGTGCGACATTGCAGCGGCAGATAATGTTGCTGAAAGGCAGCACCCATTCCAATTACTGGTGTACATCGCTGGGAGAGAGCAGTTGCCATTTGAAGGAAGAACTACTGATCTGCCACATGGCGTGCAAGTTTTCTTCCAAGTATCCAAATTCGCTCCATTGGCAACCCGAAATTCCTTCTCTTGTGTGCTCTCCTCGTATTACTTTTCCGCTTCCGTTTCAAATAAATGATTCTGACTGGCGTCGCTATACAGATACTAATTCTCCATTCTGAACGAATAAGCTCATTTCTATAAATTTCCACCTAACTGGGATGCTCATTCCAAACTCTTGGTCCAGAACCTGAGAGCATAACGCTGCTTGAAGTCGCTCGGCTTCAGAGATAATTAGTTCCTATTTTAATAGACACAATGCTCTCGTCCGATTCCCTGCTTTGAATTACATCTTTTATGCCTACAAGTATAGACGTGGGATTTCAGTACTTCACATGCATATGAGAATTTACTGCAGTGTATTAGTATTGTTTTTATTAATTCTTTCAGATGCGACACAGACTGTGGGCTTGGTGAAAGAAATGTTTCAAACGGTATTCAAGGAGCGGCCCAATGGAGGAAGGTCATGCATTATTCTCTGTGTAATTGCACTTGCATCAAGTATTATTACATATGAAGGTGAGAGTTATTATCCACTTAACTCATTAATTTCATGTACCCCTGGAAGATTCAGCTGTTTGGTCCATAAGTTATCAAATGATGATTTATAAATTATTTACCCAAGGATTGAAGGGCTATTTATTTGGGATGGGCAGATCCAGGTTTTTTTTTTAATCCAAATCCGGATCCTTCATTTCGGATCTCGGATCTCAGTTCTTATTTTCGGATCCTTGGATGTATTCAAGGGTATATACAATTCACAAATGATAATAGAATTTAAGCCTTGGAGACTTTATTGAAAATAAAAAACATCAAGTTTAAAAATGTTAAACTTAAATATTAAATATATATAATGTCGATGCCACAATAATACTAATCCTTGATTGTTGTCACGTTTATACAATGACTGTTGTCATACCACATCTTGAGATTTGATTCTTGAGAATAATGAGATGGATAATAAAGGGTTAATTTGATTTACATTCAGCAAAAGCCGGTTGTTGAATGAAGTACATCAACAGCATTCTATTTGTTCGGCAGAAAGCCGCTGATAGCTGACGACAGCCGGCACTTCAATCGCTTAAAACTCTCTGATGCCCATCTGATTTACTGTAGTATTTGGATCCGATATCAGTATCTCATCCCATGTAAAGATCTGCAGATCTTTGGATCCGCAGATCTGATCCGACCATCCCTAGTATTTATATGTTCCTGGAATCATCTTCGAAATTATGTTCCCAGTTGGAGTTAGAGTATGAAAAAGTAGTAGAGCTGCATATTTTTATCATCTGTGTTCTTTAACTTTTTAGAATGAACATCCATCCATCAATCATTCTCATCGTTTGCTGATGAAAACTTCCACATTTTATAGTAGTGATACCTATTTCAATTTTGTTTTGTGATATAAATTCATTGATAGCATCCTTCTTTTAAAAGTGTAACATTCAGTAAGCGTACTTTATTATGATACAAAGGCTATTTATGTGTGTGTTATTGCATCTGTTTTCATTGATTTCTCACTGAGTTTTACTTCATTGTGAGTGGTGGTACCATACCCTCTTCATTTTTCTAATGTGACATTGAAATCCTCTCCCATTTAGTGCCAATAGTTGGGCCAAAGTTGAGAAAAAGCAGTGGGGGAAGTTAGGGTAACCCTCTCCCACCTTTGTTGAAAGAACATTTCTCCCTTTTGCCAACCATTCCCCAATAGTGTTGGGCATGTTGGCCCCACATTTCCATAACCATACCTCTACTATTGGTCCCACCATTCCTCAACCTTTATCCAATAATTGCTCCGACTGTCATCCAACTGTCATTAATAATTAATTGCCACCATTGTCTTAAGAGTTTATACTTGAAACATGTAACTTTTTAAAAAGCACAATGCACATCAACCAAATATTGACACTTATGCTGCCCTATGAAGCCGAAAAACAGTAACTGACAAAATTATTCATTTTCAGTTTAGAGTTGATTTTTTTAATTTTCCACCATGAGAATTTCAAAAAAACTAAACAAAAAACCAAATGTGTAGTGGTTTTCCAGATCTCACGTTCTGGTTTCACCATATCTACAGTATAAAAGTCAGTTTTGTTGGCCAGATAACAGTAACTACAAGTATTTCTCCCAAAGAATCTCATTACTTTTGTTCCCTTATGATTTATCTTCATACCATATTTCCCGCATTTGAATCTAAGCATCAACTAATACTTGTAGTCTGTTCAAAAATGGACTAGATGAAGACTTGGAGATGAAAACTTTAGCATGCAATGAGTCAGAACCAACAATGATGCGATCTTTTAGCTTAGCTGGGCAGAATGGAAATGCATTCAAGGAACTAGGTGAACTCACATAATATTTCTTCTTGTATAATTTAATAAACATTACGAATAATAAGAATTGGTACATTGCATAATTAAATGCTCAAAACCATAATGCTTCAAAACCATAATAATAGGTCCAAAGAGGATGTCTACTTTGTTCATTGTGCTTTCATGTTTCCCAAATATACTAAAAAATTCTCAAGTGTGTCATCATTTTAATGGCATACTGAAGTGAATGGGATTTTCTAATTGTTGTATCCCTTAAGTTATACTGCAATCACTACTCCATTAAGTTGTGGTTTGCCTACATACAAGGGATGATTGGCCAACAAAGGGCCCACTTTAAGGTCCTTGGGGCCTTTGAGGCCATTTTATATAGTCTTTGAACGTCCCAATACTCAAATAGCCAAGGAAAAAATCTCAAATAATTCATCCACCTGTTTTCCAGTGAAAACCAGACTGAGAATGTAACAGATGGATAAAATGCTACTATTATATAGATTGTAAAAATTTCTTATCAGTGACTCTCATCAACTGTGGTACAGTTTCCCAGTATTGCCCTATTTGTCAAAATGTAATCGTAAATGTCACGCTCTTGTTTTTTCCCAATGTTGGCCCAGCGGTGAAGGAAATAACTTACCTGTTTCCCAACCATGGCCCAAACACATTGTAGTCACATCTGGGCAACATAGAAACAAGTACTTGGAGTCTAATTTTCATGGAAAAAGAGACTATTGTGAGAAATTACTGATGAAATCTTTTAAACTCAACTTTCTGTAAACAACATGATTGGTTTAGACATTGGTCAAAATATATGCAGATCCTGATTCATCTTGTTGTCAAATGAATGAGTGCCTGAAAATTTTGTGCTTAGCTTTGAAATCATGACACATTGGTACCATAGTCTGATTTAAGCACATTGCTTTTCCTTCAGGGGAAATGAGCCTCGGGTTTCTGTATGTGAGGGAAAAATTTGGATGGAGAATTAAGGAGTTTACGCTCTACCTAAGTGCCTCAATTGCTTTATACCTGTTTGGTAAGTACAAATGTATGTTGTTATCATGTATTTTACTGGGATCCTTATGAGCAATGGGAATATTTGAATTTTGATCTGTGATTGAGATCTTACAACATGTTCATGTTGTCACAATTTTTTCATTTTGTTTTATTTTTTCAAACCTGTTAACAAACTGACATATTTTTACGTACATTATACTATTTATATATAGTATTTATATTAACATTATACAACACTTGTAAATGATTAGTAATGTATGGATGTGAATCTTGAGAAATATTTATTTTACTTCATACTTAAAGTGTGAAAATTGTTAATTTTCTTAGTACTTATTCCTCATATGGAAAGATTGGATATCAAAGAAATTATAAATTAATATTCCTCGATGTTATTTACTCTTATAGGAACTGTGTTTGGAGTTGTTGTGTTAAGCAATAAATTGAAAATTCCTGATGCCACCCTTACGGCCGGTGTTTACCTGACCAAAGTCATTTCCTCTATTGTGAGAGCTTTTGCCTCGGAGCCCTGGATGATGTACCTCAGTAAGTTTACATTTTTCTGGAAAAATGTTATCTAATGTTACCACTTAATTTAATTACAAATTTGATTTGGTTGATTTGATGAGGCATGCCATAAGAAATTTTAACCCTGGTAAAAATGAGTTGTTCATGAACAGTTCCAGAAGTGTTACATTGTCCGTTCATGAGGCATTCCTGAAGCATTTCTGAAGTATGCCTGGACTGTAAACTGACCCAAATGAACCGTTATCTACCCTTCAGTTCATCTGCTTGTGAAACATTCACAAAGCATTCAGGAAGTATTCTAGGGATACCTTTCCAAAACAGCTATGAAGCAGTCCTAAATCATGCCTTACATTTCCAAAACAACACATAATCGTGCATTAAACATTCCTGGACAATTCTGGGTTGTGGATGTGTGGTTGAACTATTCTGTTCAGCAGCTGTTCGTGAACTGTTCATATAAACTGTACAGGAGCCGTGATATAAGTTGTTCATGAAGTGTTCATTTAAACCGTGCTTGAAGTACTCCTTTCAGAAGTTGCTCACAAGCCATTCATGGACTGCTGGCATAAACTCAGCACACAGTTACCTCATGTCTTCTGAACAGTCCACACCATTCAAAAAATATGTGCACAGCTCATGAACAGCTAGTGCACAGCTCCTAAACACTTCACCAGGGAATACTTCTGTGGCATTGATTTATATGTAATTGATTTAACCATTCCTTGGTACTCTTTTTAGATATTAGCACCTCAACCCTGCATTTAAATATTATAGTGTCAGTTAGCCATAACTGCTGACAGTACGGAATGGAAGTATTTTATGTTCCAATATGATTTTAGCTACTGCAGTTGTTTGTCGAAGAATAATGTAAATAGAATTAACTTGGAAAATCAATTTCTCTTGGTATTTTTCCTTACCTTAGTTTCATGGAGAGGATGATATAAAAATTTTATATCATCTATATATTTATTATTTTATAATAAAATTCAAAACTTTTGCTCCGTACCGCTACTTTGGTATTTAAGCTAGTGAAACTTTGCATTCACATACAATGAAAAGAGAACCCTTTATTGTTGGCATAATTATTTGGTCTCAGGCATAACTATTTGGTCTGTAATTGCTTTGAAACTAGTCTGTAACTGTTCTGAAAGATTAGTATCTGATCAGGAAGTGGTCTGTAACTGGGCTGAACTGGTCTGGATTTTTAAGATGTTTCAAATTCAGACCAATAAAGATCAGAACTTCCAGATCAGATATTAATCTTTCAGAGCAATTGTAGCCCAGTTTCAGAGCAGTTACCTACCAAAGATTCTTATCTGGGTTATCTCTTAACAGTTTTAAGGAGCTTAGAACAGTCTTCCTATTTTGTTTTCAGACTCGATTCACTTAATATTTTCAGGATTACCATTCTATGCATTTTTTCAACTTTCCTTAGATAATATTTGTCTTTCATTCATCATTGGCGTTCATTTTATTTTCAGGTAGTGTGATTGCCATATTTGGTGATATCTCTTCCCCTGTATCCCGCTCAATCTTGTCAAAAAATGCACCTCAAGAAGAATTAGGTGAGTGATTTCAAACGGTAATGCAAAAACCTCTAATGTAAGCCAATTGACTGTATCACTTGGTTGTGCATAATTTTTTGAGAAAGAAATCTGTGATGAAAATGCCTAATTATGTGCTGAACTGAAGTGGATTCTTCTCTTTTCATAATCAAGCACAGGCATTTTTTTCCAGTTTCCTTTGGCATCCTGTTGAATGAATGAGTTTTCCATTCATTATAATCCTTGTTACCCAGGGTGGCATGACTAAGTTGCTTTATATTTAATAGTCTGTTTTATCTCTATACTAGTCATGCCTTTGTTCAATTATGAGCAGTCACGAGTCATCTGTTGGATTATCTCTGTACGTTTTCAAATTCAATCTACTTTCCAATCATTGCATTGACAAATGATGTTGTACGAAGCTACTCACACAAGTGCTTATACATCAAGGGTTGAAATTTATCATGAAAGAATCATTTGATCATGAAAAAATTTATCATTCCAGTCAAATCAAATGATTTTTTCATGGCGAATTTCAATCCTTAGGGTCCAATCTGCTAATTAGTGGTCAGGTTTTGCATTTTTCAGGGAAGTTGGATTTATATCTGACATATCAATCTATGCATGTATGAATGAAACATACCAATTTGATCCTTATGGGAAAGTACAAAAGTATTAAAGGCGTTTAATGTAACCATACTGATAATTTGTATTGAAAGAATTTTTTAAATATGCAAATTGCAATCTTTTCAAAATTTCATTGTTCTGAATTTTCTGTCACTCCAGTAAATTCTCTGGCTAAAATGAATTGTCCCCACATCTCCATCTTTAATTTATTAGGTTTAATGCATCCATTTTGTGCATAATTCCCTCTTCATCAATTTCCCAAATTGATTTTCTGCAGGTAAAGTGTTTTCACTCACTGCCTCACTGGAAGCCTTGACTCCTTTGGCCTCATCGCCACTCTACACACTCCTGTACAACAAAACTTTGCACACTTTTCCTGGCGCCTACTTCATCTTATCAGCTGGAATATTTTTCTTTGATTTTGTTCTCCTTAGGTAAGCAATCTATTAAATTTGATATTTTGAATTAATTGATATTCAACTATAGATATAGACTTGGCCGAACCTTTTTATGAAGGCACTGATAATTGTGTCCGTTTGGTCATAATGAAAATATCCATTTAATATGTAGGTGATATAAACTCATCAGATTTTTATTTTTATCTCCTGAACAGCATTGTAGGTCTAATTCAACTGAAATACTCAAGAATACAGCATGTGCCTTTGCAAGCTGAAGCAGAATGTACCTGAATCATTAGCCTGTGAATACTGTCTTTGTATACAATTAGTCGTTGACTATTGTTATCACAGCCAAAGAGCCTTTAGGCTTGAAGCTGTTATTTATTTCTTAGTTTTTATTTTTTTAAGCTGTGACCTTTATAATTTGCTACCTGTGATTTTTTAATTAAGAAGTGCAATACATATTTTAGCAAAAAAATATCTATTTTTAGGGGGTATGATAGCCCATTTATCTCAGTAGAATTTTCTAATGCCTGGTTAATGCTTATTACTAATGATATATAAAAAATGCATAAGATGTTTCAAATCCCTGTGATTAGAGAGGGTATGAGAATCGTACAGAATGCAGAATCGTAGAATGTTTAGCAGGGCTATCAATAATCCTCAATCTCTTGGACATGTCCTCTTACTTTACTGACTATTGACTTTCTGGAAGGAAATAATACTCCATCATGGAATTTCAACTCTTCAAATTAAAATATATCTCATGGGTCCAAATCCCATCTTCATCATGGTTGTCGAATTTTTCTGAATGTTAACCCTTTGGCATCAGAACCTTGTTATGACAATTCCAGAATATTATGTGCATTTCACTCTTGTCAGGTATTCAGTTCTCTTTTATGGTGAGGAATGGCGTAGTTGTTTTTCACCCATCCTGGCCTGTGTAATCTCCAGCCTTCATCTCAATACCAACTACATTTTGACCATGTCCAAATATTTTTCTGCACTGTCATGGGCATAGCCAGGATTTGTGCTAGGGTGGGGTAGGGCAGCCATCCATAGCTGTATACATTTGCCTTGGGGGTATGGGGGCAGGACATCATCCTATCTGGCTCCGTATAACAGATTTGGTATGAAATGTCTTGTCAAATGAGCGGGGGGGAGGGAGGGCAGCTGCCACCCTCCCCACCTCCCCTTGGCTACTCCCATGTTCACTGTGCATTCGATAAATAATATTTGTAGCATATTGAAAAAAAAAATGGACTCAATCAGTTATTCATTATGTTTTGCTGCACATTCACGAGGTTTAAACAGGACTTTACAATTGATAATTGCTAAGTTATGAATAACTTTGATGTATAATTTTCTAAATACTCTGGACCTTTTGTATATGTTATTTGCTTTGTTCAAGATGCTGAATAGTTATATTATAATGGTCCCTCCCCACAACTTTTTAAATGGTATTCATTGAGTTTGCGTGACTGGCAAAAACACAAGAAACAGCAAAAAAAAGAAAACTCAAAGGATTTTGATATTCTGGTGGCTCAACCTCTTCAGAATATTAGACATATTCTTAGAATTCTCACAGAATATTAGACATAGAATAGTCATATTCTTCAGAATATTAAGATAATGCTACTCCGTCTATTACCTGAGCCTTTGTCCACAACTGCCGTCAGTCTGCCTATTCCTTCCAGATTTGTCATTTTCGTGTTTGCACCATATTCACAGTGGTTTACGATATCATGTTTTTTTATGGAAAGCTATTCTCCAAAGTCTTCATTTTTTATCTTAATGTTATGTCCAGAGAAAGAGAATTGGTAGCCTTTGGCTGATGGAAAGTAAACATTTTTTTTAACAACTTAAATTCACAAAAACAGAGGGATATTATTTGTGAAACGTGTCATAATTCGCTTCACGCATTGAATGGATTGGAGAGTGATTGTTGCATGAGGAGTTAACTATGATGTATAATTTTTTAAATATGTACTCTGGACTTTTTGTACGTGTAATTTCCTTTGCTCAAGATGCTGAATTGTTATATTATAATTTAACTTCAGTTTTAGTGAACAATAGCACATCAACTGGAAGATTCTTCAAGTCCAGCACAGCTATACCTACAACTGCCAGAGTTGCATTATTCATTCGTCCTCATTTTTATCATCATTCGATTCGAAATATTTACTATGAATTTTGAATAATTAAATGTATCTTAATCCTTCTTTGATAAATGATTCTGCCTTATATTAGGCAATCAAGGATGTTTGAGCGAAATATCATCTCGTCTAGAAATCAATGAATTTGGTCTCATTTTAAAGGAAAATATCTCACCCTTCCAAAGATACCAATATATCAGCGCCCTACTGGACTACTTTCCGAGACATTTGCCAAAAATGCCAGCCCTTCTGTGGGGGAAATGGTTCATGTTTGCACTCCTGAAAGACCTTATTTAAAAACTACAGAAATTACAACGCCTGGATTTTGTCAAAAAAATCAACTGGTTACTTTTTATGCTTTGTCGATTATTTTAGAAAGCACTTAATCACAAAGTCTCCACAGTATTTTTTTAATCACAAAAAATCATTTCCTTATGAAGGAGTTTTAACTGTACCATCTGAAAAAAATGAGTCAAATTAAAGACTTATGTAGATATTTTTTTTAATACTTAGAATTTCAGTCTCATAAAAGTATATTATTGTGCCATTAATAATTAAATATTCAATTCATGCTTCCCACAGCTGCTGAAATTGAAACGTTTACTCTGAATATAGTCTCTATTATGACTAGGGAACTATCTCGCTCAAACTTCCTTAATACTCATTCCATGTGGATGGTAAGTTTCACCACAATGTGTTAGAATGCATTTTGCTACACCAATAAATCTATGCAAAGTTCTTGATATTTTATTCCAATGTGGATACTACCCAGCTACTAGGCATGGTGTATTTGGGGCTGCTCTTTAGGTGGTCGGAGTGATTTTATTTCATGTACAGATTTGCGTGAAATGTTGCAAACATGTACTTTGTTATATTCTTTGATGGAAGCAAAAAAAGTTGCATGTTACTTTTTTGGTTTATTTGTTCTATTATGCAACTTTAATATTTAGCCATATGATACATATATTTTGAATTTATTCCATGATATATGCAGAGATTTTCTCCTGAGCACCAAAACTCACGTTTCACATGATTTAGATGGCTCCGAAATAAATATCAAGGTATCATGCTGGATACAAAACAGGTTTTCACGTACAACGTTGGCTTATTTTTCAAATTTCTCACGGTTAACTCAATTTATGACAAAACTTTGATTGAAACAAAAGTTTTAATATATGACTTTTGCATCATTCATCATGACTATGTGTGTGGCTATTTCCACAGTGTGGCTATTTCCATAGATGTACTTAATTTAAGCATGGTCCAAGATTTTTTTTCAAGGCACTTGAAAAATTATTAAAAAAGTGCCCTAAACGACTCAAGATTTGTGCTCCAACCATCTAAAGAAACGAAAGAAATGGGGTCTCTGGTGATTGGGGCATGAAGTTATGCTATATGTTATAACCATTTTGATAAGATGGCAAAATTAATATAAATCGATTTATCAATCATTTAATTAATTATAAAAAAGTCAATTAATCTTTCAATTAATTGGTTACTAATTATCAAATGATTAATCAGTTATTTGAAAGATAAAAATGGATTATTTCCACTGAATGATTGATTGTTGCCATGTCTAGCTTTTATAGCCTTATGTAAGACATGTTCATGTTTCCATTATCTACCACCTAAAGCCTGCTGGAACCCCTTGGGACCCTTGCTGGCCCTAAGCCCAGGTGCGGTCCCAAGCGGTGCGGTGCAGCCCCTCTGCTACTCCGCTAATGCTACTCACTCATTGGCTTTTTTCACCATACATTGGACTCTTGTACATTGCAACAAGTACTTATTTTCCATGGTGCTGACCTTTAATTCCACAAATGTGATTATTTGGGGTGCTGAAAGACCAGAAGGATTCTACCTACTATCTCAATTTTTTTATTATTTTTTCAAATTCAACTTAATAAACTGTCTACTGGTCCGAAATAATACCCAGCCAGCACAGCAGATATTCCTTACAGAAACCAAAGGGAAAAAATGGGGAACATATATCGCTAGAGAAATTACAGGGTAAGAATTTCCCTAACTTTTCGGTACGCAGAGAGCCCATATAACTTGGATCTAATGCTGACAATGTAGTGAATATACTATTAAATGATATTCGGAGGACTTACGCAGTTTGATAGATGATTGATATTTTGTTCCACCACACAAGGAACAGATTTTAACATAGGTACTATCAAGCATTTGAAATTCTTAAGGTGGACCTCGGTGCGCGAAAGGTTGTTAATGTGTGACTACTGCTACTTCAATTTTAAGGACCTTGGTCCCTTAACGCTATTGCTGAATCACACATTTTACGTTGATTTTAGAACAACTTTATAGCACAATTCAGCTGCATTTTTAAGAGGCAAGTCTTAGGGGACGAGACATCCCCGCATTCCCTCTTTGAGACGTTCCCTGTCTTCTAAAACCGGAAGACATTCGCGAGAAGCCTATCGAAGTAATCGATTTCGAAATCATCGAAATGCCCTTCCGAAAACCAACCAACCAGGAAACAAGCCAGTCTTTTGTTATCGTGCTGTCAGAGTGGAAGTGGTGGAAGCTGTAGAAGTGACCTAAGTATCCTGTAATACTATAGTAATATATTTCATGAATACAGCAAATAACCTTCCAACAATCGTGATGTAGATTAGTCTTTTTGATGCATTTATTTTCGGCGCAGAAAGTATGTGACCCTGAGTTTGAGACCTACCATTCAGAGAACCCTTTGGTCGATTTTTATGAGAAGGATATTTGCAGATAGCGTACTATTATCCGAGTTCATTTATGCACAAGCAAACGATTTTCGACTCAATTTCAAGTGACATTTTGGTCTAAGAAGAAAAAAAAAAGTCCTTTTTCATTCTCCGAGACGAAAAGCACAACTTTTTGGGAATTAACTACGCAAATACTGTGAGTTCATTGGCCGTCAAACCTTTTCCAATTTAATAATCCTCCAACGCCATTATTTTTTTATCTCGAATGTTAAGAATTCTAATTTATTTTTATTTTCAATGCTGACTTTATTTTCGCGTTTAACTGCGTTCTCACAGCTTGTAGAGGGAACCGCACGTTGCACCATTGGCTTCGTCATGAGTTCAAGACTATCATTCTGGTGAGTTTAAACGTGAAAGTACGTGACACAGGTCCATCGATAAACATTCTCTCCCATCCGTAAATGTTGCTATTTTTAAACTAAAATCGGAGGAAGTGATGTGCACGCAATACAATCTTTTGTTGACGAGATTCTAACTCATCTTAAAAATGGCGGATGAAAGAAGGAGCTACATTCCGGAAACGTGATTTTTAAGTCATCTAATGCGCATGCACCCGGATGCATGCTAACCCCGATTTTCACTGAGTGCTATCGGGCTGACGCACAAATTTTTCAATTTTACGCTATTTTCCATCAACTTACTTACTTACTATAAATCAGTATAAACTTACTTGATAAATTCGAATTTTCCTTATTTATAATTTTTATTTATGTAAATTAATAATAACCGCATTCCCGGTAAAAATATTGTAAAATCTAGCACAATCCATAGCAATAAGTAGCCATTATATGTATCAAAAGTTACTTACCTTAAATTTCAATCAGATGGTGGATATTTTGGCCATTAATCAACTAATTAGTCCATTCAGTCATGCTATTCAAAGGAAAGTGTGGAAAGATCAGGGATGGTCAAGATGGTTGTTATTTTGGTTGTCAGGCTACAGTTTGATGACGTAATTATTGGTTACGTTTGAAATTGAAATTAAAGTAAAATATAATTGGCATTGGGGCATTGTTAATTTCGAAGCCCAGTCGAGAAAGCGACAATGCTTCTGCTCTGTTTTGATTTCCCCTGCCCCGTTTATCCCCTTTTTTTTAACCTTTCCGTTTTAACCAACCCTCTCCACCTTCCGGAGATCCCCCCTCATACTTAGATATCGTCAGTTAAGTCCGCTTTACACGGTTCATTTGTTGTACAAACAAATGTATCATAAAATTGAATGTATGTACATGAAATTGAATGGAATTAGAGCAGGTACTATTTCCCGTTCAGTTATTTGGACAGTCATACAATTTTCCGCTTCACACGGTCACATATCCTTCGTGAAAGAGTCATGAATTCCTTTGTACAATAAAATTTATTGTGCAAAGCGGCCTTCAGACTATTCCCTAAGGAATTCTTCCTCTAGCATTACTGATAAGATTGTTGTCACTTGCGATACTGCTGTGTTTTTATCGTCAAACAAATCGTTTCCTACCCCGGAGATTATAGGAATCGATATTTTATTTAAAAATCTCGATTATGCTGAAAAAAAATTGAAATTAACGTGCCTCGACTGCAGGAATTCTCGATCAATTAGGACGGGGGACATTCTCTTGAAATAAAGAATCGATCTAAAATAAGCCAGAGCGACGTTTACATCTTCGAAGGTTTGCTTTACGGAGAATTATTGAAGCCTGTCATTCAGAAAGTTGCATTTTTTAATGCTATGTCTTTTCGACTTTACCGCACGGCTTAGAGGCCTGGACGAAGGAGAAGATCCGAGGCTTAGCAATGAGGCTTTGCAATGAGGCGCATTTTAAGGATCTCCCGGGTGGATCATGTGACAAATGTAGAAGTCCTTCGTGGAATGGGTTATCACCTCGAAATGATATTGCCAGTCAAACAGAGTATATCACGATCATCATCATTGGTCGTTCAATCCTAAGATTGGTTGAATGCAGCCCTCCACCCTTCCCTATTTAATGTTAGTTCCCTTACCTCCTGGTATCTCTTTCTATGTACTTTCCTCTTTATTTGATCCGTAGACTTGTTCCCGGGTTTTCCTCTGGGGACTTTTTCTCTATTTTGCCTTCGATTATGTTCTGCAGAAACCCATTGTGCCTCAGGGTGTGTCCAATCCATTTGGTTCTTCTTTTCTGTATGGTGTTCCATATGGTTCTTTCCTCTTTCACTGTTCTGCTCACTTTATCATTTCTTATTCGCGATCACGACATCTTGGGCATATTAAGAGGCTCTAGGATGAATATCAAATTAGCCATACAATGAAAGGCTGTGGAAAAACGAGGCCATGGTAAAGAAGGAATATCCTGGCTTGCCAGTCTGAGGAATTAATTCGGTTTCATTCTTCCGGAACGAATCAATGAAATCAGACATCGCCATGACATTAGAAAATGTCCGGAGCTGTTAAGGAAAGGACGTTGAAGATCAAATGGATGAACAACATAAGAAATTATGAAGTGTACAGAAGAGTAGAAGAGGAAAGGACCAGATGGAACACCATACGGAAAATAAGAACCAAATGGATTGGACACACCCTGAGGCACAGTTGGTTTATGGAGAACAAGATTGAAGGCAAAATAAGAGGGAAAAGTCCTCAGAAGAAGACCCAGGAATAAGTTAATGGACCAAATAAAAAGGAAAGTACATAGGAAGAGATACCAGGAGGTAAGGGAACTAGCATTAGGTAGGGAAGGGTGGAGGACTGTAGTCAGCCAATCTTAGGATTGAAAGACCAGTATCGAAAACGGAACCGTTAATGCACAAGAGGTTGATATGAGGTGACTTCCTCGCCTACAATCCCCTGAGTCATGGATTCGAATCCTGCCTGGGTGGTTTTACACCATCCAGAGCATGAATGTTATCGTCTAAATATGTTCCTCTATCGGGATAGGGAATGGTTCCTCTATCGGGAAAATAATGAAGCCAACTCCTCGCGACAATATTATAAATATAATTTCATTTATTTTTACGGTAACATAAAAGTATAATTATAAAAATACAAATCATATCACAAATACATTTTATACAACATATTGGCTCCAAAAGTGACAGCCAAATAGAAGCGACCGACTGCGTCGACTGCTCTACATAAACCCAGCCAAAAGAAGTGGTCGCATCTCCGCCCTGAAGATGCCTCATGGACATTTGTAGCCAGAAAAACAACGACGCGGCCGAATCTCGGAAGAAGAAATTGAACGAATATCTGCTCTCCGCGGAAACCTTCGACAGAAAGTCATATCACAGTCATATAGGAGATTAGGCTATTAATGTGGATGACGATAATAAAAGGTACTTTACCATGACCACTGAATCATTGTTCGCCCGCAACACAAAATCCGTAGAGAAGAAAGACCTAATTTGACAAACCATTCGTTGAATCTTCTCTGGAGAGGAGTGGCTGTCGTTCTGGTCTCGAGTACCATTTTTGTGTTGAGTAAATCATGCTGTAACACAATTAGAAAGAAAAATAATTTTTGTGACCACATGAAGATGGGATCTCTTGGTAGACATTCCTATACGTAATTATTAGAAACAGTTACATATAGTTACTGTGACTATATGATAATTCATGACAGGTCAGTCAATGATTCAGTAATACATAGCATGTTAAAATGCTTTGTTATGAGCAACTAATGAGATGACATTACAGCGTTTTCTCCGATGACTGAATAATAATGATGCTCAAATCAATTGATTTTGGCGTTACGTTGCCGAACAACGAGTGTCTGTCTGAACATGTAGTCAGACAAACTGTTTGTCTTGAACATGACACAATAGACGTCCACACCGGTAGTCAGCATTAATACATAGTGGAACTGTATACTGTTTTTATTATGAGTTATTCAATGATAATGCTATTTATTAATCTCGAGGAATCATAACTGTGCGTCAAATCATAAATATGAAGCAGCAAGTGGGATAGTATAAAACATATAGAAAAAATACCAATAATTTTACCCGAAATCCTTGAGGATCTTTAGGTCAAGTTACTTGGCTTCCTATGAAAAACATACTCACCCGCTAAGAATCATATCAAATGAAAACATGATGGCAGAAAGCAAGAAGAACGCCCCAGGAAAAGATTGGAGCGTGTTGCTGAACACATAGGTGTACAGAGGCTGCGATGCCAGCGGAACTAACGCTTCTAATGATGCGGTCAACGTAAAAATTTTACCTGTGGAAAAAATCGGAAACATGAAATCAGTTTCACTTCCTCGTGAAAGAAACTTTAAATAATAATTAGAAGAGGATAACTTAATTGTAACCTCTATATTACTACGGTGAACCACTGCAAAAAGAATTGGCTGTATTGCCTCGAAAATGTTGTATCGCTCACCCGTTTCAATATACTCATGGTGTTTAAACATAAATAACGGTGAATCTCAAGTATCGACCTCTCAGCTTTAGAGAAATCAATATTAATAAAAATATTGCTTCCAATATTTTGATGCATATTTTAGTCAATATTTCACAGATATGTTGATAAACGTCAAAAAAATATTTTCCTAAATATTTATACGTTTCATGGTCGGTTGCAAGAAAATTTAGCCATGGAATCAATAGTTTTGAGATTCATGAAGTAATAGATCTCGTAAATGTATTTGGGTTGCGGGAACACATCCACTAGTTACTTAACTTATATACCAATAGTTAATAGCTTTGAATGTTTAAGCTAATCTTTCACCGCCGGATAAAATTTACGAAAGCATAGCGTATGAATAATTACTAATGCAGATGATAATTAGTCAGTAAGAGTAGACAAACTGGTCATATGTCTCAAAACAACTCTTTTATTAAGCAATTAAATCTCCAAGCGGTTCATTGCGAACACGCCATCTTGGCTACTTATGACACTCATAACTCTATGCCATAAGTTTAAGTTGAAACTAATAAGTTTATCGAATGTTTCTGCAACACTTACCAAAAGGTTGCCCTGGCTAATGGGTCCCATATCTTTATAGAATACATATGTATTGTTCCTACAACTGACCATAAGTGCTATAAATTAATCAGTAAATATTTTTACATCAATGAAAACGTTTTTCCAATCCTAAATGCTCTGAACTAGATGACTCCATTGTTTTCTGAAACAAGGATTTAGAAAGATGCGAACGTTGAAATATTTCTTTGGAAAGTACTAGACTGAAAAGATTCAGAAATATAACACTGGCTGAGGGGCATTCAAAAAATTCATGGGGTGGAAACGAAGTCAATGAATACGAAAAAGTTGAACCAATTTTTAAATAACACTGCAAGCATAAAAAATGTGTTACAATACAATAAATAAATGTTCCTATGAAACTATTCAGTACTCAATGATCATTTTGCTAAGCACTAGATTAACAATATCTTATTTCAGTTCTTACCAAGTTCATTCTGAGGAACGCTTTTGGACATGATCGACCGCATCATCGGGGAGGCAGCTCCATGAAGTAATGAAATGACGCTCCCTTAAAAAAAGATAAATCAAAGGTATATACTTTGGAGTAAGAATACTAAACGCTACTCAGCTGCATAAGGGGACTCAACCGCGACTGTTTGAGTCATTGAGGTAGAGGGAGAGGACACTTGTTATGGTGGCCAATGTTAGAAGCTGTGACGTGGGCGATGCCTGTCCGCCATATTTGTTAACCGCCATTCCGCCCGTCCGCCATTTTTCTTCAGCGCTTACGTGCTGACGCGCCAATTTTACAATTTTAAAATGTTTTCCATTAATAACGTACTATAAATCAGCATAAATTTACTTCTTCACTATGGATTCTCCTAGTATTTATTATTATTTATTTACATGAACTAATAATAACCATTATTCCCGATGAAAACTATGGTAAAATCGATCAGAACCCATAGCGCTGACTGAGAAACTAGTTTATGTCTCAAGATCAACTTGCCTAAAATTTGCCTTGCCACAGACAGTGGATATTCTCGCCATGCATCCGCTAATTCGCCCATGCCGCTGTGCTATCCAAAGGAAAGGAAGGGAAGAGCCGGGGTAACCAATGTGGTTGTTATATCAGTTGCCAGGTCTCAGTTTGATGACGTAATACCGTCTCCATCTACCTCAATTCAAAACCAACCCTGAAATCAACTTTTTCGAGTGAAACGTACTGAAAAATACCTCTTACATGAATACTCACTGATGGCAAGCCCTATTACGAAACGAGATTAAGGTGATAATTTTGGGGATAAATCAACGATTTCATTGTTGTTTAACACAAAACACCCAACTCAAAAAAGAAGCTACTGAAATTAGGTAGGAGGAGAAAAATTTCAAGAGAGACACGGGATACCAATTAAGTACCGCCTGGAAACCGGTGCTCAAGAGGATCCGAGAGGTCAGAAAAAGGCGGGAAGATTTTGACCAATCAGGAGCCTCCTGACCCTCCTGCCTGGCCTATGAAATTCCGTGACCCATGAATTCACGACACTCTGCCCTGATGGCGATGGACGACTCGGTCATCGAAACGTCATGGCACCTGTGGAGACTCTCACGCGGTGGACTTCCCGAATAGAGCTTCTCAACATCTCACGCCGGGAAAGCCTCAGATATTCCGTGTTAAAACACTTTTCCCCACCACAAGAACCGGCTCTAACGCTAATAACGGGCCAAGCCAAAAGCACAGGTGTTGCTCATTTCCACCAACACTTCTCCCAGGCCTGATGTTCTCGGAGTGGCAGCCGGCATTTGGGCCAAGGATTTGGTCCGATGAGTGAAGACATGTTAGCCTCCATCTGCGGATCGTGATAAACCATGCTATTGATTTGATCGAGAGGACGAGTGACCCTCTACATGGCAGTCAATATCCATGGAAATTATTTACATCATCAACCAAGATAGGGAGGTAAACGATGTTATATTTTGAAATGATATCCTAGCTTGGCCAGGCAATTTAAATTGTGTGGGAGAGGCCTATTGGGTACTGCATCAAAGTGTGTGGTGATTTCGCGGCGGGGAGATCTCTTTTGCTTGCTGGTCTGTAACTTAACAAGCACGTAATTTTTTTTGTTATGGAGTTCATGCATTTGTGACGTTCTGACTCTGATTCAGGAGGTAAGTTTGTGATAATGATTTCAATAAATTTAATTATCCTAAGTAAGATTAACGTAAGTAATAGGAAAGGATGAATTTTAAAGAAGAGTGGGAGAAAAAACGGGCCATATGGGACCAGATGGATTGGACTCACCCTGAGATACAATGGGTTCGTCAATACAATAGTTAAAGAACTCCCAACCATTGCTGGTACAAATGATGTGGTAAGAAGTCACTCTCAAGGGTGAATATACACCAAGGGTTGAACTCCACTTTCTCATAAACTCCACTTTCTCAGGCGAGATATCGTCGAACAGCATAATGAGTAATGAAGCTCAAATGATTTCGTACTGTCTACTAATTTTATTTCAACCTCTTGCTACACGTGTTTCAACTGTCTAGCAGTCATCATCAGGCAAGACTAATTCAACATAAACGGACAAACATTTCGGGGGTTTATGAACTTAAGTGTGACACATGTGGTAGTGTTTATGTCGGTTAAACTGGGAGAAATTTTTTTAACCAGGGTGTCGGAACACAAACGGTGTTTGGTGAACCGCGACCCTAAGTCTTATTTCGCCATACATCTAATGGAAGAATCTCACCACTCCACATTTAATGTGAAAATCCTCCGTTTCATGGATAAAGAACACCGTTTAGATGTTTCGGAACAGTGGGAAATAGTCAAAAGGAAACGAAAGAAAATGAACTTATTAAATGAGAACGAATTTCTTTGTCATTCTCCTATTTTTGACACCACTGGCAAATAACTTTGCCTCCTCCAACAAACCACCCTCTCCCCTCACACCCCCCCATTTCCATTTTCTCCCTCCTGTCCTTCTATCCTTTTCCCAGTGTGACACAAATACAGTGTTTCACGCAATATATAAGCTCATGTCTGTTTATGTTGAATTAGTCTTGCCTGATGATGACTGCTAGTCAGTCGAAACACGTGTAGCAAGAGGTTGAAATAAAATTAGTAGACAGTACGAAATCATTTGAGCTTCATTACCCAAGGGTTGAAGTTTTCATTGAAAAAATCGTCATGAACATCTAGTTCGCATTAATACCCCTCGAAATTCGTCTTGAAGGAAGATGGTTTGGTGGTGTGACTGGCGAATAGCTAATACCTGAGCGGCAATTGGGAGATCCGGGCTCGAACCCCGTTCAAGTCAAATGATTTTTGTCAAGGTGAATTTCAACCCATGGAACATAATTGAAGGTAAAATAGAGGGAAAAGTCCCCAGAGGAAGACCCAGGAATAAGTTAATGAACTAAGTAAAGAGGAATATTCGTACATAGGAAGAGCTACCAGGATGCATGGAATCCGGCATGAAATAGGGACATGTGGAGGGCCGCAGTCAACCAGTCTTTGGATTGAACGGCCAATGATGACTACCAGTCCTAAAAATATAACAAGTTCCTTGTACAAACCCAAACAAATTATGTACGCGATGGAAGGGAGTGATTTGCACTCACCGCCGTACATCATCCAGGTTTCGCTTGAAAATGCCCGGAGGAGTGACCCGGCACACGCCCCAGTATAGCTGAGTAAAGCCAAAGGAGCATCGGCGATGTTCATCTTGCGGCTTAGAAAGTACACCACGAAGAATGTACCTGAAATAAATATAATCATTTGTTTCTTTTTCTAAAATTAAAAAAAAAATACTCTTTGTGGCCATAGGTTCTCATAATTCACTTTTTTTTTCGATGAATTGAGTTTAAAGTGGCTCTGGCCCCGGGGTCAATTATCCCAGATTTTCTGAAAACTTAATATAGTCTCTTTGAAGCGCATTTTATAAAGGGATATGCAAAGAAAATAGTCTCCGAGCTAGTTTTACTGTCATTCAGTATTGAAAGTGGAGATGTTAACGTGGACTATCTTGGAGATTGCTCATATTACAGCTGAAAAACGTCAGTTTGAACGAGAGAAAGTAACGCATTGAAGGGGGCGTGGCAGGTATGGAAAAGGATACGTAGAAATGATCAGCATCACCTTACGAGTCAATCGATCTATGTCTGTCTGTCGGTCTGTCATGTATGTCTGTCCGTCTGTCTGTCCGTCTGTCTGTCTGCCTGTCTGTCTGTCTCAGTTGCCAGAAACTGATTATAAGAGGCGAAAAGTCCCAGGAAATTGAGCGGAAATAAAATCTGGACATCTCTTAACTCCTAATTTTTAAAGTCATTAGCGAATTAATATCGTAATTGAAGGCAAAATGCGGTAGTTCCGGGAAAATGGCGTGCAACTTCGTGCCATACCTAAGTAAAAAAGAGAAAGTTTTGATTTTGTTCAATATTCGTGGCTTCGTTATTATACCCTACACCGCTACGTGGTCAGGGTATATTGATTTTGTCACAGCAGAAATGTTACGTGGCAGGTATGGAAAAGGATACGTAGAAATGATCAGCATCACCTTACGAGTCAATCCAGCTATGTCTGTCTGTCAATCTGTCAGGTATGTCTGTCCGTCTGTCTGTCCGCCTGTCTGTCTGTCTCTTCGCACGATAACTGCCGTAAAAATTTATATGTCGAGCTGAAATTTGGGTCATAAGACTCTAATAGTCCCCAGAAGGCACAGTTCTCAAATGGGCTGGGTCGTATATACCAAAACCACGCCCACCTCCCAAACAAAGTGGCTTTTTGGAAGTGAAAGTAATTTCCTTCATAACCTCGAAAGTTTTCCAATAATCGATCTGAAATTTGGAATATAATATTTTGTTAAGGTAAACATACATTTCAAACAAAAAAAAAACACATACATTTTTTTGTAAGTCCAGCCCATGACTTTATATTATGGATTCGGATGTTTGGTATTGTTGCCTAGGCCACGTGTTGTCAAAATTTCCACTTTTAGTTCACCCAGTCCTTGGCGCCACTTCGATTAGTCTTTTCTGTTGTTATTGTAAATAGACATAGTTAATTGTTGCTAACGTGAGACTGTAGTGAATATTCAATAACGATCAAGGAGATATGAATTAATTGATGATTAGAATATACCTTGCTATTTTTGTTATCTAAAATTTACATTTTAAATGCTAGAGAGGAAATATCTATTACAGGAAATCAGTAAGAGGTTAATGATTTAAGCCCGTTCGGCTTGAATAAAGAATTTAGAATGCCTTGCTTAAACAGAATAGACTTACACTACAATGATGGCCATTGGAAATACTCATGAATTCACCTCGCATTATTATTAAATTTCCGTATAGCGATATTCACGAAGTGCTAAGAAGTTAATTGTGCATTTGTGCAATTAAATTTGGAGAGGAATTAATTATATCTGTAGATCGGACGATATAAAAAAGTGTATAATTACGTCCCGCGTGTATTACTACATTTTTTATCCACTACATTATGATTACTTGTAAGAAAAAACCTATGTATATTCATGGGAAAATCGGTAAGACGAGTTTATTTACAATCTGTCGACTGTATTTACATTTGAAATTCCGTCTTTCATCGCTAGACGGCATCACTTTCCAAAAAGTTAATTGTTTACGGAATTCTAGACAACAGTTTTTGGCACCGAGATCCTAATCCATAATATATATTCCTGGTCTAGCCACACAGCCAGACTTACACAAAATTGAAAGTGGTGTAGGGTATTTTAACTTCGGCAAGGCCGAAGATAATTTCTTTACTAGTTTTTCGTTGTTATTAATTATGATGGTGGTTGTTTTGCTTCTTTTCATTTACTAATTATAATTTTGATGCTTTAAAAGAAAAGCTGTTTTGTTACTTGTTGAATGTTTTGTTTTTGGAAGAGGTTGTTAAGATGTTGTTGATAAAAGAAAGAAATGGGGATTGTTGGGAGAAAGACTGCAGATAGAGGATGGGAGATGTATAGTGGTCTCAAATAAAGAAGTGTCTGGAACTAAAAAAGTGTTTGGACCTTTGGAATACAGATTATTATTTGAATAAAAGGGTCACGACATCACAGGCGCTGCGGTCGGCTCCTATGGTTTGAAAAACGTATTTATTGAAAATAAATTCGTGGATTAATCTACATATCTTATACCTCAATTTTGGTTTTCAATAGGTAGCCCATATTATGAGCGAAAGCAGATTTTTTTAAAGCAAATAATTTCAAATGTGTACTTTAGTATTTGTCCTGACTCACATGGTCAAGCCAGAGCCACCTTAAATTAGAATTAGACGAATAAAAAAACATACTCTTTACTGTTAAACAAGAAACTTCACATGGACATTTTACGGAATAGTGGACCCCTTTATACTCACCCACCATCTGCAATCCGTAAGAAATACTTCTATAGAGCGTGAAATCCATAACTGTCCATTTAAACTCCTTTCTGCCATACATGTAGTACAGATTTGACTCCCCTAGAATTCAAATGTCTGATTTTAAACAGGGAAATGACACTCAATAGAATTATATTAATGTAAAAGTACGAAAAAATAACAAAAACGAAGCGAAACTTTACCGTTATACGCCATGATGCTTGACGCTAGTGATAAGATGCTCAGGATGAGTAGGGTCCGTCGACCATTGTCTCTTCTTTTAATGATTGACTGGACCACATCTTTGACCAAGCACGATTCATGATTACCTGAAAAACAGATAATGAATAATGAGATTCTACATCTACATGCTACCCAGAGGGAACTTTAAGATTCAGAACGATACTGAGCATTAATGATCAGTATATTGATAGGAATCGGATCATAAATGTCCCGTTCACATTATTTTCCGCCTATTTCGTCTTCCAACCTGGAAAGACCAAGAAAGACGCTATTCTCTCGTACATCTTTGGAGCTTCCGATCCAAATTCTGTCATAACTCACTCATTACAAACTCTATCGCTCCTACTTTGACTGCAAACACCTCTCAGTTAACTTATACTTAACTGGTTAACTTATAGTTAACTTATACCCACTGCAGAAGCAGAATTTTGTTTTTCTCTTTTAAAGCAAATAATTTCAAATGTGTACTTTAGTATTTGTCCTGACTCACATGGTCAAGCCAGAGCCACCTTAAATAGACGTAATAGATTAATTGTGACTTTTTTAATTAAATTTGGAGGGGAATTAATTATATTTGTTGACCGGACGATATAAAAAAGTGTATAATTACGTCCCTAAAAAACCTAAAATAAAGCCCTTCATTTATGCTTATCGTGGCATACTCAAGTCTCGCTGCCATACATAGTAGTCGAGAGAATAACTCCATTTTGTTTTGTTCGACATATTAAAAACATATTTTAAAATACGAAATAAACACGAGTACAGTCTTAGACAATTATAGACTTATTAAACAGTTTTAGACTCAAACATCTAAACCCATTAGATGTTTGGTCTAAAAATGTATGATTCACCTGACTGGACTCACATTCATCATAATCACATCATAATTGACTCCCGCGGGACGCCGTCTCTTTGACTGTCGACATTTCTATCAATAGACACGAGAATCAGGCTGTCATATTGAACACTGTACTCATCCAAGAAGTCTGGAACTATTGTTAGAATTCGTGAGAATGCCTGAGGTGTCTTTAGTTCGTTATTATTAACTCTAGCGGCTTTCGCTGACTGTCGATAGTGCTATCAATAGGAGCGAGAAGAATAATCTTACATGAATATTTTACATAATTAAGAAGAAAAAATTAGAACTGTATAGAGAATCCGTCCCTTCATCATTCTCCAGTAGCCTACGTTCCAATGGCTGTCGACGGTTCTCCGAATTGGACCGAGAAGAAGGCTCTTTTACGGCTATTTTACCCATTTATGAAGTCTGGAGTTCTAGAGATGATTCGTCAACTTGACTGTAGGCTTACATTCGTTCTCATTTACTCCACTGACATACATTTCAATGATTGTATGGAATGCTATCAATGGAACCGAGACGAAGGCTCTAATATGAACATTCTACACATCCAAGGTGAGAGATCTGGAGCTAGAGTGATGATTCGTCACTAGAAATTTCAAGTGACTTGGTAAAATTCCGATGAAATTTAAATACACAGAAAAAACTGGTGCCTAAAGGGGATCGTCGCGTACAAACGGGTGAGACCGGCTATATTCTGTGATTAAACTTTGATGGACTTTTTCTATGCACAATTTATTTCTGTCTACATGAGTCAATTCTAGCAAATAACGCCGAGTAATATAAATTTTATGATAATAATTATATTTTACAAATGTCTCGGGGGCTAGGAGGCAGGACTAAAGGTTGTGGAGGTGAGCGAAGAGAAAGTTGCTCGTCATGTGACTCTCCAAAAGCCAATCAGGGTGCAGTGGGCGTGGCGTTGAACCTCGATAATTCAACCGTTCTCAGACCTCCGACGTTTCTTCGTTCTTCGAACTAAAACTCGAAACTTCGTTATTCTGCTTGCTGTGTTCCTAAATCTCATCACCGCATGGCCTCTCTCATTTTGGGCCACGCTGTTTTCCTGGCCGAGGGATAAGTATATCGGCAACGTCGAGCTAGAATCTCCCCACTCCAGGTGGCAACTCCCCGTCCCCACGTAAGCGGAGACTTTCGAAAAGTTCCGGACTCGCACGAAAGGCGCCCGCCCCCACAAATCTCAGGCCTGCCTCCCAGCCCCCAAGATATTTGAAAAAGATAATGGTCACCCTGAATGTTGAGTTACCTCCATCGTTATCAACTCCGGCGGCATACGTTTCGCTGACTCTCGAGAGTGCTATCAACAGGGCCAAGAAGCAGGCTCCGCCGGACAAGAGGAACACTCCCGGGTGTCCGAGAGCCTGTAGAGTGATGGAAGACGTTAATCCCCCCGGGAGGAGTCCGACGATGAAGACGACCTGCAGCAATCCGAGGCGGAGCGTCCTGAGGCTCCCGTCTGCCTCCTCCGTCTCGTCGCCCACGACAGAAGTGACGGCTCCGAAGAAAGTGGTCCAGCCGCCGCTCAATGACGACGGCACCGTGGCCACCAGAAAGTACTCCACTGGCACCGTGGGGAAGCTCATGATTACTGCAAGCAGAGCGAATTTGAGAATAAACCTGTAGGTAGATGGGGAGAAATTTACTCTCATTACTTCCACGTACGATTATATTTTAGTCCATCATAAATAACGAATAACTTGGTTTAAACACCATCGCAGGAGGAGGTACACATGAAAAATGCCGGGAGACACTGGGAGATACCACATTGACTATATCATGGTTAGGCAAAAATTTAGGAACAGAGTGAAGAACTCGCGGAGTTATCCGGGGGCTGATGCAGACTCGGATCATAATTTAGTAATGATGAATTGTGAGGTTGGATTCAAAAAGCTAAAATAAAAGTAGGAGGATGAAGAGGTGGAACCTGGAAGCGCTGAAAGGGGAGAAAAGGAGGGAATACCAAGATATAGTGGATGAGAACATAGGAGAAGCCAAAGAAGCAGGAACAATCGAGGAAAAGTGGGAGAATATAAAAACAAGCATTGTAAGAGCAGCCGAAAAAACAATAGGAGCAGCGGAATTGAGGAGGGTAAAGAAGCAGTGGGTTACGGAAAAAATGATTAGGAAAATGGAGGAGAGAAGGAATTGGAAAAATGTCAACACTGACCAGGGTAGGGCGAAATACAAGGAGCTAAATAATCAACTACGGCGAATAACCAATCGGGCGAAGGAAAAGTGGTGGAGAAGGCAATGCGAGGAAATGGAGAAAATGCAAAAGGAAGGGGAAGTGGGTGCGTTATACGCTAGGGTAAAATTGCTATCGGGAGGTAAGCGAGGGCAAACGGTACCAAAGATTAAGGACAAGAAAGGTAGAATGTTAACTGAGCAGGAAGATATCCTAGAATGATGGCGAGAATACGTGGAGGAGCTATATGACAGAGATAGTAGACCAACTGATTTAGATACAGAGGATGAGGGAAACCTAGATGAAGATAACCCCGGGCAAAATATTCTCGTCAGTGAAATAGAGAAAGCATTGAAAGAGAAAAATAAAAGCAGTAGGAGTAGATAACATACCCTCGGAATTGCTAAAGAGTTTAGGAAGTAAAGGTAGGCAAGCTTTTTTCGAACTTATACGCAGGGTCTACGGGAAGGAAGTATGGCCAGAGGACTTTGTGAAAACAGTATTGATTCCTATCCCGAAAATGAAGAATGTGTCAGAAAGCGAAGACTACAGAACAATTAGTTTAATTTCACACGCATCCAAAGTTTTACTTCGAATAATCAATAGAAGGTTGGAGAGTAAGGCCAAAAACTACTTAGGCGATGACCAGTTTGGGTTCCGGAAGGGAAGGTCAACTCGGGATGCGATAGCGGTGATGAGAACACTTATAGAAAGAAATATAGGGTATAATCAGGACGTTTTCGCATGCTTTATTGATTTTGAAAAGGCTTTCGACAGTGTAAATTGGAATAAACTAACGGAGATACTAGGGAAAATGGGAATAGATTGGAAAGACAGGAGACTAATTCGAAACTTATATATGACGCAAAGGGCGCAGGTGAGGGTGGCTGATAATGAATCTGGGTGGGCAACTCTAGGTCGCGGGTTAAGGCAAGGGTTTACGTTGTCGCCGTTGCTTTTCAACATTTATGCTGAGGAAATGGTGAGACAGGCATGGGAAGAACTTGAGGTTGGAGTCAAAGTGGGAGGGCATCTTATAAAATCGGATAGATTCGCGGACGATCAGGCATTGGTTAGTGGATCTTCGAAGAGACTACAAGCTTTGGTAGATGCTTTAGAAATGCAGTGCGGGATATTTGGAATGAAGATAAATCATAAGAAAACAAAAGTAATGAGATTCTCTAGGGCAAAGAAAGCGAAGCTTGTGATTAAATTTGGAGGACACAAACTAGAGCAAGTAGAACAGTTTAATTACATAGGTAGCACGTTAGAGGAAAACGGGCATAGTAGCAAAAGCATACGGAAGAGAATAGCACTAGCTCAGGAGGTGTTTAGCAATAGAAGAGAATTGATGACGGGGACAATGGGTAAGGATGTGAAGAAGAGGCTGGTGAAGAACTTGATATGGAGCGTAGCGTTGTATGGGGCAGAAACGTGGACCCTGAGAAAGGAGGACGAGAATAGGCTGCAAGCATTTGAGATGTGAGTGTGTAGAAAGGTGGAGAAGGCTAGGTGGACGGAAAGGAAGATTAATGGGGAAGTGTTTCAGATGGTGGGCGAGGAAAGGAAACTTTTGAAGCAAATTCGGGATAGGCAGGGTAGATGGCTGAAGGATGAAATAACATAGAAGATGATGGGTTGCTGAAGAGTGTGATAGAGGGAAGGATGTTGGGCAAGCGGGGAAGAGGAAGAAAGAGAATAGATTTCATGGCCGGGATGAAGAAGGGTTGATCTTAATCAGAGGCGAAAAAGGATATACTAGAGGAAATAGGCCCTTGAATGTGTAGAAGACCGGGAGGAGATTCTCTGACATTCAACAAAACCAGCCTTTACCGGTCGAGTACATTATAATAATAATGTATTACGTTTAGCGTAAGAGAATAAAAATAAATATCGGTATCAACAAATAAAAAATCCACGAATTTCTGCGGGACTCGGCATTATTTTCGTTATTCCAGCAGCTGCAGGAATTTTGAAGTAAATATTGCAATATTCATTCATGTTATTAGGAATGGAGGATGTACCTAGATTTGTGGGGATCTATTTTCATTATTTTCCACCGTCGTGCGTCAAGAAGCTATTACATATCTTCTCTCGTCTGGGATAGAAACGTATCGGTGGTTTCCTTTTCTTGTGGTCTTGTACGCATTCCCCTTAAGTTAGTTGATGTCTTCATTTTACTACAGGTGGGAAAACCTTGATATAGAGCTTGGTGCTGTATAAATCGGTAACTTGGTCGTCACGAAGGGAGGATGTACGTAGACTTGAGACGTTTGTTTGAGATGTGGGTGTGGAGAAGGATGGAGAGGGTGAGCTGGTTGGAGAGAAGGACGAACGAGGAGGTTTAGCATGTGGTTTGAGAGGAGAGGAAACTGGTGGGTGAGGTTCGGAGGAGGCAGGAGAGATGGATTGAGGACGTATTGAAAGGAGAGGGAATGCTGAAGAGAATAATAGAGGGGAGAACAATGGAGAAGCGTGTAAGAGGAAGGAATAGGATAAGAATTCTGGACGAAATAAACAGAGAAAGAATATGTGAGGATTTTAAGAGAGATCAAATGGCGGAAAACGTATAGGAAGGAAAGCAGAACGATGAGACGCCATAAATTGTCGTAATTAATAAGTACTGTCCACCAACTAACCGATCTGGAATACTGATATGAAACTTGATGAACGTGTCGTATGCGATTTTCAGGCAGGATGTGGTACACAAATGTGCATGATGTTGTGTTAAAGGAATAGTTTATTTAGCTGAATAATAGTTCTATTGGAAAAATATTTAAACAGATATATTTAACCCAATTAAAGCATATTATAACCTCAAAATATTTTTAAAAAATTAGCTGAATAACAACTATCCTCTGTAAACCGGCTTGTTTGTAATTATGTATCGCAAAAATGTTTCGAAAATATCTTCCTTTTTTCTATTTGACTTCAAACATCTCTCAGCCGAACACGTCGGGGGCAAGTCTCAAGAGGTTCCGTCTGTCCCGACGTCTTCCAAATTATATTTTTAAAGACCTTCTCTACATGCAGGTCACTCCTTAATATAATTTTTAAACGTCCTTGTTATACAAATATAAAATGATTACTGCGAGTGCATGGAAGAAACAATTAATATAAAATTAAACCTAATACCTCTGTTCAAGGATAGGCAAAGCAGAGACAGGGTGAATTGCACTCATTTTTGCTAAAAACAAATCAACAATACAGAAACGTAATCCCATAGACAGCGCCACAATGCGTAATTCTATCAACAGCGTGAAAATATCAGTAAACATTTTAGTATCCTACCACCAATCAGGTAGTAGAATACTTAGATGAATTTTTATATTGCTAGAGCAAAAATACAGTTTCAGATATAAATAGATTTCTCATAAGTTTATTAAATATATATACATAGAGAAGTCATTGATTTGATTCATTGTACTCGCCCCTTGTATTAAAATTGCTTTTACAACCAAAGATTCCGTGTAGTAATTGATTCATCTATGGAAATAGTTGAATATAAACACAAACTGCACTCCATGGAATTTCCACCGTAATCTGCGCGGGAGAAATTCCTCATTCTTTTTTAAATTACTCTCTCTGAAGGGTATATTCCTACCGTTACCCACGGAAAATGGCTCGTATTTTTTACGTTTGTCT
Organism: Ceriagrion tenellum; assembly: GCA_963169105.1. Lineage (NCBI taxonomy): Eukaryota > Metazoa > Arthropoda > Insecta > Odonata > Coenagrionidae > Ceriagrion > Ceriagrion tenellum. Next base: position 87,474,800 of record OY720633.1, on the reverse strand, counting down.
CGTGAAGTAGTTTACTTAGGGCGAAATATTTTGGTGTCATTGGAAAGATGAGACGTTTTTCTTTATTATGAGATAAAACCCATTGAATATACTGTGAAGTGATATATCGCTCAAGCGGACGTGCCTTTGAGAAAACCATATCCGAGGGACTTCGCATTGTGCTTTATTACTCCTCCCTGCATTATATTGCGGCGCACTGAAATTACGTATCTTTGTGATCGTTTAGCGGGAAATACAGCGGCTCGCCTCTCGATACGCCGTCTGCCTTGAAGTCACCGCACAGGAAATGACTAAAGCTGCAAGAACGGCGCATCTGGTGGCCAATTGGCACGCCGACATTACTTTATTTTTTTTTACGCTATTTTTTTCATCACGAGAAGGAAGTTTGCGATGAGACGGTGAAGTTTTGCATCTGCATTCACGCACGGGAAACTCGCAGAGGGGCGAATCTCAAAAAATTTAGATTGATTGAAAGATTATCCGAAGGAAAATGTCCCGAGAAGGTTAAAATGAAAGATTTTCGGTAGGTAGGTTTTCTTTAGGGTTCGTCGACGACACGGTCATTTTGCACCCCTACACTTCATAATAATGGAAAACGTAAGTTACAGCACTCTGTAATGAAATTAAGTTATTGGCATACATCCCTGGGCCGAAGCTAAAAAATTTTTACACCCTTCAAATATTATTTAAAAAAATCAGTTTCATATACGGTAGTTTGAGCGAGATGGTTCCCTAGTCATAATGGAGACCATATTTGAACGATACGATTTAATTTCAGCAGCTGTAGGAAGCATGAATTGAATGTTGAATCATTAATGATGCATTACTATTCATTTATGTGACTGTAATTCTATATAATTATATAAAATACCAATATAATATAATATAATATAATATAATATAATATAATATAATATAATATAATATAATATAATAGAATATAATATAATATAATATAATAGAATATAATATAATAGAATATAATATAATATAATATAATATAATATAATATAATAGAATATAATATAATATAATATAATATAATATAATATAATAGAATATAATATAATATAATATAATATAATATAATATAATATAATATAATATAATATAATATAATATAATATAATATAATATAATATAATATAATATAATATAATATAATATAATATAATATAATATAATATAATATAATATAATATAATATAATATAATATAATATAATATAATATAATATAATATAATATAATATAATATAATATAATATAATATAATAGAATATAATATAATATAATATAATATAATATAATAGAATATAATAGAATATAATATAATATAATATAATATAATAGAATATAATAGAATATAATAGAATAGAATAGAATAGAATAGAATAGAATAGAAAGGAATATAATAGAATAGAATAGAATAGAATAGAATAGAATATAATATAATAGAATAGAATAGAATAGAATAGAATATAATATAATATAATATAATATAATAGAATAGAATAGAATATAATATAATATAATATAATATAATAGAATAGAATAGAATAGAATAGAATAGAATAGAATAGAATATAATAGAATAGAATAGAATAGAATAGAATAGAATAGAATAGAATAGAATATAATAGAATAGAATAGAATAGAATAGAATATAATAGAATAGAATAGAATAGAATAGAATAGAATATAATATAATATAATAGAATAGAATAGAATAGAATAGAATAGAATAGAATAGAATAGAATAGAATAGAATAGAATATAATAGAATAGAATAGAATAGAATAGAATAGAATATAATAGAATAGAATAGAATAGAATAGAATAGAATAGAATAGAATATAATAGAATAGAATAGAATAGAATAGAATAGAATAGAATATAATAGAATAGAATAGAATAGAATAGAATAGAATAGAATAGAATATAATAGAATAGAATAGAATAGAATAGAATAGAATAGAATAGAATAGAATATAATAGAATAGAATATAATAGAATATAATAGAATAGAATAGAATATAATAGAATAGAATATAATAGAATATAATAGAATAGAATAGAATATAATAGAATAGAATATAATAGAATATAATAGAATAGAATAGAATATAATAGAATAGAATATAATAGAATATAATAGAATAGAATAGAATATAATAGAATAGAATATAATAGAATATAATAGAATAGAATAGAATATAATAGAATAGAATATAATAGAATATAATAGAATAGAATAGAATATAATAGAATAGAATATAATAGAATAGAATATAATAGAATATAATAGAATGTAATAGAATATAATAGAATAGAATATAATAGAATATAATAGAATATAATAGAATATAATAGAATAGAATATAATAGAATATAATAGAATATAATAGAATATAATAGAATAGAATAGAATAGAATATAATAGAATATAATAGAATATAATAGAATAGAATAGAATAGAATAGAATATAATAGAATATAATAGAATATAATAGAATATAATAGAATATAATAGAATAGAATATAATAGAATATAATAGAATATAATAGAATATAATAGAATAGAATATAATAGAATATAATAGAATATAATAGAATATAATAGAATAGAATATAATAGAATATAATAGAATATAATAGAATATAATAGAATAGAATATAATAGAATATAATATAATAGAATATAATAGAATATAATATAATAGAATATAATAGAATAGAATAGAATAGAATATAATAGAATAGAATATAATAGAATAGAATATAATAGAATAGAATAGAATAGAATAGAATATAATAGAATAGAATAGAATAGAATAGAATAGAATAGAATATAATAGAATAGAATAGAATAGAATAGAATATAATATAATAGAATAGAATAGAATAGAATAGAATAGAATATAATAGAATAGAATAGAATAGAATAGAATAGAATAGAATGTAATAGAATAGAATAGAATAGAATAGAATAGAATAGAATAGAATAGAATAGAATAGAATAGAATAGAATAGAATAGAATAGAATAGAATAGAATAGAATAGAATAGAATAGAATAGAATAGAATAGAACAGAATAGAACAGAAGAGAACAGAACAGAACAGAACAGAACAGAACAGAACAGAACAGAACAGAACAGAACAGAACAGAACAGAACAGAACAGAATAGAACAGAACAGAACAGAATAGAATAGAATAGAATAGAATAGAATAGAACAGAACAGAACAGAACAGAATAGAATAGAATAGAATAGAACAGAACAGAACAGAACAGAACAGAATAGAATAGAACAGAACAGAACAGAATAGAATAGAATAGAATAGAATAGAACAGAACAGAACAGAATAGAATAGAATAGAACAGAACAGAACAGAACAGAATAGAATAGAATAGAATAGAACAGAACAGAACAGAATAGAATAGAATAGAATAGAACAGAACAGAACAGAATAGAATAGAATAGAATAGAATAGAACAGAACAGAACAGAACAGAATAGAATAGAACAGAACAGAACAGAACAGAATAGAATAGAATAGAATAGAACAGAACAGAACAGAATAGAATAGAATAGAATAGAATAGAACAGAACAGAACAGAATAGAATAGAATAGAATAGAATAGAACAGAACAGAACAGAACAGAATAGAATAGAATAGAATAGAATAGAACAGAGTAGAACATAATAGAATAGAATAGAATAGAATAGAACAGAGTAGAACATAATAGAATAGAATAGAATAGAATAGAACAGAGTAGAACATAATAGAATAGAATAGAATAGAATAGAACAGAGTAGAATAGAATATAATAGAATAGAATAGAATAGAACAGATTAGAATAGAATATAATAGAATAGAATAGAATAGAACAGAGTAGAATAGAATATAATAGAATAGAATAGAATAGAACAGAGTAGAATAGAATAGAATAGAATAGAATAGAATAGAACAGAGTAGAATAGAATAGAATAGAATAGAATAGAATAGAACAGAGTAGAATAGAATAGAATAGAATAGAATAGAATAGAACAGAGTAGAATAGAATAGAATAGAATAGAATAGAATAGAACAGAATAGAATAGAATAGAATAGAATAGAATAGAATAGAACAGAATAGAATAGAATAGAATAGAATAGAATAGAATAGAACATAATAGAATAGAATAGAATAGAATAGAATAGAATAGAACATAATAGAATAGAATAGAATAGAATAGAATAGAATAGAATAGAACATAATAGAATAGAATAGAATAGAATAGAATAGAATAGAACATAATAGAATAGAATAGAATAGAATAGAATAGAACATAATAGAATAGAATAGAATAGAATAGAATAGAACATAATATAATAGAATATAATAGAATAGAATAGAACATAATATAATAGAATATAATAGAATAGAATAGAACATAATAGAATAGAATATAATAGAATAGAATAGAACATAATAGAATAGAATATAATAGAATAGAATAGAACATAATAGAATAGAATATAATAGAATAGAATATAACATAATAGAATAGAATATAATAGAATAGAATATAACATAATAGAATAGAATATAATAGAATAGAATATAACATAATAGAATAGAATATAATAGAATATAATATAACAGAATAGAATAGAATATAATAGAATATAATATAACAGAATAGAATAGAATATAATAGAATATAATATAACAGAATAGAATAGAATAGAATATAATATAATATAACAGAATAGAATATAATAGAATATAATATAATATAACAGAATAGAATATAATAGAATATAATATAATATAACAGAATAGAATATAATATAATATAATATAATATAACAGAATATAATATAATATAATATAATATAATATAACAGAATATAATATAATATAATATAATATAATATAATATAATATAATATAATATAATATAATATAATATAATATAATATAATATAATATAATATAATATAATATAATATAATATAATATAATATAATATAATATAATATAATATAATATAATATAATATAATATAATATAATATAATATAATATAATATAATATAATATAATATAATATAATATAATATAATATAATATAATATAATATAATATAATATAATATAATATAATATAATATAATATAATATAATATAATATAATATAATATAATATAATATAATATAATATAATATAATATAATATAATATAATATAATATAATATAATATAATATAATATAATATAATATAATATAATATAATATAATATAATATAATATAATACAATATAATATAATATAATATAATACTATATAACTCATTTTTTCACGCGGAATGTTTACAACCCCCTTCACAACGGATGGGGGTTTTGACAGCAACCCTTACGATCCTGAAAAAAATATTCCGGTGTCAATATGATTTCTTTTCAAAAATAGTCGTTAAAAATACCAACCACACACCTAATTTTTTACGAGATTTTGGTGTTAAATATTACTCTTTTTAAAAAATAAAATCTCTTTGGATATTCACGTTCACAATGGTACACGTACCGTTTCCCCTTGTATAAGGGCAGGTACTTTTGTCAAAATTCTGGGAAAGTAGATCGGTGAGAGGCTAATATTTTGATATCTTTGGAGGGGGATATTTTTCTTAGAATTGAGGACAAAAACGTTAATTTCTAGGTGAAATGATATGGCGCTCAAACTGCTGTACGTTCACGGTCGTAAGGAAGACAAGACAATAATTCTCCCGAGGCCAAAACATCATCTTTTACTACAGAGGTGCTCCTGAGATGAAGTTTACTGTTACCTTTATTTCAGGCATGCCCGATAACTTACTTTTATTTCAACGTTTATGATAAAGTAAGACCTCTACCATCGAATGGTGAAAAACTATCGCCAGGTCTTCGGTTGTTAATTGAAGATATATTGGTTTAAAAATGATGAATTTAGACGCTGAATTACATTGCCTTAATGACGGTGCGATGGATTTGGATGGTCTCTTCGCATAACTTTTTTATCTTAATTTCCGCCCGAATGATAAACTTGAATAACATGTAATAGATATTAAACATCTAATGTATTTTTCCAACTTAGGTCATCTATAATATAACACGAGTATTTAGGTTAAAAATAGACTTCACTCACTTGGTTCTATGATACTATGTTTAGTTCTATGATACTATGACCATCACTAGGTAAAGTAGGTTTTATACTAGTGTTAAATATATTTTTATTTCATATTTGACAACTCATCCCGCATGAAATTTCCGGAATAATATAGCTCTTGCATGATTTTGTACCTTGTAGTGCTATTTATGAATCGTATTAATAATGCTAACGAGTAGTTGTCTCTTAAACAGTATGCTGGGTGGTAGCATGTTAGTATACGTAACTCGCTCCTAGTTTATGGTATCACCACGAATTACTATCCTGACTGTTTTTGGGGAAAGTCCGCGGTCCAGATTTCAACTGGGATGAGTACTGCATGCCTGGTGTTGAACCACCCCGAGCCAAACTAACTGGTGGTGGCTCGGTATTTCGTGGATGTAGGTGAGATCCAACACGAAAAAATGTTTCCCCAAATGTGCTGGCATTAAACCGCACGACGAGTGCATCAAAGAAAGCGAGCTCACCCTGACAGTGGAATGATGATCAGTGGTTTCCGACTCCCGGCTCGATCGCTCCACGCCCCGGCCAAGCAAGACGTCATCGCCGGCAAGATGGTCTCGATGAGTCCCGAGGCCATCAGAAGCTTCGCGGCTTTCGGGTGCACGACGGATTCTGCTGCCGGGTGGTCGGGTAGGGAGTCGCACCATTGGTAAGGAATGTCCGCAGTCTGCTGGCAAATCCTCTTCAGCAGAAGATCTTGGAACGGCGCCTCGGAGAGAGCCAAAGAGTATGCCACGAGGAGGAACGAAGGTTCCACCGTCAGATGGCTAAAGAAGCGCCTCCACGCGGGCCTCTCCATCTCGAGTGATCCTCCTCGTTAAGGCTAGCGATCATCTGCAATTACAAAATTAGGACTGTCTGCCTTGCATCTACTTTTTACCCTGCAAGCCATCTCAAGGGCGTTTGGCAGGAGGTGACTTATTACCAACGTACACCATACTATAGATATGCTGCAGATGCTACTGAGACTGTAAAATTAACCTACGAAGCAAAAACGTAAACGTAATACAATTCATTCAGGGATCATGCAAAATATGGTATTTGAACTACGCAGCAGATTTGGAAATATGCATTACGGTGCAAAACAATTCATAGGCTAGACTACCTATCGAATAACCTACTTCAAAATCTCAATGATTGCCACGTTGTTCTTTTATCGATAGTAGGAATAACGACATTTTTAATCTGTCTGTTCTACTGAAATAAAATTGCGGGGGAGGGATGGGCCGATAGCGATAAAGCAACTAAACACAGAATTGATTAGAATGAATTTATTATCGATCAAGTTACCCAACAAACAAAACGTCGTGACAAACCAAGAGAGAAGGGCAAGCCAATCGCTTGGGAACAGGGGGAAAAGCAGGAAAATTGGGATGAAAGCTGCCGGCGATACCTGATGGAGCGATGGATGGAGCGGAGCTTGAAGATGCGGGGTCGGCCCGTCGCTCGAGGCAGCTCACTCCCGGTTTTTCCCCGAGGGAGGATCCAGAATTTTTCCCCCTTCTCGTGCACGTTGAGCCCCTTAAATGGCAAGGGCCCATTTTGGCCCCGGCCCGAGTCAGAGCTCCGTTGCGTGTACTCGGAAAGGATCTTCTCACGCGCCATGGAGGAGTCACTACGATCTATTTCCCTTTTTATATTCTCATTATCTGATCTGCCGTAGTAATGTGGAGTTCGTAAGATATTAATAACTTCGTCGGAAAAAAAATTGGTTTTGAATTTACATGTAATATTGAGTCTAATTTTTAACCGACAGTCTTAAAACGATTTCCATCCCAATTATTTCAAAACGTCAATAACACTTCATTAGTGTCTAGACTGTCACTCACGGCCTCTCACGTTTCTTGATGATCTTCTCGGCACGTGTTCCAACTGTTTCTAAACGTACCTCTGATGATTCCAAACACTGTCAGCGTATTCTAAGTGGGGTCTAACAAGGTAGAAGTAGCTGATTTCTCTGACTCCCACACCTATTCCATCTTAATCTTTGCAAGTGGCTCGCTAACATTACAAGAACAAATTATAATACCTCAAACTTTGTCAAAGAGTCGTGCAGTTTTTGGGAAAGACTTGACAGAAATGGCACATTGTGTGGCACATTCTTTATTGAGATCCGCTGATTTCTAGAGTGAAAATATTTTCCGAAAATGTGGGGAACAATTTACCCCTAAGTTGATTCATTTTTTTTTCCATTTTGACCCTTTGAAACTACTTGGACTAGAATTCATTTACTAATAGTTTTGCACTATTTGAAACGGCTTGGTTCTGAAAGTCTTCCCGCATTTGGTGTATCTTTTATGCTGAGATCATTCTCGCGAATATTTCGCGCGACGCCTAAAATAATGACTGCGTAATTAACTTGGAGGAAATGTGCGTCTCTTTGGTAATGCGTCATCCTTCCTCGCGGTGTATCAACAGACCGCGAAAAATGCGGATGTTAGTCGGAGGACTATTTTATACGCTCAAGACCTTTCCGCCGTTATAATTGGGATTGTATGCTGCTGACCATAGTAAACGACGCATTAAATTTCACTCTATTATGATACTATTATTGTGCTTTTCAAATTTCTTGGGGGCGAGGAGGCAGGAGTAAAATTTGTGGGGGTGGGAGAAGAGAAAGTTGCTCCTTACGTGTCTTTCCCAGAGCCAATCAGGGTATGGTAGGCGCAGAGCCTCGAAAATTAGTCACTCTCAGACTTCCGTTTTGTGAACTTCCCGGTTCTGCTTGCTGTTTTGCCAAATCTCGTGTCACCACAAGATCTCTCACATTTTGGACCACGAGGTTTTCCCGACTGAGGGATCTCGGAAACTTCGAGCACCCCTCTGGGTGGCGGTTTCCCGCCTTCACGGCAGTGTAGGCCTTCGAACAGTCACGGAATCGCACGAAAAGCGCCCGCCTCCACAAATTTTAGGCCTGCCTCCTAGACCCCATGGCATTTGAAAAATATATGTAGATTAAAATTATTTGTAGCTGTCGCTCTTTACGTTTTCGCGAATTAAATGACTTATATTTTATCATGTTTTTAAAAATAAAATAAAGCATAACTTTCGCAGAAGTTCCTGGCGAAGACCCGTGCGGAAAGTAGCCGGGGAAAAGTGGACGGGGTTTGATGTGAAAGTAAGGAGTGGAAGAGAGGGATATGGGAACAAAAGAGTGGGAGGCAGGGAATACAGATTACCTGGTGAAAAAAGGCACGATGCGCTCGCTTGCAAGACTTAAGCCTTGCAAGCGAGCGCATCGTGCCTTTTATATAAATTTATGCGAATGGATAACGAAATTATTTATCCCTCCAGTAACTTACGTCAAAAAAAGGTTACTTCCGTTAGCAAATTTCACTGCAGCTGGCTCCATTGGATTAGAAAAATTCTTCATTATTAAATATATTCGTGAATAATTTTTTTTTAAATAAACTAATTAGACAAAAATTTGGAAATCAGTATTTGTTTTGATTCTCGCAGTCGCGATATGACCTCTGCAATGCAAGATCTTCCTTAAGGTGATTAGAGCACGGATTGCGAGTCGTTCAATGCACATTTTCAATAACTTCGAGCACCCCTCGAATATTATATTACATAGTAATTCGAAAAAAAAATCATGGACACAACAAAAGTAATTTATTTTTATAGGTTGAAAATTACCACACATATTGTGGTATAAATAATGCAAGTATTAATTGTTTTAAATTTTCACCTCAATAAAAGAATTGTAATGACTTGATTTAACAGCGCAGAATTCGAATATCAAGCATAACTCATATATAAGTACGTGTTTTTTTATTCAACATACCACCATGACCTGTAATAGCAACCGTTTAAATAATATGTAAGGTACGTTTCCGCGAATAGGAGAATATCTGCTCATATGTCATCTAATTATTTCGAAATAAATGCAAAGTGCCATAAGGATAGGTACGTGTTAAAAAAGCATCAACTTGCCAAGAAACCAAATCGGTGACATGCACTCTTTTTCGCATTCATCTGTACATATTACTTATGAGTGCGCGTATGAAACGTTTCATGCAAATCTGTACATGAACAAATTTCGCTCCAACTGTCTTAAAAATGTTCCGTAGGAAGGAGAAATCTTTAGGAGTTCGTTAGAAAACAATAGAGCACCAGGATCGCTGAAGACATAAGGAAACATTTCCGGCATGATCCTACTCGGGAGTAGCAGGGAATAGATGAATCGCAATATTTGGTGTAGCGATTGAGGTATTTGGAGAGGGCATTAGGTACGTCATCAAACTGTTGCCTGACAACCAAAATAACAACCAAATTGTTTAACCCTGCTCTCTCCATACTTTCCTATAGACAGCACGACGGAGTGTTGTTTAACCCTGCTCTCGCCATACTTTCCTATAGACAGCACGACGGAATGGACGAATTAGCGGATGTAAAGAAAGAATATCCACCATCTGTTTAAAATTTAAGGCAAGCAACTCTTGTAACATTTATTGGCAGCTTAGCGCTTCTAATACTACTCGATTTTACTATGTTTTCATCGGGCTTGCGGACGGTTTTAAATTTAAATAAATTAACAATATCGGTAAGGAGAATGCACACTAAAGAAGAAAGTGCATGCTGATTTATAGTAAGTTATCGATGGAAAACACAGTAAAACTGCAAAATTAGTGCGTCAGCCAGCAAACGCTATACAAAAATGAGTGTCAACGAAGATGGCGGACTGGCTTCAGCTTCTAGCATTGGCCAGCGTATCAAGTTCCCTCTCCATATACCTCATTGTTCGTTGCAAAGTAATAAACGCTACGCAACAATAACAGTGACTGTGATAAGTTCAGGCAATAAATCATGTGGATTGTCGTGCATTACTTTTGCGTTAGCGTCTGGGTGAGCTTATATTGCAGAACAATAAAGTTTCGATAGCGTATACCTGAGTAATTTTGAAGACAATAAACGTTAAAAACAAACTTCATTATTGATTGTTCGATCCTAAGATTGGTTGACTTCGCATTCCTTCATCTTTTCCTACCACATGCTAGTTCCCTAACTCTGTTCTTGTGATGTAATTTCCTCTTTACTTGTGTGCTTATCCTTTGGCCTTTCTCTCGAGACTTTTCCCTCTATTCTTCTTTCAGTTAAAGTCTCCTTAAACTCCATTTTTCCTCAGGGTGTGCCCAATTTGATTTTTGATTCTTCTGTTTGATTCTTCTCTTCTGCATTTTAATCTTTCTGGTCTTTTCTTATTCCACTCTCCGGTAAATGTCATCATTTCATATTTCTTCAAGATTTTATCGAATTTCACATGTTTGTCTGCAAGCTGTTGGTTTGCACCTTACGTGCCATCCAAAGGAAAGTAAGAAAAGATCAGGGTTAATCAATATGGTTGTTATTTCGGCTGTCAGGCTTCAGATTGATGACGTATTTCCCTCTACATTACCTCAATGGTCTCCACTACTTAAAGATTTAATAGTACTAGTATCGATGTTACTAAATCGCCATCAGTTTGAAGATTGATATGAGGATCCAGATTTGAAGTTCAAATTAATTTTCCGACGAAGGTATAAAAATCTTACGAACTCCAACATACTACGGTAGATCAGATCACGAGAATAAAAGTAGAGATATTCGCAGCAGAACTGACAGGTTTAAAATATATTTCCTCTGCGATTCATAAGAGACCATGATGGCGACCAATGAGACTTTGAAGTAGGTTAGTCGACTGGTAGTGTAGCTGATTAGTTGATTTGTTCCCTAATGCTTGTTTTTTTTCTAATCTGCCATGTATTACTAACATCACAATTTGCATGATCCCTTCATGACTCTTCTATCTCGTTTACACAGTTACGATCAACATAATACAAAAAGTTCCCGCGGCATTGGTATCATACCTATATTGTAGTACCTGTGGGTGAAAGTTACATGTACGATATAGTGCATGTTGGCGATAACTCACCCCTCAGCCAAACACCCTTGAAGTGGTGTGCAATGTGTTATGAAGATGAAAAATATTACAAAGTAGCACCGAATGTGGTCGTATTAAATCTTTAAATCAGAGTAAAACTGCGAAAGTTTTGCTTCTGTCACTATGGAATGATTCAAACACATGACACCCTCATCCGTATCTTTGTTATCTTATCCTTTGTCGTCTTATCCGTATTACGGTTTGAATAGTAAGTTGCTTAATTTGATTATCAACGATATCGTACCTGTACTCTGTTACACTTTCAATTTAAGTCTGACATGTGGGGTATTTCCAGATTCTCTCAAACCAGCGGTAATTAAACCCATATTTAAGAAAGGAGATAGTCATTTGACTAAAAATTATAGACCGATATCTCTATTGTCAATTTTTTCCAAAATATTAGAAAAATTAGTGAAGCTTAGATTGATTAAATATCTTGATAAAATTAAATTCTTCAGTGGAAACCAATTTGGATTTAGAAAAGGTAGATGAAGAAGCCCTGGAAAAATTTCTCTCTCATGTTTATAACTCTGTGAATAGAAGTAAACGAACAGCAGGATTGTTTATTGATATTCACAAGGCCTTTGATACAATTGACCATAAAATTCTCTTGTTCAAACTTGAGAAAGCTGGGATTCGTGGAATACCTCTTCAATGGTTCCAGAGTTATCTGAGAAATCGCTCCCAATGTGTTGTCGTTGATAGCAATTATAGTGACTATAAATGTATTCATTCTGGTGTCCCTCAAGGCTCAGTACTTGGTCCAATTTTATTCTTGATATATGTAAATGACCTGTGTGACTATAAATTTAAAGGCCTTGTGACAGCATTTGCTGACGATTTTGCCTTATGTTACGATGAGATAACTTGGGAACAAGTTAGAAAAAGTATGCAAGCTGATCTAAACTATTTAAGAAAATGGTTTAATTCTAACAATCTCGTTATGAGTGTGCATAAAACGAAATATGTATGTTTTAATGTTTGTAATCGTTTCACATTTGATTGGGATCTAATATACCATGATGTAAACTGCAATCCTGATTCATGTTGTGTTCCTGTTGTCAGTCAGTGCGTCAGCAGCATGTTGTGCTCCTGTTGAGCGTGTCAGCAGCATAACTTATCTCGGTATAACTGTAGACCAAGCTTTAAAGTGGACGCAACACATAGCCTCTGTAACAAAAGTGTTGCGGTATACGTTAGCAAAATTTTATCTGCTCCGTAACAAATGTCCATTAGAAAATTTGAAATTATATTACAATGCATTAATAAACTCTAAATTAACTTATGGCTTGATTGCATGGGGAGGAGCTTATTTTAACTCTATTAAGCCAGCTATTATCTTGCAAAAGAGGATATCAGGATAATGCTCAATAAGAATCGTCATGAGCCATCCTTTCCACTATTTCAACATTTGAAATTCCTCCCACTTAGGCATTTGTACGTGTACAAAGTATTTAGATTGTTTTTTCTGAGGAGTGGTGCTAAAATTCCTGTCTCAAATAGGCCAGGTTTATGGAATTTTCGCAGTATATTGACACCTTTGCCGAGGCCCAAATTGTCTCTGTACAGGCAAAGTTTTTTATATATTGGGCCTAAAATGTATAACATACTACCTTCTGAGTACAAATGTGCACCTAATCTTGCTTCTTTTTTAAAAGATGTTAAAAACTGGCTATTTACATTTGAAAAAATCGAAGACATATTTTGTTAAATAAAATTATTTTGCTAAATAAAATTATTATTTGTGTAAACACTGTTAAAAGGAATTCATTTGAAATGTTGGTATTTATAATTTTTTTTTCTTGTACTAAATGTAACAATGTATGGTCGTAGTTCAAATTGATGGTAACCTCAACACAGGTTCGCCTTATAGGTTACCTAAAGCTCCAAATATCTAATTATGTATTCTTTGTATTTTTCTGTAATTATTCTTTTGGAGCAATAAACATTATTATTATTATATTATCTCATATTTTAGTGCAAAGTGATTTCTAGTCAGTAATCTTGTTTCAGATCGGAATCATCCGCAAAAAACCTCCACACGCGCAGAAGCCAGAGAGTGCCAAGGCCCGCTGCGTATGACATCATGCCCTAGAGTAAGGAGGAGTCTTGCTCATTGTGACGTAAATGGGACGGAAGGGCAAGCAGTAAAAAAAGTATACAATCTATGTTATCGTGGTAGATGGAGAGGCCGCTTGCTATGGGGACCAATACTAAAAGCTGTGAAGTGGGCGTGGTCTGTCCGAAATCGCTGTGAACCGCGATTTTCCTTCATCACTTAAGTAATTACGTAATTACGGGTTGTAGCCCTAATTTCGCAATTTGACGATGTTTTCCATCGATAACTTTCTAAAAATCAGCATGCATTTACTTGTTTCATATATATTCGCCGTAAATGTATTTTTTTTCTTATTTAAATTAATTATATTCCGCACACTGGAGAAATAGATGATAAAATCGAGAAGAATCCATTGCGCTGAGTAGCCAATGTATGTTTCAAGAGGTACCCGCATCAAATTTCAAACAGATGTCGGATATTCTTGCTTTACACCCACTAATTCGTCCAGTCCGTCGTGATATCCTCAGGAAAGCAAGGGAAGATTGAGGAAAATCAATTTGGCTGTTATTTCGGTTGTCAGGCTTCAGTTTGATGACGTAATGCCCTCTCAATCTACCTCAACGATCTGTACTCTTGTTTTTTCTTATGAGTAGATATATAAACTTAAGGAGCTTTCCATTCGAAATGCGCAAAAGTTGGCAAATATCGGAGCTTGTTAGCGCATACGAACGACGATGAATGGCGACAATGAATGTTGTCGAAACGTTCGATAATCTGCCAGCTGGTAGATTCCGAGGGTCGCAAGAGTGAATGTTTTGCAAATAAGGAACGGTTTAGTTCAATCCAGAAACTACAAAAGGCTAATTGTTCACCATAAGTTATTTTAAAATATTTCAATGCCCGCGTTAGACTTCTTAACTGACGTTTTTTATCCTTTAAGTTCATATCAGCTCACAAACCGGTAATCCTCTTCAGCCCACCTGCATCTCCATTCACATTGTTATCATCATCTTCCTCGAATGCCAAGTTTTGAAAGCTCCTAATCTCTTCTGGTCCGCTTTTTCAATGATTTATTTGTTCGATACATATAGTGTGCCTTGGTACACCCGAGGTAAATAAAATCAAAAATCAATATGGCCGAGTTTGTGTTGATTATTTTCAATTTTGGTATAAACAGGGCTTGATATTAAACTGTAGAAACGAGTTCGGAACTGCTCGAAGGCCTCCGCTGCCGGGGGGTGGGGAACTGCCTCCGAGAGGGGGGAGTTTTAGCTCGACGTTGCCGAGAAATTGTACCTCGGCTGGGAAAACTGCGTGGCCTACAATAAGAGAGACCCTGTGGTGATGAGGTTTGGCAACACAGAAAGTATTATCAGGAAGTTCACACAACAAAAGTCTAAGACAAACTGAATTTTCGGGACTCGGCAACACGTCTACTTCTTCAGTCAGTGAATAGTTCGTCCAATGAATACATTAGCACCAGCAGCAATTCACGAGTCAAACGCTTTCAGATAAGTTGAGGAGTTAGAGCGACAGTGGACGGTGGTGGAAGCAAATGCATCTAAATATGTGAATTGTAAGTCCAGTGAAGAAGGGTCAGACGATGAGGTGTTGAAAGAATCCTTTGAGCCAACGCCAGCTGAGCCAAAATCAACTAGATACTATTGGCGCAGACATGTCAATGGAATCTAGATGATCGGCTCTTGGAAAGTCACGTAAGGAGAAATTTCTCTTCACTCACCCCCACAGATTTTAGTCAAGCCTCCTATCCCCCCCCGTGAAATTTGAAAAAAGGTGATATAACGTCGAATAAATTTAGTCTGACTAGCGAAGGTGGAAAGGCTAAACCTCAATCAAGCAAATCTTACCTGAGTCACGAGCACCGGTCGTTTTACTGGTTCTATGAATCACGTCAAAGGATTCCCACAGGGATGGTGAGGGTCTCGCGTTTGGACGAAATGGACCGTCATTCCAGCGGGCCTCTCGGCTCGCGACTGGCGTCGAGGAAGTTCGGAGCCGCGGTAAGGAAGATTACTGTTCCTAGCGGAGGACACGTCTGGCCGGGAGTTCGTGTGGGAGATGCGGGGAGAAGCAGGCGAGGAGAGGGGGGGGAGGGTAGGAGAGGAAGGAAAAGGGTATGAACGCGATTAGCGGGTCATTCCAGGAAAGAGGCCTCCGCGAGTACACGCACCAGCGTGAAGCATGAAACGAGCGCAGAGGCGTAAACACTATTTTATTATCCTCTCCTACGATCGGCAGTATTACTTTGTCGGACGAGATGAGAGACTGAGGCGATAATATGTTGGTTTGGTTAAAATTTGTTTAAAAATTCATCATGATCCTATGTTTGAGGTATCAAAGTTTCCTTTTTCAAGTTTAAAATGCTGTCCTAATATTTAACTTATTATTGAAATAAGTAATACATTTTTATTGTCGATCAATTTTTGTTTTGTTTTCAACATTTTACTGATCTCTTTCTGGTCTGGTTTCTCACGTAAAGTTTTGGGAAAAAAATGTTGTCTTCGTCGTTCACTTCAATTGTATTGTCATAATTATATATACATATATAATAATATATTACATATATATATATATACATATATATATATATATACACTCGACGAAAAAACACGTGTAGAGCACAAATATTATAAAAAATGTCACAGGCGTGACTGGCAGTTACTCATACACACATACACATAAAAAAGAAAAACTCAAAGATATATGTGTATATATTCGGCGGACACAACCGCCGATTGTATCCGCCGAATATATACACATATCTGTGAGTTTTTCTTTTTTGTGTGTTCTATGTGTAACTGCCAGTCACGCCTGTGACATTTTATATATATATATATATATATATATATATATATATATATATATATATATATATATATATATATATATATATATATATAATGTAATACTAAACTTGAATTCTAGCAGCCCATTCACACTTCCCTCCTGGACTTGCTTGGTGAGGAACATTGACTCACTCAATAGCTGATGACGGCACAGTTACCATCTCTGATGAAAAGCATTTCCGCGGGAACTTGAAAGCAGGGTTATGTACAGGATAAAAGCTAACAAAAGCGGAACTGCACGAATGATATATGAAGATATTGGAAGAGAAAAGGAAAAAAAACCTTTAAACAGCAACTAGCATCCTGAGTCTACCTCATGGTTGTGATTTGTTTTTCACCTATTCACCCAAAGATTTAACTTTATATTTTTTGAATAATTATTTAATTCAATTTAAATATCTTTCTCGGACTTCGCACCGGGTAATGTTTTCATAATCCGCCGACGTTTCGGAAAACGACTTGTTTTCCATTTTCAAGGCACGTGTTAATTCCGCCGTGACCACTATAACACTAAAATTAAACAAGCTGTTGATGCCCCAACAATGAAGGTTGCGATCCCAATGGTTGGCTGACGTGTTCCGCTGGCCGTTGAATCATGATGTTACCTTCATTGTTGGGGCATCAACAGCTTGTTTAATTTTAGAGTTATAGTGGTCACGGCGGAAATAACACGTGCCTTGAAAATGGAAAACAAGTCGTTTTCCGAAACGTCGGCGGATTATGAAAACATTACCCGGTGCGAAGCCCGAAAAAGATATTTAAATATAATACACCGGGAAAATCTTAAATCATTTATTATTTAATTCAAACTTAATAAAAGCGACGGAAGTTCACATGATTAGTCCCTCCAAAATCAGCTAGCCTCATGAATTGTTAGTTGTTTTAAATAAACAGCTGGCGAGGAATCCAACAGTAGAGGAAAATTGTACACAAATCACTCAAGAAACTAGCATTGGTTTCCAATGCTCACAGGCAATATCTTAAGCCTGTTCTACACGGGGCAAAATTGCATTGTGGGAATGTGCACATTTTGATGTGTATATGAACGTATATTTAAAATTGCGTCGTGCAAAGCGATGAATTGCATGGACTCATGCACGAATAAATTTATTCAAGCTGTGTAAATAGCCCCTGCTCTAGTTCAATTATAATCGAGCGCCAGATGGCGAAAAATAATCAGTTTCGAATTGCGCCATTTCTTGCCCCGTGTAAAAACGTCATTAGGTATTTTTTGGTCAGTGTGGAATTTTTCAATTGCGTATTAAAATAAGAGAGTGTCTTTCCTGAAAATATATATTTTTACAAAATTTGAGTACTTACATAATATTTAATCAAATTATTTACATGAGTATCTCGGAATTTTTTTTCTGCTTAACATTGAATATAATGCCACCGAATGATTATCAAAAGCAAGAAATTCGATGGATTAATCACATAAACATTAGTCATTCCTACTTAATTTTATGATCCAAAACATCAACTACTTGGATGAGATGGGTCTTCCAGATAGTGTATGATATGTACAATTGAAGAAAAAAATGATGGCAACTGATTTCACTTGCGAACACAACAATAACTGATAGCCTCAATTAAAGTTATTATGACTTTTGCAGTCCGAATTTTCGTTGTATCCGCTTATATATGAGAAAGTAAGTTTTTTTCAACAATAACACAATATTTTTACCAACTTTTCACATGGAATCGTACCGTTGGGGTGGCATATTTTTCTCAGGATCATCCGTCCGCTTCTTCAGGTCCGAAATTCCCATGGCAACGACTTATTTGTCATTCGTGCCAATTAATATTAATCTCCAATGACTACATTTTCACTTAATAATATTCACTTGATGCCCTTGCTCCTTCTTCCTGTCTTGTAAATTGCACAACCACCATGTCATCGATGATTTGAAATTAGTCGAGAGCGCGATAAGCACAGCGAACGTTCGATTGATTGATTGCCGAGTGGGTGCTCATCACCAGGATTGGAGGATTGTTTTGGAACTTCTCGATATCGCTGTTGAGAGTGCTTTCACGAACCTCCAGACGTCCATGTATGAGTTGTAGAGTGGAGCCGGTGCTATTCTCAGAACATCAGGCTGGCGTATGTCAAACTGCAAAAAAAAAACGAATTAAAACCATGATTAGCGATAAATACACCTGTATCTCCTAGATTTCTCACATAAGTCTTGTTTACTTTAACCTATCGAAACAGCCCCCAACCTAAATGAAAAATGGAAGAGGTATTGATTGAATGGTCAACACTCAAAACCGAAGTCCAAATGGATTGTAAAAGTATTTAAGAATCCCGCCTTCCGTAGAAGATTACATTCCATCACGCACTATACAGGGCGGGAATGGGGCTATCAAATCAATTTACAACGTCTTATCGTGGGCAGATTATTTTCGCATTTTTTTGGGGTGGCGTCTCGCTACATTCTGATGATCAAGGGGGAATGTAGTGCCTTACGATCACCATCTTCCCCATAATCTCAGGATTAATAGGCCCATCTACCCCTCTGAAATATCCCCCAATCCGTACCTTCGTCTTATAATGTAGAAAGAAACTCTGGGGGCGTCGTTGGTCACGTATGTTAAGGAAAAGGTACCGCCAGATACATCTAATCATAAATTTGTTACTCTTCGATAAATATTTTACAGAGTCTCAATTCTGCTTGTAAGAAGAATGCCAAGCAATTGTAATCGCAGTTTCCTTTACCTGTATTTGCGCAACCACGTTCTACTATGCTTGTTTTCGTCTCCAGCAAATGAATCCACTAACGCCCAGTGGCATCAATCTTCCATAACATCCGACGAGATACTCGATTAAAGCGTTTCGTTTATGGAATGCGGACTCTCGGTTTCAACATGTTTATCCAAATCAACGCGGTTGCCAACGATACACGAGCGGAAACAATGACCGGTAGACGCTTGAAAAGAAAATAGGAGATACAAGATTTAAGTTTCTCCTGGTGAATAGTATTAATAAACTCTTCTCGGGCTCTGCACCAGGTGATTGGCTTCATGTTTGCCGAAGTTTCGGAAAACGACTTGTTTTCCATTTTCAAGTTTACAATCTGACACGGACAGAGTAACACGCCTTGAAAATGGAAAACAAGTCGTTTTTCGAAACGTCGGCAAACATGAAGCCAATCACCTGGTGCAGAGCCCGAGAAGAGTTTATTAAAATAGGAGATGTTTCTGAAGTTTTTGGTACCCGCTCAAAACATCCTTTGCTTTTTCCCCCGATTGCAAGATGGTAGAATATACAATCGCTTCGATACGAGTGTCGAGGAAGACGAGACAAATGCAACAAGAAAAAAATCAGTCGGTGGGTTGACGTAAGAGGAAGTGCAATTATAAAGCAACCTCGTCGTTTATAAGGGATCGGCTCTCGAGGCTCAGGTCTTTAAATATTTTCGACTGAAGATTGAAAGTGATCTCCTGGAGCAGAATGGCAATGACGGCGTTCAACCTGCGTTACTTCTCCCTGCTGCCCTCGCTTTACGTGGGAGTTTGCAATTGTCGGCCCGGTAAGTGAACAACTGCTGACCTATCTCTTTAGGAGGAATCTGTACTTTGCAGAACTATTTTCTCAAGCTGTTTAAGGGTAAATGTTCGTGAGACAGGATCATCGGGTAAATTTGCTGTTTACGGGCCCCAAGACAAAATTTTTTTTCGACCCCTAAAAATCATTGTATTTCAATGAAATTTTTATGGAGGGAAGTGCTTGCAAGCGGACGTTTTTCAGTGTAAAAAGAACTGAGTAAAGTAGTAAAGTGCGTAAATAAATACGGAAATATGGCGTCGTTGTGCAAGTGAAAATCTTGAAAATAGGTGATTTTTGAGTCTAAATTTCCCAGAAAGTATTGAAAATCTGTTGCAAAACTTAATATAAAATGAAATACGGTTCCTTCAGCTTCAAAATGAAGTTTAAATTAGTGGTGTATGTAGTGGTGGAACCCGGCAATAAGAGATCTTAAGGAGGCCCGAAAAGAGCAAATTAACCACATTCTTGAGGAACCTCTTACCCCTTACTACGCCCTCCAGCCACCTACTCTGCCGCTCTCGAATTTCATTCACAAGTCTCCTTTCCTCGTCTAGTATCTTAAGCAATTCCTCGTTGAATGCATCCATTTCTAGTGCATAATATGGTGGTTTTTGTGTAATAACATTAATTTCAATACTAACTAAATAACTAGGTAATTTTAACGAAAAATATATCGCCCTTCCATTGACACCAAAAAATTCAACCCCATACCACATTACTTTCTAAGTTATTTGCCAGAAAATACCAGCCCCTTTACATGGGAAATGGTACGTGTATGCACTCCAGAGAGACCCTATTTAACAAATGAGGAATTTATAACATTTAGATCTCGTCAAAACATCAACAGTGTGTAGTTTTCATGTTTTCTCGACTAATTTTCAAAATAAATCATATAGTCACCGCATTAATTTTTTTCAGGATCGCAAAAATCTTTCCGTTGTGAAGGACTCTTAAACATATCACGTGAAAAAATGGGTCTGGTCAAAGACTTATATAGATATTTTTATTTACTTACTTAGAATTTCAGTCATGTAAAACTGTATTATTGCACTATTGATAATGCAATAATATTTAATTCGTGTGTCTCATAATGGTGAAATTAAAACGTATAATTCGAATATGATCTCTATTATGATTAGGGAACTATCTCGCTCGCACTACCTTAAACTCATATCTCAAGGTAGAACTGTATTCAAACCAATACATCTTCCTTAAATGACAAATGACCTGGTAATAATTTTACTCCGTTCGATGGGAGAAATCTTACGCTATAACATTTGTTAAAATTAAGGTAGGTTATCGGGCATGTCTAAAATAATAGTTCCTCTTTGAGTTGGTTGGAGCAATTCTCGTTCATGTACAGATCCGCGCGAGTCTTTTCGCACGAATACTCATTAGTAATGTATATCCATTAAAGCGAAAAAGATTGCAAGTTTCTGATTCAGGTTTCTTGGCAAATTAATTCTATTTTAACACGCATCCATATGGAACTTGGCGTATATATTTCGAAATAATTTAACGAAATATGAACAGATTTTCTCTTAAACGCGAAAAAAAATACCCATCATATTATCTATATAATGGATCCTATAAAAATATCAATGTGGCATGCCCAACAAAAATCACCAATTTATGTACGGTTTTCGCTTAAATTTCGCATTCCGCGTCGTAACTCCAAGTCAAAACAGTGCTTTAATTGAGACGAAAACATTAAAATATAACTCTTGCATCGTTTATATTACAACACGTATGGTTATTTTCACCAAATCGATTCATGTTCTTGAGTGAAGTGTGGGCCAAGGATTTATATCCGTCTTAATTCAAAAGTTATCAAAATGTGCACTCAACTACTCACGATTCGCGCTCAAATTATCTTAAGATCAGGAGAAAACTGTTTTCCGTAAATTACAATACACCGTTTTAGCTGGGTTAAGGCTGATACGTTCACCTCAAAGTTTCTTCCTTAGCCCTCTTAGTGTTCCGTGCAGATATTTCGGGTACAACTTCTCAATCCAAAGAGTGAAGGATCAACTTATCGGCTCGTAAATATTACATCAAGTGGACATTCATACTTGTGAATAACGGTCTCTCTAGTATTGCGCCGGGTTAGCAGCTCCATGACTCCCGACGTTTCAAAGAACAACTTGTTCCTCTTCCATTAGGGGTTCTGAACCCCTGAGGATGAAAAACGAGTAGTTTTAAAAAGGATTTCGTCATCCACGAACATAAAACGACAAGTCATGATAATTAACAAGTCGTTCTTCAAAACGCCAGGAGACATGGAACTGCAATATCAGGAAGACCTTCATTCACCAGATAAGCTGGGAAAACCCAAGATAGATATGTATTTACTAACGTTTATAATATACTCATGAAAATACTTCGGATCTTTTCGAGAATTTAAAAAAAAATATATTTAAAAATTTGTAGGCGAATTTTTTTTTCGAAAAAATTAGGGGCTTTTTTTCCACGCTCTAATTGTTACTAACTTATTTGCAACCTCATGAAGGATTATGGCCAGTAAAAGAAACTCGAACTCTATGTTCTGAATTTAAATATACGCCCGGGTAATTGTTAAAATGAGACGTCAACAGAAAAATTAGCTCGCAGGGAAACATTTAGAATTATTTCATATAGCTCTAAGTAATCAGTGTGTTAAAAAAACCGCCGAAAACAATATTGCAAATACTTTTTCAAAGTCCAGTTTCGAACATAAAGTAAATGATCATTCTCAAGCGGAAATGGATATTTTTTCCAGTTGCCGATGTGATTGCTGGATGGTGAGCCTCCAGTTATTGATACAAAAACAACAAAACGCCAAGATCCAACTGCTGGGACTGAGGCAACCAGAACTAAATGGCAAGCTTTGTTACAAGAAACTCATTGCTCAACTGGGCAGTATGCTGTGGCAGATGTGTATCAATGTCATTTGTCTCTGCCTGCTGCTCGGTTGAATGAAGCAGAGCCCCCAGAAATTGTTGCAACAACAGGTTACGCAAAGCCAAGACCACTGGGATGGATGGTCCTACAACTGAACGACTAGCTTTTCTTCAAGAAACTAATAACTCAACTGGAAAAGTAGGTAAGACAGTTGACACTGATGCAATCAAACTAGCAGGCCAGCGGCAAGGATTTTACCAGAAACTAATAAATCAACTGGGAAGGAAGCAGACACAGATGATACTAATGCAACATCAATTAATAGGCAAGCTTTGGGACCAAAAACTAATAACTGAACACGAAAGGAAGCAGAGACAGGTGACAATGGTGCAACTTAAGTAAATATCAAGCTTTGCAACCAGAAATTGATACATCAACTGGACTGGATGTCTAGACAGATGTGAAGCAGTATCATCTGTCTGAGCATCTCGTCCCATTGAGTAAAATTGATAACTCAACTGGATGGGATGCTGAGGTAGATGACACTGATACAGGCGTATAACTGATGCTGCTTCAACTTAATGGCTAGCAGATAAGTTGGGCGCTTGTAACAACAACTAAATGGCAAGGTGAGTTAGCTAGCGCTGAATCAAGAGAACCAGAAGCTGAACCAGCAGTAACTGAAACGAATTATATGACTTGGGGAAAAATTCTTCTCTTAGTCCTATGATAATGCAGCAGAAGTAGTTTTAACAACACAAGTTGCACATACATTAGATTACATGTTCATTAGATTAGCCTTAATGACAAATGTTTTATGATCTCAACCATTATAACTACTGTGTACTTTTAATAGGTGAGATCATAAAACTTCTGTCACTTATCTAAGTATTTGTAAGTTTAAACTGAGAATAAAAGAATTATTTTGCTGCTTAAGCCTGAAATTTCAGGTTTTTAAGTTGCCTAATATTTTTATTTTACTGCTTTCCTTTTTCCTGTTAAACCACATTTCAGTGTTCCTTTTTATTGTATTTGACAATGGGCATGAATATTTTTGCTGGTTACTTTAAATACAACCTCTTACTTTTCCACCCAAGTGAGTGAGGATATGAAGGAGTAAGAATATGTGGTAAGTTAGAAACATATCAACCAAGATATACTTGCTGGTTAATATTAATGTCAATGTGTCAGAAAATAAGACTTTCACCTACATTAATATCTCCAGGAGAACAAATTGTCCCTAAGTTTATAATAATTCCATTTCTTTTGCAAGAGAAACTGAAAAAAGTAAGAGCATTAGAAACAATGTGAAAGGCACACAAAAGAATACTATAGCGTAAGAGAAAAGGGAAATGATGGCAACAGGTGGAGGACAGCTGATCTACACCCTTGAAATTTATTGATTAAAACCACCATCACCATAATGAAGGAGCAAGACTGCTCCTAAAATAGATGACTCAAAAATGACTGCAGGAAAAGTGAATTGTAGGGATCCAAATTATTACTACATGAGGTCCCATAAGCTTAGATCCTATGACCTATGGTAAATGCGGTGCATGCCCTAAAAATAAATTAGTTCTTTTTTTTAACCCTGGAAAACCAACCCAATTGAATAGTCACTATATATTTTTTCAGAGGTTAAAAGGAAAATAAATCTGACTGTGACGGAAGAGGGATTCAGTATTACAACCAATGTGAACAAAAGTGCCTCCTCAATTTTTTCTTTGAAAGAAGTTGCTCCCAGCCCATTATGAATTATGAATGTAAACTGAGTAAACACTGATTCCTCTGGTGTTTTAGTAGAGCTAAAACATGATTTGAGTTTGAAATCCTGAGGAACCTCTTGAATGCAAAAATCATGATTGAATATGCTCAACTGTTGCATGATTCACTTATAGTTTTTTTGTTTGATTTAAATAAAGGTACAAAATACTTTATGTCATTATGAATACGTAAAAACCAGTTGAGTTGGAACCAGAAATTAAGACTGCCATGGGCTAATTGAAGAATATGCTTGGTAAAGTCAAGCCAAATTTCTACTGAACTAAGAACTGGTGCTAATAAATGTTCAACTTATGTTTTAGATTTTTACACCCTTCTTGGCTTTATTTTCATGCAGAGAAGTTTTGACTCTTCTCTGCCTATTACACTTGTAGTTACGCTCTCCCTCTGAGTGCCCTAGCAAAGTAATGATTTTTTAAGGGTCCAACAGAAAGAGGATGCCACATGCCAATCATGCGCATTTGCATGGAATGGGGGACATCATCTGGTCTGGCCTCACATAGTAGATTTGGAATGAAATGTCTCCTGTAGAAGGGGGGGAGGAAGCACTCTCCCTACCCCACTGTGCCTCCCTCTGGCTACACCCATGCTATGGTGGGAAATGCAGATAACCCTGTGAACAATATATGTTGCCACAAGGTTGCAGCACCGTTTCACATCAACCAACTGGAAAACCATTGCTGCAACGTTATGACAACATCTGATAAACTGCCAAATGTCCTCCCTACTACGTTTCGGCAACGTCTTCTCAACATTTTTGCAACCTGACATGTAACATAACTGCAACCTTCCCACCACCTTTAATGAATAATTTACTCAATTGTGCCATTTTAAAAGAAAATCTTTATTTGTCTCTATTTTACTTTTGGCCCTTTTTTCCTCCTCTTCTCTCTGATGTCTGCTACCTGGCTTTAATGGAAAATACCGATGCCAGGATTTTTCATGCAACAATAAATTAGACTTACAGTGAGACGGTCTAATGATATCCTTGCAGGAATATTTTCAATGCCTCAAGTCTTCTCGTGAGGGCCACAAAAATACATCCCTCTGACCATTGTTTATTCACTTCAGGTGATTAAGAATCGCGTACAAAACAACATTTTCAAAGTGACTTTCTGGCTCACCTATTTCAAACTTAGAGAAATTTTAAGTCCTTGAAACAATTGAATACGTAATGACTATGTTGCAGGGGCATTGCAAAGCGACCTGAATGACACTGCAACCTCGTGCAACCTTTCTGCAGCGTTGCTGCAACATTTTGTGTTTACTGGGTAAGTTTTCTAGGACCTCATTTCAAGCAAAAATACTACCCCAAATGTCTATGGTGGTAAAAAGTAGTGTAAGTTGATGTATGAACTTTAAAGTTTTCCCTATAGTAGCTGTCATTGGCCTCCTAAATGGGAGTACTATATGAAGTATTATCAAAAGAAGAACTAATTAACATCCACAGAAAGCTTTTTGCAGCTTCAAATGGTATATATATATTCATCTTCATCAAGAAGGTTAAAAAAATGTGCCAAAAATATTTCAGAGATCAATGATATGTTGGAGGACTTCTGCATCCACAATGTCATACAGAATACCAATTTCAATTAAATCCAGTCAGATAACCAAATAACCAAGCCATAGGCAACATGCGTTGATCGAGTAGATACATACCACAATGCCAAGAGAATCCAGCTCACGAGCTACTGGATTTAGTTTTCCTGGTGGGAATTTGATGCTTAGCTGGCAACCTCGCTCACTTGGGTCTTTTGGAGTAATGATTCGGGCATTAATGGAATCCAGTTGTTCTTGCAAAAGTAATTCAGTGTATCCTGTGAGAAGTCTCTGCTTTTCCAAAATTTTCTGCATTGTAGCTTCCTCAAATATCTGAAATAAGAGAATGAGTTCATATTATGATGATGCCACATACTCAAATTCAAGGGAAAAGGTACTGAATGATAGCATTATAGTGCATAACAAAGAAAATTTCATTGCAGCACAAATACTCCGAGACAAAAAATTTTTTATTGTTGCTTTCCAACATTGCTCGCAATTATGCATAATGGAAAGCTTAGAGGTTAAGTCAATGTGCACATAATATTGGGGCAAACAACATCTAGGGTGTATGATCTTCGATCTTTTGCCATTCTAATACTGATGTTGAATCATCTGATAAAACTCCGGTAAAAAGGAAATTGATTTTTCCCTGGATTTTTGGCTGGAATGGTTCAACTTGATGCAGTTAGCTACAATATAGTCTAATTACAGCTGGAATATGTGGCTTCAATCCTGCTGGGTGAGGTAACACTGAGTAAAACTAAATTCGAACTTTAATATATTGATCTATTCCAGTAAGCATGGCAAGTTATGGGTCCAAATATGAATTTAAAAAAGTACAGAATAATTGTGATGCTAATTGGACAACACATAATTCTGAACATGCTGATGTGGTTACAGAGCAATCAACAAAAAGTTTGTTCCGCTAAGATACCTATCAAAAGAGAATAACTCACTCTGCTATATGGAAAATTTTTCTTAATTTAGTCAATAATTAGAATTGATATCATAAAAAGCTTATGTGAAAAATTTATTTAGCGGTATGTAATGAATGTCACACCGATTTTACAATGGAGAGTACATCATTTTCATCCTGTATATTCTTAGTTTCATTTTTTACTGATTATTACATTATCCAATCACCTTTGTTACATATTTATAAAGAAAAAAATTACAATCGCAACAAATCTACGGAAAATACACTGTTCATTAAAAAACTTTGCAAATTTTTTTTCTCTTCTCTGGGTTTTCACTATTTTTTCGGCCTGCAGAGCCATTTTAATTTTGGATTTCAAGTTCAGGGTACATAGTTAATGAAATCATAGCTAGGTAGGTAGCATACTGCACATTTTTTTAAATATGATGAGGGCTTCATTATTAAACTATCTTTAGGCCAGATCTTAATAGTCTTGTTAAGTTAAATGATGTTTTATCTTTTTATCTGTATTCCTTTTCCACACGGATTGGCTTAAAAGCCGAGTGAGAAATAAGATGGGTAATTGATTGGTCTGGATTTAAAATAAATTTTTAGATCTCATAAATATTTTCAGGCTGTAAGAACACATTTGCTAGTTACTTTTCTAATTTACCAATAGTTAATAACTTCATGTATTTGATATAAACTTCCACCGCCAGATAAAATTCATGAAAGTTTAGCATATGAATAATTACTAATGCACATAATAATTGGTCAGTGTGAGTAAAAAAACTGGTAATTGTCTCAAAACAACTCTTTTACCATGCAATTAATTCGCCAAGTGGTTCATTGTGAAACTGCCATCTTGGTTACTTATGGAGCTCATAACTCCATGCCGTAAGTTATGAAAACAATAAACTTATCTAATGTTTCAGCTACACTTGTTGAATGGTTTCTATGGCTTATGGGTCCCATGACTTTATAGAATACATAGCTATGTGTCATTCCTTCAAGGGGCCATAAATGGTTTATTTTTTTCCCTTTAAACAAAACTATCATAAAACATCCCCGGTATAAATATGAGGCATCTAACTGCTATAAAACCAGGCTGTAAATGCTCTGAAACTTGGCTGTATCTGCTCTGAAACTGTCAGTAACTGCACTGAAAGACTGATCTGGAAGTGGTCTGTAATTGGTCTGGATTTAAAACATCTCTAAAATCCAGACCTGTGAAGTCCAGCCGCAGACCACTTCCTGATCAGATAATAGTCTTTCATAGTAGTTACAGACCAGTTTCAGAGCAGTTACAGACCAAATATTTTTCCTTGGTATCACATGCTTTCAATTGAGCCAGTTTAAAATTTCTACTTCAAAGCTGCAGGACATTTTATAAAATAGCAACTTGGGTGTCCTTTGTTTATGTATAGCATGATGCAGCTTACATCCCTGCTCTTCTTAATTGACGTTTTTCTCAAAATAGTTTAGCCCGTATCCATCAAAACTTACCTCTAGACTGGCCAAATTCAGGGCAGAATGCCATGGTGAGGGGTTGGAAACTTTGAAGGATGAAGCACCGATAGCAGTATCAAGCTTGAACTGCATCTTAAATCTTGTCTCAGGCTTGTTGCTCCACCATCCACGGAGTGCCTTCCTTCCTTCACCTTTCAAATGACGAGAATGCACGAATATACCACCAACTCCACCCGCTCCTGAATTCAAATACTGAAAATAAACCATCAAGTCCCTGTTACTCAGGATAGTTATCATCATTCATACTCAAGTCAGAAGGAAAGTAATATTTAGAAAAATAATTATACCGTGAAACCCCTCTTAACAGCCACTCCTATAAAGAGACTACCCAATCCAATGACCATTTTTGAGCATCAAATTAATATGCTTTGTAATTTCCTAGAAGCAACTTAGTTATTTGGAAATATACACTACCTATCTGCTTTAACAAAACCGTCGCTTCAAGAGCTTTTACATTTTTTTCAAATTAGACTCCAGTTCATTTGCATGATATGTTTTCCTAGAAACTGAACTCCTATTGAGCAACCATCCATCTGAATGGCCATTTTTCAGCAGAACCATTGGTGGACACTTAATACAGGTTTCACTGTAGTTATGTTTCATGTGAATATTCTTCATTTCCAATAAGACCACTGGTTGGAGTTTTGCTTCCTGTGCCCAGGATCCAGATTTGAGCCCCAATAACGATGGAAATGATTCTCTGGTTTATTACCGAATATGGTAGGGTGAAGGCTCAATTTATAATACAAATTGAGCAACTGATGAGAAGGGAAAGTTTGGGTCAAGAGAGTATGAGAGTAGGATATAGCAGTGAATGAATGTGATCTAAGTGAAAGATCTGACTACAGAAATAGAAATTAGAAAACAATTAACCAGTTCGGATGTCCTAACATCACTAGCTATATTTTTTAACTCTAATCACTGGCAGGAAAAATATGATGGGTGTCAATTAATGCTCCTAGTTTAAACATGACATTTCAGGAAATAGAATGAAAAAGACAAAGCAAAGTCTCACCTTGTACGAGCACCAAACTGCAAAGTCAGGACCCCAGTCATGGATTTGAAGATGCACATTTCCCACAGCATGAGCTAAATCCCATCCAATAAGACAACCCTCTTCGTGAGCAACCTTAGTAATGGATTCCACGTCAAATAGCTGACCTGAAAGCAGATATAATTTTATATGTAAATTGTGGCTTACTCAGAAATATGGGGAAAATGATTCCTCAGAAAAGGAAGCAAAAGCCAAGCACCCTTCTTTTTCCTTACAACTTTTAGCAATAAAATAAAAGATGATTCAGGGATGTGTATTTTGTGAAAGAATAATTTGGTATCCCCTGATTTTAATAAACCCAGGTATTTATTGGTAAATACCTAACATACCCAGCTATTTTCCAATAACTTACCCAGGCATACCCAGGTATTTAGCAATAAATACCTGGGTATGACAATGATGGCCCAGATAAATTGCAGGTACAAGTTATTATTGCTGCTAGGTATTGACTAAACTGATCATGATAAGTAATGCACATCTCCAGTTTTATTGGAGTTGTACTAAGCACTTCAACAATCTCACCTGAATAATAATGGACAGCACTCAAGAGAACCAAAGCTGTTTCAGATCCATGTTTCCTTATTGTTTCAATGATTTTCTCATTTGGAATGTAATTATCGTCATCATCTTGTCCTACGATAACAAGTGCATCATTTACATTTTGTCCATGCAACTCAAGATGGGACATAACAGCATACTGGAAAATAAAATTCAGAAATAGGAAACAATTACCTTTCAGAGCTTCATCTACAATTTAATACAAAAAGACCATATATTTTTTGAAACTTAAAAATCAATTAGGGTGTTTCTGGCCACATAATAATGAAAAAACACAAGATCTCTGAGGAAGAGAAATTCATTCAACAGTTCATGACTACTGAACCACTTTTTCATTATTCTTTGCTTATTTTCAGAAGTGTGCCATTATAGGTTATGAGAGACTGTGACATGTTGTAGTCATTTATCATGATTCTCATCAACCATTCACAAAATTATCTAGTATGAGGTAGTGATATTCCTTGTACCCATCACCAATTAAATTATACTAGGAAATTAAAATTTACTACATAGTTCATGTAATGGGTGACTCAGGTAAAAATATTTGGTGTCTAATTACTCTGAAACAGGGCATTAATTGCTCTGAAAGACGAATATCTGATCTGGGAGTGGTCAGCTACTCGTCTGGATTTGAAACATCTTTAAAATCCTGATCAGTTCAGTCTAAATTCGATGGTGACAGGCTTCAAATTGTGAAAATCCATTCTGAATAAATTTCAAAATACTATTTTTTCACAGTGATTTATTCTTAGTCAATGGGTTTTGTCACATAGGTGACATCATCAGGTGGAAATGCCATGAAGCTAATGGATGCCGGCGATGTGGAAACACCATGAATCTGATGACTGCCTGACATGTGGAACTGCAATGAACCCGATGAATGAAATGAACGTAATGATGTAGCCTATGCGACGAAACCGGTCGACTAAGAATAAAACACAGTGAAAAAGTAACGAGCAATTCTAAAATTTATTCAGTTCAGTCTAGTCACAGACCACATCCAGATAGTCTTTCATAGCAGTTATTTACCATATGTTTTTACCTGGGCTATAGCATTTATTCAATGTATTAAACATAATAAAATAATTACCCTGTCAGATGGGAAGGTGTCCTTTTCAATTATGATTTTATACCGACCAACGCCAGGGCCTTGTGGTTGGTAGAAAGAAACGAGCATGAAGTGAAGATTGACAGTTAATGAGTTCATCAGAGCAACTTCAGATGGTTGCGCCCCGATCAGCCGTGCAGTGGACTCCACTGCATAGTTGTCGCACAGAGCTGCTGGCAGAGCACCATGAAAATGCGAGTGGACTCCTCTGAAAACAAGAAAAAAAATCAATGTTTTTTACACTCTGTCCTTCATGGCATCATATAATTATGATCATGTCATCAAAACACTTGGCTTAGCAATTTGGCTTGTCTCTCTTGTTAGGAGAACTGGTAGTCAAATATATTAGCTGTCAGTCAACCACATTTTGATTTTGTTCTTTGATGATACTCCATAAGCCATCACAAGTAAAATATTTGGTCTGCAACTAGTCAGTGATAGCTCGGAAAATGTAATGTAACTAATCTTAAACTGCTCAGAAAGACTAACATCTGATCTGGAAGTGGGCTATTACTGGTCTGGATTTGAAATATCTTGAAACATCTTCAAAATCGAGATCAGTTCAGTCCAGGTACATTTACAGTCTACTTTGAAAACAGATATTAATATTTCGTAGCAGCTAGAGACTGTTTTCAAACCAATTATGGACCAAATATTTTTACCAGGGATATTTAACATTCATTTTTAATGGAAGTGGGCAGTAAGTTTCAGCCATCAGGCTGTTTAGAAATTAGGCACATATCATACTGTTGAGCTATCATCTAAAAATGGAAATGGGCACTTCTATCAGTAGGTACATAATTCTTTGAGTAAGACAAACAGCCTGAACAACACATTATGGTTAAGTAAACAATGTTTTGAGAATTTTTAAACATATTTACCAATTACTATTACTAGCCTAATATTTTTCAGGCTTTCACATGTAACTGCCTTTCTCATTGACTTAATGGACAGATATTATGACCCGGGGGTATTGGAATTTACATATTTGATGAGGCACAAAATGATTGCATGGTGCATGAAAAATCATTATGACAGCCATTTTATTACAAGCAATAGTAAATTTTACCAAGAACAATGATTATTTATCTTAGAAAGTGAAAAATTGAAGCCAAGTAAATAATTAGAAAATATTTCAGAGATTTCTTTGAATAGTCAGTGGTATGAATAATTGACTATGGTGTAATTTTGCCACATATAACTCACAATTTGCCCCATGAATTCATAGCTTCAGACAGTTTTGCATCTGCAGAGCGAGGCTTCAGCCCCAAAGAATTTCCACATAAGTAGATGCAGTCCTCATCAGGATCAGTCAGTTTAAGGTCAGCTGAGAGAAAGAATTCGAAAGTGTTGTAAAAATGATGAAAATGACATTCAAATACATTTTATATTATGCCAATGAACCACTTTATGAATTGATAACGGTAAAAATTGTATTAAAATATTAAAATCTACATTCTTGGCGAAAGTTCTCTCTTAATCTACGTTAAAAAGAGACAAGAAAATTCAATTTCCCAACTGAATGCATTTCTCGGTCAAATTCATCCTGCTGCATTTGTACAATGGACCACTCAATTCTCCGTAAAGCTATCTGGCATTATTACTAACTGATTCAGGCAATGAATATTTTTAAATATAATTTTAAATCTCCATTTAATGAGGAGTCTCACGTGAAATACTTGATGTCAAACATCGACACATGCTGTTAATTATTTTTTTGGCAGCGACAAGCTTATCCTGAGCGGTAGGCAACCAGCGAAACACAGGAAAATCTGTCTCTCTCTGACTATGATATCAGACCAAGGATAAGCGGGGAAATAATATCAGTCATTTCCATTTATAATATGAAGATCTCCCAAAAACACTATTATGATGCCTGATTTGACTCTACCTGATTGTGCGTGATTGTGTGTTTTATCACAATTATTAATAAAAGGGAAGTTGTGCGAATTTCCACAGAGAAAAAATCATCCGCCTTGACCGGGATTCGAACCCGGATCCCTCAAATTCCGGCCGAGTGCTTTGTTGTTCCAATGATTTTATTTTATAACAATATCATATTACAATACATTCATTAGCATACAGGGCAAAAAAAGGTCCGCTCCAAAAACACATACATTTATGCCAGTTTAGCTACCGAGGCGTCCTCTTCCCCTTCTGTGGATTTTTGTGACCTTTACGGGACTAGATGTTCTCGACTGACGGACATTCAATGTAACAATCAGTCGCTACTGAGCGCTTAGCGCCACTGCCCACGAGGAAAGATCGTACTTTGAACACAGAGAGGCGTTCACTCTTATTTGACAAATTTCAAGCTATCAGGGACTAGCCGCGGAGTCCCACTTTCACGGAGTCACGCGCGAATTTCCACAGAGGAAAAGATTTTTTCTCTGTGGAAATTCGCACATGTGTGCATTGCGGGTGACTCCGTAAAAGTGGGACTCCGTGGCTAGTCCCGGATAGCTTGAAATTTGTCAAAAGGGAAGTTTAAAAGCGATACAGAAATATATCATTTTGACGCCACATTATATTTCTAGGATATCAGAAGCGATAAAATAAGAGAGATACGATGCAGAGGAGATGGATACAAAAAATTCATTCTTTCTACGCTCAATCAGAGACCATAATAAAATCTGAGATTAACTAAAAACTCTCCTAGAGTACATCTCCCCATTTCACCTCCAGAAACCTTTTACACGGGTCTACATCTTTTCGCACTGGTTAGACCACATCTCAAATACGCCGCGAGATTTTGGGACCTCCAAATGAATGATTTGATCCAAAAAATAGGTAAAGTAAAAAAGGAAAGCTGAGCGTTTCGTTAAAAACTAATACGCTTCACCATTTCACCTCCCAAAATCTTATTCCTTACGCATTGTAGGACAAGATAATATTTAATATATTAATTGATTAAGAACAAAATATGCGTAATAAAAATGCGCGTTTGCCATGTTTCGTAACTTTTACATTTTCCCAAATTTTGGTTGAAACTCAAAGATGTAGATTACGTATTTTTCCCCAGGCTGAGTTGAAAAGTTCATGATGCTTAAGATACTGCTAAATTTCGGGTGCTAGATGGAGTCGATTACTGCATTGGCGTGTCTAGAATTCAAATAAAATCCGTTGACAAGAATATTTATGAAATAACAATAATATTTCCTTTAAAATGGCGTAAAAATCATTGAACTGGCGTTCACACGGGCCGAGATATAATTTTTCAAAATACAGCGGCACACCATTTTGATGCCGACAAAAGGGTTAGATTTCTTGAAAATTTTAAATGAGAAGTGTGTCGTGATGATACGAGGATATTACTTTGACCCCGTGGTGCCTCTAAAACTTATAGCAAGCGACGAAATAAGACAGATGCGCTGCCGAACTGATGAGTGCACCAATTCTGTCTTCCTAAGTACCGCCAGTGATTATTCCTAAAACAGCTGACACTATCTTAAGACATATCGTGAACACACAATTTATCTCTGTTCTCTCAACCTTTATGAGAAATTTATAGGTTGATGTACATATTCCTTACGGATTTGCACTGTTAAGAGAACAGTTTTTCAGCCTAGTAACTACTGAATCAATTCCGCACCCGAGAATTTCTCGCCACCGAAACTCGTGAACTTTGGGTAAATAGTACGACATAGGGAGTAAAGAATCCAGAAATCTTTGCGCTTACTGTGCGGCAGGTCCTTCATTTTTGGTACGCAAAATTTGGAGCGCTGTTTCCCCAGTGGATCCTCTTCGTCCATCTTCACGGCGAATTCGCTCCTCTCCACTTCAGTGCCCCATTTCTTCGCCAGTTCCTGAAGAGTGACCGCAGGATGCTCCTGAAGGAGTAAACAAACAAATTTATTACTTTTCACGTAACATAAAATGAATCCATCTCTGAAAGCGTACATCTAAGAAATGTCTCATAGTTGTTTACCTTTTGCGTTATGAACAAAATGAATTAACTTTGATGATGCGAAATGAAATTCATCTTCATAAGGGAACTCACTAATCCTCCTGGAGAGAGGTTACCAGCAATAACAATAACTGATTTTAAAAAAACTCATTTTCCTCAAAGTGATGAAGTAGCATATGGTCCCCATTACGCAGATTGGTAAACAAACAGAGTCCATTCACGAAACTGATTTAAAAACTGTACCAAACATTAAAAGGCGTTACATTTCTGAGAATTAGACAGATAATGAATTTATCTCGGGACCAGCAAGCTACTACCGTTACCCGGGGTGAAACCGGAACAGTTTTTGAGGTTTTTAGAGGCCTCCTATTCTCACCTTTCTTTCATTCTTTCATCGATCAAATATTATATAGAGGAAGCCTAAATTCTTGGATAGTCGTTTCACGCTTTAATTTTTTTAGAAGTCCAACCACTATAAAATCAGAAAAAAGAGTTAAATATGCACTAAAATTGCGCATGACACTTTTTCTCTCAAGAATTTTCTTGATAATTGCACCAATCTTGCGATCTAAACCATCATCTGGCGCAAATGAACTCAATTTTCGGTCAGTACCGCTCATAAATGGGTACCGATCTGCTTTGCCCGATTTGCAATTACAAAAGTCCCATTTCGATCAACTCATGAGGGTACAGCTAATTTTCGACGGATTTAGCCAGGCGTTTCTGTCGATAGCTCAACGCAATAAAAATTTTGTGAATTATTTGTTAATTTGACCGGCAGCTCTAACTGTAAAAGCTTGCTCTTTCTAAAGCAAACACGTTGATGCAGGAAACTTACGATTCTCGAATGTGTATAACAAGGCCAATAAATCTTCGCTTTCACGCTGTGGGTGTACATTTTGATGCTTTGTTTGGCTCTTGGGCCTAAGTAACTCATGAAAGAACTTATCAGCCTGCAAATAGGCAGAAAAAATCCAGAGCCAAATCACTCATCATTGGTGCACGTAGTATATGATCGCGGAAGATGCTGAGTTTCAAATTTGAGCGAAAAATCAAAAGTGTTACATACATACAAACCCTCATCCATGGGGTTGTGAAAATGGTCATTGACCGAAATTCGAGGAGTAAATGGGCCGTTTTCCTTTGATGGAAATAAAACGGAGCCGGTTTTATGTGGCATTTCTCCACATGCTGTTCGCTCTCAGGACAAGCTCTGTGACCTTACCTTGAGAGGATAGTGCCCTAGGCTCATGTAAGTCCGCTGGCTTACGGGAAAAAAATTTCAATATTTGAACAGTACGCAGAACGTGAAACCAGATATCTTAATCCCTTTAAAAAGTGGTTATTTTCGTAAAGAGACAAAAATATTCTTCTCCGTAAATTAATTCACATCCCAATATGCCTACATTTTTTTAAATTATATTTACAAAATAATTGCTTACTATTGCATTGTTCCGTTGTAAACTGGACCAAATCAATTTAATTATAATTTAGAATTGCTGAACTCACATTTGCATCGTTCACCGAAACCTATATTTTTATTTTGCTGAAAAAATAAATCACAACCAAACATGCCTGAAATTGATCACTTCTCAGTGAAAAAATCAATCGTCTAGACTTAATCAACCCTGCGATGTGTGCATCTAAATAATCGTCTGGCGTAAACGAACTCAATAGTCCGACAGTTCCGCTGATAAATATTGAAATTTTATAAAATTCTAATGTTTTAAAATGCGCCATAAAATTTATTTCTAATTTAGATGTGCATGAACACACTTTACCGTTGACTATTACACTTTACCTTCACTACCTACCACTATACCTAACACAAAATTCGACTACTGACCTCTTGAATTCTCACCGAGTGCTCTAACCAATTAACCTGCCCATACTCAGTGCGAAATTGAGGTGTCTACATTCAAACCTCTGTCCAGTTGAATGATTTTTTTAAGATGTGAATTCAACACAAGTGCTTGACCATTGGCTGTTGACTGTTTTGAAAGTTAATGCGCGGCCGATTGCCCATTTATTTGAACATCGTTATCAATTAAGGTATTATGAGTGAGATAGACCATATGAAATCGTTTCAGGCTTAACTTGGTGGAAATGCGATATATCCATGATATGTGTTATTATTGTGTTGTATATGTGTTGTATTTGTGTTATTATACGTGTATATGACATAGTATGTCGAAACCATGGTCGGTGTTGAAGTAGTACATTAAAGTGTGGATATTACTATTGTCGTGTTATATTTTATCATGGAGATAGACCATGTTCAAATTTTACGTTTTGATATCATCAGCTGTAGGAAGCGTGAAATCAACTTTTTCAGACTTAATGGTGCATTACGATACTTTTATACGACTGAAATTCTAAGTAATTAAATAAAAATATCTATATAAGTCTTTGACCAGACCCGTTTTTTCACGTGGTATGTTTAAGACTCCTTCACAACGGAAGTTTTTTTGCGATCGTGAAAAAAATTAATGGAGTGACTATATGATTTATTTTGAAAATTAGTCGAGAAAACAAACAAACTACACACTGTTAATTTTTTGACGAGATATAGGTGTTAGAAATCCCAAACTTCTTCAAAATAAAGTCTCTCTAGAGTGCATACACGGACCATTTTCCATGCAAAAGGTCTCTGCTATTTGTCATCAAAAACCTCGGAAAGTAGTCCGGTAAGGTGCTGATATTTTGGTATTCTTGGAAAGGTGAGACATTTTTCTTTAAAATGAGATCATATTCAATGATTTCCAGTTTAAATGATATTCCTCTCAAATTACCTTAATTGTGACCCCAACATAACTTTTTTCTCGAGTGTTTCGATTCACGTCAGTTTCTATAGTTAAATATTTTTGTAATCTTAAGTATGTGAAATAAAATATTATTAGTATAATTATTTGAAAGAGTCCGGAAAGAAAGTAAAAACGTCTCTTACCTGTGCCCCGTGAGTTTTCTGCGCCACATTTGCCATCGTCTTGTTCTATAGCACTCTAGCACTTTTGCCACCGAACTGCTAAAAACAACTCTATGCCATCCATTCCTTCATTCTTCTTATACCCTTAGCCCTACTCCCAGCCCCTAAAGGTCCCTCCCCTATAATTCCCCTCTCCAGAGCCCATGTTCACTCAGCAATCCCAACACTGTTGCGCGAACTTGTCGCGGGAAGTGTTTGCACGGAATTATGGCATGTGTGGGGATTTGTTCCTTGAGCCCCGTGCGACAATAATGCCACCCGTTGGGTAACTCTGGGATTAACTCTCGCGGGGAGTAATTAATGGGAGGAAAATGAGAGAAGGTTCTCCATCTTTCATCGGCTACAATATAAGTTACCTCTCCGTGATTTACGAGGGGCGGAAAAGTTTTTACGGCCCGTACAAGGATACATATTCTTTTTCCTCCTCACCCGAAATCTCCTTTGATGGTTATTTCCGTTTGCAAACGTGACGTAACAGACTGCGTCACTCTCTTAGTCTCTAACCGCCCTCTCGTTTCCAAATTTTGCCACTCTTCTGAGATATCGACCCAAAAAAACATTGAAAACAACAGGATTTCGCAACATCTGCCTATTCTCCACTTCCTCCGCCATAAAGGCCGTTTTGCGCGAGGCAATTTATTGCGCAACCGGCTAAGCATATTCGAATGAGCGTTAAAAATTGCGTCGCGTGAAGCGGTCAATTGCAAGAATGCCTGGGCAAATGCCTGAAAGACAGATAGGAAAAGAGCTCCATGCACTGATTCCGTGCCCGCATTTCTCGCAATTCTGTACCTCGAATTGCGCAATTTGATGCCTAGCGTAAAACTTGATGTGGCTCTAGCTTGACTATGTGAGTCAAGCTAGATTTGGCTGGTGATATGAGTTGCCTGTTGAAAACCAAAATTATGTTGCAAATTATGCAGATTATTCCACGAAATATTTATAACGGCCACATTTTTCCAGCCATTTTTGAGAGTAAGGTCGTTCGATATCGATAGTATTCTTCCATCGATACAGGTCCTCACAACAATTTCCACCACAATTCGGCCATTAATGTGCCATTTGAGCATTTACTGCCATGGCGCATCCAAGGAAAGCTGAGGATTTGCGGTACAAGTTGTCATTTCGAATACAAATGCACTCCCAAATTAACAAAAAACATCGAACAACCTATACTATACTTATGGAGAATACAGAAAAAATGAGCTCATTAATGGCGGACTTGTTTGCGTCGCGAAGACCTGTATCTAAGGAAGAATACAATCGATATTGAACGACCCTGTCATAGGAGCCGAATGCAGCGCCATTTGCATGGAATTACCAGCATTTTGACTCCAATTATGGCAGTTATTCGCTAATAACTTTAAAAATAGTCAACAAGATGCCTTAATTTTATTTCCATTCAACTTCCCAAGAATTTGTAGCTTATTAAAAACCGTTTCAAGTAAGAGCTTGAATATGCTTTTTCATCCAAGGCGACGTGTTGCTGCTGAAATCTGAGCAATCTCAATTTGAGCCCATGTCAAAATATACGCGTTCACGGCTGAATTACAGTAAAACAATATCGTAAACCCGATTTGATTTTAATATCAGTTTATAAAACGCGTTTTAAAGCTGCTTTAGGTATTCAAGTTTGCACAGCTAGACATCAATGTTTTTGGTCTCATTTTAAAGAAAAATATCTCACCCTTCCAGTGACACCAGAAATTAAACCTCTAGCCACACAAATTTCCGAAATAGTATTTGCCAAAAAATAATATCCCTATTACATAGGGAATGGTACGTGTATGCACTCCAGAGAGAGCTTATTTAAATAAGGAGGAATATCTAATACTCGTCTAATAATCTATATCTCGTCAAAAATGTAACAGAGTGTAGTTCGTATGTTTCCTCAACTTATTTTGAAAATTAATCATAATGTCACCTTAGTAATTTTTTCAGAATCATAAACAAACCTTCCGTTGTGAGGGAGTTTTTTTTACCTACCTCGTGAACAAAATGAGCCAAATGAAAGACTTATGTAGATGTTTTTATTTAATTACTTAGAGTTTCTGTGATATAAAAGTATATAAATTCACAGTTGACAATGCAATATTTAATTAATGCTTCCTTGAGCTGCTGAAATTAAAACGCATAATTCGAATATGGCGTCCGTTATGACTACGGAACTATCTCGCCCAAACTACCTTAAAGGAGTGTGTGCGGAAAATGTCACTTAGGTTCTCTAACACCTCCAATTCGGATACGCAATTGGCTTCGTGATATGCGACCCCTTGGAGAGGAAATTACGGCACGTCTGTATGTGAAAATCGGTGCGTAGTCAGGCCCAAAACTAAAGCGCAATTCGGTAATAGATTCATTAATGAGGGAGGAGAAGGGCAAATCTTTCCCTAAAGTGTCGTGCGCGGTGGGAATAACCGTTTATTACAGTTAACAACCTACATACTAGCATGTTGCTGCATGTGCGTGTGGCAAGGGGTGATAGGGAATCTGACTCTGATGGAAATTTCACCTCACAAATTAACTAGAGCACAGGGGAAGCAAGGGAAAAATGGAAATTCCTTCAGAAAAAAATTACTTTCCCGAGAAAATTCTCTTTTCATTTGGAATTTGTTTGACAAATTCTTTTATTTAAAAATCCAAGACTTTCACCAGTAATTTTCTCATTAAAAAATTCCACTTTTAATCTTCAGGCTTAGGGAAAGCTATTTTTGGGAAAATTATGCCTTGTAGAAGGTCTCTTTAATCATTCATTTTTATTTATTTATTACACCATTTACTGTACATAAACCTCCTGATCCTCCAAAGCCAGAGGCTTGTCTAGAGGTGCCATGTTAAATACCACAATATTAGTACAACATTTAGGACGATTTAAATCGATAAAGAAATATTTCAAATGCGATTTAGTTGACTTTTTTTCTCATCTCACTCATTGTGACATAAAATACTCCTTTTCATTGATTGTTATTAATTAGTTTCCATAATTACCAGTTAGACTTCACGTTTTTTTTTTTTTAAATAAATTCCACTGACGAAGTTTATAGAGTGGTACACATTCCTAGAAAAAATTTTCCATGCCATTCTGAAACTAACCTATTATGAATATTGTAATCTGAGCCAGTGGCGTAGCTAGATTAACGGGGGCCTATGGGAAGATAAACCATGCGAGCCCCCCCCCCCCCCTACTCCGCCCCCTGGAATCTGATATGTTAAGTATGTACGAAAAACAGAAGACCACAGAAGTGTACAGAAGAGTAGAAGAGGAAAGGACCATATGGAACACCATAGGGAAAAGAAGAATCAGCTGGATTGGACACACCCTGAGACAACGGATTTGTGAAGAACATACTTGAAGGTAAAATAGTGGGAAATGTCCCAAGAGGAAGACCCAGGAATGAGTT
Organism: Ceriagrion tenellum; assembly: GCA_963169105.1. Lineage (NCBI taxonomy): Eukaryota > Metazoa > Arthropoda > Insecta > Odonata > Coenagrionidae > Ceriagrion > Ceriagrion tenellum. Next base: position 87,432,552 of record OY720633.1, on the reverse strand, counting down.
CATGGACCAAATAAAGATGAAAGTACATAGGGAGAGATAACCAGGAAGTAAGGGAACTAGCATTAGATAGGGAAGGGTTGAGTGCCCCAGTTAACCAATCTTAGGGTTGAACGACCAATGAAGATGATGATAACGAGCTGAAAATACTTCTTCCTAAAAAATTGCAAAGCCATTATTTGAAAAAGTTCCGTTAAGAGCCAAAAAGTTATACCGTGAGCATATTCAGTAATGCTTAACTCTTTTTTGTAGTTTAGTAAACAATGTTTCTTGTAGTTTAGTGAACAATGCTTTGGCACAAACGGTATCATAGTAATTAGGAGACCGCTTCACTTTTAATGGTTGTACTTACGGGTATATATAACAAGCAATAATGTATTCATTACCTTTAAATTATTTAAAATCTTAGAATTGAACGTAGAATGAATGAACGAAAGACAGTATCACATCAATATGAAACAAATCTTGTTTGCAAACTGAAAAAGTTATTTTTTATTTTTCTTAAGTTTATAACATTTGCCTCTCAGGATCCTCCTAACCCTAGTGGCTCAGGGGCACTAGTTTCCAGGTCGAAAATCGGCTTCCAACCTTCGTCAGCCGTGCGGCATTCTCCTTTCGCTGGTTCGTATCAATTTTCGATGACGCGCACTTGTCTTACGACAAGGACGAACACGAAGACAAGGACGTCTTACGAACGAAGGGCAGTATCACATCAATACGAAACAGATCTTGTTTGCAAGCTTAAAAAAATTATTTTTTATTTTTCTAAAGTTGATAACATTTGCCTCTCAGGGTCCTCCTAACCCTAGTGGCTCAGCGACACTGCCCCGCCTGCCTCATGATAGCTAACCCTGAGCATATTGTGTAGTTTCCAAGTCTATATCGGCTTCCAACCTTCGTCAGCCGTGCGACATTCTCCGTTCGCTGGTTCGTATCAATTTTCGATGACGCGCACTTGTCTTCGTCACGTATTCGAACGCATAGTGACGGAGGTGTTGCCTGGAGACTCATAGAGGTGAATTCGGTGCGTCGCGTCGTCACGACATAAACTAAAGCGCAAGTTAGGCGCAGATATATGAGGGAGACAGGAGAAGGTCAAATCCTCCCCGGTTCTGCACACGGTGGGGAAAACTGTTTAAGGTAATTTTGAGCAAGAAACCATTTTGCATAGAATACTTCGTACATATAATAATTTGGCCTCATTTAAAAGGAAATATGTTAACATTCCAAAGGCACAAAAACATCAACCACTTACCATACTTCTTTTCAAAATGTTTATTTTATGATGTCTTGGGAATGCTCTACCACGTCTTGCAATACATTTTTTTTTCTACGCCTCATAATTCTTTTGCTACACGTCAACAAATTTCTTTTCCATAGAAAGTTTAAAATTTTCCAACATTTCGTTTCATTCTCGGATCATCATTTGTACATTTTTAAATTATTCACTTTCGGAAATCTGCTTTCCTGGTTTTTGCTCTCTAGCATCCATATAAAATTTGCATTTCAATTTATTTAGTTATTTATACATATATTGGCTTTTTAGTCACCCTTTTACAACATTCAACAGTACAACATTAGCCAAACGCATCGTATGGTATATCGGATGGTTATACATGTAATTAGCCCTAGCACATAGAACATTAAACAGCATAGGATTGCGTAGATAAAAATTTAATGTTTTAAAAGAAACTAAATTAAACAAATATTCTGAGTCAATTTTATGTCTTACTAAATTCTTGAGGAAGGTGACAGAACTGTCTGGGTACGGAGGCTTCCGCGGTTATTTAATGGCCGTATTCTGTCAGGGTTTTTTGCCGCGTCGACCCATTTTTGGGGGACAACAGTTTCGCCTGCCTTCCAGCTGGCTTCGTCAATGCCAATTCGTCAAGCCGGCCAATGAGTGCGCACCTGACTAATACCGTTAAAAAAATTAAAAAAAAGAATGATCTGCATTTCATTTAGGACCTGACGAAGCCAGCTGGAAGGCAGGCCAAACTGTTGTCCCCCAAAAATGGATCGACGCGGCAAAAACCCGAAGAGAATACGGATAGAACTGTCTTCTTTGACTAAGGAACGGTAAGTTGAAAAAAGTCTTATTTCCTCATAAGGAATGTCCAAATATGAGTAACCCAACTTATATCCTATCATTCTGATAGCTTTTTTTTGTAAACTTTTAAGTCTATTAATATAACCTTCATAACATGGAAACCAAACTACAACACAGGACTCTAAGATTGAACGAACCAATGATTTATATAAAATATCAATGATTTTAGGGTCAGTAAAATCTTTGGTTTGGTCGTAAATTGTACGTTGTCTTTTGGATGAACTACCAAGTCTTGAAATCCATTTTTCTCCACTCCTAATAGTTATCATTCAATTTGTCAAGAATATAGAAAAAGGATAGGAGTTAAATTATTTGATTCTTTAAAATTTTACTCACTCCAGTATATTTTAATCACAGAAATATCAAATTTTCCTTTGTTTTGGTGTGTTGGTTTAGGTCTTTAGGTCACTGGCCTCTACCATCCTAAAGCTACTGCGATCGAAAATCCGATCGATATTTTATGTTGCACATGGTTTGCCCTAACAAGATTTGAAATCGTTTTTTTTCCACGTCGAATATTCTCACGCCACTTTCAAAACAATTAAAATTGATCCAAAATTTCTCAAACATATCTTTTAAATTCTCGGTTCAAATTTCGTACATCTTCAAATTACTCACTTTCAATCATGTTTTTTTTTACTGATTTCGCATTTAAACATAGCTGGCATAGATAGCATAACACATAAACTCTCTAGCATTTAAAATATAGCTGCAGTAGTAAATCTGACATTCAAATTTATGTCACCATTGGAGTTGCCCTACCTCGTTGTGCCGATAAGATCGAGAAAATTTAAAAATTTTCTAATGTGGTGTTCTACAATTTGATGTTAAATTGGTTTAACTGTTGCTCACTTAATATATGATGATTATTTGAGCATTATGAGTGATATGGTTAAATAAATATGGTATGGTTTATGAAAACAAGGTTTACTTGCTCTAAAGGGGTATCCCAGAGCATCAATAAAGCGTTGATTCATTCATTCATTAAAGGAAATTACCACGTCCAATTAAATAATATGCAGGTTAAGTTGACGAAAATTTACCTACGATCCTTTTCTGTGAAACATTGCAAAACTTTATTTGTCAATGGCGAAGATTGCGAAGTTGAAGGAATAGGGAAAACTCTCGGTACTCTAAGTAAGGGTGGAGCAATGAGGAAAAGAGGGCGAAGGCGTATGTTCTCGGGAGTGTTTAACCGAGCACTCTTGAGTGGATCAACGGAGCTTACACCCGAACCAGTCACCATCGAGATACGTTGGAGGAAGCAGGAAGAACGATGCTCTCTCACGACTTTGAGAAAAGAATAATGGTCTCAGGAACTTGATACTTTTGTTTACTCGTTGCCATGCATCCGCAAACGAAAAAAAATGAAGAGCGATGAGCCCTGGCACCATTCTAGCCTTCATTTTGCAGCGATACGATGAGAAAGTCGTTAATTATTCCAGTGCAAAGGAGGTGGAGTAGATATTTACGTATTGTGTGTGATAAAGAAGAATTAGATGATGAAAAGTATACTTGGTAATTTTCCTCAGGTTTTTTTTGGCACACTTTGTTTCAACGTAAATACAAGTGTCGTCTACGTATGTCTTTTCATATCAAATTATATTGTGTGTACGAAGTTTAAACCGCAGACCAAGTATAGACTGCATGCGACATTTCATCTACAGTACTTGCTTAACATGGAAAGACATTTTGACCACAGGGCCAAACAGTAAAATAACTAACTTTAGACGATTCCGGACTACTATAATTGCATAAGTTTCTTTTTTTCAGTAGTGTTTCACTTAATATTTTTCATTTTTCTATCTTTTTCAGGAAAAACTCTGTATCCAGAGTCAATTTTTGAATTAAATAATCTGAGTCTCAATATTATTGATCAATAATCAATAAGCGGAACCTTTAACGCGCATAAGAAGTATTTTGGGTGAATAATAGTTAATGGTTTTAGTTGTCAGAACATAAATCGAAGGTATTATATGTAGTCTCAGGCGTGAATTCGGCGGAATTTGATTAACATTATAAACACCCACGGAGTGCTATGAAGATAAGATTGACCAAGATATGCCGCATAAATTCTTTCATTTTTTGTGGAATGGTTGAGTTATTTTTTCCATTTACGAGGGAGTTATGTTAGAAAAGATATGGAAAAGAGGAGAATTGAAGAGGAGATATTTGACGCGAAGCGTTCTGGAAATATTGATGAAACTTTAATCTGGTGTGTCGCAATTAATAATTCAGAAACTTGGTTGCACATGAAGAACGATATGCATTGATTAATCACCGCATTATCAATCATTTGGCCACAGATCGAAAGAGATAAACACACAGGTCATTCCTCAGAAAAAAGAAATCAGATAAAAAGATATTGTTAAATTTTTCCCTAATTTCCTTGAGCACCCGGCGGCAACATCAGGAATCCGAATTTTCTCTTGCGCACGTCCAAAAAGATACGTCGTATATTAAAAGCGGAGACTATGCATTTCCGTCTTTTAAAGAAAATTCCTCCGCTCCGTCGGGAGTCAGCTAAATCCTTATGTCCTCCGTCGGGACTGTGTCAAGAAATTTTCAAATGAATTACTGCGGGGAGATATCATGAGGAAAAACGAGAAACATCGCGATGACGTTCAGAACAATAACGAGAAAAGAATTTGACATAGGGTCCTCGACCGATTCCTGGTATTTTTAAACCTCCGTGCGCATTTGACTTTGGGGATTTCGCGATATGTTTACATGATTGCAATATTGTCTATCCCATTTAATTCTCTTTCCAAATATATTTCTTCATTTTGGTTTTCCGTTTCGCGACGAGGATTCCGAATTTTTCAACGCTACGGTGTTCTCACACTATACGTTGTCACCCAAAGGTATTTTAGGGAAATTAGGGAACAATTTGACAATAGTATCTTTTTGTATGATTTCTTTTTTCTGAGGAATGATCTGTGTGTTTATCTCCTTCGATCTCTGGCCAAATGATTGGTAATTCAGTGATCAATCAATGCATATCGTTCTTCATGTGCACCCAAGTTTCTGAATTATTAATTGCAACACACCAGATTAGGGTTTCATCAATATTTCCAGAACGCTTCTCGTCAAATATCTCCTCTTCAATTCTCCTATTTTCCGTATCTTTTCTAACATAACTCCCTCTTAAATGGAAAGAATAACTCAACCATTCCACAACAATCGATAAATCACCCAAAATAGCCAAATTTATGAAACGTTTTAATGACAGCAATGCGAAACTGAGGATAGTTAAGTAAAAAAATACCAACCGTACACAAAACTAAAGACGCTTGGCGAGAACAACAAACAACAAAGAAGAACCAGGGAGACAAAAAAAACAAGAGGGAGACGCGAGGGAGAGAAGACGAAATAGAGGAGTAACGGAGGCTAAGGAATCAGGCGGAGAGGATTCAGCGGAAAAGACGGTGCAAAGGGGAATAATCCGGACCGAAGACATCGGAGAATAGCCCGAGGACGGTCGGCCGCGATAGGATGGCGGAGAGAGATCGCGGCAGACAGCAGAGATCCAGTGAAAGATAAGTGTACCTACTAGAGACGAGCCGGGCAAACATTGGAATTTTAGGTAGGTTACAACGTCAGTGTTGTAAATAAAAAAGGTAATTTTTGATAAAAACCTTGACGTATAGTGAAATAATTTTAGTTGAGACAGGCTTGGAAAGTCTTGACATGAGATTTTATATTTACTTCGAAATGGACGATCACGAAGAGCATTCCGATTTTTGTCAACGCTACTCCGGGGTTCTCACACTCAAAGTCAAGACATTCAATAAAAACCGCAATTCAATTATTTCCAACTTATTCGAATTATTATCGGTTTCTTTTGAATTTATTCATTGTATTCTCTTTCAAAAAGAATGTCCTCATTTTGGTTTTCAGTCCCATGCATTCCAAAGGTGACCGAATTGGAAAATCTGACATTAAATTTTATGTTTACCTTGAAATGGACCTGCACGTAAGAAATATTGATTAGTCATTTCTGGTCTCCATGCTTTTGAGTGGTCTGTAGTGTTACTTCCCAAGCGGCCATGAATAACGGCTGGATATTGGTCTATTGTTGGCTCAACATTGACAGCATCGGCCCGGTATTGCCATAACTTAGCGAACATTTGTCCAATATCAGGAGTCAATATAGGCCCAATATTAGGAGCCAATACTGGCCCTTATATCAGGAGCAAAAATTGGTCCAATATAAGAAGCCAACACACGCCCCATGTCAGAAAGATAGCAGATGCCCGGGAAAGTCCACTAACCGAAACCAAAATATGCACATTACATAATTCATAATGAAACTTCATTAGGGCAGTAGGGCAGTAGGGCATTCAAGTCTGAGTTAATTCTTAGCTTTGACTCATGTGGTCTATCTTGTGTGAATATTGACTAACAGCCAATCTAGCCAATATTGGCTAAAGCCCTTTTGACACGGTCCAATATATCGGCCAATACATTGGATATTGGATTGTAGCACGCTTGACACACACCAATTTTCGGCCCAATTTCAACACCACAATCTCCCCGACAATCTTTCTTACCCAATATTGGGACTTAGAGCAAGTTCTATTTTCTGCTGGCCAATCTCCAATCAGAGGTTAGCTTTGTCGTGCCCTAGTGACAAATACAGGAAGCTCTTAGCAAAACATTCGGGTGTCCGGGAACAAAGTACATTTGAGCCGGAATCAAGTGGTGTGAGGGTTTTTTAGGTTAAATCAGGAGGACGAAATGTAGACGAAAGAAGTAGTTATTAATTGAACAGTACAAAACCCATGAATGCTTGTACAATATAAGATCGCCTCGGTACAAGAATAAAATTGTACGTGCAGAAGCAGTGAAGCAAATAATTGAATCGAAGACAATACTAACGCTTTTAATAGTAAATTATAATTTCAACGTCCTATTCTGTCTCGGTCTATATACAACATACCAGCGCAGCGCTTCGAGATGTTCTTTCTTTCTATTTGGTTATGTGGCGTGCGCATGCGGGAATTTGGAGAATTATTTTTGCCAATATTGGTCAAAATATTGATGCTTCTTATGCGGAACATATCGCCAATATTCCATCCGATATTTTGCCGAATAATTGTGCCAATTTGTTGAACAATATATTGGGGCGTGTCAAACGGGCTTTAATAACGTTAAATGTTATCATTTCGACATTGGCCCATTATTGGTTGACAATATGCGACCGACATTGGCTCATCGGAAAACAATGTTGGGCGGACAATGGCCCAATAATGGGTGGCTACTTGGGTTATTGAATCGGTAGTCTGCCCGTGATTTACAACGTTGATTGAACATATTGTAATAATGAATTCCAAAAACGAATCCCGGTTAGTTGTGGTCCAATAGAAAAAAGACATAATTGCCATAATATATATTTTATGAATAGGTAGAAAATTAGTTGTCCTCTTGCTAAAATAAAATTTTACTCTTCCAGGCTATTTTTCTCGTAGCATGAACTTGAAATTACATGGTCTCCATGAACTCTGAAGCGCATATAAATAAATGGGATTGCAAGACATCATAGGGCATTCCAAAGTAAACATAATAATGACTCGATTGCAGTCTCCGTTTGCATGTCATGGTCTTCACACTAGTCAGAAAGGCACATTTTTAACAATTTGATAAGAGCAAATACAAGAGTACTGGAAAATTAACGAATTGGATAAGAAATTGTAAAATGTCTTTTGATATTCACACTCTTGACGCATAATGTGAGAGCTCTGAAGCGTAGGGATAAAAAAGGGTTCTGCGACGAGGCAGGGACTTTAACAATAATTTAATCGATATGAAATTTAATGTCAGATTTTCTATAGAATTCACCGTTTAAACGTTTGAGACCAAGAACCAGGGGAAATTGCATACATTCGAAATAAATAATTTTGAAAAAATATATAAAATCGAACGGAAAACCGAAAATGAAACGAATTGATTGTGAGATTCAAATTCCATTTATATGTATTTTGTTTTAACTGACGTAATGACTACAAACTTTTAAGTGCAAACAAAATACGAATTGACGTTTAGGACATCTCTGGGATTGCGGAGAATTGATGCTTTGACGTTTTTCTTTCAATCTCGAACAGTCTAACGGTGACTGCCATCAACAATCTGACTTTTCGGGCATTACAAAGTCAACATAATCTCTTTCACCACGCTCTGACTGCGACCTACAATTTGGCGAACTATGGTGTCCTTTCTCCGCACGTTGGCCATGTGGTAAAGTATTTCAAATTCAAAATAATATTCAATTCCAGAATATGAATTGCAGTCTCCATTGAGATCAAATAAAATCTAAAAAGAGAATCAACATCAAATAGAAATATTATTGATATCTCTCATTCAATTCGAATAATTTCGATTGATCTTCTATGCCTGAATATTATTCATATTCATAAACATGCCGTTTTTCCTGTTTTCTTTTCGATCTCGAACAGTCTAGCGGTGATTGCCATCAACAGTCTGACTTTTCGGGAATTACAAAGTCAACATAATCTCTTTCACCACGCTCTGACTACGACCTACTTAAAATTTGAAGGCGAATTCCACGAGCAGACCGACGGAGTAGCTTTGGGATCACCGCTATCTCCCGTTATTGCTAACTTTTTCGTGGAGAAGGCACTTTCTTAAGCATTCGCACCCAACTCTTCAGGCATCATAACCAGATACCAGGCCTTTGAGACCAATTGTGAGAGCCATTGAGACGCCCACCTACAATTTGGCGAAGTATGGTGTCCTTTCTCCGCACGTTGGCCACTGTGAACACCACGTAAATACTCTCGGAATTCCGGCCGGGTTAAATTTTTGGCTGCTGCTAAACGTTTCTATGGGAAAATATATATTGTGAAACAGGCCGCACAATCGAACACGCTTGAAGAAACACCGGTGATGCATTGGGTTGTAAAATGCTGATGCTGATAAATCCGTCGTGGCTTAGAATAGCCTAAAGGAGGACCATCTCATCTTCTTTAGTGATGCGAAAGTCATATGCAAGGCCAATGGCTATTGGGAATTGCTATTAAAGGAAGCTATAGAAATACATTTTCAACCCAATAACTCAAATCGAGACTCGGGTTACTCGATAAATCAAGGGTAAAAACAGTTAATTTCAAAAATAATAACGGAAAGAGGAAACAACAATGGTCAGTCAGATGTAACCGTCCAAGATCCTATATAAGGGAGAACGTAGGCGGCACAGGCATCATTACCCTGGTGACGATGGAAGTGCTATCCATCGAAACGTTGGCAGCAGCCAAAAATTTAACCCGGTGGGAATCCCGAGAGAATCTCACACATAATATTCGCCGGGAAAGTACAAAATCATTTATTTACCACGTAAATAATTCTTCACACTTTGTGAAAATCCTCGCTGATATTCGCCTAAAAGAACCGGACATCATGGACAGCCTAGATTACGCTCTGTTACCCGGGCCCCGCTTTCTTATATACTTCGGCTCCTTGAATATAGATTTGAACGTGAAACAGTGAAACTCTTTAAGTCACGCACTGACTACGACCTACTTCAAATTTGAAGGCGAATTCTACGAGCAGACCGACGGAGTAGCAATGGGATCACCACTATCTCCCGTGATTGCCAACTTTTTACGGTGGCTTTCGAGAAGAGGGGGATTTCTTCCGTACGCCTACGACACATGTACTTTTCCGTTACGTGGATGACACGTTAATGTTGTGGCCACATGGACGTGATTCCCTGAATCTTTTCTTGGACCATTTGAATGGACAGAACCCGAGCATCCAGTTCACAATGGAGACAGAGGAAAATAATCGCATTCCATAATAATTGGCCGCGATTAGTATTGACTTAGTCGAATAACTAATAATAACTAATAGATAACTAAAATAAATGAACGTACTCATCCAACGGATGGTCGACGGCAGCCTGGGACATATATTAGCTTCTACCGCAAGGCAACACATTTTTACATTTAGAAATTTTATTATTTCTCGATTAACTCGTTAAACTATGGGTTAGACTTGTATTTATTCATCTTGAAAAAAGTGCCTTGGTTCTCGTTTTTAGTGTTTAGCGTCCAAACGGCAAATGGAATCGAAATTGTCTCTTTAAAATTTACGTTTACTTTGAACTAGCCCAGTAGTTCATTCGGAGAATCTCTACGCTAGAGAATTCTCATACTGTACGCCAAGAGCGTCAAAATGATTAGAAATTTTATAATTTCTCGTTCAATTCGTTTAATTTTATGTTAAATATGTATACAATTATTTTATTTGCTCCTTAAAGTAGTAGCATTAAAGTAGTAGCTCCTAGTTTTTTAGCCTCTAGCATCCAAGCCATGACTGAAATCGAGATGCCGTTATTAAATTTTATGTAGACTTCGAAATGACAGAGCACGTCGTGCACACCCTTACTTTTTTCCTACAGAGTCCACACGCTATACATCAAGAAAGTCAATACCCCTTGATAAAAATGTTTTGCAATTTCTCATTCAAATACTTTAGTTTTCAGTTAGTCTAGTATATCTTCATGTTATTCCTTTTCAAAAATTTCCCATTTTTCCACGTTTTTTAGTCCATAATATAAAACGGCGATTGGAATCGAAAAACTGCTAAGGCCATTTTACACGGTACATTTTGCTGTTCAAACAAATCTATGAATTCTTCCTTGAGGAAAATTGTAATTGTGTGATTTTATGGATGACTAGACGGGAAATAAAACCTGTTTTAATTCCGTTCATATTCTTGTACATTCTATGATACAGTTGCTCGTTCAATAAAATGTAGCGTGCAAAGCGGCCTTTATAAGATATTATTATGATATTGAACTGGCCTAGAACGCCGTATTATTACGCCGTCTTATTACGACATAGTTCTGTCGTCAATAAATTCGTAAATTCAATATAATAAGAAGTTTTATCATTTCTTATCCAGTTTGTTTTATTTTATGTCAGAATTGTACATTCATTTATCATTACCTCATAAAAATAATACACCATTATCCTTGGCCTTTTAGTCTCTAGACACAAAACAGTGATTAGAGTCAAAAATTTGATAGTAAATTTTAGGTTGACGTTGAAATGGCCCAGCACGTCAAGCTATCGCATGATTTCTACGTTACAATTTTCTCACACCATAAGTCAATAAAATCCATTTTAATTGGATTTTCATAATTTGCTATACATTTCGATTAATTTAAAGGCAGTGCTGTATATCTTTGGTTAATTTACTTTTTAAAAATATGTCATTTTTTCAGGTTTCCTAATCTCTAACGTTCAAATGATGAATAGCATCGAAGGAGCGGCATTAAATATTCTGCCCTGGAGAGTTTCTAATATAGAAATACAGCGTAAAAATTCTGTAGTGTAGACCGAAATCAGAATAATACACATGCTGGACCATTTCAAAGAATACATAAAAATTAATGTCCAATTTTCGATATCACGGAACCGTTTGGATGAATAAATTCAATACTAACATTGAAAGAATCGAATGAAAGGAGGTTTGAACACTGAGGATTTCATTTATTGCCTTGACACTCATAGTGAGTTTAGTGTGTCGTAGAAAAAAATCAGAATGCTCATGCTGCTGGTCCATTTCAAAGTAATCTTTAAATTTAAAGTCAGATTTTCTACCCGCACATATTTTGAACGTGAGAGACTGAATACAGAAACATAAAACATTTTTGGATAGAGATATAAATAGAGAAATTCAATACTAACATTAAACAAATCGATAAAACATTGGTTTAAACATAGTGGTTTTGATTTAATACCTAGACGTATATTTTGATATCTGTGAGATGCATGTCGTAGAAAATCATCGGATACTCGTTTTGTTGAGTCCTTTCAAAGTATGCTTAAAGTTTAAAGAAAGATAATCTAACCCGCTTAAATTAAATGGAAAAGATTAAAGACGGTAAAACATTTTATGGGATAGATACAACTGATAAAATTAATTAAAATATTTTAAAAATCGAATAAGAACACAATGCGTATTAATTTATTACCTTGAAGCATATGCTGAGATCCGCTAGGCAAAGAAAAAACCATGAGCTCGAAAAGCTAGATAATTTATGAAAAACTTTAAAACTTGAATCAGATTTCCCTTCCTGGTATGCAATAAATATGAAGACTAAATACAGAAATATGAGGCATTTAATGTATTACTGAAAAAAATCTCCACTGAAGTTTAAAAAATAAAAAATAGGCCCGATTTCCGCATTGTGGTGTTCATTTGATGCATATTGTGAGTTTTGCGTATCTTCCAAAAAATAGAAATTTTAGTTGTGCAGATCTATGATAAAATCGTCTAAAACGATCAATGCCAGATTCTCGATTGCGCTGATATTTTGGATGTGAGACTCTAAATACAGAATAATAAAAAATTAACATAGAGAGAAAAGAAACTGAAAAAAATTCAAAACTAATAATAAAAAAACGAGTAAGTACGAGATTTGCACAATGACATTTTTATATACAACCTTGACGCCTAGTGTAAGTTTTGCGTGTCACGGAAGAAATCAGAATGCTAGTGTTGCAGATATATTTCAGTCGGCTTAACTATTAAAGGAAGATTTACGATCCCGCAAACATTTTTAACTAAGATATTGTATTCAGGAATATAAGATATTTTCAAAGAGCAAGAGGGAGAGAGAACTGAGGAATTTAATAATAAGAATATAGAAATCGGATAAGAGAAGATATGCAAAAAGTCATTTTTAATTAAAGCCTTGACGCATATTAAAGCCCTACCGCGTTGTGCAAACCATTTTTTCCATGCGTAATAGTTCTTGCACCAATATTTCTTGAAGTAATTTGCAAAATATTAAATAAGATATTGAATTCAGAAATATAAGATATTTTTAAAGAGCAAGATAAAGAGAGAACTAAAGAAATTTAATACTAACACAATATAAATCAGATAAGAGAATGACTTAAACAAGGTCGTTATAATTAACAACCTTGATGAATAATGTGAGTACGTGTGTCGTGGAAAGAATGGGAATTCTGGAGAGGTATATTTCAATCTCGTCATAACAATCAAAGCATGATTTTCCATTCCGATCACTTTTTTAACTTAGAGGTTATAATCAGAAAAAAGTATAGAACTAGAGAAAGAGAGAACTGAAAAAAATTAATATTTGCTATATATAAATAAAATATGAGAAAGACATGTTAAGGTCATTTTAATTATAAACGGGACGCATATTTTTGGTTTTGGGTGTCTTGGAAAGAAGCAAAATTCTGGTGATGCAGATATATTTCAAAATCGTCTTCTCAATCAAAGTACCAATCTTTAATACCGATCTTTTTTTTAACTAAGATTTTGATATCTGATATTTAAGACATTTCTAATAAGCAAGAGAAAAAGAGAAATAAAGAAATTTTATATTAATAATTTTTAGGTCGGGTAAGAGAAAGATTTGTTCAATGTCGTTCTTATTAAATACCTTAACGCATATTTTGAGTTTTTCGCGTGTGGGAAAAAATCGGATATTAGATGTTGCAGGTATATTTCAAAGTCGTCGTAACAATCTAAGCAAAATATTCGAGCACGAACACTTTTTTAACTACAAGATTAAAGTCAGAAATATAAGACATTTCTATGGAGCAAGAGAGAGAGAGAGAGAAAGAACTTAAGAAATTTAATATTAACAACATGATAATCGGATAAGAAAATGATTTGCACAATGTTATTTCTTATAACAAACTTAACGCACATTGTGAGTTTTGCATGTCATGGAAAAAATCGGAATTCTGGTGATGCAGGAATATTTAAAAAAAAGTCTGTGCAATCAAACCACAATTTTCCATCCCGCTCACTTTTTAACTAAGACATTATATTCAGAAATATAAGACATTTTCGCAGAAAGAAGAGAGAGAGAAAGAACGGAAAAAATTTATTATGAAATATATAGAATCGGATAAAGAAATGATTTTCACAATGTCGGTCCTAATAACAATATTAACACATTTTGTGAGTTTTTCGTGACATGGAAAGAAGCGGAATTCTGGTGTTGCAGAAATATTTCAAATTCGTCTATACAATCAAATAACAATTTTCCCTCCCGATCCCTTTTTTTACTAAGAGATTACATTCAGAAAAATAGGACATTTTAATGGTGCATGAGAAAGAACTTAAGATATTGAACATTCACGATATGATAATCGGATAAGAGAATGATTTGCAGAATGTCGTTTTTATTTACTACCGTAACGCATATTGTGACTTTTGCATGTCATGGAAAGACGCGGAATTCGGATGTTCCAGATATATTTCCAAGTCGTCGTCATTATCTAAGCACAATATTTCAGCACACATCCTTTTTTAATTATGTGATTAAAGTCAGAAATATAAGACATTTGTACGGAGCAAGATAGAGAGAGACAGAACTGAATAAATTTAATATTAACAACATGATAATCGAATAAGAAAATGATTTGACAATGTCGTTAGTCTTTACTATCTTAACGCATATTGTGAGTTTTGCTTCTCATGGAATGAATATGAATGTAGATGTTTCAGGGATTTGTCAAAGTCGTCGTCATCATCTAAGCACAATATTCCAGCGCACACACTTTTTTAACTATGTAAACAAAGTCAGAAATACAACACCTTTGTATGCAGCAAGACAGATAAAGAAAGAACTAAAGAAATTTAATATTAACAACAAGATAATCGGATAAGAAATGATTTGCACAATGTTATTACTTATAACAAACTTAACAAACATTGTGAGTTTAGCGTGTCATATAAAGAATCGGACATTTGGAGTTGTAGGAATATTTCAAAGATGTCTGTGAAATTAAAGCGCAATATTCCATTCCGTTCACTTTTAAACCAAGAGATAATATTAAGAAATGTAAGACATTTTTGCTGAAATAATAGAGAGAGAAGGAACGGAAAAAATTTATTATCAAATCAAATAAGAGAATGATTTTCACAATGTCGTTTCTAACAACAAACTTATCGCAAATTGTGAGTATTACGTGTCATGGAAAGAATCGGAATTCTGGTGATGCAGAAATATTTCAAAGTCGTCTGTACAATCAAATAACAATTTTCCATCCCGCTCACCTTTTTTACTAAGATTTTACATTCAGAAAAATAGGACATTTTAATGGTGCTTACTATATTACTTAACTTACTATACTTAAATAATACTTAATATTTACGATATGATAACCGGCTAAGCGAATGATTTGCACAATGTTGTTTTTATTTACTACCTTAACGCATATTGTGCGTTTTGGTTGTCATGGAAGGAATCGGAATTCTGGTTTTCAGAAATAATTAAAGTCGTCTGTACAAAGAAATAAAAATTTTCCATCCCACTCCCTTTTTTACTAAGAGATTGCATTCAGAAAAATAGGACATTTTAATGGTGCATGAGAAAGAACTTAAGATATTTAATATTAACAATATGATAATTGGATAATAGAATGATTTGACGAATGTCGTTTTTATTTACTACCGTACCGCATATTGTTAGTTTTGCGTGTCCTGGAAAGAATCGGAAATCTGGTGATGCAGAAATATTTCTGAAGTCGTCCATACACTCAAATAGCAATTTTCCATCCCGCTCCAATTTTTTTACTAAGTGATTACACTCAGAAAAATAGGATATTTTATTGGTGCAAGAATAAGAACTTATGATACTTAATATTTACGATATGATAACCGGCTAAGCGAATGATTTGCACAATGTTGTTTTTATTTACTACCTTAACGCATATTGTGCGTTTTGGTTGTCATGGAAGGAATCGGAATTCTGGTGATGCAGAAATAATTAAAGTCGTCTGTACAACGAAATAAAACTTTTTCATTCCGCTTCCATATTTTACTCTGAAATTATTTTCAGAAAATTAGGACATTTAAATGTTGGATGAGAAAGAACTTAAGATGTTTAATATTAACAACATAATAACCGGCTATGAGAATAATTTGCACAATGTGTTCCTTATTTAGTAACTTAACGCATATTGTGAGTTTTGCTTGTCATAGAAAATATCGGAATTCTGGTGATGCATAAATAGTTCAAAGTCGTTTGTACAATCAAATAACAAATTTCCATATCACTCCCTTTTTTTATAAAGAGATTACATTCAGAAAAATAGGACATTTTAAGGTTGCAATCAAAGAAGTTAAGATATATAATATTAACAATATGATAATCGGGTAAGAGAATGATTTTCAGAATGTCGTTTTTATTTACTACCTTACCGCATATTGTGAGATTTACGTGTCATGGAAAGAATCGGAATTCTGGTGATGCAGATAATTTCAAAGTCGTCTGTACAATCAAAAAACAATTATCCATCCCGCTCCCTTTCTTTACTAAGAGATTATATTCAGAAAACTAGGACATTTTAATGGTGCAAGATAAGAATTTAAGATACTTCCTATTTACGATATGATATCCGGCTAAGCGAATGATTTGCACAATTTCGTCCATATTTACTAACTTAACACATATAGTGAGTTTTGCTTGTCATGGAAAGAATCAGAATTCTGGTGATGGAGAAATAATTAAAGCCGTCTGTACAATGAAATAAATATTTTCCATCCCGCTTCCTTTTTTTACTCTGAAATTATATTCAGAAAAATAGGACATTTTAAGGGTGCAAGAAAAATATCTTAAGATATTTAATATTAACATTATGATAATCGGGTAAGAGAATGATTTTCACAATGTCGTTTTTCTTTACTACCTTACCGCATATTGTAAGATTTACGTGTCATGGAAAGAATCGGAATTCTGGTGATGCAGAAATATTTCAAAGTCGTCTATACAATCAAATAACAATTTTCCATCCCGCTCACCTTTTTTACTAAGATTTTACATCCAGAAAAATGGGACATTTTAATGGTGCATGAGAAAGAACTTAAGATATTTAATATTAACAATATGATAATTGGATAATAGAATGATTTGACGTATGTCGTTTTTATTTATTATCCTACCGCATATTGTGAGTTTTGCGAGTCATGGAAAGAATCCGATTTATGGTGATGGAGAAATAATTAAAGCCGTCTGTACAATGAAAGAAATATTTTCCATCCCGCTTCCTTTTTTCACCTTGAAATTATATTCAGAAAAATAGGACATTTTAAGCGTGCAAGAAAAAGACCTTAAGATCTTTTATATTAGCAATATGATAATCGGATAAGAGAATGATTTGCAGAATGTCGTTTTTATTTACTAACTCAACGCATATTGTGGGTTTTTCGTGACATGGAAAGAATCGGATTTTAGATGTTGCAGGTATATTTCAAAGTCGACGTGACACTCTAAGCACAATATTCTAGAACGAACACTTTTTTAACTATGACATTAAAGTCAGGAATATAAGACATTTGTACGAAGCAAAGTAGAGAGAGGAATAAGTGAAGAAATTTAGTATTAACAACACGATAATCGGATAAGAAAATGATTTGCACAATTTTATTTCGTATAACAAACTTGACGCACATTTTGATTTTGCTTGTCATGGAAAGAATCGGAAATCTGGTGATGCAGGAATTATTCAACGACGTCTGTTCAAACAAAGCACAAGTGTCCATCCCGCTCACTTTTTTACTAAGAGATTATATTCAGAAATATATGACATTTTTTCAGAAAGAATAGAGAGAGGAAGAACGGAAAAAATTTATTATCAAAAATATAGAATCGGATAAAACTATGATTTTTTTAATGTCGTTTTTCATAACAACGTTAACGCATATTGTGAGTTTTTCGTGTAATGGAAGGAATCGGAATTCTGGTGATGCAGGAATATTTCAAAGTCGTCTTTACAATGAAAAAACAATTTTCCATCCCGCTCCATTTATTTACTAAGAGATTAAATTCAGAAAAATAGGACAATTGGGACAGGGTGCAAGAGAAAGAACTTAAGAGGGTGCTGCACTGGGTTAAAATTTGTGAACGGTGATGAAGACTAAACTTAAAATCGATGAACATGAAACTTGGTATGAATATAGGTTTAACAGTTGTTTAGTCACTGAAAATATTTATATTTCAACATTGTTTATAACTTTTATTTTGCAATTTTATTTAAACAAAATTAACCCTAAATTTAATAAACCTATATTGTCAGTTTCTTATGAATGTTGCCAAATATTAATTTATGAAAAAATTAACGTCCCACCTCTTATATTTTTGTTCCATCGAAGCTCAAAAATTGAGGTAAACAACGACCCCGAGCTGCTGCGCCCTGGCGGCAAAAAGAGAGCCACTACGCCAAGCGCGACGGCTGATCCCGCCTCATTCTCTGGCAACGCCCCTTTTGGTTTTTGTGTGGTACCTGGTTACTTACGGTAGGGGCCGATGACATTTTTGCTGTTGGCGACAGTCTACTAGAGGAATGCAATGATTCTCTCCGTTGTCCCCCGTCTCGGGAGACGCGAGGCTTCTCGCTCCCGGCCCTCCCTCTCGGTAATCCAGTCGCGGGAACGAGCGGCACTCGTCACTCGCGGTGTACTGCGTAGGCGATGGGACATCTGACTGCTGCAATACGAGGAATGCACGTTTAACAGCGGGCAGTTTATGAAATTGCAGCGTCTTGCTTATGGGGAGTAAGTTGCTATCTAACTGTTCGCTCTTCTCGAAGTAAAACATTCTAATGAAGCTCGCGACTGCTCGCTCGGCTCGGGAGTGACGAGAATGTTTTGCTCCTGGCGAGAGCGGACGAGGGTTCACGCCTTTCTATCACTTTCACAGTCTCGAATGCAACGCAGGTCTTTGCCCAGCTAGATCCCACGACCGCTAGAGAGTAGAGCGAGACTGAACCGGGTTTTGCACCTCTCAACGGTCGACCCTTTCTCGCCCAGTCGAGGGAGGCTTTTATGACGAAAGTTTTTGATTCTTGTTCTGCGCTTTGATAGTCTTGCACCCACTTTGCGAGTATCGCCTTCTATCATGTACATATTATCCTCTTGCGAGGCAAATATCTCGAGGCGGTCTTGCGATACCTCTCTCTTAAAGTTAATAGACACGGTAGCCTCGCATGAGTGGACGGCTGTGCCTCATCGGCATGCCAACCCAAGTCGGTTTTAAGTGCAATCAAAGGTGCCCCGCGTTGATTAGTGCGCGGTGTGTACGGGTTGTGCATTCCGTGAGGGTGTGCTAACCCCTTCAGACCCTCGCAATACACCGCAATGATGTTAAATATGGTAATAATTTTGTAATTATTATTTTCGTTTAGCACTCATTTAAAATATATTTGGCTCAGTAAATCAAAATCTACTTTGATCGCTTAACCTTTTGGTCCGAAAATACTTTGTGAATTTTCAGCTTATTTATAAATTTGCCGAAAATCAGGTCCAGTGATGTTTGTTAGTTTCGCCGTTTGTATCTTTAAGTACCTGAGTCATTTTGAGGTCCCTAAATAAATCACGTGAAATCAGGATGAACTTTTACCCTCTTCCATTCAAACATACCTTAATCGGTAGATGACTGTAATAATAATAATTAATCACGATAAAGACGTAAGAAAAGTTTCCTTGCACTAACTTGCAGAACTTGATTCGCACCCCTGCCTCGCGACATGAGGATAGAACAGACGAACCATCAAGTGAGGCTGTCGCTGTAGGCGGCATGGCAAGGTAGTCTCACTCTGTGTATACGTGGCTGAATATCTTAGTGTTCTACTCTACTCGATGATTTTTCACCCTTATATTTGAATGCTTTTTCCACCTCGCGGTAATATATTCCTTGGCTCAGATATCGCCCTAAATTATTTTTTCCCCATAATCTGAATCTTTTCTGCTTCTAATAATATTTTCCTATCTCAACTTTATTATTTGAAATCTTTTTATCTTTCTTATTTCCTAGAAACACATTACCATTTCTTCTCCTCTATAATTTCGTAGTTTTTCCATTTCTTCTCATTGTCCTTTACACCTCGCCTCCTTTGTTTTATTTTTTCTTGACTCAGTTGTTTAATTTTTTTGTTCGTGCTTTTGCGTTCCGTGATATATACGTCACCGAAAATGTGCCCCCTGACAGTTATGTGTTTCCTATTTTTGTCGCTACCCCCTCGACTATCTGCGTGTCCTATCCTTCATTGCTCCTGTTGAGTAATGGGAAACATCCCTTATAGGGATAGATAGGCTACTACTTTTTCCCCATGGCCCCCCATGTTTGATCGTGTATAGTCTTTCGAAGACTCTCTTGCTAAGCGCTGGCTCGTTTTCCTTTTCAGTTTTTTCCTTTCGGAGATTCGAAACGGCACTATAACCCTCTATGCGGCAGCGAAGTCAACTATGTCGCCCTGAACGGCTTGTCCGCAGCGACATCTCTGGAGCAAAGGTTGCGACCCGCTTCCTCTACAGCGCGCTCTTAAATGTCCGTTGGGATCTACTCCGGAGAGATCTGATTGTCTGAGTAGTCGAACGGCGTTGGATAGTTGACAATCCGTTTAAAAGAAGTAGAGACCTAGAAATATCCAGCTTTCTTGTTGACGTTGTTTGAAGCAAAATGTTCTTATTTAATTCCAGTTGTAAATATAAATATAAGCATTGCTAGAATGATATTTCTCCAAACATAAATAATAAATTTGCAGACTTAGGCGCCAATTTTCGTTTTCTGTTACAGTATTTGGATAACAGTGAAAATCACTTCGAAAAGACAACATTTAATTCCAGATAACATCATCAATTAGGCATTACTAGAAAGACATTTCTCCATAAAACAATAATCGAGAGGTCAATGACCCCACAAGAGGCCAATGACCCTTACAGAGGTTAATGACTCCACCAGAGGTCAACGTTCCTATCAGAGGTCAATGACCCCATGAAGATGTCAATGACCCCATCAGAGTCTAATGACCACACCATTGGTCAATGACCCCACAAGAGGTCAAAAAAAAACCCCCAGAGCCTCAATGACCCCACCAAAGGTCTACGAACTAACCTGAGGCCAATGACCACTGATGAGGTCAATTGCCTCATCAGAGGTCAATGACCCTTAAAGACGTCAAAGACCCATCAAAGGTTAAGACATCGTCAGAGGTCAATGACTTCCCAGTGGTCTTTGACCAGAAAAGAGGTCAATGACGCCACGAGAGGTCAATGACCTCAAATGAGGTCGATTACCCCACAAGAGGTTGATGACCCTACGAGATCATAATGACTTTCGGAGGTCAATGACTTAGCCAGAGATCAACAACCCCTCCAGTGGCCAATGACCCCACTAGAGGTCAATGACCCCACAAGAGGTCAATGACCACACCAGCGTTCAATTACCAAACCAGAGTTCGTTGACCCCACCAGAGGCCAATGTCCCCAAAAAAGGTAAATGACCCAACCAGAGGTCATTTACCCCACTAGAGGCCAATGACCCCACGAAAGGTCAATGACCCATCCAGACGTCAGCGACCCCACCAGAGGTCAATGACCCCAGAACCCCACAAATGGTCAATTACCCATTCTGAGGTCAATGACGACACCAATAGTCAATGACTCGCAACAAAGGTCAATGACTTCAGAGGTGACTGACCCCATAGAAGTAACGACCCCACCAGAGGTCAATGACCCGATACCAAGGTCCATAACCCCTTCAGAGATCAATGAATCCACCAGAGACCAATGACCCCACAAAAGGTCAATGGTTCATCCAGACTTCAACGACCCCACCAGAGGTCAATGATCCCAGAACCCCAAGAAAGGCCAATAACTCATTATGAGGTCAATGACGACACCAATAGTCAATGACCCGCAACGGAGGTCCATGACCCGTTCAGAGGTCAATCACCAACCAGAGGTCAATAACTCCCTGAAGAGGACAATGACCAACCAGATGTCAATAACTCCCTAAAGAGGTCAATGACCCCTTCAGAGGTCAATTACCCCCAAGTAGGCCAGCGACATCGCAAGAGGTCAACTACCGAACCAAGGTCAACGATCGCGCCAGCACTTATGTCCGCATAAGAGGTCAATGACCCCTGCCCCAGAGTGAAATTGACCCCTTAAGAAGTCAATTTTTCAAAATGATTATGTACCATAATTTCAATTCCTGTGAGTGAAAACGAATAAATGCACTCACGTCTAAAAAATGATTATTTTATGTTGGAGAAAAGACATTCAAGACTTGCAAAAATTGATTTAAGCAACTGGAATTAAATAAGAATATTTGGCGTTTCGAAGTAATTTTCTCTAAATATCCAAAATCCTGTGAGAGAAACAATAGTATTTGCATGCGTTATAAAAACATTTATTGAATACTGAAGAAAAGTCGTTGTATAAATGCAAATTTATTTTTTACGATAACTGGATTTAAAAACAACATTGAGCTTTTGCAAACGATTCTCCATCCTTAATGCTTATCCTTAGAGAGAAAAAGAATAAATGCGCTCCCGACTGAAAAAAGATAATTATTTGTTGGAGAAATGACAATCTAATCTTGCAAAATTAAATTAAAGCAACTGGAACAAAATTAGAATATATGGCGTTTCGAAGTGATTTTTTCTATCCTGTGAGAGAAAACAAAAATATGCGCTTACGTTAGCAAAACGTTAAGAGGGGCTCCCTATCGGGCAGGGTAGACGGCTCATCCTTGCATAGCAACGCAAAAACCACTCTCCGGAGGACGAAGAGGGGAAGCGCTCGCTAAAAAGCGATACAGACGGCTCAAAACAATAGTATTTGCTTACGTTAAAAACATTTATACAATTCTGGAGAAGAGTCGGGTCATAAATATAAATTTATTTATTACGATAACTAGATTCAAAAACAACATTGGGCTATTCTAAATAATTTTATAGCTTAAATGCATATCCTTTGAGAGTAAACGAAAAAATGCGCTCCCGCCTGAAAAAACATTATCATTAGTAAGAGAAAAGACATTCAAGAAACTCAAAAATTGATTGTAGCAATTGTAAATGAACACCGGGCATTTCTAAATGATTTCTCATCTTTAATTCAATTCCTGTTAGAAAAGCAATTATATATGCTAACGTCTATTAAATAATTATTATTGTTTGAGAAAAGACATTCTAAACATGCAAAAATTGATTTAAGTACCTAAAATTAAATTATAGTATTTAGCGTCTAAAGTGATTTTCCTTGAGAATTTCAAAGCCTGTGAAAGAAAACTAAAATAGACGCTTACGTAAGCAAGACGATTATTTTAATCTGGAGATACGTCATTCTGTAAATGCAAATTGATTAATTATATACCTGGAAATTCAAATGAACATTTGGCTTTTCTAAATGATTTCTCATCTTTAAATCAATTACTGTTATAAATGGAAATATATATGCTAACGCCTGATAAATAATTATTATTGGTTTGGAAAAGACATTCTACACATACAAAAATTGATTTAAGTACCTGAAATTAAATTATAGTATTTACCGTTCTGAAGTGATTTTCGTTGATTATATCAAAGCCAGTGAAACAAAACGAAAATAGGCGTTTACCTTAGCAAAACGAATATTTTATTCTGGAGAAATGTCATTCTGAAAATGCAAATTGATTGATTATAAATCTGAAATTTCAATGAACACTGGGCTCTTCTAAATGATTTCTCATCTTTAATTCAATTCCTGTTAGAAAAGCAAATATATATGTTAACGTCTGATACATAATAATTATATATTTGGGAAAAGACATTCTAGACATGTAAAAATTGTAATGTAAAGTTTGTAAAAATTGTATTGTAAAAAATGTAAGTACCTGAAAAAAAATTATAGTATTTAGCGTCTGAAGTGATTTTCCTTGAGAATTTCAAAGCCTGTGAAAGAAAACGAAAATAGGCGCTTACGATAGCAAAACGATTATTTTATTCTGGAGAAATGCCATTCTCTAAATGCAAATTGATTGATTATATATCTGGAATTTCAAATGAACACTGGTCTTATCTAAATGATTTCTCATCTTTAATTCAATTCCTTTTAGAAAAGCAAATATATATGTAAACTTCTGTTAAATAATTATTATTGTTTGGGAAAAGACATTCTACACATGCAAAAATTGATTGAAGTACCAGAAAATAAATTATAGTATTTAGCGTTCTGAAGTGATTTTCCTAGAGTATTTCAAAGCCAGTGAAGGAAAACGAAATTAAGCGTTTACGTTAGCAAAACGAATATTTTATTCTGGAGAAAAGTCAACCTGTAAATGCAAATTGATTGATTATATATCTGGAATTTCAAATGAACACAGGACTTTCCTAAATGATTTCTCATTTTTTATTCAATTCCTGTTAGAAAAGCAAATATATATGTAAACTTCTGTTAAATAATTATTATTGTTTGGGAAAAGACATTCTAGACTTGCAAAAATTAATTTAAGTACCTGAAATTAAAGTATAGTATTTAGCGTTCTGAAGTGATTTTCCTTGAGTATTTCAAAGCCTGTGAAAAAAACGACAATAAGCGCCTACGTTAGCAAAACGATTATTTTATTCTGGAGAATAGTCATTCTGTAAATGCAAATTGAAAAAGCCTGTGAAAAAAACGACAATAAGCGCCTACGTTAGCAAAACGATTATTTTATTCTGGAGAATAGTCATTCTGTAAATGCAAATTGATTGATTATATATCTGGAATTTCAAATGAACACTGGTCTTATCTAAATGATTTCTCATCTTTAATTCTTTTCCTCTTAGAAAAGTAATACATATGGTAACGTCTGTTAAATAATAATTATATATTTGGGAAAAGATATTCTAGACTTGCAAAAATTGATTTAAGGACCTGAAATTAAATTATAGTATTTAGCGTTCTGAAGTGATTTTCCTTGAGTATTTCAATGCATGTGAAAGAAAACGAAAATAGGCGCTTATGAAAGCAAAACGATTATTTTATTCTGGAGAATAGTCATTCTGTAAATGCAAATTGAAAAAGCCTGTGAAAAAAACGACAATAAGCGCCTACGTTAGCAGAACGATTAATTTATTCTGGATAATAGTCATTCTGTAAATGCAAATTCATTGATTATATATCTGGAATTTCAAATGAACACTGGGCTCTTCTAAATGATTTCTCATCTTTAATTCAATTCCTGTTTGAAAAGCAAATATATATGCTAACGTCTGTTAAATAATAATTATATGATTGGGAAAAGACATTCTAGACTTGCAAAAATTAATTTAAGTACCTGAAATTAAATTATAGTATTTAGCGTTCAGAAGTGATTTTCCTTGAGTATTTCAAAGCCTGAGAAAAAAACGACAATAAGCGCCAACGTTAGCAAAACGATTATTTTATTCTGGAGAATAGTCATTCTGTAAATGCAAATTGATTGATTATATATCTGGAATTTCAAATGAACACTGGGCTCTTCTAAATGATTTCTCATTTTTTATTCATTTCCTGTTAGAAAAGCAAATACATATGCTAACGTCTGTTAAATAATAATTATATGTTTGGGAAAAGACATTCTAGACTTGCAATAATTAATTTCAGTACCTGAAATTAAAGTATAGTATTTAGCGTTCTGAAGTGATTTTCCTTGAGTATTTCAAAGCCTGTGAAAAAAACGACAATAAGCGCCTACGTAAGCTAAACGATTATTTTATTCTGGAGAATAGTCATTCTGTAAATGCAAATTGATTGATTATATATCTGGAATTTCAAATGAACACTGGGCTCTTCTAAATGATTTCTCATCTTTAATTCAATTCCTGTTTGAAAAGCAAATATATATGCTAAAGTCTGTTAAATAATAATTATATAATTGGGAAAAGACATTCTAGACTTGCAAAAATTAATTTAAGTACCTGAAATTAAATTATAGTATTTAGCGTTCTGAAGTGATTTTCCTTGAGTATTTCAAAGCCTGAAAAAAAAACGAAAATAAACGCCTACGTTAGCAAAACGATTATTTTATTCTGGAGAATAGTCATTCTGTAAATGCAAATTGATTGATTATATATCTGGAATTTCAAATGAACACTGGGCTCTTCTAAATGAATTCTCATCCTTAATTCTATTGCTGTTTGAAAAGCAAATATATATGCTAACGTCTTTTAAATAATAATTATATGTTTGGGATAAGACATTCTAGACTTGCAAAAATAATTTAAGTACCTGAAATTAAATTATAGTATTTAGCGTTCTGAAGTGATTTTCCTTGAGTATTTCAAAGCCTGAGAAAAAAACGACAATAAGCGCCTACGTTAGCAAAACGTATATTTTATTCTGGAGAATAGTCATTCTGTAAATGCAAATTGATTGATTATATATCTGGAATTTCAAATGAACACTGGGCTCTTCTACATGATTTCTCATTTTTTATTCATTTCCTGTTAGAAAAGCAAATACATATGCTAACGTCTGTTAAATAATAATTATATGTTTGGGAAAAGACATTCTAGACTTGCAAAAATTGATTTAAGTACCTGAAATTAAATTATAGTATTTAGCGTTCTGAAGTGATTTTCCTTGAGTATTTCAAAGCCTGTGAAAAAAACGACAATAAGCGCCTACGTTAGCAAAACGATTATTTTATTCTGGAGAATAGTCATTCTGTAAATGCAAATTGATTGATTATATATCTGGAATTACAAATGAACACTGGGCTCTTCTAAATGATTTCTCATTTTTTATTCATTTCCTGTTAGAAAAGCAAATACATATGCTAACGTCTGTTAAATAATAATTATATGTTTGGGAAAAGACATTCTAGACTTGAAAAAATTGATTTAAGTACCTGAAATTAAATTATAGTATTTAGCGTTCTGAAGTGATTTTCCTTGAGTATTTCAAAGCCTGTGAAAAAAATGACAATAAGCGCCTACGTTAGCAAAACGATTATTTTATTCTGGAGAATAGTAATATTGTAAATGCAAATTGATTGATTATACATCTCATCTGGAATTTCAAATGAACACTGGGCTCTTCTAAATGATTTCTCATCTTTAATTCAATTCCTGTTTGAAAAGCAAATATATATGCTAACGTCTGTTAAATAATAATTATATGATTGGGAAAAGACATTCTAGACTTGCAAAAATTAATTTAAGTACCTGAAATTAAATTATAGTATTTAGCGTTCAGAAGTGATTTTCCTTGAGTATTTCAAAGCCTGAGAAAAAAACGAAAATAAGCGCCTACGTTAGCAAAACGATTATTTTATTCTGGAGAATAGTAATATTGTAAATGCAAATTGATTGATTATATATCTGGAATTTCAAATGAACACTCGGCTCTTCTAAATGATTTCTCATCTTTAATTCTATTGCTGTTTGAAAAGCAAATATATATGCTAACGTCTTTTAAATAATAATTATATATTTGGGAAAAGATATTATAGACTTGCAAAAATTGATTTAAGGACCTGATATTAAATTATAGTATTTAGCGTTCTGAAGTGATTTTCCTTGAGTATTTCAATGCATGTGAAAGAAAACGAAAATAGGCGCTTACGAAAGCAAAACGATTATTTTATTCTGGAGAATAGTCATTCTGTAAATGCAAATTGAAAAAGCCTGTGAAAAAAACGACAATAAGCGCCTACGTTAGGAAAACGATTAATTTATTCTGGAGAATAGTCATTCTGTAAATGCAAATTGATTGATTATATATCTGGAATTTCAAATGAACACTGGGCTTTTCTAAATGATTTCTCATCTTTAATTCTATTCCTGTTTGAAAAGCAAATATATATGCTAACGTCTGTTAAATAATAATTATATGTTTGGGAAAAGACATTCTAGACTAGCAAAAATAATTTAAGTACCTGAAATTAAATTATAGTATTTAGCGTTCTGAAGTGATTTTCCTTGAGTATTTCAAAGCCTGAGAAAAAAACGACAATAAGCGCCTACGTTAGCAAAACGATTATTTTATTCTGGAGAATAGTCATTCTGTAAATGCAAATTGATTGATTATATATCTGGAAATTCAAATGAACACTGGGCTCTTCTAAATGATTTCTCATCTTTAATTCTATTCCTGTTAGAAAAGCAAAAATATATGCTAACGTCTGTTAAATAATAATTATATGTTTGGGAAAAGACATTCTAGACTAGCAAAAATAATTTAAGTACCTGAAATTAAATTATAGTATTTAGCGTTCTGAAGTGATTTTCCTTGACTATTTCAAAGCCTGAGAAAAAAACGACAATAAGCGCCTACGTTAGCAAAACGATTATTTTATTCTGGAGAATAGGCATTCTGTAAATGCAAATTGTTTGATTATATATCTGGAATTTCAAATGAACACTGGGCTCTTCTAAATGATTTCTCATCTTTAATTCAATTCCTGTTTGAAAAGCAAATATATATGCTAACGTCTGTTAAATAATAATTATATGATTGGGAAAAGAAATTCTAGACTTGCAAAAATTGATTTAAGTACCTGAAATTAAATTATAGTATTTAGCGTTCTGAAGTGATTTTCCTTGAGTATTTCAAAGCCTGTGAAAGAAAACGAAAATAGGCGCTTACGATAGCAAGACGATTAATTTATTCTGGAGAATAGGCATTCTGTAAATGCAAATTGATTGATTATATATCTGGAATTTCAAATGAACACTGGTCTTATCTAAATGATTTCTCATCTTTAATTCAATTCCTGTTTGAATAGCAAATATATATGCTAACGTCTGTTAAATAATAATTATATGTTTGGGAAAAGACATTCTAGACTTGCAAAAATTGATTTAAGTACCTGAAATTAAATTATAGTATTTAGCGTTCTGAAGTGATTTTCCTTGAGTATTTCAAAGCCTGAGAAAAAAACGACAATAAGCGCCTACGTTAGCAAAACGATTATTTTATTCTGGAGAATAGTCATTCTGTAAATGCAAATTGATTGATTATATATCTGGAATTTCAAATGAACACTGGGCTCTTCTAAATGATTTCTCATCTTTAATTCAATTCCTGTTTGAAAAGCAAATATATATGCTAACCTCTTTTAAATAATAATTATATGTTTGGGATAAGACATTCTAGACTTGCAAAAATTAATTTAAGTACCTGAAATTAAATTATAGTATTTAGCGTTCTGAAGTGATTTTCCTTGAGTATTTCAAAGCCTGAGAAAAAAACGACAATAAGCGCCTACGTTAGCAAAACGATTATTTTATTCTGGAGAATAGTCATTCTGTAAATGCAAATTGATTGATTATATATCTGGAATTTCAAATGAACACTGGGCTCTTATAAATGATTTTTCATCTTTAATTCTATTGCTGTTTGAAAAGCAAATATATAGGCTAACGTCTGTTAAATAATAATTATATGTTTGGGAAAAGACATTTTAGACTTGCAAAAATTGATTTAAGTACCTGAAATTAAATTATAGTATTTAGCGTTCTGAAGTGATTTTCCTTGAGAATTTCAATACATGTGAAAGAAAACGAAAATAGGCGCTTACGATAGCAATACGAATATTTTATTCTGGAGAATAGTCATTCTGTAAATGCAAATTGAAAAAGCCTGTGAAAAAAACGACAATAAGCGCCTACGTTAGCAAAACGATTATTTTATTCTGGAGAATAGTCATTCTGTAAATGCAAATTCATTGATTATATATCTGGAATTTCAAATGAACACTGGGCTCTTCTAAATGATTTTTCTTCTTTAATTCTATTCTTGTTAGAAAAGCAAATATATATGCTAACGTCTGTTAAATAATAATTATATGTTTGGGAAAAGACATTCTAGACATGGAAAAATGTATTATGTACCTGAAATTAAATTATAGTATTTAGCGTTCTGAAGTGATTTTCCTTGAGTATTTCAAAGCCTGTGAAAGAAAACGACAATAAGCGCCTACGTTAGCAAAACGATTATTTTATTCTGGAGAATAGTCATTCTGTAAATGCAAATTGATTGATTATATATCTGGAAATTCAAATGAACACTGGGCTCTTCTAAATGATTTTTCTTCTTTAATTCTATTCCTGTTAGAAAAGCAAATATATATGCTAACGTCTGTTAAATAATAATTATATGTTTGGGAAAAGACATTCTAGACTTGCAAAAATTGATTTAAGTACCTGAAATTAAATTATAGTATTTAGCGTTCTGAAGTGATTTTCCTTGACTATTTCAAAGCCTGTGAAAGAAAACGAAAATAGGCGCTTCCGATAGCAAGACGATTAATTTATTCTGGAGAATAGGCATTCTGTAAATGCAAATTGATTGATTATATATCTGGAATTTCAAATGAACACTGGTCTTATCTAAATGATTTCTCATCTTTAATTCAATTCCTGTTTGAAAAGCAAATATATATGCTAACGTCTGTTAAATAATAATTATATGATTGGGAAAAGACATTCTAGACTTGCAAAAATTGATTTAAGTACCTGAAATTAAATTATAGTATTTAGCGTTCTAAAGTGATTTTCCTTGAGTATTTCAAAGCCTGTGAAAGAAAACGAAAATAGGCGCTTACGATAGCAAGACGATTAATTTATTCTGGAGAATAGTCATTCTGTAAATGCAAATTGATTGATTATATATCTGGAATTTCAAATGAACACTGGGCTCTTCTAAATGATTTTTCATCTTTAATTCAATTCCTGTTTGAAAAGCAAATATATATGCTAACGTCTGTTAAATAATAATTATATGTTTGGGAAAAGACATTCTAGACTTGCAGAAATTGATTTAAGTACCTGAAATTAAATTATAGTATTCAGCGTTCTAAAGTGATTTTCCATGAGTATTTCAAAGCCTAAGAAAGAAAAAGAAAATTGGCGCTTACGATAGCAAAACGATTATTTCATTCTGGAGAATAGTCATTCTGTAAATGCAAATTGATTGATTGTATATCTGGAATTTCAAATGAACAATGGGCTCTTCTAAATGATTTCTCATCTTTAATTCTATTCCTGTTAGAAAAGCAAATATATATGCTAACGTCTGTTAAATAATAATTATATGTTTGGGAAAAGACATTCTAGACTTGCAAAAATTGATTTAAGTACCTGAAATTAAATTATAGTATTTAGCGTTCTGAAGTGATTTTCCTTGAGTATTTCAAAGCCTGTGAAAGAAAACGACAATAAGCGCCTACGATAGCAAAACGATTATTTTATTCTGGAGAATAGTCATATTGTAAATGCAAATTGATTGATTATATATATGGAATTTCAAATGAACACAGGACTTTCCTTAATGATTTCTCATCTTTCATTCAATTCCTGTTTGAAAAGCAAATATATATGCTAACGTCTGTTAAATAATAATTATATGATTGGAAAAAGACATTCTAGACTTGCAAAAATTGATTTAAGTAATTGAAATTAAATTTTAGTATTTAGCGTTCTAAAGTGATTTTCCATGAGTATTTCAAAGCCTGTGAAAGAAAACGAAAATAAGCGCCTACGTTAGCAAAACGATTATTTTATTCTGGAGAATAGTCATTCTGTAAATGCAAATTCATTGATTATATATCTGGAATTTCAAATGAACAATGGGCTCTTCTAAATGATTTCTCATCTTTAATTCTATTCCTGTTAGAAAAGCAAATATATATGCTAACGTCTGTTAAAAAATAATTATATGTTTGGGAAAAGACATTCTAGACTTGCAAAAATTGATTTAAGTACCTGAAATTATATTATAGTTTTTAGCGTTCTGAAGTGATTTTCCTTGAGTATTTCAAAGTCTGTGAAAGAAAAAGAAAATAGGCGCTTACGATAGCAAAACGATTATTTTATTCTGGAGAATAGTCATTCTGTAAATGCAAGTTGATTGATTGTTTATCTGGAATTTCAAATGAACACTGGGCTCTTCTAAATGATTTCTCATCTTTAATTCAATTCCTGTTTGAAAATCAAATATATATGCTAACGTCTGTTAAAAAATAATTATATGTTTGGGAAAAGACATTCTAGACTTGCAAAAATTGATTTAAATACCTGAAATTAAATTATAGTATTTAGCGTTCTGAAGTGATTTTCCTTGAGTATTTCAAAGCCTGTGAAAAAAACGATAATAAGCGCCTACGTTAGCAAAACGATTATTTTATATTGGAGACTAGTCATTCTGTAAATGCAAATTGATTGATTATATATCAGGAATTTCAAATGAACACTGGGCTCTTCTAAATAATTTCTCATCTTTAATTCTATTCCTCTTAGAAAAGCAAATATATATGCTAACGTCTGTTAAATAATAATTATATGTTTGGGAAAAGACATTATACACATGCCAAAAATGATTTAATTACCTGAAATTAAATTATAGTATTTAGCGTTCTGAAGTGATTTTCCTTGAGTATTTCAAAGCCTGTGAAAGAAAACGACAATAAGCGCCTACGATAGCAAAACGATTATTTTATTCTGGAGAATAGTCATTCTGTAAATGCAAATTGATTGATTATATATCTGGAATTTCAAATGAACAATGGGCTCTTCTAAATGATTTCTCATCTTTAATTCAATTCCTGTTTGAAAAGCAAATATATATGCTAACGTCTGTTAAATAATAATTATATGTTTGGGAAAATACATTCTAGACTTGCAAAAATTGATTTAAGTACCTGAAATTAAATTATAGTATTTAGCGCTCTGAAGTGATTTTCCTTGAGTATTTCAAAGCCTGTGGAAAAAACGACAATAAGCGCCTACGTTAGCAAAACGATTATTTTATTCTGGAGAATAGTCATTTTGTAAATGCAAATTGATTGATTATACATCTCATCTGGAATTTCAAATGAACACTGGGCTCTTCTAAATGATTTCTCATCTTTAATTCAATTCCTGTTAGAAAAGCAAATATATATGCTAACGTCTGTTAAATAATAATTATATGTTTGGTAAAAGACATTCTAGACTTGCAAAAATTGATTTATGTACCTGAAATTAAATTATAGTATTTAGCGTTCTGAATTGATTTTCCTTGAGTATTTCAAAGCCTGTGAAAAAAACGACAACAAGCGCCTACGTTAGCAAAACGATTATTTTATTCTGGAGAATAGTAATATTGTAAATGCAAATTGATTGATTATATATCTGGAATTTCAAATGAACACTGGGCTCTTTAAAATAATTTCTCATCTTTAATTCAATTCCTGTTTGAAAAACAAATATATATGCTAACGTCTGTTAAATAAAAATTATATGTTTGGGAAAAGACATTCTAGACTTGCAAAAATTGATTTAAGTACCTGAAACTAAATTATAGTATTTAGCGTTCTGAAGTGATTTTCCTTGAGTATTTCAAAGCCTGTGAAAAAAACGACAATAAGCGCCTACGTTAGCAAAACGATTATTTTATTCTGGAGAAAAGTAATATTGTAAATGCAAATTGATTGATTATATATCTGGAATTTCAAATGAACACTGGGCTCTTCTAAATGATTTCTCATCCTTAATTCAATTCCTGTTAGAAAAGCAAATATATATGCTAACGTCTGTTAAATAATAATTATATGTTTGGGAAAAGACATTTTAGACTTGCAAAAATTGATTTAAGTACCTGAAATTAAATTATAGTATTTAGCGTTCTGAAGTGATTTTCCTTGAGTATTTCAAAGCCTGTGAAAAAAAAGGAAAATAAGCGCCTACTTCAGCAAAACGATTATTTTATTCTGGAGAATAGTCATTCTGTAAATGCAAATTGATTGATTATATATCTGGAATTTCAAATGAACACTGGGCTCTTCTAAATGATTTTTCTTCTTTAATTCTATTCCTGTTAGAAAAGCAAATATATATGCTAACGTCTGTTAATAATAATTATATGTTTGGGAAAAGACATTCTAGACTTGCAAAAATTGATTTAATTACCTGAAATTAAATTATAGTATTTAGCGTTCTGAAGTGATTTTCCTTGACTATTTCAAAGCCTGTGAAAGAAAACGACAATAAGCGCCTACGTTATCAAAACGATTATTTTATTCTGGAGAATAGTCATTAGGTAAATGCAAATTCATTGATTATATATCTGGAATTTTAAATGAACACTGGGCTCTTCTAAATGATTTCTCATCTTTAATTCTATTCCTGTTAGAAAAGCAAATATATATGCTAACGTCTGTTAAATAATATTTATATGTTTGGGAAAAGACATTCTAGACTTGCAAAAATTGATTTAAGTACCTGAAATAAAATTATAGTATTCTGCGTTCTGAATTGATTTTCCTTGAGTATTTTAAAGCATGCGAAAGAAAACGAAAATAGGCGATTACGATAGCAAAACGATTATTTTATTCTGAAGAATAGTCATTCTGTAAATGCAAATTGATTGATTATATATCTGGAATTTCAAATGAACACTGGGCTCTTCTAAATGATTTTTCTTCTTTAATTCTATTCCTGTTAGAAAAGCAAATATATATGCTAACGTCTGTTAAATAATAATTATATGTTTGGGAATAGACATTCTAGATGTGGAAAAATGTATTATGTACCTGAAATTAAATTATAGTATTTAGCGACCTGAAATGTTTGTCCTTGAGTATTTCAAAGCCCGTGAAAGAAAACGACAATAAGCGCCTACGTTAGCAAAACGATTATTTTATTCTGGAGAATAGTCATTCTGTAAATGCAAATTCATTGATTATATATCTGGAATTTCAAATGAACACTGGGCTCTTCTAAATGATTTTTGTTCTTTAATTCTATTCCTGTTAGAAAAGCAAATATATATGCTAACGTCTGTTAAATAATAATTATATGTTTGGGAAAAGACATTCTAGACATGGAAAAATGTATTATGTACCTGAAATTAAATTATAGTATTTAGCGTTCTGAAATGATTTTCCTTGAGTATTTCAAAGCCTGTGAAAGAAAACGACAATAAGCGCCTACGTTAGCAAAACGATTATTTTATTCTGGAGAATAGTCATTCTGTAAATGCAAATTCATTGATTATATATCTGGAATTTCAAATGAACACTGGGCTCTTCTAAATGATTTTTCTTCTTTAATTCTATTCCTGTTAGAAAAGCAAATATATACGCTAACGTCTGTTCAATAATAATTATATGTTTGGGAAAAGACATTATACACATGCCAAAAATGATTTAATTACCTGAAATTAAATTATAGTATTTAGCGTTCTGAAGTGATTTTCCTTGAGTATTTCAAAGCTTGTGAAAGAAAACGACAATAAGCGCCTACGTTAGCAAAACGATTATTTTATTCTGGAGAATAGTCATTCTGTAAATGCAAATTCATTGATTATATATCTGGAATTTCAAATGAACACTGGGCTCTTCTAAATGATTTTTCTTCTTTAATTCTATTCCTGTTAGAAAAGCAAATATATATGCTAACGTCTGTTAAATAATAATTATATGTTTGGGAAAAGACATTCTAGACATGGAAAAATGTATTATGTACCTGAAATTAAATTATAGTATTTAGCGTTCTGAAGTGATTTTCCTTGAGTATTTCAAAGCCTGTGAAAGAAAACGACAATAAGCGCCTACGTTAGCAAAACGATTATTTTATTCTGGAGAATAGTCATTCTGTAAATGCAAATTCATTGATTATATATCTGGAATTTCAAATGAACACTGGGCTCTTCTAAATGATTTTTCTTCTTTAATTCTATTCCTGTTAGAAAAGCAAATATATATGCTAACGTCTGTTCAATAATAATTATATGTTTGGGAAAAGACATTATACACATGCCAAAAATGATTTAATTACCTGAAATTAAATTATAGTATTTAGCGTTCTGAAGTGATTTTCCTTGAGTATTTCAAAGCTTGTGAAAGAAAACGACAATAAGCGCCTACGTTAGCAAAACGATTATTTTATTCTGGAGAATAGTCATTCTGTAAATGCAAATTCATTGATTATATATCTGGAATTTCAAATGAACACTGGGCTCTTCTAAATGATTTTTCTTCTTTAATTCTATTCCTGTTAGAAAAGCAAATATATATGCTAACGTCTGTTAAATAATAATTATATGTTTGGGAAAAGACATTCTAGATGTGAAAAAATGTATTATGTACCTGAAATTAAATTATAGTATTTAGCGTTCTGAAGTGATTTTCCTTGAGTATTTCAAAGCTTGTGAAAGAAAACGACAATAAGCGCCTACGTTAGCAAAACGATTATTTTATTCTGGAGAATAGTCATTCTGTAAATGCAAATTCATTGATTATATATCTGGAATTTCAAATGAACACTGGGCTCTTCTAAATGATTTTTCTTCTTTAATTCTATTCCTGTTAGAAAAGCAAATATATATGCTAACGTCTGTTAAATAATAATTATATGTTTGGGAAAAGACATTCTAGACTTGCAAAAATTGATTTAAGTACCTGAAATAAAATTATAGTATTTAGCGTTCTGAATTGATTTTCCTTGAGTATTTCAAAGCATGCGAAAGAAAACGAAAATAGGCGATTACGATAGCAAAACGATTATTTTATTCTGAAGAATAGTCATTCTGTAAATGCAAATTGATTGATTATATATCTGGAATTTCAAATGAACACTGGGCTCTTCTAAATGATTTTTCTTCTTTAATTCTATTCCTGTTAGAAAAGCAAATATATATGCTAACGTCTGTAAAATAATAATTATATGTTTGGGAAAAGACATTCTAGACATGGAAAAATGTATTATGTACCTGAAATTAAATTATAGTATTTAGCGTTCTGAAAAGATTTTCCTTGAGTATTTCAAAGCCTGTGAAAGAAAACGACAATAAGCGCCTACGTTAGCAAAACGATTATTTTATTCTGGAGAATAGTCATTCTGTAAATGCAAATTCATTGATTATATATCTGGAATTTCAAATGAACACTGGGCTCTTCTAAATGATTTTTCTTCTTTAATTCTATTCCTGTTAGAAAAGCAAATATATATGCTAACGTCTGTTCAATAATAATTATATGTTTGGGAAAAGACATTATACACATGCCAAAAATGATTTAATTACCTGAAATTAAATTATAGTATTTAGCGTTCTGAAGTGATTTTCCTTGAGTATTTCAAAGCTTGTGAAAGAAAACGACAATAAGCGCCTACGTTAGCAAAACGATTATTTTATTCTGGAGAATAGTCATTCTGTAAATGCAAATTCATTGATTATATATCTGGAATTTCAAATGAACACTGGGCTCTTCTAAATGATTTTTCTTCTTTAATTCTATTCCTGTTAGAAAAGCAAATATATATGCTAACGTCTGTTAAATAATAATTATATGTTTGGGAAAAGACATTCTAGATGTGAAAAAATGTATTATGTACCTGAAATTAAATTAAAGTATTTAGCGTTCTGAAATGATTTTCCTTGAGTATTTCAAAGCCTGTGAAATAAAAAGAAAATTGGCGCTTACGATAGCAAAACGATTATTTTATTCTGGAGAATAGTCATTCTGTAAATGCAAATTCATTGATTATATATCTGGAATTTCAAATGAACACTGGGCTCTTCTAAATGATTTTTCTTCTTTAATTCTATTCCTGTTAGAAAAGCAAATATATATGCTAACGTCTGTTAAATAATAATTATATGTTTGGGAAAAGACATTCTAGACATGGAAAAATGTATTATGTACCTGAAATTAAATTATAGTATTTAGCGTTCTGAAAAGATTTTCCTTGAGTATTTCAAAGCCTGTGAAAGAAAACGACAATAAGCGCCTACGTTAGCAAAACGATTATTTTATTCTGGAGAATAGTCATTCTGTAAATGCAAATTCATTGATTATATATCTGGAATTTCAAATGAACACTGGGCTCTTCTAAATGATTTTTCTTCTTTAATTCTATTCCTGTTAGAAAAGCAAATATATATGCTAATGTCTGTTCAATAATAATTATATGTTTGGGAAAAGACATTATACACATGCCAAAAATGATTTAATTACCTGAAATTAAATTATAGTATTTAGCGTTCTGAAGTGATTTTCCTTGAGTATTTCAAAGCTTGTGAAAGAAAACGACAATAAGCGCCTACGTTAGCAAAACGATTATTTTATTCTGGAGAATAGTCATTCTGTAAATGCAAATTCATTGATTATATATCTGGAATTTCAAATGAACACTGGGCTCTTCTAAATGATTTTTCTTCTTTAATTCTATTCCTGTTAGAAAAGCAAATATATATGCTAACGTCTGTTAAATAATAATTATATGTTTGGGAAAAGACATTCTAGACATGGAAAAATGTATTATGTACCAGAAATTAAATTATAGTATTTAGCGTTCTGAAATGATTTTCCTTGAGTATTTCAAAGCCTGTGAAAGAAAACGACAATAAGCGCCTACGTTAGCAAAACGATTATTTTATTCTGGAGAATAGTCATTCTGTAAATGCAAATTCATTGATTATATATCTGGAATTTTAAATGAACACTGGGCTCTTCTAAATGATTTTTCTTCTTTAATTCTATTCCTGTTAGAAAAGCAAATATATATGCTAACGTCTGTTAAATAATAATTATATGTTTGGGAAAAGACATTATACACATGCCAAAAATGATTTAATTACCTGAAATTAAATTATAGTATTTAGCGTTCTGAAGTGATTTTCCTTGAGTATTTCAAAGCCTGTGAAAGAAAACGACAATAAGCGCCTACGTTAGCAAAACGATTATTTTATTCTGGAGAATAGTCATTCTGTAAATGCAAATTCATTGATTATATATCTGGAATTTCAAATGAACACTGGGCTCTTCTAAATGATTTTTCTTCTTTAATTCTATTCCTTTTAGAAAAGCAAATATATATGCTAACGTCTGTTAAATAATAATTATATGTTTGGGAAAAGACATTCTAGATGTGGAAAAATTGATTTAAGTACCTGAAATTAAATTATAGTATTTAGCGTTCTGAAGTGATTTTCCTTGAGTATTTCAAAGCCTGTGAAAGAAAACGACAATAAGCGCCTACGATAGCAAAACGATTATTTTATTCTGGAGAATAGTCATTCTGTAAATGCAAATTGATTGATTGTATATCTGGAATTTCAAATGAACACTGGGCTCTTCTAAATGATTTTTGTTCTTTAATTCTATTCCTGTTAGAAAAGCAAATATATATGCTAACGTCTGTTAAATAATAATTATATGTTTGGGAAAAGACATTATACACATGCCAAAAATGATTTAATTACCTGAAATTAAATTATAGTATTTAGCGTTCTGAAGTGATTTTCCTTGAGTATTTCAAAGCCTGTGAAAGAAAACGACAATAAGCGCCTACGTTAGCAAAACGATTATTTTATTCTGGAGAATAGTCATTCTGTAAATGCAAATTGATTGATTATATATCTGGAATTTCAAATGAACACTGGGCTCTTCTAAATGATTTTTCTTCTTTAATTCTATTCCTGTTAGAAAAGCAAATATATATGCTAACGTCTGTTAAATAATAATTATATGTTTGGGAAAAGACATTCTAGACATGGAAAAAATGATTTAATTACCTGAAATTAAATTATAGTATTTAGCGTTCTGAAGTGATTTTCCTTGAGTATTTCAAAGCCTGTGAAAGAAAACGACAATAAGCGCCTACGTTAGCAAAACGATTATTTTATTCTGGAGAATAGTCATTCTGTAAATGCAAATTCGTTGATTATATATCTGGAATTTCAAATGAACACTGGGCTCTTCTAAATGATTTTTCTTCTTTAATTCTATTCCTGTTAGAAAAGCAAATATATATGCTAACGTCTGTTAAATAATAATTATATGTTTGGGAAAAGACATTATACACATGCAAAAAATGATTTAATTACCTGAAATTAAATTATAGTATTTAGCGTTCTGAAGTGATTTTCCTTGAGTATTTCAAAGCCTGTGAAAGAAAACGACAATAAGCGCCTACGATAGCAAAACGATTATTTTATTCTGGAGAATAGTCATTCTGTAAATGCAAATTCATTGATTATATATCTGGAATTTCAAATGAACACTGGGCTCTTCTAAATGATTTTTCTTCTTTAATTCTATTCCTGTTAGAAAAGCAAATATATATGCTAACGTCTGTTAAATAATAATTATATGTTTGGGAAAAGACATTCTAGACATGGAAAAATGATTTAATTACCTAAAATTAAATTATAGTATTTAGCGTTCTGAAGTGATTTTCCTTGAGTATTTCAAAGCCTGTGAAAGAAAACGACAATAAGCGCCTACGTTAGCAAAACGATTATTTTATTCTGGAGAATAGTCATTCTGTAAATGCAAATTCATTGATTATATATCTGGAATTACAAATGAACACTGGGCTCTTCTAAATGATTTTTCTTCTTTAATTCTATTCCTGTTAGAAAAGCAAATATATATGCTAACGTCTGTTAAATAATAATTATATGTTTGGGAAAAGACATTCTAGACATGGAAAAATGTATTATGTACCTGAAATTAAATTATAGTATTTAGCGTTCTGAAGTGATTTTCCTTGAGTATTTCAAAGCCTGTGAAAGAAAACGACTATAAGCGCCTACGTTAGCAAAACGATTATTTTATTCTGGAGAATAGTCATTCTGTAAATGCAAATTGATTGATTGTATATCTGGAATTTCAAATGAACACTGGGCTATTCTAAATGATTTTTCTTCTTTAATTCTATTCCTGTTAGAAAAGCAAATATATATGCTAACGTCTGTTAAATAATAATTATATGTTTGGGAAAAGACATTATACACATGCCAAAAATGATTTAATTACCTGAAATTAAATTATAGTATTTAGCGTTCTGAAGTGATTTTCCTTGAGTATTTCAAAGCCTGTGAAAGAAAACGACAATAAGCGCCTACGTTAGCAAAACGATTATTTTATTCTGGAGAATAGTCATTCTGTATATGCAAATTGATTGATTGTATATCTGGAATTTCAAATGAACACTGGGCTCTCCTAAATGATTTTTCTTCTTTAATTCTATTCCTGTTAGAAAAGCAAATATATATGCTAACGTCTGTTAAATAATAATTATATGTTTGGGAAAAGACATTCTAGACATGGGAAAAATGATTTAATTACCTGAAATTAAATTATAGTATTTAGCGTTCTGAAGTGATTTTCCTTGAGTATTTCAAAGCCTGTGAAAGAAAACGACAATAAGCGCCTACGTTAGCAAAACGATTATTTTATTCTGGAGAATAGTCATTCTGTAAATGCAAATTCATTGATTATATATCTGGAATTTCAAATGAACACTGGGCTCTTCTAAATGATTTTTCTTCTTTAATTCTATTCCTGTTAGAAAAGCAAATATATATGCTAACGTCTGTTAAATAATAATTATATGTTTGGGAAAAGACATTCTAGACATGGAAAAATGTATTATGTACCTGAAATTAAATTATAGTATTTAGCGTTCTGAAATGATTTTCCTTGAGTATTTCAAAGCCTGTGAAAGAAAACGACTATAAGCGCCTACGTTAGCAAAACGATTATTTTATT
Source organism: Ceriagrion tenellum (assembly GCA_963169105.1). NCBI lineage: Eukaryota > Metazoa > Arthropoda > Insecta > Odonata > Coenagrionidae > Ceriagrion > Ceriagrion tenellum. The sequence continues at coordinate 87,391,165 of OY720633.1, read as the reverse complement.
CTGGAGAATAGTCATTCTGTAAATGCAAATTCGTTGATTATATATCTGGAATTTCAAATGAACACTGGGCTCTTCTAAATGATTTTTCTTCTTTAATTCTATTCCTGTTAGAAAAGCAAATATATATGCTAACGTCTGTTAAATAATAATTATATGTTTGGGAAAAGACATTATACACATGCCAAAAATGATTTAATTACCTGAAATTAAATTATAGTATTTAGCGTTCTGAAGTGATTTTCCTTGAGTATTTCAAAGCCTATGAAAGAAAACGACAATAAGCGCCTACGATAGCAAAACGATTATTTTATTCTGGAGAATAGTCATTCTGTAAATGCAAATTCATTGATTATATATCTGGAATTTCAAATGAACACTGGGCTCTTCTAAATGATTTTTCTTCTTTAATTCTATTCCTGTTAGAAAAGCAAATATATATGCTAACGTCTGTTAAATAATAATTATATGTTTGGGAAAAGACATTCTAGACATGGAAAAATGTATTATGTACCTGAAATTAAATTATAGTATTTAGCGTTCTGAAATGATTTTCCTTGAGTATTTCAAAGCCTGTGAAAAAAAACGACAATAAGCGCCTACGTTAGCAAAACGATTATTTTATTCTGGAGAATAGTCATTCTGTAAATGCAAATTCATTGATTATATATCTGGAATTTCAAATGAACACTGGGCTCTTCTAAATGATTTTTCTTCTTTAATTCTATTCCTGTTAGAAAAGCAAATATATATGCTAACGTCTATTAAATAATAATTATATGTTTGGGAAAAGACATTCTAGATGTGGAAAAATTGATTTAAGTACCTGAAATTAAATTATAGTATTTAGCGTTCTGAAGTGATTTTCCTTGAGTATTTCAAAGCCTGTGAAAGAAAACGACAATAAGCGCCTACGATAGCAAAACGATTATTTTATTCTGGAGAATAGTCATTCTGTAAATGCAAATTGATTGATTGTATATCTGGAATTTCAAATGAACACTGGGCTCTTCTAAATGATTTTTCTTCTTTAATTCTATTCCTGTTAGAAAAGCAAATATATATGCTAACGTCTATTAAATAATAATTATATGTTTGGGAAAAGACATTCTAGATGTGGAAAAATTGATTTAAGTACCTGAAATTAAATTATAGTATTTAGCGTTCTGAAGTGATTTTCCTTGAGTATTTCAAAGCCTGTGAAAGAAAACGACAATAAGCGCCTACGTTAGCAAAACGATTATTTTATTCTGGAGAATAGTCATTCTGTAAATGCAAATTCATTGATTATATATCTGGAATTTCAAATGAACACTGGGCTCTTCTAAATGATTTTTCTTCTTTAATTCTATTCCTGTTAGAAAAGCAAATATATATGCTAACGTCTGTTAAATAATAATTATATGTTTGGGAAAAGACATTCTAGACATGGAAAAATGTATTATGTACCTGAAAATAAATTATAGTATTTAGCGTTCTGAAGTGTTTTTCCTTGAGTATTTCAAAGCCTGTGAAAGAAAACGACAATAAGCGCCTACGATAGCAAAACGATTATTTTATTCTGGAGAATAGTCATTCTGTAAATGCAAATTGATTGATTGTATATCTGGAATTTCAAATGAACACTGGGCTCTTCTAAATGATTTTTCTTCTTTAATTCTATTCCTGTTAGAAAAGCAAATATATATGCTAACGTCTGTTAAATAATAATTATATGTTTGGGAAAAGACATTATACACATGCCAAAAATGATTTAATTACCTGAAATTAAATTATAGTATTTAGCGTTCTGAAGTGATTTTCCTTGAGTATTTCAAAGCCTGTGAAAGAAAACGACAATAAGCGCCTACGTTAGCAAAACGATTATTTTATTCTGGAGAATAGTCATTCTGTAAATGCAAATTGATTGATTGTATATCTGGAATTTCAAATGAACACTGGGCTCTTCTAAATGATTTTTCTTCTTTAATTCTATTCCTGTTAGAAAAGCAAATATATATGCTAACGGCTGTTAAATAATAATTATATGTTTGGGAAAAGACATTCTAGACATGGAAAAATGTATTATGTACCTGAAATTAAATTATAGTATTTAGCGTTCTGAAGTGATTTTCCTTGAGTATTTCAAAGCCTGTGAAAGAAAACGACTATAAGCGCCTACGTTAGCAAAACGATTATTTTATTCTGGAGAATAGTCATTCTGTAAATGCAAATTGATTGATTGTATATCTGGAATTTCAAATGAACACTGGGCTCTTCTAAATGATTTTTCTTCTTTAATTCTATTCCTGTTAGAAAAGCAAATATATATGCTAACGTCTGTTAAATAATAATTATATATTTGGAAAAAGACATTCTAGACATGGAAAAAATGATTTAATTACCTGAAATTAAATTATAGTATTTAGCGTTCTGAAGTGATTTTCCTTGAGTATTTCAAAGCCTGTGAAAGAAAACGACAATAAGCGCCTACGATAGCAAAACGATTATTTTATTCTGGAGAATAGTCATTCTGTAAATGCAAATTCATTGATTATATATCTGGAATTTCAAATGAACACTGTGCTCTTCTAAATGATTTTTCTTCTTTAATTCTATTCCTTTTAGAAAAGCAAATATATATGCTAACGTCTGTTAAATAATAATTATATGTTTGGGAAAAGACATTATACACATGCCAAAAATGATTTAATTACCTGAAATTAAATTATAGTATTTAGCGTTCTGAAGTGATTTTCCTTGAGTATTTCAAAGCCTGTGAAAGAAAACGACAATAAGCGCCTACGTTAGCAAAACGATTATTTTATTCTGGAGAATAGTCATTCTGTAAATGCAAATTGATTGATTATATATCTGGAATTTCAAATGAACACTGGGCTCTTCTAAATGATTTTTCATCTTTAATTCAATTCCTGTTTGAAAAGCAAATATATATGCTAACATCTGTTAAATAATAATTATATGTTTGGGAAAAGACATTCTAGACATGGAAAATCGTATTATGTACCTGAAATTAAATTATAGTATTTAGCGTTCTAAAGTGATTTTCCTTGAGTATTTCAAAGCCTGTGAAAGAAAACGAAAATAGGCGCCTACGTTAGCAAAATGATTATTTTATTCTGGAGAATAGTCATTCTGTAAATGCAAATTCATTGATTATATATCTGGAATATCAAATGAACACTGGGCTCTTCTAAATGATTTTTCTTCTTTAATTCTATTCCTGTTAGAAAAGCAAATATATATGCTAACGTCTGTTAAATAATAATTATATGTTTGGGAAAAGACATTCTAGACTTGCAAAAATTGATTTAAGTACCTGAAATTAAATTATAGTATTTAGCGTTCTGAAGTGATTTTCCTTGAGTATTTCAAAGCTGTAAAAAAAACGACAATAAGCGCCTACGTTAGCAAAACGATTATTTTATTCTGGAGAATAGTCATTCTGTAAATGCAAATTCATTGATTATATATCTGGAATTTCAAATGAACACTGGGCTCTTCTAAATGATTTTTCTTCTTTAATTCTATTCCTTTTAGAAAAGCAAATATATATGCTAACGTCTGTTAAATAATAATTATATGTTTGGGAAAAGACATTCTAGACATGGAAAAATGTATTATGTACCTGAAATTAAATTATAGTATTTAGCGTTCTGAAGTGATTTTCCTTGAGTATTTCAAAGCCTGTGAAAGAAAACGACAATAAGCGCCTACGTTAGCAAAACGATTATTTTATTCTGGAGAATAGTCATTCTGTAAATGCGAATTCATTGATTATATATCTGGAATTTCAAATGAACACTGTGCTCTTCTAAATGATTTTTCTTCTTTAATTCTATTCCTGTTAGAAAAGCAAATATATATGCTAACGTCTGTTAAATAATAATTATATGTTTGGGAAAAGACATTCTAGACATGGAAAAATGTATTATGTACCTGAAATTAAATTATAGTATTTAGCGTTCTGAAGTGTTTTTCCTTGAGTATTTCAAAGCCTGTGAAAGAAAACGACAATAAGCTCCTACGATAGCAAAACGATTATTTTATTCTGGAGAATAGTCATTCTGTAAATGCAAATTGATTGATTGTATATCTGGAATTTCAAATGAACACTGGGCTCTTCTAAATGATTTTTCTTCTTTAATTCTATTCCTGTTAGAAAAGCAAATATATATGCTAACGTCTGTTAAATAATAATTATATGTTTGGGAAAAGACATTATACACATGCCAAAAATGATTTAATTACCTGAAATTAAATTATAGTATTTAGCGTTCTGAAGTGATTTTCCTTGAGTATTTCAAAGCCTGTGAAAGAAAACGACAATAAGCGCCTGCGATAGCAAAACGATTATTTTATTCTGGAGAATAGTCATTCTGTAAATGCAAATTGATTGATTATATATGTGGAATTTCAAATGAACACTGGGCTCTTCTAAATGATTTTTAATCTTTAATTCAATTCCTTTTTGAAAAGCAAATATATATGCTAACGTCTGTTAAATAATAATTATATGTTTGGGAAAAGACATTCTAGACATGGAAAAATGTATTATGTACCTGAAATTAAATTATAGTATTTAGCGTTCTGAAGTGATTTTCCTTGAGTATTTCAAAGCTTGTGAAAGAAAACGACAATAAGCGCCTACGATAGCAAAACGATTATTTTATTCTGGAGAATAGTCATTCTGTAAATGCAAATTCATTGATTATATATCTGGAATTTCAAATGAACACTGGGCTCTTCTAAATGATTTTTCTTCTTTAATTCTATTCCTGTTAGAAAAGCAAATATATATGCTAACGTCTGTTAAATAATAATTATATGTTTGGGAAAAGACATTCTAGACATGCCAAAAATGATTTAATTACCTGAAATTAAATTATAGTATTTAGCGTTCTGAAGTGATTTTCCTTGAGTATTTCAAAAATTGTGAAAGAAAACGACAATAAGCGCCTACGTTAGCAAAACGATTATTTTATTCTGGAGAATAGTCATTCTGTAAATGCAAATTCATTGATTATATATCTGGAATTTCAAATGAACACTGGGCTCTTCTAAATGATTTTTCTTCTTTAATTCTATTCCTGTTAGAAAAGCAAATATATATGCTAACGTCTGTTAAATAATAATTATATGTTTGGGAAAAGACATTATACACATGCCAAAAATGATTTAATTACCTGAAATTAAATTATAGTATTTAGCGTTCTGAAGTGATTTTCCTTGAGTATTTCAAAGCCTGTGAAAGAAAACGACAATAAGCGCCTACGTTAGCAAAACGATTATTTTATTCTGGAGAATAGTCATTCTGTAAATGCAAATTGATTGATTATATATCTGGAATATCAAATGAACACTGGGCTCTTCTAAATGATTTTTCATCTTTATTTCAATTCCTGTTTGAAAAGCAAATATATATGCTAACGTCTGTTAAATAATAATTATATGTTTGGGAAAAGACATTCTAGACATGGAAAAAATGATTTAATTACCTGAAATTAAATTATAGTATTTAGCGTTCTGAAGTGATTTTCCTTGAGTATTTCAAAGCCTGTGAAAGAAAACGACAATAAGCGCCTACGATAGCAAAACGATTATTTTATTCTGGAGAATAGTCATTCTGTAAATGCAAATTGATTGATTGTATATCTGGAATTTCAAATGAACACTGGGCTCTTCTAAATGATTTTTCTTCTTTAATTCTATTCCTGTTAGAAAAGCAAATATATATGCTAACGTCTGTTAAATAATAATTATATGTTTGGGAAAAGACATTATACACATGCCAAAAATGATTTAATTACCTGAAATTAAATTATAGTATTTAGCGTTCTGAAGTGATTTTCCTTGAGTATTTCAAAGCCTGTGAAAGAAAACGACAATAAGCGCCTACGTTAGCAAAACGATTATTTTATTCTGGAGAATAGTCATTCTGTAAATGCGAATTCATTGATTATATCTGGAATTTCAAATGAACACTGGGCTCTTCTAAATGATTTTTCTTCTTTAATTCTATTCCTGTTAGAAAAGCAAATATATATGCTAACGTCTGTTAAATAATAATTATATGTTTGGGAAAAGACATTCTAGACATGGAAAAAATGATTTAATTACCTGAAATTAAATTATAGTATTTAGCGTTCTGAAGTGATTTTCCTTGAGTATTTCAAAGCCTGTGAAAGAAAACGACAATAAGCGCCTACGATAGCAAAACGATTATTTTATTCTGGAGAATAGTCATTCTGTAAATGCAAATTGATTGATTATATATCTGGAATTTCAAATGAACACTGGGCTCTTCTAAATGATTTTTCATCTTTATTTCAATTCCTGTTAGAAAAGCAAATATATATGCTAACGTCTGTTAAATAATAATTATATGTTTGGGAAAAGACATTCTAGACATGGAAAAATGTATTATGTACCTGAAATTAAATTATAGTATTTAGCGTTCTGAAGTGATTTTCCTTGAGTATTTCAAAGCCTGTGAAAGAAAACGACAATAAGCGCCTACGATAGCAAAACGATTATTTTATTCTGGAGAATAGTCATTCTGTAAATGCAAATTGATTGATTGTATATCTGGAATTTCAAATGAACACTGGGCTCTTCTAAATGATTTTTCTTCTTTAATTCTATTCCTGTTAGAAAAGCAAATATATATGCTAACGTCTGTTAAATAATAATTATATGTTTGGGAAAAGACATTATACACATGCCAAAAATGATTTAATTACCTGAAATTAAATTATAGTATTTAGCGTTCTGAAGTGATTTTCCTTGAGTATTTCAAAGCCTGTGAAAGAAAACGACAATAAGCGCCTACGTTAGCAAAACGATTATTTTATTCTGGAGAATAGTCATTCTGTAAATGCAAATTCATTGATTATATATCTGGAATTTCAAATGAACACTGAACTCTTCTAAATGATTTTTCTTCTTTAATTCTATACTTGTTAGAAAAGCAAATATATATGCTAACGTCTGTTAAATATTAATTATATGTTTGGGAAAAGACATTATACACATGCCAAAAATGATTTAATTACCTGAAATTAAATTATAGTATTTAGCGTTCTGAAGTGATTTTCCTTGAGTATTTCAAAGCCTGTGAAAGAAAACGACAATAAGCGCCTACGATAGCAAAACCATTATTTTATTCTGGAGAATAGTCATTCTGTAAATGCAAATTGATTGATTATATATCTGGAATTTCAAATGAACACTGGGCTCTTCTAAATGATTTTTCATCTTTAATTCAATTCCTGTTTGAAAAGCAAATATATATGCTAACGTCTGTTAAATAATTATTATATGTTTGGGAAAAGACATTCTAGACATGGAAAAATGTATTATGTACCTGAAATTAAATTATAGTATTTAGCGTTCTGAAGTGATTTTCCTTGAGTATTTCAAAGCCTGTGAAAGAAAACGACAATAAGCGCCTACGATAGCAAAACGATTATTTTATTCTGGAGAATAGTCATTCTGTAAATGCAAATTCATTGATTATATATCTAGAATTTCAAATAAACACTGGGCTCTTCTAAATGATTTTTCTTCTTAATTCTATTCCTGTTAGAAAAGCAAATATATATGTTAACGTCTGTTAAATAATAATTATATGTTTGGGAAAAGACATTCTAGACATGGAAAAATTGTTTTAAGTACCTGAAATTAAATTATAGTATTTAGCGTTCTAAAGTGATTTTCCATGAGTATTTCAAAGCCTGTGAAATTAAAAGAAAATTGGCGCTTACGATAGCAAAACGATTATTATATTCTGGAGAATAGTCATTGTGTAAATGTAAATTGATTGATTATATATCTGGAATTTCAAATGAACACTGGGCTCTTCTAAATGATTTTTTATCTTTAATTCAATTCCTGTTTGAAAAGCAAATATATATGCTAACGTCTGTTAAAATAATAATTATATGTTTGGGAAAAGACATTCTAGACTTGCGAAAATTAATTTAAGTACCTGAAATTAAATTATAGTATTTAGCGTTCTGAAGTGATTTTCCTTGACTATTTCAAAGCCTGTGAAAGAAAAAGAAAATAGGCGCTTACGATAGCAAAACGATTATTTTATTCTGGAGAATAGTCATTCTGTAAATGCAAATTGATTGATTATATATCTGGAATTTCAAATGAACACTGGGCTCTTCTAAATGATTTCTCATCTTTAATTCAATTCCTGTTTGAAAAGCAAATATATATGCTAACGTCTGTTAAATAATAATTATATGTTTGGGAAAAGACATTCTAGACTTGCAAAAATTAATTTAAGTACCTGAAATTAAATTATAGTATTTAGCGTTCTGAAGTGATTTTCCTTGAGTATTTCAAAGCCTGAGAAAAAAACGAAAATAAGCGCCTACGTTAGCAAAACGATTATTTTATTCTGGAGAATAGTCATTTTGTAAATGCAAATTGATTGATTATATATCTGGAATTTCAAATGAACACTGGGCTCTTCTAAATGATTTCTCATCTTTAATTCAATTCCTGTTAGAAAAGCAAATATATATGCTAACGTCTGTTAAATAATAATTATATGATTGGGAAAAGACATTCTAGACTTGCAAAAATTAATTTAAGTACCTGAAATTAAATTATAGTATTTAGCGTTCTGAAGTGATTTTCCTTGTGTATTTCAAAGCATGCGAAAGAAAACGAAAATAGGCGCTTACGATAGCAAAACGATTATTTTATTCTGGAGAATAGTCATTTTGTAAATGCAAATTGATTGATTATATATCTGGAATTTCAAATGAACACTGGGCTCTTCTAAATGATTTCTCATCTTTAATTCAATTCCAGATTCAAAAGCAAATATATATGCTAACGTCTGTTAAATAATAATTATATGTTTGGGAAAAGACATTCTAGACATGGAAAAATTGATTTAAGTACCTGAAATTAAATTATAGTATTTAGCGTTCTAAAGCGATTTTCCATGAGTATTTATAAGCCTGTGAAAGAAAAAGAAAATTGGCGCTTACGATAGCAAAACGATTATTTTATTCTGGAGAATAGTCATTCTGTAAATGCAATTTGATTGATTATATATCTGGAATTTCAAATGAACACTGGGCTCCTCTAAATGATTTCTCATCTTTAATTCAATTCCTTTTTGAAAAGCAAATATTTATGCTAACGTCACTTAAATAATAATTATATGTTTGGGAAAAGACATTCTAGACTTGCACAAATTGATTTAAGTACCTGAAATTAAAGTATAGTATTTAGCGTTCTCAAGTGATTTTCTTTGAGTATTTCAAAGCCTGTGAAAGAAAACGACAATAAGCGCCTACGTTAGCAAAACGATTATTTTATTCTGGAGAATAGTCATATTGTAAATGCAAATTGATTGATTATATATCTGGAATTTCAAATTAACACTGGGCTCCTCTAAATGATTTCTCATCTTTAATTCTATTCCTGTTAGAAAAGCAAATATATATGCTAACGTCTGTTAAATAATAATTATATGTTTGGGAAAAGACATTCTAGACATGGAAAAATTGATTTAAGTACCTGAAATTAAATTATAGTATTTAGCGTTCTAAAGCGATTTTCCATGAGTATTTCAAAGCCTGTGAAAGAAAAAGAAAATTGGCGCTTACGATAGCAAAACGATTATTTTATTCTGGAGAATAGTCATTCTGTAAATGCAAATTGATTGATTATATATCTGGAATTTCAAATGAACACTGGGCTCTTCTAAATGATTTCTCATCTTTAATTCTATTCCTGTTAGAAAGCAAATACATATGCTAACGTCTGTTAAATAATAATTATATGTTTGGTAAAAGACATTCTAGACTTGCAAAAATTGATTTAAGTACCTTAAATTAAATAATAGTATTTAGCGTTCTGAAGTGACTTTCCTTGAGTATTTCAAAGCCTGTGAAAGAAAACGGCAATAAGCGCCTACGTTAGCAAAACGATTATTTTTATCTGGAGAATAGTCATTCTGTAAATGCAAATTGATTGATTGTATATCTGGAATTTCAAATGAACACTGGGCTCTTCTAAATGATTTCTCATCTTTAATTCAATTCCTGTTTGAAAAGCAAATATATATGCTAACGTCTGTTAAATAATAATTATATGTTTGGGAAAAGACATTCTAGACTTGCAAAAATTGATTTAAGTACCTGAAATTAAATTATAGTATTTAGCGTTCTGAAGTTATTTTCCTTGAGTATTTCAAAGCCTGTAAAAAAAACGACAATAAGCGCCTACGTTAGCAAAACGATTATTTTATTCTGGAGAATAGTCATTCTGTAAATGCAAATTCATTGATTATATATCTGGAATTTCAAATGAACACTGGGCTCTTCTAAATGATTTTTCTTCTTTAATTCTATTCCTGTTAGAAAAGCAAATATATATGCTAACGTCTGTTAAATAATAATTATATGATTGGGAAAAGACATTCTAGACTTGCAAAAATTGATTTAAGTACCTGAAATTAAATTTTAGTATTTAGCGTTCTAAAGTGATTTTCCATGAGTATTTCAAAGCCTGTGAAAAAAAAGGAAAATAAGCGCCTACTTCAGCAAAACGATTATTTTATTCTGGAGAATAGTCATATTGTAAATGCAAATTGATTGATTATATATCTGGAATTTCAAATGAACACTGGGCTCTTCTAAATGATTTCTCATCTTTAATTCTATTCCTGTTAGAAAAGCAAATACATATGCTAACGTCTGTTAAATAATAATTATATGATTGGGAAAAGACATTCTAGACTTGCAAAAATTGATTTAAGTACCTGAAATTAAATTATAGTATTTAGCGTTCTGAAGTGATTTTCCTTGAGTATTTCAAAGCCTGTGAAAAAAACGACAATAAGCGCCTACGTTAGCAAAACGATTATTTTATTCTGGAGAATAGTCATTTTGTAAATGCAAATTGATTGATTATATATCTGGAATTTCAAATGAACACTGGGCTCTTCTAAATCATTTCTCATCTTTAATTCAATTCCTGTTTGAAAAGCAAATATATATGCTAACGTCTGTTAAATAATAATTATATGTTTGGGAAAAGACATTCTAGACTTGCAAAAATTGATTTAAGTACCTGAAATTAAATTATAGTATTTAGCGTTCTGAAGTGATTTTCCTTGAGTATTTCAAAGCCTGTGAAAGAAAACGACAATAAGCGCCTACGTTAGCAAAACGATTATTTTATTCTGGAGAATAGCCATATTGTAAATGCAAAATGATTGATTTTATATCTGGAATTTCAAATGAACACTGGGCTCCTCTAAATGATTTCTCATCTTTAATTCTATTCAAGTTAGAAAAGCAAATATATATGTTAACGTCTGTTAAATAATAATTATATGTTTGGGAAAAGACATTCTAGACATGGAAAAATTTTTTTAGTTACCTGAAATTAAATTATAGTATTTAGCGTTTTGAAGTGATTTTCCTTGAGTATTTCAAAGCCTGTGAAAGAAAACGAAAATAGGCGCTTACGATAGCAAGACGATTAATTTATTCTGGAGAATAGTCATTCTGTAAATGTCAATTGATTGATTATATATCTGGAATTTCAAATGAACACTGGGCTCTTCTAAATATTTTTCATATTTAAATCAATTCCTGTTTGAAAAGCAAATATATATGCTAACGTCTGTTAAATAATAATTATATGTTTGGGAAAAGACATTCTAGACTTGCAAAAATTAATTTAAGTACCTGAAATTAAATTATAGTATTTAGCGTTCTGAAGTGATTTTCCTTGACTATTTCAAAGCCTGTGAAAGAAAAAGAAAATAGGCGCCTACGTTAGCAAAACGATTATTTTATTCTGGAGAATAGTCATTTTGTAAATGCAAATTGATTGATTGTATATCTGGAATTTCAAATGAACACTGGGCTCTTCTAAATGATTTCTCATCTTTAATTCTATTCCTCTTAGAAAAGCAAATATATATGCTAACGTCTGTTAAATTATAATTATATGTTTGGTAAAAGACATTCTAGACTTGCAAAAATTGATTTAAGTACCTGAAATTAAATTATAGTATTTAGCGTTCTGAAGTGATTTTCCTTGAGTATTTCAAAGCCTGTAAAAAAAACGACAATAAGCGCCTACGTTAGCAAAACGATTATTTTATTCTGGAGAATAGTCATATTGTAAATGCAAATTGATTGATTATATATCTGGAATTTCAAATGAACACTGGGCTCTCCTACATGATTTCTCATCTTTAATTCAATTCCTGTTTGAAAAGCAAATATATATGCTAACGTCTGTTAAATAATAATTATATGATTGGGAAAAGACATTCTAGACTTCCAAAAATTGATTTAAGTACCTGAAATTAAATTTTATTATTTAGCGTTCTAAAGTGATTTTCCATGAGTATTTCAAAGCCTGTGAAAAAAAAGGAAAATAAGCGCCTACTTCAGCAAAACGATTATTTTATTCTGGAGAATAGTCACTCTGTAAATGCAAATTCATTGATTATATATCTGGAATTTCAAATGAACACTGGGCTCTTCTAAATGATTTCTCATCTTTAATTCTATTCCTGTTAGAAAAGCAAATATATATGCTAACGTCTGTTAAATAATAATTATATGTTTGGGAAAAGACATTCTAGACTTGCAAAAATTGATTTAAGTACCTGAAATTAAATTATAGTATTTAGCGTTCTGAACTGATTTTCCTTGAGTATTTCAAAGCCTGTAAAAAAAACGACAATAAGCGCCTACGTTAGCAAAACGATTATTTTATTCTGGAGAATAGTCATTCTGTAAATGCAAATTCATTGATTATATATCTGGAATTTCAAATGAACACTGGGCTCTCCTACATGATTTCTCATCTTTAATTTAATTCCTGTTTGAAAAGCAAATATATATGCTAACGTCTGTTAAATAATAATTATATGATTGGGAAAAGACATTCTAGACTTGCAAAAATTGATTTAAGTACCTGAAATTAAATTTTAGTATTTAGCGTTCTAAAGTGATTTTCCATGAGTATTTCAAAGCCTGTGAAAAAAAAGGAAAATAAGCGCCTACTTCAGCAAAACGATTATTTTTCTGGAGAATAGTCATATTGTAAATGCAAATTGATTGATTATATATCTGGAATTTCAAATGAACACTGGGCTCTCCTACATGATTTCTCATCTTTAATTCAATTCCTGTTTGAAAAGAAAATATATATGCTAACGTATGTTAAATAATAATTATATGATTGGGAAAAGACATTCTAGACTTGCAAAAATTAATTTAAGTACCTGAAATTAAATTTTAGTATTTAGCGTTCTAAAGTGATTTTCCATGAGTATTTCAAAGCCTGTGAAAAAAAAGGAAAATAAGCGCCTACTTCAGCAAAACAATTATTTTATTCTGTAGAATAGTCATTCTGTAAATGCAAATTCATTGATTATATATCAGGAATTTCAAATGAACACTGGGCTCTTCTAAATGATTTCTCATCTTTAATTCTATTCCTGTTAGAAAAGCAAATATATATGCTAACGTCTGTTAAATAATAATTATATGTTTGGGAAAAGACATTCTAGACTTGCAAAAATTGATTTAAGTACCTGAAATTAAATTATAGTATTTAGCGTTCTGTAGTGATTTTCCTTGAGTATTTCAAAGCCTGTGAAAAAAACGACAATAAGCGCCTACGTTAGCAAAACGATTATTTTATATTGGAGAATAGTCATTCTGTAAATGCAAATTGATTGATTATATATCAGGAATTTCAAATGAACACTGGGCTCTTCTAAATGATTTTTCATCTTTAATTCAATTCCTATTTGAAAAGCAAATATATATGCTAAAGTCTGTTAAATAATAATTATATGTTTGGGAAAAGACATTCTAGACTTGCAAAAATTGATTTAAGTACCTGAAATTAAATTATAGTATTTAGCGTTCTAAAGTGATTTTCCTTGAGTATTTCAAAGCCTGTGAAAAAAAAGGAAAATAATCGCCTACTTCAGCAAAACAATTATTTTATTCTGGAGAATAGTCATTCTGTAAATGCAAATTCATTGATTATATATCAGGAATTTCAAATGAACACTGGGCTCTTCTAAATGATTTCTCATCTTTAATTCTATTCCTGTTAGAAAAGCAAATATATATGCTAACGTCTGTTAAATAATAATTATATGTTTGGGAAAAGACATTCTAGACTTGCAAAAATTGATTTAAGTACCTGAAATTAAATTATAGTATTTAGCGTTCTGAAGTGATTTTCCTTGAGTATTTCAAAGCCTGTGAAAAAAACGATAATAAGCGCCTACGTTAGCAAAACGATTATTTTATATTGGAGAATAGTCATTCTGTAAATGCAAATTGATTGATTATATATCTGGAATTTCAAATGAACACTTAGCTCTTCTAAATGATTTCTCATCTTCAATTCTATTCCTCTTAGAAAAGCAAATATATATGCTAACGTCTGTTAAATTATAATTATATGTTTGGGAAAAGACATTCTAGACTTGCAAAAATTGATTTAAGTACCTGAAATTAAATTATAGTATTTAGCGTTCTAAAGTGATTTTCCTTGAGTATTTCAAAGCCTGTGAAAAAAACGACAATAAGCGCCTACGTTAGCAAAACGATTATTTTATATTGGAGAATAGTCATTCTGTAAATGCAAATTGATTGATTATATATCAGGAATTTCAAATGAACACTGGGCTCTTCTAAATGATTTTTCATCTTTAATTCAATTCCTATTTGAAAAGCAAATATATATGCTAACGTCTGTTAAATAATAATTATATGTTTGGGAAAAGACATTCTAGACTTGCAAATATTGATTTAAGTACCTGAAATTAAATTATAGTATTTAGCGTTCTAAAGTGATTTTCCTTGAGTATTTCAAAGCCTGTGAAAGAAAAAGAAAATAAGCGCCTACGTTAGCAAAACGATTATTTTATTCTGGAGAATAGGCATTCTGTAAATGCAAATTGATTGATTATATATCTGGAATTTCAAATGAACACTGGGCTCTTCTAAATGATTTCTCATCTTTAATTCAATTCCTGTTTGAAAAGCAAATATATATGCTAACGTCTGTAAAAAAATAATTATTTGATTGGGAAAAGACATTCTAGACTTGCAAAAATTGATTTAAGTAACTGAAATTAAATTATAGTATTTAGCGTTCTGAAGTGATTTTCCTTGAGTATTTCAAAGCCTGTGAAAGAAAACGAAAATAGGCGCTTACGATAGCAAGACGATTAATTTATTCTGGAGAATAGGCATTCTGTAAATGCAAATTGATTGATTATATATCTGGAATTTCAAATGAACACTGGTCTTATCTAAATGATTTCTCATCTTTAATTCAATTCCTGTTTGAAAAGCAAATATATATGCTAACGTCTATTAATTAATAATTATATGTTTGGGAAAAGACATTCTAGACTTGCAAAAATTGATTTAAGTACCTGAAATAAATTTATAGTATTTAGCGTTCTGAAGTGATTTTCCTTGAGTATTTCAAAGCATGCGAAAGAAAACGACAATAGGCGCTTACGATAGCAAAACGATTATTTTATGCTGGAGAATAGTCATTCTGTAAATGCAAATTGATTGATTATATATCTAGAATTTCAAATGAACACTGGGCTCTTCTAAATGATTTCTCATCTTTATTTCAATTCCTGTTTGAAAAGCAAATATATATGCTAACGTCTGTTAAATAATAATTAAATGTTTGGGAAAAGACATTCTAGACTTGAAAAAATTAATTTAAGTACCTGAAATTAAATTATAGTATTTAGCGTTCTGAAGTGATTTTCCTTGAGTATTTCAAAGCCTGTGAAAAAAACGACAATAGGCGCTTACGATAGCAAGACGATTAATTTATTCTGGAGAATAGGCATTCTGTAAATGCAAATTGATTGATTATATATCTGGACTTTCAAATGTACACTGTTCTTATCTAAATGATTTCTCATCTTTAATTCAATTCCTGTTTGAAAAGCAAATATATATGCTAACGTCTATTAAATAATAATTATATGTTTGGGAAAAGACATTCTAGACTTGCAAAAATTGATTTAAGTACCTGAAATTAAATTATAGTATTTAGCGTTCTGAAGTGATTTTCCTTGAGTATTTCAAAGCATGCGAAAGAAAACGACAATAGGCGCTTACGATAGCAAAACGATTATTTTATGCTGGAGAATAGTCATTCTGTAAATGCAAATTGATTGATTTTATATCTGGAATTGCAAATGAACACTGGGCTCTTCTGAATGATTTCTCATCTTTAACTCTATTCCTGTTTGAAAAGCAAATATATATGCTAACGTCTGATAAATAATAATTATATGTTTGGGAAAAGACATTCTAGACTTGCAAAAATTGATTTAAGTACCTGAAATAAAATTATAGTATTTAGCGTTCTGAAGTGATTTTCCTTGAGTATTTCAAAGCATGCGAAAGAAAACGACAATAGGCGCTTACGATAGCAAGACGATTAATTTATTCTGGAGAATAGGCATTCTGTAAATGCAAATTGATTGATTATATATCTGGAATTTCAAATGAACACTGGTCTTATCTAAATGATTTCTCATCTTTAATTCTATTCCTGTTAGAAAGCAAATACATATGCTAACGTCTGTTAAATAATAATTATATGTTTGGTAAAAGACATTCTAGACTTGCAAAAATTGATTTAAGTACCTTAAATTAAATTATAGTATTTAGCGTTCTGAAGTGATTTTCCTTGAGTATTTCAAAGCCTGTGAAAGAAAACGGCAATAAGCGCCTACGTTAGCAAAACGATTATTTTTATCTGGAGAATAGTCATTCTGTAAATGCAAATTGATTGATTGTATATCTGGAATTTCAAATGAACACTGGGCTCTTCTAAATGATTTCTCATCTTTAATTCAATTCCTGTTTGAAAAGCAAATATATATGCTAACGTCTGTTAAATAATAATTATATGTTTGGGAAAAGACATTCTAGACTTGCAAAAATTGATTTAAGTACCTGAAATTAAATTATAGTATTTAGCGTTCTAAAGTGATTTTCCTTGAGTATTTCAAAGCCTGTAAAAAAAACGACAATAAGCGCCTACGTTAGCAAAACGATTATTTTATTCTGGAGAATAGTCATTCTGTAAATGCAAATTCATTGATTATATATCTGGAATTTCAAATGAACACTGGGCTCTTCTAAATGATTTTTCTTCTTTAATTCTATTCCTGTTAGAAAAGCAAATATATATGCTAACGTCTGTTAAATAATAATTATATGATAGGGAAAAGACATTCTAGACTTGCAAAAATTGATTTAAGTACCTGAAATTAAATTTTAGTATTTAGCGTTCTAAAGTGATTTTCCATGAGTATTTCAAAGCCTGTGAAAAAAAAGGAAAATAAGCGCCTACTTCAGCAAAACGATTATTTTATTCTGGAGAATAGTCATATTGTAAATGCAAATTGATTGATTATATATCTGGAATTTCAAATGAACACTGGGCTCTTCTAAATGATTTCTCATCTTTTATTCTATTCAAGTTAGAAAAGCAAATATATATGTTAACGTCTGTTAAATAATAATTACATGTTTGGGATAAGACATTCTAGACATGGAAAAATTTTTTTAGTTACCTGAAATTAAATTATAGTATTTAGCGTTTTGAAGTGATTTTCCTTGAGTATTTCAAAGCCTGTGAAAGAAAACGAAAATAGGCGCTTACGATAGCAAGACGATTAATTTATTCTGGAGAATAGTCATTCTGTAAATGTCAATTGATTGATTATATATCTGGAATTTCAAATGAACACTGGGCTCTTCTAAATATTTTTCATCTTTAAATCAATTCCTGTTTGAAAAGCAAATATATATGCTAACGTCTGTTAAATAATAATTATATGTTTGGGAAAAGACATTCTAGACTTGCAAAAATTAATTTAAGTACCTGAAATTAAATTATAGTATTTAGCGTTCTGAAGTGATTTTCCTTGACTATTTCAAAGCCTGTGAAAGAAAAAGAAAATAGGCGCCTACGTTAGCAAAACGATTATTTTATTCTGGAGAATAGTCATTTTGTAAATGCAAATTGATTGATTGTAAATCTGGAATTTCAAATGAACACTGGGCTCTTCTAAATGATTTCTCATCTTTAATTCTATTCCTCTTAGAAAAGCAAATATATATGCTAACGTCTGTTAAATAATAATTATATGTTTGGTAAAAGACATTCTAGACTTGCAAAAATTGATTTAAGTACCTGAAATTAAATTATAGTATTTAGCGTTCTGAAGTGATTTTCCTTGAGTATTTCAAAGCCTGTAAAAAAAACGACAATAAGCGCCTACGTTAGCAAAACGATTATTTTATTCTGGAGAATAGTCATATTGTAAATGCAAATTGATTGATTATATTTCTGGAATTTCAAATGAACACTGGGCTCTCCTACATGATTTCTCATCTTTAATTCAATTCCTGTTTGAAAAGCAAATATATATGCTAACGTCTGTTAAATAATAATTATATGATTGGGAAAAGACATTCTAGACTTGCAAAAATTGATTTAAGTACCTGAAATTAAATTTTATTATTTAGCGTTCTAAAGTGATTTTCCATGAGTATTTCAAAGCCTGTGAAAAAAAAGGAAAATAAGCGCCAACTTCAGCAAAACGATTATTTTATTCTGGAGAATAGTCATTCTGTAAATGCAAATTCATTGATTATATATCTGGAATTTCAAATGAACACTGGGCTCTTCTAAATGATTTCTCATCTTTAATTCTATTCCTGTTAGAAAAGCAAATATATATGCTAACGTCTGTTAAATAATAATTATATGTTTGGGAAAAGACATTCTAGACTTGCAAAAATTGATTTAAGTACCTGAAATTAAATTGTAGTATTTAGCGTTCTGAAGTGATTTTCCTTGAGTATTTCAAAGCCTGTAAAAAAAACGACAATAAGCGCCTACGTTAGCAAAACGATTATTTTATTCTGGAGAATAGTCATTCTGTAAATGCAAATTCATTGATTATATATCTGGAATTTCAAATGAACACTGGGCTCTCCTACATGATTTCTCATCTTTAATTTAATTCCTGTTTGAAAAGCAAATATATATGCTAACGTCTGTTAAATAATAATTATATGATTGGGAAAAGACATTCTAGACTTGCAAAAATTGATTTAAGTACCTGAAATTAAATTTTAGTATTTAGCGTTCTAAAGTGATTTTCCATGAGTATTTCAAAGCCTGTGAAAAAAAAGGAAAATAAGCGCCAACTTCAGCAAAACGATTATTTTATTCTGGAGAATAGTCATTCTGTAAATGCAAATTCATTGATTATATATCTGGAATTTCAAATGAACACTGGGCTCTTCTAAATGATTTCTCATCTTTAATTCTATTCCTGTTAGAAAAGCAAATATATATGCTAACGTCTGTTAAATAATAATTATATGTTTGGGAAAAGACATTCTAGACTTGCAAAAATTGATTTAAGTACCTGAAATTAAATTGTAGTATTTAGCGTTCTGAAGTGATTTTCCTTGAGTATTTCAAAGCCTGTAAAAAAAACGACAATAAGCGCCTACGTTAGCAAAACGATTATTTTATTCTGGAGAATAGTCATTCTGTAAATGCAAATTCATTGATTATATATCTGGAATTTCAAATGAACACTGGGCTCTCCTACATGATTTCTCATCTTTAATTTAATTCCTGTTTGAAAAGCAAATATATATGCTAACGTCTGTTAAATAATAATTATATGATTGGGAAAAGACATTCTAGACTTGCAAAAATTGATTTAAGTACCTGAAATTAAATTTTAGTATTTAGCGTTCTAAAGTGATTTTCCATGAGTATTTCAAAGCCTGTGAAAAAAAAGGAAAATAAGCGCCTACTTCAGCAAAACGATTATTTTATTCTGGAGAATAGTCATATTGTAAATGCAAATTGATTGATTATATATCTGGAATTTCAAATGAACACTGGGCTCTCCTACATGATTTCTCATCTTTAATTCAATTCCTGTTTGAAAAGAAAATATATATGCTAACGTATGTTAAATAATAATTATATGATTGGGAAAAGACATTCTAGACTTGCAAAAATTAATTTAAGTACCTGAAATTAAATTTTAGTATTTAGCGTTCTAAAGTGATTTCCATGAGTATTTCAAAGCCTGTGAAAAAAAAGGAAAATAAGCGCCTACTTCAGCAAAACAATTATTTTATTCTGGAGAATAGTCATTCTGTAAATGCAAATTCATTGATTATATATCAGGAATTTCAAATGAACACTGGGCTGGGAAATTAAATTTTAGTATTTAGCGTTCTAAAGTGATTTCCATGAGTATTTCAAAGCCTGTGAAAAAAAAGGAAAATAAGCGCCTACTTCAGCAAAACAATTATTTTATTCTGGAGAATAGTCATTCTGTAAATGCAAATTCATTGATTATATATCAGGAATTTCAAATGAACACTGGGCTCTTCTAAATGATTTCTCATCTTTAATTCTATTCCTGTTAGAAAAGCAAATATATATGCTAACGTCTGTTAAATAATAATTATATGTTTGGGAAAAGACATTCTAGACTTGCAAAAATTGATTTAAGTACCTGAAATTAAATTATAGTATTTAGCGTTCTGTAGTGATTTTCCTTGAGTATTTCAAAGCCTGTGAAAAAACGACAATAAGCGCCTACGTTAGCAAAACGATTATTTTATATTGGAGAATAGTCATTCTGTAAATGCAAATTGATTGATTATATATCAGGAATTTCAAATGAACACTGGGCTCTTCTAAATGATTTTTCATCTTTAATTCAATTCCTATTTGAAAAGCAAATATATATGCTAAAGTCTGTTAAATAATAATTATATGTTTGGGAAAAGACATTCTAGACTTGCAAAAATTGATTTAAGTACCTGAAATTAAATTATAGTATTTAGCGTTCTAAAGTGATTTTCCTTGAGTATTTCAAAGCCTGTGAAAAAAAAGGAAAATAATCGCCTACTTCAGCAAAACAATTATTTTATTCTGGAGAATAGTCATTCTGTAAATGCAAATTCATTGATTATATATCAGGAATTTCAAATGAACACTGGGCTCTTCTAAATGATTTCTCATCTTTAATTCTATTCCTGTTAGAAAAGCAAATATATATGCTAACGTCTGTTAAATAATAATTATATGTTTGGGAAAAGACATTCTAGACTTGCAAAAATTGATTTAAGTACCTGAAATTAAATTATAGTATTTAGCGTTCTGAAGTGATTTTCCTTGAGTATTTCAAAGCCTGTGAAAAAAACGATAATAAGCGCCTACGTTAGCAAAACGATTATTTTATATTGGAGAATAGTCATTCTGTAAATGCAAATTGATTGATTATATATCTGGAATTTCAAATGAACACTTAGCTCTTCTAAATGATTTCTCATCTTCAATTCTATTCCTCTTAGAAAAGCAAATATATATGCTAACGTCTGTTAAATTATAATTATATGTTTGGGAAAAGACATTCTAGACTTGCAAAAATTGATTTAAGTACCTGAAATTAAATTATAGTATTTAGCGTTCTAAAGTGATTTTCCTTGAGTATTTCAAAGCCTGTGAAAAAAACGACAATAAGCGCCTACGTTAGCAAAACGATTATTTTATATTGGAGAATAGTCATTCTGTAAATGCAAATTGATTGATTATATATCAGGAATTTCAAATGAACACTGGGCTCTTCTAAATGATTTTTCATCTTTAATTCAATTCCTATTTGAAAAGCAAATATATATGCTAACGTCTGTTAAATAATAATTATATGTTTGGGAAAAGACATTCTAGACTTGCAAATATTGATTTAAGTACCTGAAATTAAATTATAGTATTTAGCGTTCTAAAGTGATTTTCCTTGAGTATTTCAAAGCCTGTGAAAGAAAAAGAAAATAAGCGCCTACGTTAGCAAAACGATTATTTTATGCTGGAGAATAGTCATTCTGTAAATGCAAATTGATTGATTTTATATCTGGAATTGCAAATGAACACTGGGCTCTTCTGAATGATTTCTCATCTTTAACTCTATTCCTGTTTGAAAAGCAAATATATATGCTAACGTCTGATAAATAATAATTATATGTTTGGGAAAAGACATTCTAGACTTGCAAAAATTGATTTAAGTACCTGAAATAAAATTATAGTATTTAGCGTTCTGAAGTGATTTTCCTTGAGTATTTCAAAGCATGCGAAAGAAAACGACAATAGGCGCTTACGATAGCAAGACGATTAATTTATTCTGGAGAATAGGCATTCTGTAAATGCAATTTGATTGATTATATATCTGGAATTTCAAATGAACACTGGTCTTATCTAAATGATTTCTCATCTTTAATTCTATTCCTGTTAGAAAGCAAATACATATGCTAACGTCTGTTAAATAATAATTATATGTTTGGTAAAAGACATTCTAGACTTGCAAAAATTGATTTAAGTACCTTAAATTAAATTATAGTATTTAGCGTTCTGAAGTGATTTTCCTTGAGTATTTCAAAGCCTGTGATAGAAAACGGCAATAAGCGCCTACGTTAGCAAAACGATTATTTTTATCTGGAGAATAGTCATTCTGTAAATGCAAATTGATTGATTGTATATCTGGAATTTCAAATGAACACTGGGCTCTTCTAAATGATTTCTCATCTTTAATTCAATTCCTGTTTGAAAAGCAAATATATATGCTAACGTCTGTTAAATAATAATTATATGTTTGGGAAAAGACATTCTAGACTTGCAAATATTGATTTAAGTACCTGAAATTAAATTATAGTATTTAGCGTTCTAAAGTGATTTTCCTTGAGTATTTCAAAGCCTGTGAAAGAAAAAGAAAATAAGCGCCTACGTTAGCAAAACGATTATTTTATGCTGGAGAATAGTCATTCTGTAAATGCAAATTGATTGATTTTATATCTGGAATTGCAAATGAACACTGGGCTCTTCTGAATGATTTCTCATCTTTAACTCTATTCCTGTTTGAAAAGCAAATATATATGCTAACGTCTGATAAATAATAATTATATGTTTGGGAAAAGACATTCTAGACTTGCAAAAATTGATTTAAGTACCTGAAATAAAATTATAGTATTTAGCGTTCTGAAGTGATTTTCCTTGAGTATTTCAAAGCATGCGAAAGAAAACGACAATAGGCGCTTACGATAGCAAGACGATTAATTTATTCTGGAGAATAGGCATTCTGTAAATGCAATTTGATTGATTATATATCTGGAATTTCAAATGAACACTGGTCTTATCTAAATGATTTCTCATCTTTAATTCTATTCCTGTTAGAAAGCAAATACATATGCTAACGTCTGTTAAATAATAATTATATGTTTGGTAAAAGACATTCTAGACTTGCAAAAATTGATTTAAGTACCTTAAATTAAATTATAGTATTTAGCGTTCTGAAGTGATTTTCCTTGAGTATTTCAAAGCCTGTGATAGAAAACGGCAATAAGCGCCTACGTTAGCAAAACGATTATTTTTATCTGGAGAATAGTCATTCTGTAAATGCAAATTGATTGATTGTATATCTGGAATTTCAAATGAACACTGGGCTCTTCTAAATGATTTCTCATCTTTAATTCAATTCCTGTTTGAAAAGCAAATATATATGCTAACGTCTGTTAAATAATAATTATATGTTTGGGAAAAGACATTCTAGACTTGCAAAAATTGATTTAAGTACCTGAAATTAAATTATAGTATTTAGCGTTCTGAAGTGATTTTCCTTGAGTATTTCAAAGCCTGTGAAAGAAAACGACAATAAGCGCCTACGTTAGCAAAACGATTATTTTATTCTGGAGAATAGCCATATTGTAAATGCAAATTGATTGATTTTATATCTGGAATTTCAAATGAACACTGGGCTCCTCTAAATGATTTCTCATCTTTAATTCTATTCAAGTTAGAAAAGCAAATATATATGTTAACGTCTGTTAAATAATAATTATATGTTTGGGAAAAGACATTCTAGACATGGAAAAATTTTTTTAGTTACCTGAAATTAAATTATAGTATTTAGCGTTTTGAAGTGATTTTCCTTGAGTATTTCAAAGCCTGTGAAAGAAAACGAAAATAGGCGCTTACGATAGCAAGACGATTAATTTATTCTGGAGAATAGTCATTCTGTAAATGTCAATTGATTGATTATATATCTGGAATTTCAAATGAACAATGGGCTCTTCTAAATATTTTTCATCTTTAAATCAATTCCTGTTTGAAAAGCAAATATATATGCTAACGTCTGTTAAATAATAATTATATGTTTGGGAAAAGACATTCTAGACTTGCAAAAATTAATTTAAGTACCTGAAATTAAATTATAGTATTTAGCGTTCTGAAGTGATTTTCCTTGACTATTTCAAAGCCTGTGAGAGAAAAAGAAAATAGGCGCCTACGTTAGCAAAACGATTATTTTATTCTGGAGAATAGTCATTTTGTAAATGCAAATTGATTGATTGTATATCTGGAATTTCAAATGAACACTGGGCTCTTCTAAATGATTTCTCATCTTTAATTCTATTCCTCTTAGAAAAGCAAATATATATGCTAACGTCTGTTAAATAATAATTATATGTTTGGTAAAAGACATTCTAGACTTGCAAAAATTGATTTAAGTACCTGAAATTAAATTATAGTATTTAGCGTTCTGAAGTGATTTTCCTTGAGTATTTCAAAGCCTGTAAAAAAAACGACAATAAGCGCCTACGTTAGCAAAACGATTATTTTATTCTGGAGAATAGTCATATTGTAAATGCAAATTGATTGATTATATATCTGGAATTTCAAATGAACACTGGGCTCTCCTACATGATTTCTCATCTTTAATTCAATTCCTGTTTGAAAAGCAAATATATATGCTAACGTCTGTTAAATAATAATTATATGATTGGGAAAAGACATTCTAGACTTGCAAAAATTGATTTAAGTACCTGAAATTAAATTTTAGTATTTAGCGTTCTAAAGTGATTTTCCATGAGTATTTCAAAGCCTGTGAAAAAAAAGGAAAATAAGCGCCTACTTCAGCAAAACGATTATTTTATTCTGGAGAATAGTCATATTGTAAATGCAAATTGATTGATTATATATCTGGAATTTCAAATGAACACTGGGCTCTCCTACATGATTTCTCATCTTTAATTCAATTCCTGTTTGAAAAGAAAATATATATGCTAACGTATGTTAAATAATAATTATATGATTGGGAAAAGACATTCTAGACTTGCAAAAATTGATTTAAGTACCTGAAATTAAATTTTAGTATTTAGCGTTCTAAAGTGATTTTCCATGAGTATTTCAAAGCCTGTGAAAAAAAGGAAAATAAGCGCCTACTTCAGCAAAACAATTATTTTATTCTGGAGAATAGTCATTCTGTAAATGCAAATTCATTGATTATATATCTGGAATTTCAAATGAACACTGGGCTCTTCTAAATGATTTCTCATCTTTAATTCTATTCCTGTTAGAAAAGCAAATATATATGCTAACGTCTGTTAAATAATAATTATATGTTTGGGAAAAGACATTCTAGACTTGCAAAAATTGATTTAAGTACCTGAAATTAAATTATAGTATTTAGCGTTCTGAAGTGATTTTCCTTGAGTATTTCAAAGCCTGTGAAGAAAACGACAATAAGCGCCTACGTTAGCAAAACGATTATTTTATATTGGAGAATAGTCATTCTGTAAATGCAAATTGATTGATTATATATCAGGAATTTCAAATGAACACTGGGCTCTTCTAAATGATTTTTCATCTTTAATTCAATTCCTATTTGAAAAGCAAATATATATGCTAAAGTCTGTTAAATAATAAATATATGTTTGGGAAAAGACATTCTAGACTTGCAAAAATTGATTTAAGTACCTGAAATTAAATTATAGTATTTAGCGTTCTAAAGTGATTTTCCTTGAGTATTTCAAAGCCTGTGAAAAAAAAGGAAAATAATCGCCTACTTCAGCAAAACAATTATTTTATTCTGGAGAATAGTCATTCTGTAAATGCAAATTCATTGATTATATATCAGGAATTTCAAATGAACACTGGGCTCTTCTAAATGATTTCTCATCTTTAATTCTATTCCTGTTAGAAAAGCAAATATATATGCTAACGTCTGTTAAATAATAATTATATGTTTGGGAAAAGACATTCTAGACTTGCAAAAATTGATTTAAGTACCTGAAATTAAATTATAGTATTTAGCGTTCTGAAGTGATTTTCCTTGAGTATTTCAAAGCCTGTGAAAAAAACGATAATAAGCGCCTACGTTAGCAAAACGATTATTTTATATTGGAGAATAGTCATTCTGTAAATGCAAATTGATTGATTATATATCTGGAATTTCAAATGAACACTTAGCTCTTCTAAATGATTTCTCATCTTTAATTCTATTCCTCTTAGAAAAGCAAATATATATGCTAACGTCTGTTAAATTATAATTATATGTTTGGGAAAAGACATTCTAGACTTGCAAAAATTGATTTAAGTACCTGAAATTAAATTATAGTATTTAGCGTTCTAAAGTGATTTTCCTTGAGTATTTCAAAGCCTGTGAAAAAAACGACAATAAGCGCCTACGTTAGCAAAACGATTATTTTATATTGGAGAATAGTCATTCTGTAAATGCAAATTGATTGATTATATATCAGGAATTTCAAATGAACACTGGGCTCTTCTAAATGATTTTTCATCTTTAATTCAATTCCTATTTGAAAAGCAAATATACATGCTAAAGTCTGTTAAATAATAATTATATGTTTGGGAAAAGACATTCTAGACTTGCAAAAATTGATTTAAGTACCTGAAATTAAATTATAGTATTTAGCGTTCTAAAGTGATTTTCCTTGAGTATTTCAAAGCCTGTGAAAGAAAAAGAAAATAAGCGCCTACGTTAGCAAAACGATTATTTTATTCTGGAGAATAGGCATTCTGTAAATGCAAATTGATTGATTATATATCTGGAATTTCAAATGAACACTGGGCTCTTCTAAATGATTTCTCATCTTTAATTCAATTCCTGTTTGAAAAGCAAATATATATGCTAACGTCTATTAATTAATAATTTTATGTTTGGGAAAAGACATTCTAGACTTGCAAAAATTGATTTAAGTACCTGAAATAAATTTATAGTATTTAGCGTTCTGAAGTGATTTTCCTTGAGTATTTCAAAGCATGCGAAAGAAAACGACAATAGGCGCTTACGATAGCAAAACGATTATTTTATTCTGGAGAATAGTCACTCTGTAAATGCAAATTGATTGATTATATATCTAGAATTTCAAATGAACACTGGGCTCTTCTAAATGATTTTTCATCTTTATTTCAATTCCTGTTTGAAAAGCAAATATATATGCTAACGTCTGTTAAATAATAATTAAATGTTTGGGAAAAGACATTCTAGACTTGCAAAAATTAATTTAAGTACCTGAAATTAAATTATAGTATTTAGCGTTCTGAAGTGATTTTCCTTGAGTATTTCAAAGCCTGTGAAAAAAACGACAATAGGCGCTTACGATAGCAAGACGATTAATTTATTCTGGAGAATAGGCATTCTGTAAATGCAAATTGATTGATTATATATCTGGAATTTCAAATGAACACTGGTCTTATCTAAATGATTTCTCATCTTTAATTCAATTCCTGTTTGAAAAGCAAATATATATGCTAACGTCTATTAAATAATAATTATATGTTTGGGAAAAGACATTCTAGACTTGCAAAAATTGATTTAAGTACCTGAAATTAAATTATAGTATTTAGCGTTCTGAAGTGATTTTCCTTGAGTATTTCAAAGCATGCGAAAGAAAACGACAATAGGCGCTTACGATAGCAAAACGATTATTTTATGCTGGAGAATAGTCATTCTGTAAATGCAAATTGATTGATTTTATATCTGGAATTGCAAATGAACACTGGGCTCTTCTGAATGATTTCTCATCTTTAACTCTATTCCTGTTTGAAAAGCAAATATATATGCTAACGTCTGATAAATAATAATTATATGTTTGGGAAAAGACATTCTAGACTTGCAAAAATTGATTTAAGTACCTGAAATAAAATTATAGTATTTAGCGTTCTGAAGTGATTTTCCTTGAGTATTTCAAAGCATGCGAAAGAAAACGACAATAGGCGCTTACGTTAGCAAAACGATTATTTTATTCTGGAGAATAGGCATTCTGTAAATGCAAATTGATTGATTATATATCTGGAATTTCAAATGAACACTGGTCTTATCTAAATGATTTCTCATCTTTAATTCAATTCCTGTTTGAAAAGCAAATATATATGCTAACGTCTATTAAATAATAATTATATGTTTGGGAAAAGACATTCTAGACTTGCAAAAATTGATTTAAGTACCTGAAATAAATTTATAGTATTTAGCGTTCTGAAGTGATTTTCCTTGAGTATTTCAAAGCATGCGAAAGAAAACGACAATAGGCGCTTACGATAGCAAAACGATTATTTTATTCTGGAGAATAGTCATTCTGTAAATGCAAATTCATTGATTATATATCTGGAATTTCAAATGAACACTGGGCTCTTCTGAATGATTTCTCATCTTTAATTCTATTCCTGTTTGAAAAGCAAATATATATGCTAACGTCTGTTAAATAATAATTATATGTTTGGGAAAAGACATTCTAGACTTGCAAAAATTGATTTAAGTACCTGAAATAAAATTATAGGATTTAGCGTTCTGAAGTGATTTTCCTTGAGTATTTCAAAGCATGCGAAAGAAAACGACAATAGGCGCTTACGATAGCAAAACGATTATTTTATGCTGGAGAATAGTCATTCTGTAAATGCAAATTGATTGATTATATATCTGGAATTTCAAATGAACACTGGGCTCTTCTGAATGATTTCTCATCTTTAATTCTATTCCTGTTTGAAAAGCAGATATATATGCTAACGTCTGTTAAATAATAAATATATGTTTGGGAAAAGACATTCTAGACTTGGAAAAATTGATTTAAGTACCTGAAATAAAATTATAGTATTTAGCGTTCTGAAGTGATTTTCCTTGAGTATTTCAAAGCATGCGAAAGAAAACGAAAATAGGCGCTTACGATAGCAAAACGATTATTTTATTCTGGAGAATAGTCATTCTGTAA
Source organism: Ceriagrion tenellum (assembly GCA_963169105.1). Taxonomy (NCBI): domain Eukaryota; kingdom Metazoa; phylum Arthropoda; class Insecta; order Odonata; family Coenagrionidae; genus Ceriagrion; species Ceriagrion tenellum. The sequence continues at coordinate 87,361,991 of OY720633.1, read as the reverse complement.
ATGCAAATTGATTGATTATATATCTGTAATTTCAAATGAACACAGGACTTTCCTAAATGATTTCTCATCTTTAATTCAATTCCTGTTAGAAAAGCAAATATATATGCTAACGTCTGTTAAATAATAATTATATGTTTGGGAAAAGACATTCTAGACTTGCAAAAATTGATTTAAGTACCTGAAATTAAATTATAGTATTTAGCGTTCTGAAATGATTTTCCTTGAGTATTTCAAAGCCTGTGAAAACAACGACAATAAGCGCCTACGTTAGCAAAACGATTATTTTATTCTGGAGAATAGTCATTTTGTAAATGCAAATTGATTGATTATATATCTGGAATTTCAAATGAACACTGGGCTCTTCTAAATGATTTCTCATCTTTAATTCTATTGCTGTTTGAAAAGCAAATATATATGCTAACGTCTGTTAAATAATAATTTTATGTTTGGGAAAAGACATTGTAGACTTGCAAAAAATGATTTAAGTTCCTGAAATTAAATTATAGTATTTAGCGTTCTGAAGTGATTTTCCTTGAGTATTTCAAAGCCTGTGAAAGAAAACGACAATAAGCGCATACGTTAGCTAAACGATTATTTTATTCTGGAGAATAGTCATTCTGTAAATGCAAATTGATTGATTATATATCTGGAATTTCAAATGAACACAGGACTTTCCTAAATGATTTCTCATCTTTAATTCAATTGCTGTTTGAAAAGCAAATATATATGCTAACGTCTGTTAAATAATAATTTTATGTTTGGGAAAAGACATTCTAGACATGGAAAAATTTATTTAGGTACCTGAAATTAAATTGTAGTATTTAGCGTTCTGAAGTGATTTTCCTTGAGTATTTCAAAGCCTGTGAAAGAAAACGAAAATAGGCGCTTACGATAGCAAGACGATTATTTTATTCTGGAGAATAGTCATTGTGTAAATGCAAATTTATTCATTATATATCTTGAATTTCAATTGAAAACTGGGCTTATCTAAATGATTTCTAATCTTTAATTCAATTCCTGTTAGAAAAGCAAATTTATATATTAACGTCCGTTAAATAATTATCATATGTTTAGGAAAAGACATTCTACACATGCAAAAATTGATTGAAATCCCTATAATTTAATAATAGTATTTAGCGTTCTGTATTGATTTTCTTTGTGTATTTCAAAGCCAGTGAAACATTACGAAAATAAATGTTTACGTTAGCAAAACGAATATTTTTATCTGGAGAAAGGTCATTCTGCAAATGCAACTTGATTGATTATATATCTGGAATTTCGAATGAACACTGGGCTTATCTAAATGATTTCTCATCTTTAATTCAATTCCTGTTTGAAAAGCAAATATATATGCTAACGTCCGTTAAATAATTATCATATGTTTAGGAAAGACAATCTACACATGCAAAAATTGACTGAAATACCTACAATTTAATAATAGTATTTAGCGTTCTGTAATGATTTTCTTTGTGTATTTCAAAGCCAGTGAAACATTACGAAAATAAGTGTTTACGTTAGCAAAACGAATATTTTTATCTGGAGAAAGGTCATTCTGCAAATGCAACTTGATTGATTATATATCTGGAATTTCGAATGAACACTGGGCTTATCTAAATGATTTCTCATCTTTAATTCAATTCCTGTTTGAAAAGCAAATATATATGCTAACGTCCGTTAAATAATTATCATATGTTTAGGAAAAGACATTCTACACATGCAAAAATTGATTGAAATACCTACAATTTAATAATAGTATTTAGCGTTCTGTAATGATTTTCTTTGTGTATTTCAAAGCCAGTGAAACATTACGAAAATAAGTGTTTACGTTAGCAAAACGAATATTTTTATCTGGAGAAAGGTCATTCTGCAAATGCAACTTGATTGATTATATATCTGGAATTTCGAATGAACACTGGGCTTATCTAAATGATTTCTCATCTTTAATTCAATTCCTGTTAGAAAAGCAAATTTATATATTAACGTCCGTTAAATAATTATCATATGTTTAGGAAAAGACATTCTACACATGCAAAAATTGATTGAAATACCTACAATTTAATAATAGTATTTAGCGATCTGTAATGATTTTCTTTGTGTATTTCAAAGCCAGTGAAACATTACGAAAATAAGTGTTTACGTTAGCAAAACGAATATTTTTATCTGGAGAAAGGTCATTCTGCAAATGCAACTTGATTGATTATATATCTGGAATTTCGAATGAACACTGGGCTTATCTAAATGATTTCTAATCTTTAATTCAATTCCTGTTAGAAAAGCAAATTTATATATTAACGTCCGTTAAATAATTATCATATGTTTAGGAAAAGACATTCTAGACTTGCAAAAATTGATTTAAGTACCTGAAATTAAATTTTATTATTTAGCGTTCTAAAGTGATTTTCCATGAGTATTTCAAAGCCTGTGAAAAAAAAGGAAAATAAGCGCCTACTTCAGCAAAACGATTATTTTATTCTGGAGAATAGTCATTCTGTAAATGCAAATTCATTGATTATATATCTGGAATTTCAAATGAACACTGGGCTCTTCTAAATGATTTCTCATCTTTAATTCTATTCCTGTTAGAAAAGCAAATATATATGCTAACGTCTGTTAAATAATAATTATATGTTTGGGAAAAGACATTCTAGACTTGCAAAAATTGATTTAAGTACCTGAAATTAAATTGTAGTATTTAGCGTTCTGAAGTGATTTTCCTTGAGTATTTCAAAGCCTGTAAAAAAAACGACAATAAGCGCCTACGTTAGCAAAACGATTATTTTATTCTGGAGAATAGTCATATTGTAAATGCAAATTGATTGATTATATATCTGGAATTTCAAATGAACACTGGGCTCTCCTACATGATTTCTCATCTTTAATTCAATTCCTGTTTGAAAAGCAAATATATATGCTAACGTCTGTTAAATAATAATTATATGATTGGGAAAAGACATTCTAGACTTGCAAAAATTGATTTAAGTACCTGAAATTAAATTTTAGTATTTAGCGTTCTAAAGTGATTTTCCATGAGTATTTCAAAGCCTGTGAAAAAAAAGGAAAATAAGCGCCTACTTCAGCAAAACGATTATTTTATTCTGGAGAATAGTCATATTGTAAATGCAAATTGATTGATTATATATCTGGAATTTCAAATGAACACTGGGCTCTCCTACATGATTTCTCATCTTTAATTCAATTCCTGTTTGAAAAGAAAATATATATGCTAACGTATGTTAAATAATAATTATATGATTGGGAAAAGACATTCTAGACTTGCAAAAATTGATTTAAGTACCTGAAATTAAATTTTAGTATTTAGCGTTCTAAAGTGATTTTCCATGAGTATTTCAAAGCCTGTGAAAAAAAGGAAAATAAGCGCCTACTTCAGCAAAACAATTATTTTATTCTGGAGAATAGTCATTCTGTAAATGCAAATTCATTGATTATATATCTGGAATTTCAAATGAACACTGGGCTCTTCTAAATGATTTCTCATCTTTAATTCTATTCCTGTTAGAAAAGCAAATATATATGCTAACGTCTGTTAAATAATAATTATATGTTTGGGAAAAGACATTCTAGACTTGCAAAAATTGATTTAAGTACCTGAAATTAAATTATAGTATTTAGCGTTCTGAAGTGATTTTCCTTGAGTATTTCAAAGCCTGTGAAGAAAACGACAATAAGCGCCTACGTTAGCAAAACGATTATTTTATATTGGAGAATAGTCATTCTGTAAATGCAAATTGATTGATTATATATCAGGAATTTCAAATGAACACTGGGCTCTTCTAAATGATTTTTCATCTTTAATTCAATTCCTATTTGAAAAGCAAATATATATGCTAAAGTCTGTTAAATAATAAATATATGTTTGGGAAAAGACATTCTAGACTTGCAAAAATTGATTTAAGTACCTGAAATTAAATTATAGTATTTAGCGTTCTAAAGTGATTTTCCTTGAGTATTTCAAAGCCTGTGAAAAAAAAGGAAAATAATCGCCTACTTCAGCAAAACAATTATTTTATTCTGGAGAATAGTCATTCTGTAAATGCAAATTCATTGATTATATATCAGGAATTTCAAATGAACACTGGGCTCTTCTAAATGATTTCTCATCTTTAATTCTATTCCTGTTAGAAAAGCAAATATATATGCTAACGTCTGTTAAATAATAATTATATGTTTGGGAAAAGACATTCTAGACTTGCAAAAATTGATTTAAGTACCTGAAATTAAATTATAGTATTTAGCGTTCTGAAGTGATTTTCCTTGAGTATTTCAAAGCCTGTGAAAAAAACGATAATAAGCGCCTACGTTAGCAAAACGATTATTTTATATTGGAGAATAGTCATTCTGTAAATGCAAATTGATTGATTATATATCTGGAATTTCAAATGAACACTTAGCTCTTCTAAATGATTTCTCATCTTTAATTCTATTCCTCTTAGAAAAGCAAATATATATGCTAACGTCTGTTAAATTATAATTATATGTTTGGGAAAAGACATTCTAGACTTGCAAAAATTGATTTAAGTACCTGAAATTAAATTATAGTATTTAGCGTTCTAAAGTGATTTTCCTTGAGTATTTCAAAGCCTGTGAAAAAAACGACAATAAGCGCCTACGTTAGCAAAACGATTATTTTATATTGGAGAATAGTCATTCTGTAAATGCAAATTGATTGATTATATATCAGGAATTTCAAATGAACACTGGGCTCTTCTAAATGATTTTTCATCTTTAATTCAATTCCTATTTGAAAAGCAAATATACATGCTAAAGTCTGTTAAATAATAATTATATGTTTGGGAAAAGACATTCTAGACTTGCAAAAATTGATTTAAGTACCTGAAATTAAATTATAGTATTTAGCGTTCTAAAGTGATTTTCCTTGAGTATTTCAAAGCCTGTGAAAGAAAAAGAAAATAAGCGCCTACGTTAGCAAAACGATTATTTTATTCTGGAGAATAGGCATTCTGTAAATGCAAATTGATTGATTATATATCTGGAATTTCAAATGAACACTGGGCTCTTCTAAATGATTTCTCATCTTTAATTCAATTCCTGTTTGAAAAGCAAATATATATGCTAACGTCTATTAATTAATAATTTTATGTTTGGGAAAAGACATTCTAGACTTGCAAAAATTGATTTAAGTACCTGAAATAAATTTATAGTATTTAGCGTTCTGAAGTGATTTTCCTTGAGTATTTCAAAGCATGCGAAAGAAAACGACAATAGGCGCTTACGATAGCAAAACGATTATTTTATTCTGGAGAATAGTCACTCTGTAAATGCAAATTGATTGATTATATATCTAGAATTTCAAATGAACACTGGGCTCTTCTAAATGATTTTTCATCTTTATTTCAATTCCTGTTTGAAAAGCAAATATATATGCTAACGTCTGTTAAATAATAATTAAATGTTTGGGAAAAGACATTCTAGACTTGCAAAAATTAATTTAAGTACCTGAAATTAAATTATAGTATTTAGCGTTCTGAAGTGATTTTCCTTGAGTATTTCAAAGCCTGTGAAAAAAACGACAATAGGCGCTTACGATAGCAAGACGATTAATTTATTCTGGAGAATAGGCATTCTGTAAATGCAAATTGATTGATTATATATCTGGAATTTCAAATGAACACTGGTCTTATCTAAATGATTTCTCATCTTTAATTCAATTCCTGTTTGAAAAGCAAATATATATGCTAACGTCTATTAAATAATAATTATATGTTTGGGAAAAGACATTCTAGACTTGCAAAAATTGATTTAAGTACCTGAAATTAAATTATAGTATTTAGCGTTCTGAAGTGATTTTCCTTGAGTATTTCAAAGCATGCGAAAGAAAACGACAATAGGCGCTTACGATAGCAAAACGATTATTTTATGCTGGAGAATAGTCATTCTGTAAATGCAAATTGATTGATTTTATATCTGGAATTGCAAATGAACACTGGGCTCTTCTGAATGATTTCTCATCTTTAACTCTATTCCTGTTTGAAAAGCAAATATATATGCTAACGTCTGATAAATAATAATTATATGTTTGGGAAAAGACATTCTAGACTTGCAAAAATTGATTTAAGTACCTGAAATAAAATTATAGTATTTAGCGTTCTGAAGTGATTTTCCTTGAGTATTTCAAAGCATGCGAAAGAAAACGACAATAGGCGCTTACGTTAGCAAAACGATTATTTTATTCTGGAGAATAGGCATTCTGTAAATGCAAATTGATTGATTATATATCTGGAATTTCAAATGAACACTGGTCTTATCTAAATGATTTCTCATCTTTAATTCAATTCCTGTTTGAAAAGCAAATATATATGCTAACGTCTATTAAATAATAATTATATGTTTGGGAAAAGACATTCTAGACTTGCAAAAATTGATTTAAGTACCTGAAATAAATTTATAGTATTTAGCGTTCTGAAGTGATTTTCCTTGAGTATTTCAAAGCATGCGAAAGAAAACGACAATAGGCGCTTACGATAGCAAAACGATTATTTTATTCTGGAGAATAGTCATTCTGTAAATGCAAATTCATTGATTATATATCTGGAATTTCAAATGAACACTGGGCTCTTCTGAATGATTTCTCATCTTTAATTCTATTCCTGTTTGAAAAGCAAATATATATGCTAACGTCTGTTAAATAATAATTATATGTTTGGGAAAAGACATTCTAGACTTGCAAAAATTGATTTAAGTACCTGAAATAAAATTATAGGATTTAGCGTTCTGAAGTGATTTTCCTTGAGTATTTCAAAGCATGCGAAAGAAAACGACAATAGGCGCTTACGATAGCAAAACGATTATTTTATGCTGGAGAATAGTCATTCTGTAAATGCAAATTGATTGATTATATATCTGGAATTTCAAATGAACACTGGGCTCTTCTGAATGATTTCTCATCTTTAATTCTATTCCTGTTTGAAAAGCAGATATATATGCTAACGTCTGTTAAATAATAAATATATGTTTGGGAAAAGACATTCTAGACTTGGAAAAATTGATTTAAGTACCTGAAATAAAATTATAGTATTTAGCGTTCTGAAGTGATTTTCCTTGAGTATTTCAAAGCATGCGAAAGAAAACGAAAATAGGCGCTTACGATAGCAAAACGATTATTTTATTCTGGAGAATAGTCATTCTGTAAATGCAAATTGATTGATTATATATCTGTAATTTCAAATGAACACAGGACTTTCCTAAATGATTTCTCATCTTTAATTCAATTCCTGTTAGAAAAGCAAATATATATGCTAACGTCTGTTAAATAATAATTATATGTTTGGGAAAAGACATTCTAGACTTGCAAAAATTGATTTAAGTACCTGAAATTAAATTATAGTATTTAGCGTTCTGAAATGATTTTCCTTGAGTATTTCAAAGCCTGTGAAAACAACGACAATAAGCGCCTACGTTAGCAAAACGATTATTTTATTCTGGAGAATAGTCATTTTGTAAATGCAAATTGATTGATTATATATCTGGAATTTCAAATGAACACTGGGCTCTTCTAAATGATTTCTCATCTTTAATTCTATTGCTGTTTGAAAAGCAAATATATATGCTAACGTCTGTTAAATAATAATTTTATGTTTGGGAAAAGACATTGTAGACTTGCAAAAAATGATTTAAGTTCCTGAAATTAAATTATAGTATTTAGCGTTCTGAAGTGATTTTCCTTGAGTATTTCAAAGCCTGTGAAAGAAAACGACAATAAGCGCATACGTTAGCTAAACGATTATTTTATTCTGGAGAATAGTCATTCTGTAAATGCAAATTGATTGATTATATATCTGGAATTTCAAATGAACACAGGACTTTCCTAAATGATTTCTCATCTTTAATTCAATTGCTGTTTGAAAAGCAAATATATATGCTAACGTCTGTTAAATAATAATTTTATGTTTGGGAAAAGACATTCTAGACATGGAAAAATTTATTTAGGTACCTGAAATTAAATTGTAGTATTTAGCGTTCTGAAGTGATTTTCCTTGAGTATTTCAAAGCCTGTGAAAGAAAACGAAAATAGGCGCTTACGATAGCAAGACGATTATTTTATTCTGGAGAATAGTCATTGTGTAAATGCAAATTTATTCATTATATATCTTGAATTTCAATTGAAAACTGGGCTTATCTAAATGATTTCTAATCTTTAATTCAATTCCTGTTAGAAAAGCAAATTTATATATTAACGTCCGTTAAATAATTATCATATGTTTAGGAAAAGACATTCTACACATGCAAAAATTGATTGAAATCCCTACAATTTAATAATAGTATTTAGCGTTCTGTATTGATTTTCTTTGTGTATTTCAAAGCCAGTGAAACATTACGAAAATAAATGTTTACGTTAGCAAAACGAATATTTTTATCTGGAGAAAGGTCATTCTGCAAATGCAACTTGATTGATTATATATCTGGAATTTCGAATGAACACTGGGCTTATCTAAATGATTTCTCATCTTTAATTCAATTCCTGTTTGAAAAGCAAATATATATGCTAACGTCCGTTAAATAATTATCATATGTTTAGGAAAGACAATCTACACATGCAAAAATTGACTGAAATACCTACAATTTAATAATAGTATTTAGCGTTCTGTAATGATTTTCTTTGTGTATTTCAAAGCCAGTGAAACATTACGAAAATAAGTGTTTACGTTAGCAAAACGAATATTTTTATCTGGAGAAAGGTCATTCTGCAAATGCAACTTGATTGATTATATATCTGGAATTTCGAATGAACACTGGGCTTATCTAAATGATTTCTCATCTTTAATTCAATTCCTGTTTGAAAAGCAAATATATATGCTAACGTCCGTTAAATAATTATCATATGTTTAGGAAAAGACATTCTACACATGCAAAAATTGATTGAAATACCTACAATTTAATAATAGTATTTAGCGTTCTGTAATGATTTTCTTTGTGTATTTCAAAGCCAGTGAAACATTACGAAAATAAGTGTTTACGTTAGCAAAACGAATATTTTTATCTGGAGAAAGGTCATTCTGCAAATGCAACTTGATTGATTATATATCTGGAATTTCGAATGAACACTGGGCTTATCTAAATGATTTCTCATCTTTAATTCAATTCCTGTTAGAAAAGCAAATTTATATATTAACGTCCGTTAAATAATTATCATATGTTTAGGAAAAGACATTCTACACATGCAAAAATTGATTGAAATACCTACAATTTAATAATAGTATTTAGCGATCTGTAATGATTTTCTTTGTGTATTTCAAAGCCAGTGAAACATTACGAAAATAAGTGTTTACGTTAGCAAAACGAATATTTTTATCTGGAGAAAGGTCATTCTGCAAATGCAACTTGATTGATTATATATCTGGAATTTCGAATGAACACTGGGCTTATCTAAATGATTTCTAATCTTTAATTCAATTCCTGTTAGAAAAGCAAATTTATATATTAACGTCCGTTAAATAATTATCATATGTTTAGGAAAAGACATTCTAGACTTGCAAAAATTGATTTAAGTACCTGAAATTAAATTTTATTATTTAGCGTTCTAAAGTGATTTTCCATGAGTATTTCAAAGCCTGTGAAAAAAAAGGAAAATAAGCGCCTACTTCAGCAAAACGATTATTTTATTCTGGAGAATAGTCATTCTGTAAATGCAAATTCATTGATTATATATCTGGAATTTCAAATGAACACTGGGCTCTTCTAAATGATTTCTCATCTTTAATTCTATTCCTGTTAGAAAAGCAAATATATATGCTAACGTCTGTTAAATAATAATTATATGTTTGGGAAAAGACATTCTAGACTTGCAAAAATTGATTTAAGTACCTGAAATTAAATTGTAGTATTTAGCGTTCTGAAGTGATTTTCCTTGAGTATTTCAAAGCCTGTAAAAAAAACGACAATAAGCGCCTACGTTAGCAAAACGATTATTTTATTCTGGAGAATAGTCATTCTGTAAATGCAAATTCATTGATTATATATCTGGAATTTCAAATGAACACTGGGCTCTCCTACATGATTTCTCATCTTTAATTTAATTCCTGTTTGAAAAGCAAATATATATGCTAACGTCTGTTAAATAATAATTATATGATTGGGAAAAGACATTCTAGACTTGCAAAAATTGATTTAAGTACCTGAAATTAAATTTTAGTATTTAGCGTTCTAAAGTGATTTTCCATGAGTATTTCAAAGCCTGTGAAAAAAAAGGAAAATAAGCGCCTACTTCAGCAAAACGATTATTTTATTCTGGAGAATAGTCATATTGTAAATGCAAATTGATTGATTATATATCTGGAATTTCAAATGAACACTGGGCTCTCCTACATGATTTCTCATCTTTAATTCAATTCCTGTTTGAAAAGAAAATATATATGCTAACGTATGTTAAATAATAATTATATGATTGGGAAAAGACATTCTAGACTTGCAAAAATTAATTTAAGTACCTGAAATTAAATTTTAGTATTTAGCGTTCTAAAGTGATTTCCATGAGTATTTCAAAGCCTGTGAAAAAAAAGGAAAATAAGCGCCTACTTCAGCAAAACAATTATTTTATTCTGGAGAATAGTCATTCTGTAAATGCAAATTCATTGATTATATATCAGGAATTTCAAATGAACACTGGGCTGGGAAATTAAATTTTAGTATTTAGCGTTCTAAAGTGATTTCCATGAGTATTTCAAAGCCTGTGAAAAAAAAGGAAAATAAGCGCCTACTTCAGCAAAACAATTATTTTATTCTGGAGAATAGTCATTCTGTAAATGCAAATTCATTGATTATATATCAGGAATTTCAAATGAACACTGGGCTCTTCTAAATGATTTCTCATCTTTAATTCTATTCCTGTTAGAAAAGCAAATATATATGCTAACGTCTGTTAAATAATAATTATATGTTTGGGAAAAGACATTCTAGACTTGCAAAAATTGATTTAAGTACCTGAAATTAAATTATAGTATTTAGCGTTCTGTAGTGATTTTCCTTGAGTATTTCAAAGCCTGTGAAAAAACGACAATAAGCGCCTACGTTAGCAAAACGATTATTTTATATTGGAGAATAGTCATTCTGTAAATGCAAATTGATTGATTATATATCAGGAATTTCAAATGAACACTGGGCTCTTCTAAATGATTTTTCATCTTTAATTCAATTCCTATTTGAAAAGCAAATATATATGCTAAAGTCTGTTAAATAATAATTATATGTTTGGGAAAAGACATTCTAGACTTGCAAAAATTGATTTAAGTACCTGAAATTAAATTATAGTATTTAGCGTTCTAAAGTGATTTTCCTTGAGTATTTCAAAGCCTGTGAAAAAAAAGGAAAATAATCGCCTACTTCAGCAAAACAATTATTTTATTCTGGAGAATAGTCATTCTGTAAATGCAAATTCATTGATTATATATCAGGAATTTCAAATGAACACTGGGCTCTTCTAAATGATTTCTCATCTTTAATTCTATTCCTGTTAGAAAAGCAAATATATATGCTAACGTCTGTTAAATAATAATTATATGTTTGGGAAAAGACATTCTAGACTTGCAAAAATTGATTTAAGTACCTGAAATTAAATTATAGTATTTAGCGTTCTGAAGTGATTTTCCTTGAGTATTTCAAAGCCTGTGAAAAAAACGATAATAAGCGCCTACGTTAGCAAAACGATTATTTTATATTGGAGAATAGTCATTCTGTAAATGCAAATTGATTGATTATATATCTGGAATTTCAAATGAACACTTAGCTCTTCTAAATGATTTCTCATCTTCAATTCTATTCCTCTTAGAAAAGCAAATATATATGCTAACGTCTGTTAAATTATAATTATATGTTTGGGAAAAGACATTCTAGACTTGCAAAAATTGATTTAAGTACCTGAAATTAAATTATAGTATTTAGCGTTCTAAAGTGATTTTCCTTGAGTATTTCAAAGCCTGTGAAAAAAACGACAATAAGCGCCTACGTTAGCAAAACGATTATTTTATATTGGAGAATAGTCATTCTGTAAATGCAAATTGATTGATTATATATCAGGAATTTCAAATGAACACTGGGCTCTTCTAAATGATTTTTCATCTTTAATTCAATTCCTATTTGAAAAGCAAATATATATGCTAACGTCTGTTAAATAATAATTATATGTTTGGGAAAAGACATTCTAGACTTGCAAATATTGATTTAAGTACCTGAAATTAAATTATAGTATTTAGCGTTCTAAAGTGATTTTCCTTGAGTATTTCAAAGCCTGTGAAAGAAAAAGAAAATAAGCGCCTACGTTAGCAAAACGATTATTTTATGCTGGAGAATAGTCATTCTGTAAATGCAAATTGATTGATTTTATATCTGGAATTGCAAATGAACACTGGGCTCTTCTGAATGATTTCTCATCTTTAACTCTATTCCTGTTTGAAAAGCAAATATATATGCTAACGTCTGATAAATAATAATTATATGTTTGGGAAAAGACATTCTAGACTTGCAAAAATTGATTTAAGTACCTGAAATAAAATTATAGTATTTAGCGTTCTGAAGTGATTTTCCTTGAGTATTTCAAAGCATGCGAAAGAAAACGACAATAGGCGCTTACGATAGCAAGACGATTAATTTATTCTGGAGAATAGGCATTCTGTAAATGCAAATTGATTGATTATATATCTGGAATTTCAAATGAACACTGGTCTTATCTAAATGATTTCTCATCTTTAATTCTATTCCTGTTAGAAAGCAAATACATATGCTAACGTCTGTTAAATAATAATTATATGTTTGGTAAAAGACATTCTAGACTTGCAAAAATTGATTTAAGTACCTTAAATTAAATTATAGTATTTAGCGTTCTGAAGTGATTTTCCTTGAGTATTTCAAAGCCTGTGATAGAAAACGGCAATAAGCGCCTACGTTAGCAAAACGATTATTTTTATCTGGAGAATAGTCATTCTGTAAATGCAAATTGATTGATTGTATATCTGGAATTTCAAATGAACACTGGGCTCTTCTAAATGATTTCTCATCTTTAATTCAATTCCTGTTTGAAAAGCAAATATATATGCTAACGTCTGTTAAATAATAATTATATGTTTGGGAAAAGACATTCTAGACTTGCAAAAATTGATTTAAGTACCTGAAATTAAATTATAGTATTTAGCGTTCTAAAGTGATTTTCCTTGAGTATTTCAAAGCCTGTAAAAAAAACGACAATAAGCGCCTACGTTAGCAAAACGATTATTTTATTCTGGAGAATAGTCATTTTGTAAATGCAAATTGATTGATTATATATCTGGAATTTCAAATGAACACTGGGCTCTTCTAAATCATTTCTCATCTTTAATTCAATTCCTGTTTGAAAAGCAAATATATATGCTAACGTCTGTTAAATAATAATTATATGTTTGGGAAAAGACATTCTAGACTTGCAAAAATTGATTTAAGTACCTGAAATTAAATTATAGTATTTAGCGTTCTGAAGTGATTTTCCTTGAGTATTTCAAAGCCTGTGAAAGAAAACGACAATAAGCGCCTACGTTAGCAAAACGATTATTTTATTCTGGAGAATAGCCATATTGTAAATGCAAATTGATTGATTTTATATCTGGAATTTCAAATGAACACTGGGCTCCTCTAAATGATTTCTCATCTTTAATTCTATTCAAGTTAGAAAAGCAAATATATATGTTAACGTCTGTTAAATAATAATTATATGTTTGGGAAAAGACATTCTAGACATGGAAAAATTTTTTTAGTTACCTGAAATTAAATTATAGTATTTAGCGTTTTGAAGTGATTTTCCTTGAGTATTTCAAAGCCTGTGAAAGAAAACGAAAATAGGCGCTTACGATAGCAAGACGATTAATTTATTCTGGAGAATAGTCATTCTGTAAATGTCAATTGATTGATTATATATCTGGAATTTCAAATGAACAATGGGCTCTTCTAAATGATTTCTCATCTTTAATTCTATTCCTCTTAGAAAAGCAAATATATATGCTAACGTCTGTTAAATAATAATTATATGTTTGGTAAAAGACATTCTAGACTTGCAAAAATTGATTTAAGTACCTGAAATTAAATTATAGTATTTAGCGTTCTGAAGTGATTTTCCTTGAGTATTTCAAAGCCTGTAAAAAAAACGACAATAAGCGCCTACGTTAGCAAAACGATTATTTTATTCTGGAGAATAGTCATATTGTAAATGCAAATTGATTGATTATATATCTGGAATTTCAAATGAACACTGGGCTCTCCTACATGATTTCTCATCTTTAATTCAATTCCTGTTTGAAAAGCAAATATATATGCTAACGTCTGTTAAATAATAATTATATGATTGGGAAAAGACATTCTAGACTTGCAAAAATTGATTTAAGTACCTGAAATTAAATTTTAGTATTTAGCGTTCTAAAGTGATTTTCCATGAGTATTTCAAAGCCTGTGAAAAAAAAGGAAAATAAGCGCCTACTTCAGCAAAACGATTATTTTATTCTGGAGAATAGTCATATTGTAAATGCAAATTGATTGATTATATATCTGGTATATCAAATGAACACTGGGCTCTCCTACATGATTTCTCATCTTTAATTCAATTCCTGTTTGAAAAGAAAATATATATGCTAACGTATGTTAAATAATAATTATATGATTGGGAAAAGACATTCTAGACTTGCAAAAATTGATTTAAGTACCTGAAATTAAATTTTAGTATTTAGCGTTCTAAAGTGATTTTCCATGAGTATTTCAAAGCCTGTGAAAAAAAGGAAAATAAGCGCCTACTTCAGCAAAACAATTATTTTATTCTGGAGAATAGTCATTCTGTAAATGCAAATTCATTGATTATATATCTGCAATTTCAAATGAACACTGGGCTCTTCTAAATGATTTCTCATCTTTAATTCTATTCCTGTTAGAAAAGCAAATATATATGCTAACGTCTGTTAAATAATAATTATATGTTTGGGAAAAGACATTCTAGACTTGCAAAAATTGATTTAAGTACCTGAAATTAAATTATAGTATTTAGCGTTCTGAAGTGATTTTCCTTGAGTATTTCAAAGCCTGTGAAGAAAACGACAATAAGCGCCTACGTTAGCAAAACGATTATTTTATATTGGAGAATAGTCATTCTGTAAATGCAAATTGATTGATTATATATCAGGAATTTCAAATGAACACTGGGCTCTTCTAAATGATTTTTCATCTTTAATTCAATTCCTATTTGAAAAGCAAATATATATGCTAAAGTCTGTTAAATAATAAATATATGTTTGGGAAAAGACATTCTAGACTTGCAAAAATTGATTTAAGTACCTGAAATTAAATTATAGTATTTAGCGTTCTAAAGTGATTTTCCTTGAGTATTTCAAAGCCTGTGAAAAAAAAGGAAAATAATCGCCTACTTCAGCAAAACAATTATTTTATTCTGGAGAATAGTCATTCTGTAAATGCAAATTCATTGATTATATATCAGGAATTTCAAATGAACACTGGGCTCTTCTAAATGATTTCTCATCTTTAATTCTATTCCTGTTAGAAAAGCAAATATATATGCTAACGTCTGTTAAATAATAATTATATGTTTGGGAAAAGACATTCTAGACTTGCAAAAATTGATTTAAGTACCTGAAATTAAATTATAGTATTTAGCGTTCTGAAGTGATTTTCCTTGAGTATTTCAAAGCCTGTGAAAAAAACGATAATAAGCGCCTACGTTAGCAAAACGATTATTTTATATTGGAGAATAGTCATTCTGTAAATGCAAATTGATTGATTATATATCTGGAATTTCAAATGAACACTTAGCTCTTCTAAATGATTTCTCATCTTTAATTCTATTCCTCTTAGAAAAGCAAATATATATGCTAACGTCTGTTAAATTATAATTATATGTTTGGGAAAAGACATTCTAGACTTGCAAAAATTGATTTAAGTACCTGAAATTAAATTATAGTATTTAGCGTTCTAAAGTGATTTTCCTTGAGTATTTCAAAGCCTGTGAAAAAAACGACAATAAGCGCCTACGTTAGCAAAACGATTATTTTATATTGGAGAATAGTCATTCTGTAAATGCAAATTGATTGATTATATATCAGGAATTTCAAATGAACACTGGGCTCTTCTAAATGATTTTTCATCTTTAATTCAATTCCTATTTGAAAAGCAAATATACATGCTAAAGTCTGTTAAATAATAATTATATGTTTGGGAAAAGACATTCTAGACTTGCAAAAATTGATTTAAGTACCTGAAATTAAATTATAGTATTTAGCGTTCTAAAGTGATTTTCCTTGAGTATTTCAAAGCCTGTGAAAGAAAAAGAAAATAAGCGCCTACGTTAGCAAAACGATTATTTTATTCTGGAGAATAGGCATTCTGTAAATGCAAATTGATTGATTATATATCTGGAATTTCAAATGAACACTGGGCTCTTCTAAATGATTTCTCATCTTTAATTCAATTCCTGTTTGAAAAGCAAATATATATGCTAACGTCTATTAATTAATAATTTTATGTTTGGGAAAAGACATTCTAGACTTGCAAAAATTGATTTAAGTACCTGAAATAAATTTATAGTATTTAGCGTTCTGAAGTGATTTTCCTTGAGTATTTCAAAGCATGCGAAAGAAAACGACAATAGGCGCTTACGATAGCAAAACGATTATTTTATTCTGGAGAATAGTCACTCTGTAAATGCAAATTGATTGATTATATATCTAGAATTTCAAATGAACACTGGGCTCTTCTAAATGATTTTTCATCTTTATTTCAATTCCTGTTTGAAAAGCAAATATATATGCTAACGTCTGTTAAATAATAATTAAATGTTTGGGAAAAGACATTCTAGACTTGCAAAAATTAATTTAAGTACCTGAAATTAAATTATAGTATTTAGCGTTCTGAAGTGATTTTCCTTGAGTATTTCAAAGCCTGTGAAAAAAACGACAATAGGCGCTTACGATAGCAAGACGATTAATTTATTCTGGAGAATAGGCATTCTGTAAATGCAAATTGATTGATTATATATCTGGAATTTCAAATGAACACTGGTCTTATCTAAATGATTTCTCATCTTTAATTCAATTCCTGTTTGAAAAGCAAATATATATGCTAACGTCTATTAAATAATAATTATATGTTTGGGAAAAGACATTCTAGACTTGCAAAAATTGATTTAAGTACCTGAAATTAAATTATAGTATTTAGCGTTCTGAAGTGATTTTCCTTGAGTATTTCAAAGCATGCGAAAGAAAACGACAATAGGCGCTTACGATAGCAAAACGATTATTTTATGCTGGAGAATAGTCATTCTGTAAATGCAAATTGATTGATTTTATATCTGGAATTGCAAATGAACACTGGGCTCTTCTGAATGATTTCTCATCTTTAACTCTATTCCTGTTTGAAAAGCAAATATATATGCTAACGTCTGATAAATAATAATTATATGTTTGGGAAAAGACATTCTAGACTTGCAAAAATTGATTTAAGTACCTGAAATAAAATTATAGTATTTAGCGTTCTGAAGTGATTTTCCTTGAGTATTTCAAAGCATGCGAAAGAAAACGACAATAGGCGCTTACGTTAGCAAAACGATTATTTTATTCTGGAGAATAGGCATTCTGTAAATGCAAATTGATTGATTATATATCTGGAATTTCAAATGAACACTGGTCTTATCTAAATGATTTCTCATCTTTAATTCAATTCCTGTTTGAAAAGCAAATATATATGCTAACGTCTATTAAATAATAATTAAATGTTTGGGAAAAGACATTCTAGACTTGCAAAAATTGATTTAAGTACCTGAAATAAATTTATAGTATTTAGCGTTCTGAAGTGATTTTCCTTGAGTATTTCAAAGCATGCGAAAGAAAACGACAATAGGCGCTTACGATAGCAAAACGATTATTTTATTCTGGAGAATAGTCATTCTGTAAATGCAAATTCATTGATTATATATCTGGAATTTCAAATGAACACTGGGCTCTTCTGAATGATTTCTCATCTTTAATTCTATTCCTGTTTGAAAAGCAAATATATATGCTAACGTCTGTTAAATAATAATTATATGTTTGGGAAAAGACATTCTAGACTTGCAAAAATTGATTTAAGTACCTGAAATAAAATTATAGGATTTAGCGTTCTGAAGTGATTTTCCTTGAGTATTTCAAAGCATGCGAAAGAAAACGACAATAGGCGCTTACGATAGCAAAACGATTATTTTATGCTGGAGAATAGTCATTCTGTAAATGCAAATTGATTGATTATATATCTGGAATTTCAAATGAACACTGGGCTCTTCTGAATGATTTCTCATCTTTAATTCTATTCCTGTTTGAAAAGCAGATATATATGCTAACGTCTGTTAAATAATAAATATATGTTTGGGAAAAGACATTCTAGACTTGGAAAAATTGATTTAAGTACCTGAAATAAAATTATAGTATTTAGCGTTCTGAAGTGATTTTCCTTGAGTATTTCAAAGCATGCGAAAGAAAACGAAAATAGGCGCTTACGATAGCAAAACGATTATTTTATTCTGGAGAATAGTCATTCTGTAAATGCAAATTGATTGATTATATATCTGTAATTTCAAATGAACACAGGACTTTCCTAAATGATTTCTCATCTTTAATTCAATTCCTGTTAGAAAAGCAAATATATATGCTAACGTCTGTTAAATAATAATTATATGTTTGGGAAAAGACATTCTAGACTTGCAAAAATTGATTTAAGTACCTGAAATTAAATTATAGTATTTAGCGTTCTGAAATGATTTTCCTTGAGTATTTCAAAGCCTGTGAAAACAACGACAATAAGCGCCTACGTTAGCAAAACGATTATTTTATTCTGGAGAATAGTCATTTTGTAAATGCAAATTGATTGATTATATATCTGGAATTTCAAATGAACACTGGGCTCTTCTAAATGATTTCTCATCTTTAATTCTATTGCTGTTTGAAAAGCAAATATATATGCTAACGTCTGTTAAATAATAATTTTATGTTTGGGAAAAGACATTGTAGACTTGCAAAAAATGATTTAAGTTCCTGAAATTAAATTATAGTATTTAGCGTTCTGAAGTGATTTTCCTTGAGTATTTCAAAGCCTGTGAAAGAAAACGACAATAAGCGCATACGTTAGCTAAACGATTATTTTATTCTGGAGAATAGTCATTCTGTAAATGCAAATTGATTGATTATATATCTGGAATTTCAAATGAACACAGGACTTTCCTAAATGATTTCTCATCTTTAATTCAATTGCTGTTTGAAAAGCAAATATATATGCTAACGTCTGTTAAATAATAATTTTATGTTTGGGAAAAGACATTCTAGACATGGAAAAATTTATTTAGGTACCTGAAATTAAATTGTAGTATTTAGCGTTCTGAAGTGATTTTCCTTGAGTATTTCAAAGCCTGTGAAAGAAAACGAAAATAGGCGCTTACGATAGCAAGACGATTATTTTATTCTGGAGAATAGTCATTGTGTAAATGCAAATTTATTCATTATATATCTTGAATTTCAATTGAAAACTGGGCTTATCTAAATGATTTCTAATCTTTAATTCAATTCCTGTTAGAAAAGCAAATTTATATATTAACGTCCGTTAAATAATTATCATATGTTTAGGAAAAGACATTCTACACATGCAAAAATTGATTGAAATCCCTACAATTTAATAATAGTATTTAGCGTTCTGTATTGATTTTCTTTGTGTATTTCAAAGCCAGTGAAACATTACGAAAATAAATGTTTACGTTAGCAAAACGAATATTTTTATCTGGAGAATGGTCATTCTACAAATGCAACTTGATTGATTATATATCTGGAATTTCGAATGAACACTGGGCTTATCTAAATGATTTCTCATCTTTAATTCAATTCCTGTTTGAAAAGCAAATATATATGCTAACGTCCGTTAAATAATTATCATATGTTTAGGAAAGACAATCTACACATGCAAAAATTGACTGAAATACCTACAATTTAATAATAGTATTTAGCGTTCTGTAATGATTTTCTTTGTGTATTTCAAAGCCAGTGAAACATTACGAAAATAAGTGTTTACGTTAGCAAAACGAATATTTTTATCTGGAGAAAGGTCATTCTGCAAATGCAACTTGATTGATTATATATCTGGAATTTCGAATGAACACTGGGCTTATCTAAATGATTTCTCATCTTTAATTCAATTCCTGTTTGAAAAGCAAATATATATGCTAACGTCCGTTAAATAATTATCATATGTTTAGGAAAAGACATTCTACACATGCAAAAATTGATTGAAATACCTACAATTTAATAATAGTATTTAGCGTTCTGTAATGATTTTCTTTGTGTATTTCAAAGCCAGTGAAACATTACGAAAATAAGTGTTTACGTTAGCAAAACGAATATTTTTATCTGGAGAAAGGTCATTCTGCAAATGCAACTTGATTGATTATATATCTGGAATTTCGAATGAACACTGGGCTTATCTAAATGATTTCTCATCTTTAATTCAATTCCTGTTAGAAAAGCAAATTTATATATTAACGTCCGTTAAATAATTATCATATGTTTAGGAAAAGACATTCTACACATGCAAAAATTGATTGAAATACCTACAATTTAATAATAGTATTTAGCGATCTGTAATGATTTTCTTTGTGTATTTCAAAGCCAGTGAAACATTACGAAAATAAGTGTTTACGTTAGCAAAACGAATATTTTTATCTGGAGAAAGGTCATTCTGCAAATGCAACTTGATTGATTATATATCTGGAATTTCGAATGAACACTGGGCTTATCTAAATGATTTCTAATCTTTAATTCAATTCCTGTTAGAAAAGCAAATTTATATATTAACGTCCGTTAAATAATTATCATATGTTTAGGAAAAGACATTCTACACATGCAAAAATTGATTGAAATACCTACAATTTAATAATAGTATTTAGCGTTCTGTAATGATTTTCTTTGTGTATTTCAAAGCCAGTGAAACATTACGAAAATAAGTGTTTACGTTAGCAAAACGAATATTTTTATCTGGAGAAAGGTCATTCTGCAAATGCAACTTGATTGATTATATATCTGGAATTTCGAATGAACACTGGGCTTATCTAAATGATTTCTCATCTTTAATTCAATTCCTGTTAGAAAAGCAAATTTATATATTAACGTCCGTTAAATAATTATCATATGTTTAGGAAAAGACATTCTACACATGCAAAAATTGATTGAAATACCTACAATTTAATAATAGTATTTAGCGTTCTGTAATGATTTTCTTTGTGTATTTCAAAGCCAGTGAAACATTACGAAAATAAGTGTTTACGTTAGCAAAACGAATATTTTTATCTGGAGAAAGGTCATTCTGCAAATGCAACTTGATTGATTATATATCTGGAATTTCGAATGAACACTGGGCTTATCTAAATGATTTCTCATCTTTAATTCAATTCCTGTTAGAAAAGAAAATATATATGCTAACGCCTGATAAATAATTATTATTGGTTTGTGAAAATACATTTTACACATGCAAAAATTCATTTAAGTACCTGAAATTAAATTACAGTATTTAGCGTTCTTTATTGATTTTCCCTGAGTAATTCAAAGACTGTGAAAGAAAACGAAAATAGACGCTTACGGTAGTAAAACGTTTATTTTAATCTGAAAAAACGTCATTCTGTAAATGCAAGTGGATTGATTATATATCTGGAATTTCAAATGTTCATTGGATTTCCTAAGTGATTTCTTATTTTTAATTCAATTCCTCTTTGCAAAGCCAACATATATGCTAACGTCTGAGAAATTATTAATATTTGTTTGGGAAAAGACATTCTTCACATGCAAATATTGATTTAAGTATCTCAAATTAAATAATAGTATTTAGCGTTGTGAAGTGACTTTCCTTGTGTATTTCAAAGCCTCTGAGAGAAAGCGAAAATATACGCTTACGTTAGCTAAACGATTATTTTAATCTGGAGAAAGGTCATTCTTGAAATACAAATTGATTGATTATATATCTGGAATTTCAAACAAACTTTGGGTTTTCTAAATTATTTCCCATCTTTAATTGAAGACCATTTAGAAAAACCAATATATATGCTAACGTCTGATAAATGATTTATTATTTTTTTGAGAAACGACATTCTACACATGCGAAAATTGATTTTAGCAACTTGAGTTATATAGTAATATTTGGCATTTCGAAGTCATTTTCCGGGAATATTTAAAAAACTGTTAGAGAAAACGAAGATAAGCGCTTCCGTTAGGAAAACGTTTATTTTAATGTGTAGAAAAATTATTCTGTAAATGTAAATTATATATTATATATCTGTAATTTCAAAAGTACATTGGACTTTTGAAATTATATGAAATTATAAATTATTACCCATCTTTTATTTTATTCCTGTGAGAAAATACGAATATATGCGCTCAGCTAAATATATTGTTTATTATATGCTCGAAAAAAGACACTCTAGATGTGCATGAAATGATTTTTAAACTGGAATTTAATTAGAATACATGGCGTTTCGAAGTGGATTTCTCTGATTATTTCAAATTCTGTGAGTGAAAGAATAATAATTACTGACCTTAGAGAAGATTTTATTTATCATGATCAAATGTCATTTTATAAATCTAAATGTTTTTATTACGATAACTGGATTTAAATAACATCATTGGGCTTTTCTAAATGATATTCTATTTTTAAATCAATTCCATTGAGAGAATACGAACAAATGCGCTCACGTCTGAAAAATGTTTATTATTTGTTGGAGAAAAGACGTTCTACACGGGAAAAAAAAATATTGTAGCAACTGGAATTAATTAAGAATATATGGCAATTGGAAGTTATTTTTTCTGAGCATTTCAAATCCCTTGAGAGAAACAATGGTATTTGCTGACGATAGAAAACCATATATAATTACGTACGTTTCGCATATTGTAAAATTTGCGTTTTGTGGAATCAAATCGGAACTTTCGTGTTGTAGATCTATTTCAAAGTCTGATTTTCCATCTCGCTCGCTTTTTGAAACGACGCGCTGAACTCACAGTACACGACTAGAAAAAAAATTAAAGCCTCAATGTGCAAGTCTTTCTTATATTACTTTTTAAATGTTATAATTTAATTGATCTAGTTATATCTCTCTCCCAAAAATGTATATTATGTCTGTATTAAGTCCCTTGCATTAGAAATATATGCGGGTTTGAAAAAAATTGAAACTTACTTTAAATGGACCAGCAATGCGAGAATTCCGAATTTTTCTACGACATTCAAACTCATAAATCCGTAAACATAATTAATTGAGACCACAATGTTAAGCCCTCACTTATATTCTATTTTTAAAAAGTTACTATTGAATTTCACTTTGTATACCTCTCTTCAAATGTTTCTTATATTTCTGCATTTCTTCTTTCACTTTCGATATGAGCGCGGGTGGAAAATATGATTTTAAATTTACAGTTTAATTTGAAATGGCCCATCAAGACGAGCATTTCGATTATTTACTGCATACAAAACTCACAATATGCATTAAGGTAATTAAATATAACCACAAAGTGCAAACCTGTTTTTTATTCGATTTTTTAATGTCGGTATTGAATTTCTTCCGTTATATCTCTCTAAAAAATTTGTCTTATATTTTTAATTTCAGTCTCCTACATTCAAAATGTGAGCGGGAATAAATATCTGACATTAATTTTGAAGCTTACCGTCAAATGGCCCATCAATGAGAGCATTCATTTATTTCTCACAATGTGCGTCAAAGTAATAAATAAAAACCACAATTTGCCAACCTCTCTCTTTATTTTATTTATTTAATATTGGTGTTGAATTTCGTCAGTTATACCACTCTCCAAAAAGTGTCGTATATTTCTGTATTCAGTCTCTCACATTAAAAAGTGTGAGCAGGATGGAAAATCTGACTTTAAATTTTAAGATTACTATTAAATGGTCCAGTAACATGAGCGATCCGATTTTTTCTGCTACACGCAGAAATCATTATATGCGTCAAGGCAATAAAGAAAACCAAAATTTGCATTCCCTTTCATTTTGAATCATATAATGTTAGTGCTGAGTTTTGTCTGTTATACCTCCCTCGAAAATGTGTCTAATATTTCTGCATTCAGTCTCTCACACTCAAAATGTGAGTGATATGAAAAATCTTACTTTGAATTGAATGTTTGCTTTAAATGGACGAGCAACATGAGCATTCCGATTTATTTTAGGACTCGCAAAACTCCCAATATGCGTCAAGGTAATAAATAAATACCACAATGTGCATACGTGTCTTTTATTCGATTTATTTAATGTTAGTATTGAATTTCTTCAGCTATACCTCTCTCCAGAAATGTCTCATATTTCTGTATTTAGTCTCTGGCATTCAAAATATGAGCGGTATGGACGATGTGGCTTTAAATTTTTAAATTAATTTGAAATAGACCGGCAACAGGAGCAATCCGATTTTTTCTATGACACGCAACACTTACAATATGCGTCAAGATAATGAATAAAAACCAAAATTTGCATGCCTCTTTTTATTTTATTTATTTTATATTAATAATGAATTTCTTCAATTGTACCTTTCTCCCAAAAATGTCAAATTTCTTTGTTTTTTTAGTCTAATGCTAATTCAAAATGCTACCGGGATAGATTATATGACTTTTAAATTTGAGTTTACTTTGAGATGAACCAACACGCTGTCCATTCCAGTTTTTCCACTATACCCATTACTGACACAATGGGCAAAGATTTTTAATATGATATAAAATTTAATTGTTTTCCATTCAATCCTTTTATTTTCGGTTATTTTTAATTTCTTAATTGTATTCTTAAAAAAATATTTTTTTTTTGTTTTCAGTTACTAGCATAATTTATGCTATTAACCGTGATCGGAATGTAGTCATCATCATCTGGTGTTCTGCCTGCTGGCAGGTCCCGTACACCACTGCTCTCTCCATCCGCTTCTGTCCCGAGCTACTTTATTTACTTCATCATAGCTGATGTTCCACCAATTTAATTCTTCTCCTTCCTCTCTTTTATGGATAATATGTCATTATTTTTTGTTTAGTTTGAAATGGACCACTGCGACGAGCATTCCGTATCTTCCTAAGCTATAGGCTTCTCTCTTTATACCTACGTCAAGATCTTGAATAATTACCGATATTTTTTATTTATCATATATTCCATTTGATTTCGTATAGTTTTTGATTTCTTCTTTATATCGATAAAATTTCAAATAATATTGACTTTATACTGATATATAGTGTGAAAACTCAGCAGCGAGTTAAATATAGAATATATGACATGCATTTCCAATTCTATATCAACATAAAAGTTTGTAAAATAGTGTCGATTCGTGTCAGTGTTTGAATGCCGGAGAATAAAAAAAAGGAAAATAGTTTATTTTTTATAGTGAATAATAAAATATACGAATGGATAATTGAAAAGTCAACTAATTTTATGTGAAATCTTAAAAGTTCGAATTGAAACGTAGATTGTTTCGTGTAGTGTGAGAACACTGTAGCGTTGAAAAAAAACGGAATGTAAGATGTGCGTGGCCATTTTAAATACCAGCATTCATTTAATGCCATATTTTGATTCCAGTATCCATATTGAATTTAGAGGTTGAAACACCAGGAGAAAAGGCATGTTTTCGGAAGTGAATAGCATGATGATATTTAAGGCTAGCCGAAAATGAAACATTTTAAATTTGGAAACATAAAAATTTCTATAATATTGACTTGCTTGACGGAAAACGTGATAACTCGGTAGCGAGGAATCAAACAGTATGCATGAGGTGTTGGATCATTGAAAACTCAACACAAAACGCGACACTAATATTTCAATTCCACTCACTACTTGGATCATCGAGACTGAAAAACAAAAAATAAGGAATATTTTTGAAAGTGTATGAAATAAAAGGCTAACTGAAAATCCAACCATTTGAATTAGAAATGATAAACATTTCTAAGTCTACTGACTTTCTTGACGAATATCTTGAGAACTCTATAGCGTAGAAAAAAATGAACGCACGACGAGGTGGGCCATTACAAATTAAGTATAAAATTTAATGATTAAATTTAGACTATAGTCATCCTTTGGATTTTAGATACTAAAAACCCTGGAAAAAAGTTTATCGAGAGCTAAAAATATAAATTAAAAAACTTAAAAGATGGGAAAGGAAAGTACTAAGAAATATTAATGGTGCTACAAAGGAAAGTGGACAGTGGAAAATACGGAGAAACAGGGAACTCGAGGAACTCCACAAACATCCTAACATAGTGAAAGAAATTAAGAGCAACAGATTAAGGTGGTTAGGACATGTCGAGAGAATGCCTGAGGGTAGGATGGTGAAAAAGATATTTCGTGGTCATCCTGGTGGTAGAAGATTGAGAGGGAGATCCCGGAAAAGATGGTTGGATGATGTAGAGGTTGATTTGAGAAAGAAGGGAATTAAAAGATGGAGAACGCATGCCGGGAATCGTGATGTCTGGGCTAACATCGTCGGAGAGGCCAAGGCCCTACAAGGGCGGTAGCGCCGAGGAGTAAGTAAGTAAAAATAATGTAAAAGTAATGACTAACCCAAATGTAACGAATGGAATGAGAAAATATTTAAGTTCTAATTACATTCACTTCCTTGAAGGGTCAGCGTGAGAACTCTATAGCTTAAAAAAAGGTAATGCTTGGCGTAAAAGTCAACATAAAAATATATAACGGTATTTGGATATCAATCAGGGTGAAATGAGAAATTAACGATAAGTGAGTCTAAAAAAAGGTTTGACGAATTGAATGAAAATCATAGAATTTTAAAGCCAACGTAAAATTAAAAAATCCCAATTTATTCTAGTTACCGTTTGAATGCTAGAGAAATGACAGGATTAATGGAATATTTTTGAAAGTGAATAATATAAAGATATGGAAGGCTAATTGAAATTTATACGAATTGAATGAGAATTTATAGAGTTGATCAGCTAAACTTTGGTGGATTCTTGATGATAGCAGAACATTCTTTTTCATGCAAAGAAACAATATCTGAAAACTTTGCTTATTTGACCTCGTCTGAATCATTTGGGGAAAAGCTGGGTAGAATAATGTTCCACAGTAGACTTCCGCTTTCTAAGTCTACTGACTTTCTTGACGAATATCTTGAGAACTATAGCGTAGAAAATGCACGACGAGGTGGGCCATTACAATTTAAGTATAAAATTTAATAATTAAATTTAGACTATAGTCATCCTTTGGATTTTGGATACTAAAAACCCTGGAAAAAAGTATATTGCTTGAAAAACGGTAATCGAGATTGTCAACACAAAACGCGACACTAATTTAGACTATAGTCATCCTTTATAGCGTTATTCATCCGTTCCACAGGATCGTTCGTAATGTGACTTCCGTCGTAAAGTGAACCAGCAATATCAAAAAACTATCCAAACATCCTAAACGCACAGTATTGGTATCAGTCTCCCGGTCATTGGCATCGGTTGAAGATTGAATTGCTGAACAACATATTAGAGGCGAGAAATTATACTCACTGCCCTTTTCGGAACAGCTGACCTGACTCGCTACCTCAGTAACGGCCGGCTGTCGTTAAGCTGTAGTATTAGCAAGTTGTCGGCTGTCGTATTAGCAGGAATTGTCTCCTTCAGTGCAAAAGTTTATTAACACTAACGCTCATGAAGCATTGGTGGACTGTGCACAAAGCGTTGGTGTACTGTGCACGAACTGTATTTTGGCCTAAATGAAGAGTTACAAACCGTTCACAAATGGCCGTTCAGGAAGTGCTAGGAACCAGTTTCTCTGTGAACTCTGGTTCTGGTCCTCAATAAGCTCCAACAGCTCATGCAAACGCACGGAAAACTTCAGTGATTTCCACGTTCTGACACCTTCGATCCTAGTCTCCGTCGATTTGGATGCTAGAGACATTTCTAATAAAACTCAATTTCATGACGCATAGCGCGATAACTCTGCAGCGTAGAATGTAATGGAATTCATAACGTGCTGGGCTCTTTCAAAGTCAACGTAAAATAAAATGTAATAATAACTTTTAAAAAACTGCAGAGAGGAAAAAGAAGATCCCCGGATTTGGGATCCAGGTATTGTCTGCACGACTCTCGTGTATCTATGCTATGAAGTATTTGCAACAGAAGTGGTAGCAGTTTCTCTATAGCGTAGAAAATGCACTAATATATTCTGGTCCTCAATAAGCTCCAACAGCTCATGCAAACGCACGGAAAACTTACCTGCTGTTTTTGGTGTTACAATAACAAACCTGGTTAATAAATACTAAAGGCTAAGTGCATGTTTAAATGGTAAACATTTTCATCTTACCTCACAACCAATCTCAAACATCGTTTTGATGGTGTCCAATCAAAAAAAATAGTTTTATCAATAAAACAATGACAAGAAGAAATTGGGGGCTGAATAACATAAGAAGATATTTATTAATTAAAACAATTCAAATACAATCTCTTTACTCTCCGTCACATCCCCTTCATAATTGCCTGTGGATGCATTCATTGCCAGGAGCCTTCCGGACTTTGGATCCAGGTATTGTCTGCAATGAAGATAAAATCGATGAATTCTCAATATGCAATAAAATAAAAATAGAACTGACCAACTTTCACCAACATACCTATGTCGGTGAAAGTTCATCTTCTGGCAAGTATTAGCAGGTTTTCGCTAATGTGATAATAATCATAGTTTGGTTAACTATATCAGGATAAAATTTGTACAAATTTTGCGTGTGAAGGCATCCGCGGTTTTCTTTTGTATTGCCATTTTTCGGATGCTCCCCGCGTTGCAGCATTTTCGTGGACGACCGTTTCGCCGGTATTCCAGTCGAAATCATCCGGTCCTTGAATCTGAAGATGCCGACTGGATTTCCCTCGAAACGGTCGTCCACAAAAATGCCGCTAGGCAGGGAGAACCGGAAAAATTGCAATATATCAGGATACGTGCATCCTGGTGATAACTCACCTCCTGTCATACACCCTTGAGGTGACTTACAGAGTATCATGCATATGTATATTAGAACTTTAACTGCGTGAGTCTCGTGTATCTGGGCTTTCACGTATTTGCAACACAGCGCAAATAGTTTCTGCGGCATTGGTAGAATACCTATAGTGTAGTGTGTGTTGTTGAAAGTTGATCTTTGAGGCTGCACAACTACTTGAGTGAAATGAACATAGATTCCTCAGATTGCAGACAGGAAAAAGTCAATCTATATATACTTAGTGTTAAGGCTGGGACACAAACAACGTGTACGTGTGACGCGAGACGTAAACGGGACAACGGGAGACGGGGAACCCAAGTCAGCGGTCACAATCGACATTAACGCGGCCCGGAGTAACAATTGACAAACGCAGACGCAGCTAAGAGATCAGGTGTAAACAAGTGTGGAAGTAAAGTTGTCTTAGCCAAGAGGAATCTACAGCAGTTGGATTTATCTGCCAACAGATGGCTCCCATTCCCGGATTCTCAGGACTATTCTGATTGGTTTCCCGTGTACGGGACACGGGAAGAGATGAAAGTTGCCCATCTCTCGCGTACACGTACTCCCCGTACACGTTGATTGTGTCCGTTCGCTATACTTTCCCGTCAGCCATGTTTTCGCGTATTCCCGTAAACTGCTCACGTTACACGTACACGTTGATTGTTTCCCAGCCTTTACATTACATACGCAGGGTAGAGATTAGAGCCATTGAGAAGTATATAACACTCAACTCACGCGTTTAGATGAAGCACATTTTTATTGCGGCATCACGAACGGGCAACAGGAAGGGGTTTCACCATTGAGGGAGAGGTATCACGTCAAATTTCACTTTCTATGCTGTCATATTATGACGGAACCTGAAGCCAGTCCGCTACATTCGTTGACCCTTGCGCTTGCGGGCTAACGCACTAATTTTTCAATTTAACTATGTTGTCCATCGATAACTTACTAGAAATAAGCTTACATTTACTTCTTTAATGTGCACTCTCCTATCGTGTGCTGTTCATTTGTTTATATTAAAAATCATCCGTATTCCCGATTAAAACTATTGTAAAATCGAGTATAATCCAGAGCACTGACTAGCCAGTATATGTTTCAGGAGTCATTTGCCTTAAACTTAGAACAGATGGTTTATATTCTTCATATACATCCGTTAATTCGCCTATTCCATCATGCAATCCATAGGATAGTAAGGAGAGAGCAGAGTTAAACAATATGGTGTGTTACTTCGGTTGTTAGGGATCAGTTTGATGACGTAATGCCCTCTCCTTACACCTCGCTATGGGTTTCACACACAGTAACAGGGAATACTGAAGAAAACGATACGTAAATAATAAAAATGTGGCTAGCGGGGGATTCAAACACAAGGTCGTTATGATAACATTACAACAATATGTGATTTGATTTCCACCATCTCCAAAGTTCGCAACAGAAACCTCATCTAGCACGGCGACACACGAGCCTCAGTCTCCACAAGCATCCGACAATGAACGTGGGAAAGCTATGATAATTTATCGCGATAGATGGACGCTAAGTTAGGTCGCAATGCGGAGTAATGACGTTGGAATCACCTTCAAGACGACAACAACATTGGCTCTGACGTCACGTCAAATTCTACCAGTATTCTAGGAGGCATATTTATTACCTCAGCCATTTAAGGGGAGCTCTAGCGTAGTTTGGCAAGTTTAAACGTTAGCAGCAAGAGTCAATTGTATCCTATTATATACCGATTCTAGTCATTTCCAACCCTTAACTTCTAATACAACGACCTTTCACCGCAGTGATCTCACACAAGACAGACGTCCTATCAGTAAATAGGACCAATTGAGAGGCTTCTAATGCTCCAGGTTCCTTATCTAAAGGAAAGATTTTGCGTAGTAAGCACATTATGACGGCGAAAGTCATTCTCAAGAACGCTAATTACGAAATAAGGTTCTCTCTTCGATCAAGTCGAAAGAATGCGTATTTTAGTGGCACAAAGCATCCTTTTTACAGCAAAGTAAGTTTCTTGTGAATGATTTTTTTACATTTTAACGTCACAAACAACATGTATTTCAGATATATCATCGTAAAACCAACGAGTCTTCAACTCTCAAACACTTCGCAATCTCCTCAAAATATACAAATTAATTCTTGATAGGTAAGTCGTGGAATGACGAAAGAAGAATACAAATGGTCAAACCTACGTATCCTGTTTTGAGACTATGTATGTATTTGATTTACCTTGGATTGCATTGTAAAGTTGGTGTTTAATAAATATGGAAATATCGAGAATGTTTTAGAGTAGCGTCAAGAAGAAGAAAAAAAATTTGAACCTTAAAACAAAAAATTTCAAAAGTACGCAAGAACATTCTAAAATCGGTTTCTAAAAGTAGAAATGTAAAAAAAACTATCTTTTATTTAATCTGAAATACTGAGTACCTATTGGAAGAATTAAAGAAGTGAAATATCGCTGAATGCAACGTTACGTGTCACCATTTCACCTCCCAAAAACTTACATCTTCACACGGCTGCAGGGCCGATCCTGGAGTATTTGGCGCCCGTGTGCGAGAGCGGTCCAGCGCCCTCCCCCCCCCCCCTGCCAATTTTCAACGTGTTCGTTTCTCGAAGAAGAATGACAAAAGTTTCATGTACAAATGATCAAATATTTATTACTCAAATTGTGCATACATATTTTTTCAATACATCCATTGGAGGGTATTTGAAATCAACTTTCCTGGCCTTTTTCAACGCGAAATCTTTTACAATATCTGAAACATCTATTTCATCAGCAATTTCTTTCTCGATACTAATGATGGTTAAATTTGAGAGTCTTTCTTGTCCCATTGTTGATCTCAGGTAGTTTTTGATTAGTTTCAATTTTGAAAAACTCCTTTCCCCACTTGCCACAGTAACGGGCAATGTTAGGAAAATTCTCAGAGCGATCATGAGGGTGGGAAACGAATATAGAAGACCATTTGCTACCAAATATTGAATCACATCCATAGCAGTCATTCCAGGTTTAAGACAGGGGCCGAGATTTTCTATGTCATCCAGCAAATCTTGCGCGACAATATCTTTTTCATTCACTGTGGGGTCCTCTAGCATGGATTCTAAAGTCCGGATTTTGTCGATTTTCTCTGCGGATGCAAGCTTAAGGAACTCATGGAGATCATTAAGAAAAATAAATTTCATGTAATGATTGTTCATTTGCTCGAATCTCCCTTCAATTTCACACAGCGCCGTGTCCAATAGCATATAATAAAAATTGATTTTAAATGCCTCCCGTGGATCTTTTACTGGATCATCAGGACTTTCATAATCAAACAACCGTTTCTTTGTGCGTGGTCTTACCGCGTTGATCTTAGGGAATGAAACATCACAGTCAATATCCTCGGCCATCTTCGTGGCTTCCTCTAAAATATTAATAAAACCATTATCTGATCTGGCATCAGATAAATACTTTTTGACACTCTCTAACAACAACATAATACTCGGTAATATCACAGTCGATTCTTGCATACATTTACTCACCACATTGATTTGTGTTAGTACCTTGTACCATATCACAACAGAGCAAAGGAACTTGAAACAATGAATTTTTCTAATCAATGAACGTGCTCCATCTCTAGTTTCTGAATCTTTGGACGTATCTGAATAGATTGCGAAAAAAGCATCATATATTTTTTCTATATTGAATCTAAGAACCCGGATTGCATCAACTCGACTCTCCCATCGGGTATCGGAAAGTGCTTTTAAGCTTAGAGAGGGGATTTCATTTTTTAAAACATTCCATCGTTTAGTCGAGGCAGAAAAGAAAACATAAAGCTCCTGTACAGTCGAAAAAAAATTGACGATTTCCAAGGATGCTTTTGCGGCGTCATTAACTACTAAATTTAAACTATGCGCTGCACAAGGCACAAAAAAAGCTCGTGGATTTTGGTCAATTATTTTTTTTTGCAAACCTTTAAGCCGCCCTTTCATATTTGCACCGTTATCGTAAGCCTGCCCCCTCAAATCACGAAAACAAATATTGTAGTTCCTCAAAAACGCGAGGATTATATCTGCATAAGCTTGCCCGGTTGAGTCAGACACCGCAATAAAAGTTAAAAAGTGTTCTCTGATTTCTACTAGTTTATTCTTACTATTGATTAGAACAAATCTGACGACAACAGTCAGTTGATCTTGATGACTTACATCCGGGGTAGAATCTAAAATAATAGAGTAATATTTGCAAAGTCTTAAAAGCCGAATAATTTCTCCTCTGATCTGATCCCCTAAAGTTTCAATTAGCTCATTCTGGATGTGACACCTCAAATAATGAGGCATGCTGGACGGATCTCTCACAATCCTTTGGACATGGTCAGGCATAGTTTCGTTGAATTTTGCCACTGTTTCGACTAATTTCAAAAAGTTACCATTTTGCGGCTCATATAACTGACTCTTTGTCCCTCTGAAAGCCAAATTCTGACCCGCTAAAAATCTCACAATATAAATAATAATTTTTAATACTGAACCCCAGCGATCTTTTTCTTGTCTTATCCGTTGTTCATTGAGAGAATCAACAGTCCTGTTCGATGATATCGATTTATTCAATTCATGCCACGCTCTGACGGTGGAAATATGTCCTTGTGATTTTTCATGTCGTTCCACATTCTGGGATAAATGACGCCAATCATTATACCCTTCTACAAAAACACTAGACGAACACTTAAAAATCATGCAAGGGAAACAGAACACGCTATTTTTTGACTGAGAATACACTATCCAGGTCCTGGGAATCGTTTCACCATTACTCAATTTTTTTTTATAATATATAGAGGAGAAGCACCTGCCATCTTTGTCTGCAGGAAATTTTACTTCCTGTTCTGTCAGCTGATATGGCCCCAACTCTATTAACCCCATCTTCACATTGTCTGACAATATGTTTGACCACAGGCCAGGGTCTTTATATATTTTGGTATAGTGACTGGTCATTTGAGAGATCCTAGAGACCGGCTCAGTCGATGGTGCAAAATCTTCTGGGTCATGTTCTTCTGCGGCTGGGACAGCGGGGGTTTCAAGCGAAAAATCTTGAATGGATGGTTCCACCACTTTCGTTGAAATGTTTGAAGAAGATGTCTCAAGCCCAAGTGTCATATTGCCCTCGTCATGAGCCTCTTCTTCGTGAACACTAATGTCTTCCCGAGTGTCGTCATCTGTCTGTGAGGCACGTGGCTTTAAAAAGTGTCCTATCGAAACGCATGCTTTCTTAGCAGATTCCTCCTTCTCTCTTTTCCATTTTCTATATTGAGCCCCGGAAGGCTTTTTTCGTGCACCGGACATCTGAAAAGGGTAGAAAAAAAATCAAATTTGGAACCTTTCAAGGTGTAATGGACTTTTGTCGAGATTCTTTGGATTCTTGAGATTCGCGATTTTGAAACCGGTTGAATCTATGAACGGATTTCCGGCCAAAATATCAAAAAATCTATATGGTGACTCAAGGGGCTAATGTACAAATGGGCAACCAGGGTGTCAGCATGAGTTGAACCATCATTTTTGCGTCGATCTTTCATTTTTGCGACCAGTTGGATTTTGATTTGGGAAACGAGTCAAAATTGGAATATTTCCACTCTCTTTCCTGGCGACCTACATTGAAGAGAAAAAGGGAAAAATTTTGCCAACAATCCTCAATCTCAAGGGATGACGGTGGTATATATAACTAATTCCAGGCGGAGACTGGAGCAGTCACCCTATATTCATGAACATTATATCAACACGAAACTGCAAAGTTTAGAGCAGTTCCGCCTCTCTTGAGTTTGGAAAAAAGGAAAAAAGGGTTCACATATTTATTATTTAGCAATTTTCTCCCCCTCCATCCGATTTGATTCGTCGTCGGGATGCAATTTCGACCGCAGAAATGTTGGTTCATAATCCTCTCGGTTTTTATTCGAGAAACACTTTCAAGAACAAAATTTACGAGAGCTTGACAACAACCCTTCACATCATTCGATAAAATAAATTTTCTTACCTTGAATTTGTATGAATGACCACAATCGGAGAGACGATTCTAAAGTTCTTCACTATTTTATATAGCTCGTAAACGTTGAAGGAAAATCGTCTGCTTTGCGAAGCGAATATTGTTCTATTCCCCTTCGCCCCCACTCCTCGACAATTGGGCGCGCTCGTGCACGTCGCAAATTTTCAGAATACGATAGTATCATGAGATCTTTTCTGCTAGGAGCGCGCTCCCGCACGGCGCCCTCCGACACCAATTCATGAGGCGCCCGCCGACACCAATTCATGAGATCTACTTTGTGACTCACGGGAGTCCGCGCGGCACCCCCCGGCTGGCGGCGCCCGTGTGCGCCGCACCCCCGGGTAGGATCGGGCCTGCACGGCTGGTGACCTAACACCCCCCACCACTCGCCCATGCGGCAGCTCGCAGGGTATTATGTAGATGTAGACGTACGTTAAAATTGCTGAGGGCCTGGACCGGGAATCCAGTTCAAATCCCAGGGTAAAGTCAATTCAATTCCCAGGGTAAATTTAGGGTAATTTCTCGAAAAGTTAGTTAGCGGCTAGGTTGTTAGTTAGTCGGTTAAGGCGACGCATCACACCCGCTCAACAGGTCGGATTTGTGATAATTTCCGACCCCAGATTTTTTTAAAAAGTCTTACGTCATCAACTTGAAATTTTTATCGTATAAATAATAGACCTTTGCCAAGGGAGGCTCGTATCTGAAACATGAAAATTTTGTTCCAGAGCATAATTAAACCATCGGGAAAACGGCAAGATGTTGGGTATATTTTTATAAAAACTATTATTATTATTGACATATCTTAAAACTAATGGAGATGTATCAATCCCTTCTCTATCGGAATGCTAAGTTACAGCCGTCACGGTTGTAAGATAGAATCTGTAATTGGTATATTTCGACAAGATACCTGAATGGTTTTCGGCCATGATGTGCTCGGACGGTGATGCAGTTAGTTCAGTCTTCTTTCACAGATCTTATATAAGCGCTGCCTGTACTTACGCGCCGGAGACTTGGCTACAACTTACCGACGACTGTTGCATTGTGCGAGAGTTATCCTGGAGTAAGAGACTCCTGACGTTAAAACGCCCCGATCGGGTGCGAGTGACGCCATCTTGTGGATTTTCGACAGAGCTTTTCCTTACCGAAGGGTATGATGCGTCCTCTTAAAGGCTCATTTCTTTGTATCTTTAGAAGGGTTAAATACTTTTATTCTGTTTTTTTTTACCTTTTAACGTTGCCAACGACATTTCATTTAGATATATCATGAAATCATGGAGGAAATTTGTGGAGTGCCTTCAGTAGATTAGTTAAATTATGCTTACTTATCGGAGATGTTTAACGTGGATTAAAAATTTTAACGCAAAATTCTGACAGAATAATTTATACGTAAAATGAGACATCGTTCAAACTACCCAGGCTAGCATTTACTTTTTCCGAACGATTCCGTAGAAAAAAAAACAAGAAAATTTTGAAATGCTTAAAACATTTGACGCAAAATTCTGACAGAATAATTTATACGTAAAATGAGACATCGTTCAAACTACTCAGGCTAGCACTTACTTTTTCCGAACGATTCTGTAGAAAAAAAACAATAAAATTTTGAAATGCAGGACACGCACAACTCACAAGTATTTACACAACGCCGTGGAAATCATCCAGAAATACACCTATATAGAAGTAGTTTCCCGATAAAGTTGAAACTAAGCCGAAGATAAACACTTGGTTTTTCTTCATCATATCGCAGAAAAGACATTTTCGTACAAGAACAAGAATCTTGAGTACAGTGACATACTTCGTTCACTACCACTCATTTCACACCAACTGAGTGACTTCAATCGTACCCAGCTCCAGATCTAAAAGAGTATTTTTTCGTAGCAAGCTTATTAAGACCGCGAAAACATTCACAAGAGCGCTAATTATGAAATAAATCTCCTCAAAGTGAAATTTGTATGGAAATCCCCCGATTCAGAAGTAAGTTTTCCGATCATGCGGAATCTTCTTTTCTAATTTACACTTATTTTCTCAGTACCATTCTCAGGTATATTTTTTCTCTACCTACCGTTTTAAACTGAAATTTTTAAAGTTTTATCGGGGGTTTTAGAAATTTCTTCATTTTCGTTGCTATGGACAAATTTTTCCATTGTCGCTAAGCCGATTGTCGGTTTGAGATTTAGAACTCGGCGAGGCGGGCCAGCTCTCTGTTTGAGAGAAGTCGTTCATAACTGGATGAGAAATAATATGATTTGTACTAGAACTGTCTGGTCTCATATACTTTCATGGACCGTGTAATTCATTTGAGCATTCCATGATTTTTTTTCTTTGCTTGCATGTAGCACGCAGACTTGAGAGCTTTCTTTGATTTTGTAAGGATGATGCATTCATTTTTCGTTATTTAATGAGTATCATCATATACAAACTCCAAGCACTCGTTTACTCGTATTGTTCTAAAATTACAAGATTTTATGGTGCAATGAAATTTCACAAACTGCAATGAAATTGCAGTCGCAATGAAATTATACAACCCCCCCAAAACACACCCGCCATTGCTTGCAGACTGCAAGCACCCATTTACTCGTATTGTTCTAAAATTACAAGATTTTTCAAGAATTAGATATGACGGTTCGTTAGTGCCAAAGATAGAGAAAAGAAAGGTTCCAAGCAGGTATTTGCGACGGGATGTGGTATTCAACCAGCCAAGTTTCTTGTAATAGGGGGCGAGGTGCTCATCTTTACGAAGATCAAAAATATATCGAACGCTCGAATTTAGGAGACGCTGTAGTTTGATGTTCTGCTCTGCCGTTAAATCATTATAAACAAGACAACAGTAATCAAAATTAGGAAATATAAATGATTTGACGAGCAGTTGTCAAGTATGTAATGGCAGCAGATTTTTATGCACCTTAATTTGCAAAGCGTACTATTTTATTTTTATTTGAAATATTTAAAATATGGTTGTTCCATGACAATTTGTCATTGAGGGTTACCCCTAGATTACGCACAGTTTTGGAATAAGGCAGCTCAATGTCCCCAACTTTGATTTTGGGATTAATGTTAAGGTCGAATTTATTTATTATTTTCGAGCTGCCGAGTAGGATAGTTTGAGTTTTGCTACTGTTCAGAAGAAGGAAATTCTCATCAGCTCAATCCACAATAGCAGAGAGTCTTGATTAACCCTAGAAATCACATCACAAAGTTCATCTGGATAGCCGCGACAGTATATTTGAAGATCGTCTGCGTACAGCAAGTGCTGGCAGTTTACGATGCATTGCGGAAGGTCAAGAAAGAAAAGGGAGAATAATAGTGGGCCAAGGACGGAACCCTGAGGAACTCCACCAGAAACAGAGCCCCACCTGGAAAGGTTTCCATCTGAATCCTTCACTGCTTGACGTCTATCGATTAGATATGAGTGGAAACAATTCACCACTGTGCAAGAAAAGTTCAATTTTTTCATTTTGAGAAGTAAGCGTGAATGGTTCACGCGGTCAAAGGCTTTACTGAAGTCAAATAAAACGAGAACCGTGACCATTCCTCTGTCAATTGCGGAGCGGATATCATCGGTTAGTTTAAGAAGCAATGACTGCATACTATAGCCTTTACGAAAACCTGACTGAAAACGATCAAATCTATTATGAGTCAGGAGATAATCCGTAGTTTGTTCATAGACGACTCGCTCGAGAACTTTTGATAGAGCGCATAAAATCGATATTGGTCTATAATGAGCTGGGGATGAGGGATTTTTAACCTTTTTTATGGGTCTTATAAGCGCCAACTTCCAGAGCGAGGTATATTCGGCATGAAGTACAGAGTGATTAAAATTGTCCAAGATTGCTGGTAGTATAGTTGGAACAGATTTATTTATGAAATCAATTGAGAGTCCATCGATTCCCATTGAATTCGTTTTTGACTGCTTAAGGAATTTATTCAAGTCTTCAGGTTTAAGGTATTTAAAACAAAAGCTGTCCGTATTGTAAGGTACAATGAGATCAGAGGAGGTGGGATTAGAATCTGACTTATCGCTTTGAGATGTTGGTACGGAATACGAAAGAAAATAATTATTTAGTTGGTCTACCGTCAAGTTGGCGACTATAGAAGTATCGCGTTGACGAATGAGTCCCAGTTCCGTAAGCCTGTGCCAAACTTCATTGGGTTCTTACACTTTGGAAAAGGCTGTGGAGTAGTAATGACGTTTAGACTCGATAATTAAGGATTGAGCGAAATTCCGACTTCTCTTGAAGATTTCGTACGTCATTTGATTTTTAGAATGGATGAACGCCCTCCGAAGCTTGTCCCTCTTTTTGATGCATTCGCGAATTTTTTCAGTCAACCACGGTGCGGGTGAACGTTTTGGAGAACATGTGCATGTGCGTAGAGGAGCATGGATGTTAAAGGGTATCATTCAAAAGAGTTTTAAAGACTTTAAGTTTAGTTTCAATCGAAGTCGAATTATATAGGCCGTTCCAGTCAAGGGAGAAAGGGTCGTCTTGAAAGCGATTCTGGTCAAAAGTGTTAAAGTTACGATAGGTAAAAGGAGCTGTAGAAGTACGGGAAACACTAAATTTATAGGAGATATTTAACAGGTCAAGAGCAGAGAGAAAGGGTGATTGAGAAAATGATTGGACTTTATCCTGATCGTCAATTATACATAGGTCAATCATCGTGTGACTAGTTGCAGTAGTGTGATGAGTGGCTTTGAATGGCACCAAATGAAAGCAATTGGCATAAATAAAATTCTTTACATAAGAGCTATCGTAGGTGTTTTTGAGCATGTCTGCATTGAAATCACCCATTATAACAATATTTTTGTAAGTCGGGCTTAGTTTTGAAAAGACAATGTCAACATCTGTCACCTAATGTATATGCTACAGAATGTCATAGGGAAAGTAATTTCAAACAAAAGGTTCGTTTACCGTACGATCGAAAAAGCACTTCTCATTACGCGGATAGCCGCTGTTCTGGTTAGATAAGTCATCCATCGGCACAAGAAAAATATGAAGATTTATTTTCTTTTCGCAAGGCTTCACTTTCCCTTCACATAAGTGGGATTTGAAATTAGATTTTTTTTATATTTTGTTCTTATTCATGCAGGTAAAATGTGTTCCAGTTTTAGGAACTGTAATTTTTTTTAAATTATCACCTTGACCAAGAAATCCTTTCTTTTACTGCAGATACGTCAATGTTAAGTCACAGCAAAGGCTCAACGCTAGTCCGATGTGAGTTATGACAGATGGATCATTCTTTTTTGGGAAAATAACGACTGTTTTCCAGAAATCAATTGAAAATAATTATTAATCCTATTGCGGAATATTGAACATTCCCACATATCACATTTCACGCCATCTGTAGTTGAAATTGTAGAAATGATTGCTCTTATCGTCGCTCGTTTGTCTCCTGCAGCCACCGACAACGAAAATAGAGATGGCGAACTTGGTCACTGCTGCATTTAGGAGATCATCTTCCTCTGTCGGTGGGAAGTTACTGCAAAATGTTGCCCCACTATATGGTTTTAAGTAAGAAATACTCTTTATCTCGGATAAATCCATCGGAATAACATCGTAGCAGAATCATATGCGTATCATATTCTTACCTCCTTCGAATCATAACAGTTCACTTACCTTCGCTTCATACGAATTAACATTTTTTAACACATGAGATATTAATGTTTCTCAATAATGTTTGATTATTTAGCTCAACTCAGAATCGACGCGGTGCTAAGAAGTGGTACCCTGATCCTGAATACATAAAGCAATTCTCAGGGCCTGTGATGTTTCCTGATGAAGTCACATCGCAGTGGAAAATGCCCCCATGGAACTCTAAAATTGCTCCAGTGGAAAAGAAAGTCCGTAACATGACCCTTAATTTTGGACCTCAGCATCCCGCTGCCCACGGTGTACTCAGATTAGTGTTAGAACTGGACGGGGAGGCAAGTGAATCTTATTATTTTGAGTATTGTCAGATTAATTTCAACAGCCAACGGTGTAAGTTCACCGAGGAACTCTAGTTTTACAATGAATAGTTTCTGTAGATAATGGTACGATTAGGCGCAGTATTGTCGTTTCAAAGAGAATCACTTGTTGAGACTGCATTGGGAAGCAGATACCAAAATAGTAATTATGCAGCCGGGTATCCTACATGGTTCTTTTCATTGCAAATCACTGTTACATTTTTTTCCAGACCGTAATGAGATCCGATCCACATATTGGTTTGTTGCATCGGGGCACTGAGAAACTCATTGAATATAAAACATACACCCAAGCTCTCCCCTATTTTGATCGACTCGACTATGTATCCATGATGTGCAACGAGCAGTGTTTTTCTTTGGCTGTGGAGAAATTGCTTAACATTGATGTACCTCTTCGAGCAAAATATATTAGGGGTAAGTTTTTTTAACTAGTATATTAAACTTGTTTTGGTGTTTAATTGCATTGAATTTGGGTCTAATTCTAATGGTCGTGATATTGTTACTGAATTTTTGGTTAACGGGTCGGAAGCAGAGTTATAAAAGGTTATTGCCTTCATACAGTGCTCTTCGGTGAAATAACGAGGATACTGAACCACATTTTGGCCGTTGGCTGCCATATATTGGATATCGGTGGAATCACACCATTCTTTTGGCTGTTTGAAGAACGTGAAAAGATGATGGAATTTTATGAGAGAGTTTCCGGAGCGCGAATGCACGCAGCTTACGTCCGACCTGGTGGAGTGGCACTGGTATGATATTGCTCAGTCGTCTGAATGAATTAAGGCTATTTCATGAGTGGTAACTAAGTTGGTTACATACCTGACAATCCTCCAGTTTCCAAGGTCCCAGTGTCTGAGGTTAAAGAAATCGGGCTTAAGCTATCAAGGCACCTAAAACCTGGGACTATTAATACTGTAAAGTAAAAAGTACTTGGTAAAATAAAAATTGATCACTGTACGCTGTACGAAATAAGTTACCCTATTATTTCTAAGCACAACTTAACTGGTGTACTAATAAGGAAACTATGTATTGCCTTGTAAATTTTAAATGTTAACCATAGCAATGGCGGGCCTTTAATTTTTTCGGCCAATTTATGCAGAAACTACCTTGCTGAAGTCCTAGACCTATGTTAAGCATTGACGTGCAGAAATCCCCAAGAACCAGAGTCACTATTATCACTTGAATTACACGTGTTTTGTTGGAAGTCCTTTGTTCCAGCCATTACTTCTCTCAAAACTTTGCTTCCCCACTCATTTGTGGTAGTGAGACTCAAATCCTGGAAAATTAAGAATGAAAATCTATGGTTCCCATCCCCTCTAGTGTAACAGTTTTGTTATAACTCTTGTTGGTGATTTTAACCTGATAATTTTTCAATCTCTTTTCTGTCTTAAGGTTATTTTGGAAATATGTTCCTTGATAATTGGGATTATATCAATCAAATCTAACTCTCAAAATCAATTATTATTTGGTTACTCTGATAAAGAGAATGCAGAAAGATGCAAAAGCAGGTGATGAAGAAAAATGTGCACTTTAGATGATTTGTTTTCAATTTCATCAGGACATGCCAATTGGACTTCTGGATGATATCTATGAATTTGCGTCCAAATTTTCTGAGCGCTTGGATGAAGTTGAGGATGTTGTGACCAATAATC
Source organism: Ceriagrion tenellum (assembly GCA_963169105.1). Classification (NCBI taxonomy): domain Eukaryota; kingdom Metazoa; phylum Arthropoda; class Insecta; order Odonata; family Coenagrionidae; genus Ceriagrion; species Ceriagrion tenellum. The sequence goes on along the minus strand of OY720633.1, from coordinate 87,319,392 downwards.
GACTCTGGGTCCAACGAACCAAGGATATTGGTATTATTTCTGCTCAGGATGCAATTGATTATGGCTGCAGGTGGGTAATAGGAGTCCTAACCACTCATATCCAAACACCAATGAGCTGTAAATAAACTGTTTTGGCTGTCAGGCTTTCATAGAAAAACTAGGATTGCTTTGCTTCTAAGTGGTTTTCATGCTTCTATATTCAAGTCTCTAAATGAAATCATTTTTTGTTTTCCTTCAAGAACTCACTCGGAATTGAGTAGGTAGAATTACTTTAAATGCATATGGGAAGGACTGGGTGCAAAAACATATTCACAGGCCAGAAACACACTCTGTGAATTTTGGGGTTAGATAATAGGAAAGAATATTTCATCTATATCCATTTGTCTGTGGTAATAAGTGAACCTTGTATTTTTGTAATGAATCTTCTTTTTAGAACTTCTCCCTTGTCTAAATTATAGTTCAAATTGCTGGGCAATCACTTTCTTAATCTGTCTTTAACGCATGCTATGTCTTAGTTGTCCATGAAAGTATAAACATCACATACTTAATTATTTTCACAAATTTGTTTTTCAATATTGCCTGTGTCCTTTATTGCTTACATTGGATTAATTTATTTTGCAATTTATATGTTCTAACTCATACCACTGGTAGGAAGTATTTCTAACCTCTTGTAGAATGAGGTAGATTATCATAAACATTGATCACAGTACAGAATAACCATCCTCTGTTATTAGCATGTAAAATCTCCAAGTAAAATTTTTAAAATTATTTAAAATAGTTTCTTGAAGCATGTTAACCCTATGGATCATGCACCCTGTGATGTCCCCCTTGTTTTTACATTTCCTCTCTTACCAAACAGGCTACAGTCATGAGAGAGAGGGGATATCCATTTGCATTTCCTGAATGCATAAAAATGCATTTTTTTTGCTCCCAAGTACATTTAAGACCTCTCAGGTCATTGAACGTTCCTAAGTAAATTTTTGGTTGCACGTTCTGGAGGGTTTAAAACAAAGATGATACAATTTGTAGATAAATCACAGCCAGATTCATGATTCGCTTGTCAATTTCACTTAAATGAAGTACGCATATTTTCTTTCATTTAATTCTTTGTATGAGAATAGTACCCATGTGAAGTGTGATGTGATGTGAAGAGGAAAACTCAAAGTAGAAAGGAGACTCGTTTCTCGCTCTTGTATTTTCTAAAACTTAGGTGGTACTTTTTCGAAGCTTTCTTCTTCACACCTTTTAAGGTGTTTAAAAGTTCAAAAGCTTGTATATTATGGTATGGCTCTGATAGCCCCTTAGCAGCTGTGCCAATGATTAATTGAACATGGATTTATTATTTTTTTCAGTGGTGTAATGCTGCGAGGCTCAGGCATCAAATGGGATCTCAGAAAATCTCAGCCATATGATGCATACCATCTTGTTGATTTTGATGTTCCTGTTGGAGTTAATGGGGATTGCTATGATAGGTGAGTCATCTTGGATGAAGGATGGTTCTTGGATGATTCTTGGAAATGTACTCATGACTGCTGAAAATCTGTCACGTATTCTTTTCCATGTATGACAACATAAACACTTTCCTCTCTTACAGATATTTGATAAGAATGGAAGAAATGAGACAGTCTTTGAGAATCATTAACCAGTGCCTGAATGATATGCCTGCCGGAGATGTGAGGACAGATGATGCCAAAATCACAACACCTAGCAGGGGTGAAATGAAGGTTAGAATTGATAGATTTCCATATAAGTTTGAGGAATAATCAAAGTTTGCTGTCACATTTCTAAAAGAATTTTTACACGAATAGTTGCCTGGTTTTGTATCACTTTTGCTCTTACTTTCAGACTTCTATGGAGGCTCTTATTCATCACTTCAAACTCTTCAGCCAAGGATATCAAGTCCCTGCCGGAGCCACTTACACAGCTATTGAAGCGCCCAAGGGTATGACTTAGTTCATTCCAATCACAAATCCATCCATCTAGTTTGTCATGAGAACTTAAAATATCTATATGCCTACATTTATTTTAAACCTCACCTTCATACTGAGCCACCAAATGGAATGAAATATGTTATCCACTCCTTTATAATATTATGTTTTTTATGTGTAAAATTGTCCCTCCTGATTCTCTTAATTTTCTGAGCATATGAGAAACTTCAAGCATTAACTCTTTCTTAATTTAACTTAATTTCAAGTATTAACTTAAAATCTCAATAGCTAAATATGACAGAGGAGAAATACTGGAACCATAACAATTTAGACATAATGGAAAACATTTTCTTGTTCTGTCTTTCTTTCACATTTCTTCTTGTGAATATTGAACTTAAAGTCAACATTTTTTTCCTAAAAAAACTGAATTTCAACCAGAGAAAACTGAATGGAGGACAGTGGTCTCAAATTTGAGGTTTTGCATGCTTAAAATAGTTGAATAGAAGACTAATTGTAGTAAATGTTATTTGTGTGGTGCAAACCCTATTTCTTCTAGCAGCAACAAAAATTTCTTGGCATTCAAAATCACCATTTGGACTTTATTCTCTCTGTTGGGGAGTTAATTATCAAATATTGAATGCCTCAACTGTGCTAATAATTTCCATTGTGGACTTGCTACATTAATGCTTTTTCAAATTGCAGGTGAGTTTGGTGTGTACCTTGTCTCAGATGGTGGCAGCAAGCCCTACAGATGCAAGATTAAGGCTCCAGGATTTGCTCATCTTGCCGCCTTAGATAAGATGGGGAGGAATTTAATGCTAGCTGACATAGTGGCAATCATTGGTATGTGTTAAACTACTCAAATATGTGTATCAATGTAAATGTCCTGTACTGAGTTATAATGGTTAATTGTAGTTCCTCTATTGCTGTCATTTAAATAATAATTACTCACTGACCCTTCACTTTATGAATATGATACCATTATTTTTTTCTCTTTTACAGGTACATTGGATATTGTGTTTGGAGAAGTAGATCGCTAATGTTTAAAGCCACCGACTCTGATTTCCTCAGAAGTTACACACCCAGGCATATGTATTATTTACAACCGATGAATGAGGTGCCAGTGAAGATAGACTAATTTATTTTGCAAGGTGTTAATTATGAGTAGATTGTCTGATGAGAGGCATTAAAATCCATTATTGCTCTGTAAAATTGTGACTTTTGTTTGTACATACTGTTAAAACACCAGGAAATAAATTTTTAAAGTATATTTCTCCCTAATTTCTCTTTTCCAGCTCTCAATCATTCATATATATGTGTTAGTAATATAAATAGGGGTTCATAAATGAGGCTAAGATGTCCATTTTTTTATAATGTACCGTGTAATTTTCTCATTCAACTTCAAATTATAAAGGTTACCAAACCTAAGAGAGCATATTGGCACCAACTTAGTGGAACCTATGGATTTCCATGTTTACAAATAAATGCGAACAGTTTCCACTTTCATTTTTGCCACTGGCAATGGTTTCTGCACCCTGTATGTATGCCATGTACTCTGGTGATGGCATAATGTGCTGAAACTATGGTTGGTGGCGAAAATAACTGGAAATGATACCAGTGTTTCTTGTCAAATACGGTTAGCCAACTTAAAAATTTTAAGATGTCAACTTTTACTAAATGTGGGTTTAGTAAAAGCTGACATCTTAAAATTTTTAATGATGGAATACCACCAAGTGAGACTGACGAAAGTGAGTGATGTTAGCCTACTCAATGCAATGGTATCAGCCATGAACTATGACCTTTACAGGAAAGATGCGATCAACCTTTTTTACTATGAATGTTATGTTAGCATGGAGCAGATTTTTCAATCTGAATGTCAATTTGAATGAATAATGTTTATACATGGAGTAAATTTTTCACTCAAGAAATCAAGTGCCATGTTAACCTAGCTCTGGAGTCAAGCAATATATAGGAAGGAAAAAAGGTCCCAGGTGTGTCTGCTGGATGCTATTCCCCATCCTCGGCCTGAGGGTAGGGATTATCTCGACCCTTTCTTTAAGTGGCAAGCCCAGTCTTAATCTGGCTGTGATTAACCACAGTGGAATTATTTTGTTTTCCACAGTGGAATTGCATACCTAGAAAATATAGGCTCCCAAGTGTGTTGCTATGTTCAACTGATGATTTACAAATTTTAGCGTATACTATAATATAATTTTTAGCCATTTTTTGGGAAAGCCCTTCAACAGAAAATTTAGTGAATAATTACTACAGAGTTCTAATTGATATTTAAAAATGTATCACAAAAACTAAGGAGTACACCTCTTGGTCTATATCTCTTATGGAAAAACTTTGGTCAACCCACTGCTTAATTAATTCACCATGGGCACATACTGCATAAGGGTCGGATGCTTAGGCAAAGTGTCCTCCACCTACAGGCTGAGAGGAACTTTGGTCCCAAAATGGATGAACAGGACCTGGCAGATTCCTCAACACAGGTGAATACAATGAAACCTCACGACAGGGAAGAATGAAATACCCAGATCTGACCCATACTTTTCTTTAGAAACGCCAAAAACCAATCTTTGGCACCCATGACCATAGTTTATAACAAATCAGGGAAAAAGATTTTTTTATCCATCTAAATCTCATCTGTTACATGATTCATCTATCACCAAGCTCTTACAATTTTGGCCATATCAAAATTTTTTCCTGGTATAATGACAGACCAAGCAATGCCATCACTGGAGAATCTAGGTCTTAACACTATGAGAAAGGGAGTTATAACTTCTCAGAAGATATAACTCCCTTTGTCTGCTTAATTTGTCACTGACCCCTTACATTTTATCATTTCTTCAGTATTTGTCATATTTTTTTAAAGTCCTTTGATTGCTAAGGTCACATCCTATAGATGCCATCTATGGAATGTCACCTTTGATGGGAAAGTGGGACCTATTTATTGTGAGGCTATGAATGCTCTTATAATCTGAGATACAGGCATTTTTGACAGGAGTTTCTGGTGTCCCTGAAAGCATCCTAAAAAGCTTGAAAGAGGTGGGATCATTTTCTGCAGCTTTAAGGAAAAGATTTATCAAAAAACTACACAGGATTACTTCCTTTCCTCCAGTCAGTACTCAATGAAATGCAAGATGAAGTTTTTGTTTGATGAGGGAGATGAATTTGTACTCATTTCCTTATGTAATACCTGCAAATTTCCTATATTTATCAGTTTTCCTCATGTAAAATTTCTCCGCCTAAGTTTCCAAGCCTCTCACCATTCCAAAACTTCTTAAAAAGGTTCAACAAAGACGAGAAAGTGGGACCTACTTATTGTGAGGCTATCAATGCTCCATGATTTGAAAACTGAGATTTGCGCATTTTTTGACAGGAGTTTATGGTGTCCCTGAAAGCACCCTTAAAATCTTGGAAGAAGTGGGATTATTTTCTGTAACTCTAAGGAGGAGGTTTAACGAAAAAAAAACGACACATGATTCCTTCCTTTCCTCCTGTCAGTACTCAATGAAATGTAAGATGAAAATTTATTTACGAGGGAGATGAATTTATACTCATGTCCTTACATATGTACCTGCAAATTTGCTATTTACCTGTATATTTACCAGGTTTTCCTCATGTAAAATTTCCCTGCCTAAGTTTTCAAACCTCTGACCATGGCAAAACTTCTCCACAGGGTCCAAGATGTGCCAATTGAGCATGAAACTTGAGCTACAGTTTTTGATTCTGAGTATATATTGGGGATTTGTCATTTATTTTGGCATTCTTATATTCTAGTTCACTAAGCAGTGAACTAGTCCACCACTATTTTATACATATTGAGTATAAGGTTTCTTACATGAAATGGATAGCTCAAGCTAGTGATTTTTTCAACAAAAAGGGATAAAAAGTTGGGGGAAAGCTCTTCAGTTTACACTGAAGAAATACTCAAGAGGGTGGCTATGATTGGACCAAGTATTTTTTTAACTATATAAAAGAGAGAAATTTAGTACAGTAGACCCCCACTTTACGATGTGTTCCACTTACGATCTGAGCTGATTTAGCGCGTGCTTTTTAAAATTTCAAATTTTTCCGATTTTGTTTGAAATATCGATAGTGTTTTAAAGATTGGTTTAATAATATTTTTAATAAGTTTAATCCAGGATATTTTGTTTGCATTGGCTCTGACGCGAACACTGAATGGATTGGCACTGATGCTCTTTAAACTGATTCCTCGTCCGGAAATAAAACGGATTCAACATACGATGGAAGTCGCTTTACAATCGGTCCTCTGGAACGGATTTATATCGTAAAGCTAGGGTCGACTGTATTTGTTTTAAATGACTCAAGGGAACCAAATGAAGTGCTTAAATTGCTCGCAGAGTGTCCAATCAAGTTCGCATGTATGCATTACAGTTAGCGAACCCTGCAAAACTGCCTCTATACTCTCCCACCTTCACTCAGCTGCCTGCTTAATTGAGTTCGCACACTTGAGAGTAGAGGCAACCAGGTCTGGATAAACTCAACTAGAGTTAGTGGTTAGCTAGCAAGTATAAACACACTCGATGGCTCCTTGGATTTCCACCTAGTTCAGCTCGAGCATAAGTGACTTGGCTTGGCACAGTTAGGTGTCCAAAATACAGTCAGCAACTCTCTACCCTATTTTTGATGTTGCCATGTAAGACAGGCCAAAACTTCTTATGGTGTAAATATTACCAAGTAAATATTAAAGACAGTTAGGGAAATGTAGCATGGAAAGTTACACAGTAGTGAAAATCATGTATCTAGGCAACTTGCTTTGCTACATGTATTCAGAGAACTACCGAGCAACAGAGACTATGCACAATTGAGTACAGCCATACTCAGCCTCACATTTACAATAACTATTCGAGATGAGCCAATCCAAAAGTTACCGCCATAATTTTCATAAATTAACATGGTATTTTACGTAATTTACAGCAGCCCCTGAATATTTCTGATAATTTTCCCTCCGTCTCAGAAATTTTTCATATTGATATAGTTTTTTTTCCAAACATATTATTTTAAGCTAATTCTTTATATATTTAGTACAACTTAATTATAAATAAAGGCTCATTTGTGGGGCTATCATTTTTTACCGTTTGAACAAAAATTTCTCAGAAACAATGCCCAAACAAAAGACCGCTGAATTCTGTGTGGAAGACATACTTGTTTTTAAATTTTTATTATTTCTAGTACACTAATGTAGCAATAGTAATTGTTCAACTGCTGTTAACCCGTTGCCTTTTCTATTGGATTTTATATTAAATCCCCTATTAGCTCTAAATTGCAAGAAATTAGAAATCACCGGAAAATTACCGTATTTTTTGACAGTATTGATGCCGTCTCAGAAATTTGTCATACTGATAAATTCCAAAAATATAATTTCAAGCTAATTCTTTATATATTAAATACAATCTTAATTATCAATAAAAGCTCATACAACTAATTTGTGGGGCTATCATTTTTGGCTGTTTGATCAAAAATTTCTCATAAATAATACAAAAGACTGAAAATTTCCATTATTTCTAATACACTAACGTAACAATAGTAATTGCTTAAATGGCATTAACCTGCTGCTATTGCTTTCCTATTAAATCCTCTATTAGTTCTTAATCGCAACAAATTAAAAATTACCAGAAAATTTAGGTAATTTTTGTGAATCACTGTAATGAACCACGGTAATTTACCTCCAATGAAAAGTAAAGTCATTTACACATCTCTATTAACTGCGCCAGGGTGCAGGGTCTCTAATTGCTTCTACCTCAAAAAGGTGGTCAGGGTAGTGACTCATAACCAGCCAACCAATTATAGCAATGTACAGAGGACAAATTTCAGGGTCCTATTGTCATACATGTAATGGAGGGCTAGGAGTGATATTACGAGACTAAAAGCATGAAACAGCAGGCACCCAAGGAAATACTACATACATGGACAAAACAGAGGGCGAGGAGGATGCTAAGACATTTAAGGCATTAAAATAATAAATAAAATTACAAAGGAGTCCATCAAGATCTAAAAACTTTATATTGATGTATATAACCTCATGATTTCCTTGAAAGAAATTCTTCGGTCAATCATTCAAAATAACAACGTATCAAAAAGTTTTTACACAGGCTTCCCCTAAAAAATATTAACCACCATTTACAAAAAAAATTCTTCATGGAGATAATTTCATATTGCGTAAACTTTTCCGATAAAATGGATTCAAAAGGATGGGTGAATTTGTGGCTTTCAAAACACCCTGGGCCGGGACTTTGGTGGGGTCGAATGGTATCGCTGGGCTGGCTTTGAGGGATTTCTGATATTCTTGGGTCCCTGAAATAACAAAAGAATCAATTATTTCAGTGATGCAAGAATGTCTCCAAACCATCAATTCAGTTATATTAGTTACCTCCAATTAAAAAATAATCATACACAAAATGTGGACAATCCTGAGAAGTTGGGTTCACTTTACACTATAAAAATGTTGAGGAGTGTCCAAGCATGAGGAAATGTACTTTTTCGAGGAGATAAAGAGTTATGTTTCATGTGCAAGAAAATAAAACTAATCAGTTTGAATGTTTTATGATTCTATCAGATTTCAGTGCGATCTTATTCTTGCATTACAAAATAATACCACCATTATACAGTGGCCATGTATCCTTGCATTTGTTGCTTACCATTCTTTTCACAAATTCTAAACATTTTTGCACGGATAATAAGAAGCTGATCAGATTAACAAACAAACATGAACAACTGCAATGCAGAACATGACTCATACTTCCTGCATGGGAAATAATGTGCAGTGAAATCTTCCTTGTATGCCCCCAGAATTAATATTTTTCGATAATTTACATCATTTTCTTGATGTCCTAACAATTATTGTATCCTTGTACAACAATCATACCCCATGATTTACACTTTCAAATTCTGAAATAGTCCACAATTTACAACAACTGGCCAGGAGGTAGATGGCAGCTGGTGCACTGAACGCATACCAATTGACGGCTGACTCCAAAAAAGTTTAAAGCCGAATGAAAGAGAATGCTGGGGCTGACTGTTTGAATTAAGTGTCTATGCATAAACAATTCGATTTTCTGTAGTATATTTGCAATTAGGGATGGACCGATTCCGATACCGATATAAAGTATCGGCCGATATTTATGGTATCGGTAGCATGGGTATCGGCAGTCAAGTCAGTGCTTTTCCGATATTTTCTAATTTCAGATTTTTACCGCCAATATGGCCAATCAAATGAGGTGTCGACTTCTACCGCTAGAGTGCTCTGGTACCCAATGCCATTAGTAAGGTTATCTAATTGTAAGACAGAGACAGTTTCAGAGTGCGTTTCTTTCGAACACCAAAGTTATATTTTTTTAATTACATTAGATCATTAAAAATCAATAAGTAGGCAAATTAACTTTTTAATTAAGTTTTTGCAATTTTCTCTTCCTTATATGGAATCGCGTGTCAAAGTAATGTCGTTTACTTAAGCTACGTAATGCTGACTTCATGGTAGCATGGGAATAATTTGATGAAATATGACTATTTGCAATAACAGTCAAGGAAAAATAGAGTCATGTCCGGTAAAAAACGCAGTGAGATTTGGAGATTTGTGTGAAGTTTTGCACAGTAAACTTTGTTACAGTGTTTATGAATAGTTTGATTACGATCCTAAATTGTGTCTTTTAGTTGTGATTTCTTGCATTCATAACTTTTCCTAATCTAATATTTTTAATACAGTGTTATTGACTGTATTTACAGTATGTATAATTTGTCTATTAACTGTGTTGCCATGTATACACTTGTCTTTTATCTTGTTTTTGTGCTTGGAGTATAGTTTCGTTGATGAGTTCTACATCACTTGACCTGCTGAAGAATGAAAATATCATTATTATTAAAACTTTTTCAGTGAATTAAGTGTTATGCCTGAGTAATAATGGTTCTTTCCATAATCTGGTTTCTTAGTTGGCCGAGCCAGCTTAAAGTGATTGTGGTGAAATTCTGAGTTTGTATTATACCTAGAATGGAGTAGTATCGGTATCGGTAATGGTATCGGGGGGAGGAGAACTGGTATCGGTATTTGAAATTTCTGGTATCGGTTCATCCCTATTTGCAATCAAAACATTTCCATTGCAGTCACAATTCTGTTACTGGAGTGACAATGAGAAAAGAGCCTATTTTTCGAGCCTCTAGCATACATTTAAAAATTTAATTAATTTTAGTTCAATTGCCATCAGAATTGAATACCACTTTCTCTCAACCTTTGTGAGTGATTTCTGAGTTTCAACTTTTTGAACTTGATTTGTTCTAAATCTGTTGTTAATTTTCCAGAACAACTTAATTCCTGATCATTCACGTTGTAGACCTGATTGGATCACCATGGTCTTCATCTTCAATTTAGTATTACGATCCCAGTACTTTTGGAGCCGAGAGAATAATTGAGAGCAACATTTATTTATATCACATTTTAGCATGGATTGTGTACATGTTCTACAGAGTGAGCTGGCCTCATGCGTGGTTAAGCTGAATTTTCTCAAAAGGAATGGCACTTCACACAGCAACTATATTAGGTATAGATGACTTTAAAGCATCACATGACTGGATAGACACTTTCAAAATTCTGAGCAGTAATGTCTAAAACAACGTAGATGGTGAATCTGAAATTGTAGATCCCGAATCAGTGAGTCGCAGGAACTGTCCAACTTTGCACAATCATGTTAGTGGCAATATACTCGTAAACAATATTTTACTGTGGACGAGGCAGATATTTCTTATGATATACTTCCATGAAAGACTTCAAAGGGGATTCTTACAATGGGGACAAACAAAGAAAGTTTGCATTACTGATTTGTTATGAGCCAGTGCAGATGGCAGTGAGAGACTGATTCTCTTTGGTTCAGGAAAAATCTATAAATCCGAAATTTATTTTTAATATTAGGAATGTATTGTCTACAACCTAAGCAGTCAATACGAAGGCATTGATGACTTCTAGTATTTTTGAAGGACAAGTGCATACCCTTGAAGCAAAGACTGGGGTCCCAAACAAAAATCCTTTTGTTATTGGATTAGTGCCCTGCACACCCTCCTAACTTGGAATTAAGATAAAAATAAATTAGGTATTATTTTTCCACGCCAATTACACCATCTAGAGACAGCCTCTAGATTTTAGGCAAAACCCATCCAAATTAGTTAAAATTATGAACAAATTGGCCATGATTCCGCTTCAGTTTCCTGCAAATTAAAATTTCCCTCTACTTACATTTTCCTGCGATTTACTCTTTTTTTCCCTTGGCCTTCTCAAATGTGTGAAAGAGGGGTTTCCCTGTAATTTTGATTTTTTTCAATAAAGAGATTAAATAACTCTGTGTATAATACATGGGTAATAAGTTATCATGACTTTTAGTGATCATAAAGAAGGTTATTATCAAGACATACTTCAGCATATTTTTATACACCGCAAAAGCCACATATTTTTACTATCTCCCCCAATGGAGAAAATGAAGTCCAAAAATGGCTGACTTTGAGCATGAAGCCACTCGGGTTTGTTTTTAGAAGAAAAAGAGTTTGTGCCATACAAATATTAAATACTAAGATTATCCTTCCACTTCATTACTTTAAGTAAGTACAAATGTTCTCAAATGTGAGACTTTCCTCCAAGCAGTTTCCCTTTTTGAAATACAGTTTTTTGTAGGAAAAAAGGTTGAATTCTACATCATTTTCAAAAATAAAAGAATGTAAAAGGAAAAAAGAAAAATAGTATCTCCCCTCTGTGACAATTAGTTGGAGAGTTATTCAGGATTGCGTAAATATAAAAATCCTATAAAATTGGTAAGCACCATCTTCGAGAAATGGCTGCAGCAAGGAAGTATGGAGTGATATTATATTTTAAAATATGGATTGAACAGCCAATAATTGTAGATATGAACATACAAAAAAATGGTCACGCAAAATATAGTTTACTGTGCAGCCTCAAGTCCAAAAAAATTAACTTATTGCAATTCCAAATCAAAAAAGAATAGCTATTTCCCTCTATGCCATTAACTTGCACAAGAAAACAGAGCAAACTTTGAATGGCATTGCTTGGATCACATTGTTGTATGAGGACTTGAAAGTCAAGTGGATGTTTTCCTAGTAGCATACAAGGCAATGGGCTGATAATTGGGAAAATACAGCATCCATGCTTATTTCACGCTGTACGGGATAATTTTACTACATTTAACCAAAGAGTCAATAATTCGCATGCTTCAAATTTCACACACCAAGAATTTCAAATGAAAATGGGCTATTCCTCACATATATTCTACTTCATGAGTATCACTTCCATATATGCAGTGATTCCACTAAGTTACGCCAGACAATGTTCCTTTTACATTCACTATTCTGTTCACAAAACTTAACTTACTCAAGAAAACTTTCAGACAGTATTCAAAGAAAAGCAACAACCTCAAAGATAAATATTACTATGTATATAAATGGGTGTCACTCTTCCCTCTTTTAAAAATCTAATCCACACATATTCCAGATTAAAAATCAATTTCACCTGCCACAATCTTTCCTTCTACACCATTAAATTGCACAAGAAAACAACAAACTTTGGATAACATTTCTAAGATCACATTTTTATATAAGAACTTGAAATTCAAGTGGAAGAATGTTTTCCTGGTAGCATAGGAGGCATTGGGCTGATAATTGGAAAAATACAGCATCCACGCTTATTCCATTCCAGATTAAATAATATATAGATAAGAGTAATCTATTTAGGATTAAACGTGAAAATTTCAGCCTTACCTTGAGACAGGTTCCGTGATAAAACAATTTTAACTTTCTTGTCGGAAGACGGAGTTTTGCTCGCAGACTCCTTAAGACAAAAAGAGAGAACATTGTCAAATAGTTAACAAAGCTAATAATGCATAACAAGAGAAAGTAAAATCAAAGTTCCATCATTAACGAGTAAACAATAGATTCACTGATGAGCTTCAGGAATGCAATTTGATGTGAGAAACATAAGCATTGGCTTTGAATTCCTTAATTGAATTATCTATACTTACCTGTAATAAAACCATTAACATAAAAATAGGATTCCTAATAAAGTGAATTCGTAATTTAATGCAATGAGAGAAGACACAGTAAAAAAAATTGTCTTCAGTATATTCTAGTAAATTTACATATAACAAGCCTTCATTAACAGTTATGTAGACATTTCTCTTAACTAACATGTCAATAAACTTTTTACTATGGTTTCTGTATGAATTCATGGTATATTCCATACTTTTTGATGGAATGCAAATCTGTATTCCTTTCTCATAACCATACTTTATAATTTTATCCAATTTATCTAAAATTTGGATAAAATTAGTAAGATTATTCTATGGAATAATTTTACTAATTTTATCCAAAGAGTAAATGATTCACATACTTAAAATTTCACATGCCATACTGCATTTTAACTAACTTATGTGGAAATTATTATCACTAATACACTTAGGTTCCATAAAATTTACCATTATTAATGTAGTCAATTTTTTTGTTGAGATTATAGTTTGAAAAAGAAGTAAGGCATTCATTTCAACTAGACATTACAAATCAGCAGTTGTAAAAAATATTTACTTTCACGGGAAACTCAGAAAAAAGGGTCCAGTTTCCAATATGTTACTTCTGTGTAGGCTCTTCACAATCAACAAAGCAGAACTATGACGTCTATTCACAGTAAATTTGCCAGTTGGATTAGCTTAATCAATAATTATCCTACACTTTGTTGTAATAATATAGTAGGACTTATCGGGCAATCAAAGCTAAGCACATTGCTAATGTTATTCTGCATGATATTATTTGTTTAGAGCATGATCACTCAAGATCCACTATGCACAAGTCCGACATCCACTTAAGCTTACGACTCAATTCTCATATTTATTTTCAAATAGAGCTGTAAGCAGTTAGTTAGGTGATAAATGCACCTCAAATAAGTAAATGATTACTTTCTAAGTCAGAGTTGTAGAGCTATCAAGGCAAGCGCACACATAATCACAGATGGTTTCATTGAAGAGAGCCGAAGGGATATTACTTCAGTGAATATGAGCCATTAGCTTTGTTCAAATTTCCAAAACACCAATCGCATAATGGCATTTATGTTTCATATGATTATTTAGCAGTTCTATAAACAATATAGTCTAAAGAAATTGCTCAAAATCAGAGAAAATGAACTCAATTATCGCACATAAACAAAAAAGTTCTAAGATTATAAAAAAAACGATGCACATAATTGCTGCACATGTATTCCACCTGAGCAAAGTAATAAATTTACCATCAAACATATATGAGAAAGAAACCTTGGGAATGAATGAGCCAATGGAAAGATTGGGGTGATTAGGCCATTTGATGAAGTTGAACGGGACTGAATAACTTTCCATGCATCCAAATTCTTTTTCTTGTCATAATCAAGCCTTAAGGTAGCTGGAACAAGATCATAGTGGAGTCATAATGGAGACAATATTCGAATGATACGTTCCACATTCAGCAGCTGTGGGAAGCATGAATTAAATATTACATTAATAATGGGGCAATAATATACTTCTATATGCCTGAAATTCCAACCAACTAAATAAAAAAACATCTACTTAAGTCTTTCGTTTGACTCATTCTTTTCATGCAGTACATTTAAAACTCCTTCACGACGAAAGGTTTTCTGGGATTCTGAAAAAATTATTGCAGTGTCAATATGATATATTTTCAAAAATAGTCGAGAAAATATGCCAAACACCCACTACTAAGTTTATGAGATCTTAACGTTAGAAATGCCACATTTTAAAAAAATTACTTCTCTATGGAGTGCATACTTAAACCATTTTTCATGTAAAAGGGCTGCTGTTTTTATTCAGAAATTTCCAAAAGTACTTCGGTAAGGGTCCATTAATTTCGTCTATTTGGAAGAGTAAGATATTTTTCTTTAAAATGAGACCAAATTTATTGATTTCTAGGTGAAATGTTATTTTCACTCAAACTACTTAAATTTCAGCTGGAGCACCACACCTTTACTCAGTATGGAGCAGAGCTCTGGAGCCTTTTCCCACTTCATTAAATCAAGTTGCGTTGCTGCATACCTGGACTTTTCCGGACCTAACTTTCATTTCTCCCAGAGAAAACATACATTCTTTGATAAGAGTTTAATTTCAAGAAAGGACAAGGATAGAAGCACAACACACTAGTGCACATAATGTACGGGAATAAAGTTTCCCAACAAATGGACTGCAGCCACAATCGCTAAATCTGAAAACACTTTCTTTTGAATGGCATGTTTTTATAAGTCACATCAACAATGAGGGAAATTCAAACTCAGTAGAGAGGTGGACTTATCATCCAATTTACATTACTACCCAGTGACTTATCATCCAATCTACTTACTACCCAGTGAGCCACCACATGGGTGTGTGGCAGGGGGAGTTAGGAAAACAGGCATGTTAATTTGTAACAGTTTTGGGAGGTGAAATGGTGACGCTAATTATGAGGGTGTTTTGATTGGAGCTCTGATTTTATTGTGGCTGCCTACTTTGTATGGAAAGAATGAATTTCTGTATCTATCTGTTCGGCAATGTACCTCCCTTGTTTTATCACTACTGTCAGACCTAGAAATGTGATACAGCTTAAAAATGATATTCTCTTCGTTGATCTGTAACACACCTGTTATGTATTTTTCAAACTAAGCCTAGCGATTAGCCTCAGAGTCTCTGGCAGCTCCCAACCAAATCCCTCCAAAAGCTGAGAAACTATACATGTTCCCTCAGAGAAGTTTAAAATGAAGCGTGCAGCTTTCCTTTGTATTTTAATTATTTTTTTGGTTAAATATTTCGGTCAAGGATCCCTAATGCTTGTGGCGATTTAGATAGATATTACAGACTGCTAGAAGAAGACCACCTGAGAGATAATCACAATAGATTTGAAACATTCCATATACCTCTCTCATTCTTACCATACTTACGAACATACTTGCATACTTAAGGACGTGATTAATAGCTTAGCACCATATTGCAGCTCTACTGCTTCATGGAACTAAAAACTCAACATCCACATACCAACAGACAGTAATTTAAATGATACAACTTACTTTTTGAAAAAATCCGATTTCAACATGCTCAAATCAAATAATACCACAGAGAATAAAAATAGCTGGCTGTCTTAACTGTGATTTTTCCCGTTATTCCTCCTCGACTGCAATGAGCTATCACAAAACCAACAGATATTACTTTAAAAAATACATAATTTTCCTCACCAATTCCACTGTCTTTGCTGCGTGAGGAGTGATAAGTTTTCTGCCAAATGGAGAGAAAGGATTGGGCCTCAGTTTTCTCAGCACCAACTCAGTTTCACACCCCTTCGTGTCCTCAACACCTTTGGGCGTCATCACCACAGCACCATCAGACTTAGTCCTCTTGCCCACCTTGCCACCACTACTCTCCACAACCCAACCACCTCCCCCGATACTATTCCTCAACCTTGTGGGCCTTGGGGGAGATTTGAGTTCATAAACTGCCCACCCCTCGCCCACCGAACGCCTCCTCTTGCTCGGCGTCAGCACCTCTTCCTCCTTCACAGCCTTCACCTGTCGTTGGACAGCCTTGACTTCTTGTTGAACAGCCTTCAGTTGTCGTTGAGCAACCTTCACCTGTCGTTGAACAGCCTTAGCCTCCTCCTCAGCCTTCAAGTTTGTTGAACGTGTGTTCATCTGCTTCCTTACAGCCACCCGATTGTCACTCCCTTCAACTTCCTCGGATGCAGTCCTGCTCTTCTTGACGACCTCAACATCAACACCATTCTCCTCCAGTTTCCTCTTGGCCGCCCTTCTTCGTTCTGCCCTGCTCTTTCTCTTCCCACGTTTCCGTTTCCTGCCCTTGGGTGCCTCGTCTGCTGCTGGTAATTTCCCTGAAGGAAAAGGCAAGAGGAATAAGTCAAGGTAAGGAGCGAAGGTATAAGCAATGCCTCAAATGTTCAATTGCAAGTTTCCAGTGTGCTGATGTGAGGATTCCTGCATTTTTCAGGTTAGCATCGTGTTGGTCATCGGTTGATCTGCTGACTAACAATTTTACCAGAGCTCCCACTGGCATTTTTGGGTTACCTGACATGCCCGATGGTGATGATGGTGGTCAACAAATAAACCTAATGCAAGGACCACCCGAAAACTGCAGGAATCCAAGTGCAGCAGCAAAACAGAAAAATTGAGAGGAACAACCACATCAATCAAATGGTCGATAAAAAGACTTTAAATCAACACTTGTAAAGAGACAAATAACAATTGGGGAAAAGAAACATTGAAAGACCTAGTAAGATATAAAGTGACAGGTTAATCATGAACTGAGAGGTACAGTAAGTGGGCCAGTCTGAAAATTACCACTGTAATTTCCGTAATTCACCATTTTGTAATTCAAAGGTGAATATTACCATAACTTACGGTAATATTCCCCTACATTTCTGATATTTTTCATACTGATATACATCCCAAACATGTTCTTTTAAGCCTAGTCTACAAATATTTCATTCAGGCTTAAGGTAGTTTTAGCACGATACTTCCCTGGACATAATGGAGATCATATTGGAATTATAAATTTTAATTTCAGCAGTTGTGAAGAGCATGACTTAAATATCGCATTCTTAATGATGCAATACCATCATACAACTGGATTTCTAAGTACATAATTACTGTATTTGACGGCATATAAGACGCACCTTTTTTCCAGAATAATACATAAAAAAATGGGATGGATAGAGTACTTCGTTAATTTGTGGCAGTAGCCCCATCAGAGAGCCAAATTGAGAGCTATTCAAGTGAATTCTGGGACTAGAAATGTAAAAAAAAGTAAAATTATTGAAAAAGCTTTAATTTGGCAATATCTCGAAAACTGTGCAACTTTTACTGAAGTCATATTAGTCTGGTTCGGTTCCTCTTAGGCTGCCCTAGCTTCAGTGTCACTGTGGCGTGACAATTATGGGACACCCTGTATATGTCCCTTTGTACTGAATTGTCTCAAGCTCTTGTATTGTACTGTTTTCAGCTATGTAGCTTACATTTCATAAAAATTTTTCATTACAAATTTTTATCTCGCTCTTCGCAATTTACCTAAATTCTAAATTATGAAACGATGACCCATAATAAAATTTTTCCTTTCGATGGGCCAGTCAAAATAGGGTGTGCGTCTTATATGCAGGTGCATCTTATATGTTATCAATTATGGTAAATTAAAAGATCTATACAAGTCTTTAACTTGACTCATTTTCTGGAATATGTGTTATTCCCGGGGGGTTGTCGTTTGAATGAAAATTTCTCATACCATGAGAAAAGAAAGCCAAATTGCGTGTGGCCTGCAGTATTCGTTTTACTCCATTGCCTAATACTTCCTGAAAATTAAAAACTACAGGAAAATGATAATGGAACATGGCAATTTTCAAAATGGCTACATGGTAATTTTCAAAATTTATCCAAATTTACCATGGTAATTTACCTCAAATGAAAACTAAAGTAATTTACCTAGGTACAAGTGACAAAGAAGAAACAGGCATGACACCTAAACTGAAGTACGAAGATGAGCATTAGATAGGCATAATGTGACCATGTGATAATTGACCGTTAGGAATCAAGAGCACAGCCAGCCAGTATGTATTTCAATAAAATTAAGATCAGGATCAAATCCCTAGGGACTTTTTGTAAAATTAAATTGCTACAAATTTTGAAAATACCCTCTACACCAAAGCAACAATTTAGCCACTATGTTAGTTGTAGTCATGTTTGGAATTAACATCAGAGGAGGAACTTTCACATTCCCAAAAAAAGGGAGCATGAAGCCAGGTCTGCCATTCTTGATCAGCTAATATGCAGATTCAAAGAGGAAAACTACATACTCTTACAGAATGTGTGAAGCTCATAGTAAAAAAGAAACATACACTACGAGAAAGATTTAAACCCTGTTCCTCAAATTTGCCCCAGGGGCTACAACCAGCAAAGTCATAAATGATCTCTTCCATCACTTATTTCATGAAAGCTTCAAAGGAACAAGTTGTTCCCTTGAGGTACAATGTATTGAATGTCAAAAAATTGCAGAAATAAATTTTAGAATAGCGTAATATGCATGGCTCAAGAGTCCACTAGGTGAAAGCCAAATTTTTATTGAATTCGTTTTATTCTTTATTATTATTGTATTTATAATATGAAGCTAAGAAGGTGTTCATGGGAAAAATATAACTGCTGTGCTTGAAGAAGATAGGACTACAAACCAGGAAACGGTATTTGAAACATAAGTGTGGAGGGTAGCACTCTATGGATCGGAAGCATGGACCATTGGAAAGGCTGACCAGAAAAGACTAGAGCCTCCGAAACCTGGTGCTGGAGGAGGATGCTGAAGATAAAATGGATGGACAAAATAAGAAATGACGAAGTTTACAGAAGAGTACAAGATGAAAAGACCTATGGAACACCACACAGAAAAGGAGAACCAGATGGACTGGACACACCCTGAGATACAATGGGTTGGTGAAGAACATAATTGAAGGTAAAATAGAGGGAAAAGTCCTCAGAGGAAAGTACATAGGAAGAGATACCAGGAGGTAAGGGAACTAGCATTAGATAGGGAAGGGTGGAGGGCTGCCGTCAAATAATCTTAGGGTTGAACAACCAGTGATGATATATGTATGAAGAATTGCAGTTAATCTTCTTATAAAAAATATGTATGCATGGGAGTGAAACCTAACACACCAGTGCCTCACATTGGTCTGCTTGTCTATGATCAAAGGGAGCTGCGGGTATCAAATGTAAATTGACACCACATGGGGTCACTGTTTACTCAGTATGTTACTGAGTGTGTTGGGACATTCAAGGGAGATGTTAACTAGCAGTGGTGCATACTAAGTGGGCCACTGAATCAGGGTAGTGTGTGACCTTGCCTTGTTTATTTGGAAAGGTTTATAAGGTAGTACCATAGTTAAATCAAGAGGTGCCACTAAAAAAATAATTGCTCCATAATTTAACTATTTAATACTAAATCCATCATTTATGATTCACGAAGAGAATTCATTACACGCCAACCCACCTTCCTTCTTGCAGACATGAGTCTTGTTCATCATCACAAGTTTATAGCAAGAATAAATGGGTGTTATATAAATAGTAACCCACTGCAAGAACCTCATTTCTGTCCATCAATGTGCAAAATATGTAATGACTCAACCACCATAAGATGCCAATGCAGTCACCTGACTATAAAATTGTCAAGAATCCTGGTAGGCAATGATCCAGTGGAATGTGTACATATAAAATACCAAATGTAACAAATTAAAAAGATCTAAGTAGGGTGGGCTGCACCAATTCTCTATCCAGATAAATTTCTCACCCACCATTCATCACTTTCACCTTCTTCTTCTTGGGAGCATCGTCGTCATCTTCATCCACGGCTATCTCTCTTTCCAGCAGCTTATTCTCAAGTTTTAACAGCTCCCTCGTGGCGTGCTTCACCACCTTCTTCTGCTCACCCCGCTTCAAGCGCAATTTAGATGGAATTGTCCCCACTTCAAGAGGATATTTACCCTGAGTGATGGAAAAGAGCCTAAAAAATAATGGAACGCAATGAATAATGTTAGGTAGTGATACAAAATAAAATAATCTAAGTCATTGACGAAAATATAAAACTTATATGGTTTATACATCAAGTAAATAATTATAAATGCTGTTAGCTCACTAGAGGCGCTTCATTCAAATGGTTCTCTAGTAATTCCAAAAATCATTATTTTACTTTAAAACTACATGCAACAAAAGAAGAGAAATGCCGATATGCAGCCTACTTAATGAAAGTAGCTGAAATTAGCATTGAACTAAGATGGTTTTTGCTTTGACTGGCCACCATACCAGACTATAATTTGGGTTTGAATTCTAGTCAGAGCACATGATTATGTATTTATTGCAAATTTCACCCCTTCCGTGCATACTTTATGTACAACTGTGGTATCATAAAAAGGAGTAGAGTAGAGCACCAATAATAAACATCTATTTATCCGTCAATCATCCAAAAAAAAACTGCATTCCTTACTTTTCCCTTCCCTCTCTCCCCATCTACTACAGCTTTTGATAGCACACTCAGCCAGCAGCAGAGCTCAAGTCAACAAAATTACTACATTTAGCCCACACGCTTTTCAGTAGTGTTGATGATAAACTCTCAATATCACATATTTCTGGAATCAGTACCCAGTGTTAGCACGACCCACGAAAGTGAAGTTACACTGCTTCCACAGTTGTTTTTTATTTACTACATCTCCTTCTGGAATAAAATTGACATGAAATATCTGATTCTTCATGAAAGTTGAGGCACCTTGTGTAAGATTTTCCCAGGAGGCTGAAAATAATTGATTGGACATTCAAGGGAGATTGGATTGGACATTCATTCATACTCAGTGGGCCACTGAATCAGGGTTGTGTGTGGCCTTGCCTTGAGAATTATTTCAGGTTCGCACTCAATGGACCATTGTACACCTCTTTTTATAAAACTGGGTATTATGACCCTCTATGGTCATTATATTTATAAAGGTGTACGTGAAGTGAAAGAAAACCTGAGCTCATTAGAGACAGGAGCCAGCTATCATCACCACTTCACAAGAAAAAGGGACAATTTAGTGGTGCCTCACTTTAGACTATCCAAAAGTGCCAATTGTTTTAATGTACTTAAACTTCGATTTTTTAATATACTGCCCCGAGAGGCTAGGTTTGTCAGCCAGTCTAGGTTCAAATTGACCTTTAAGCGTTGGCTTTAGTATAAAGCATTCAATTCATTGCAGGAATTTGAGGAGTGTGATACTTCAGACCTCAAATTTTAATTCCTGATTTCCTTTTATATATTTTTTCTGGAGACGGGTCGGTTCCGGTACCCGGTTCTCGGTACTGCAGGTTCTTGACCCTTAGAACCGGTGCCGAGAACCGATCGCATAAAGTCGGTACTCAAGAACCGGCACGGAACGGTGGCAAGGATTTGAATTTGACTCCCAAACCCCTCAAAACCCCCAAACCCCCTAAAGCAAAACCTGGAGAAAGCACCTGAAGTAAAGCCTGATGTAATGTGATATATTGGCCGATCATGTTAGTTTGACCTTTTAAACTTGGACTACTTTTGTTATACTTGGCTAATAAAATTATGGAGACGATCTTGTTTTATTTACTGAGCTTTCTGGTTTATTTTCCTCTTAAGTGAAATTTTTATCCTTCAGGTCTTGGTTGTTTGTTGAAGCTTTCCATTCATTCAGAAAATAAGAGTCCATTGTTGGAACCGAGTATCGATAACCGGGAACCGACAGGTAAGAACCGGACCGGTATCGGGAACCGGTAAATTTTTGGAACCGACTCATCCTTAATTTTTTCATTTTTCTTAATTTTTATACCCCTTGACGATGACATTGTATTGCTTAATGTCAAATAAAAATTATTATTATTATTATATTTATTTAAAACGCAGGTGGCTTAAGTGCGAAGATAAGGGACTGAGAACTCCCTGGGGGGGGAGGGGTGCACCACTAATTGCCACGGAAGAGACATGTGCCTGGGTTAGTCACGGCTCGGGGTGAAAGGCTCAAGACTCGGAGAAGCAGCAGTCAAGCATGAGTGCATCAGCTACCTTGAATCTCAGATATTATAAAAAAGTGGCAAATTTCACCAAACAGCAACTTCAGGTTTCTCACAATGAGTGTAAAGGCATGCTCACCAGATACATGTACCCACGCAACTTTATGACTGGATAGATGCGTGAACAAATGATCCAAATTACAACAAGGGATATTTTCTGGCCAACATTTGTGCAACTTTGCATAGTTACACAATGCAATTTAAATGGTGAATGTGTTCAAGCATCAACTCTTGTGGGTACATGCACTGTGTAAACACAGTGAAATACATTGTGATCATGAATTTAAATTTGTATGCATGGGCACATACCACATTTAGGTACATAAAAATGGAGTATATTACCCATCTAACAAAAGATGGAGAAGTACATGGAATGAACAACTTCCTGATAAATGAAAGTACATTATAGGAAAACAAGTATTTCATCACAACATGCTAAGAAAGACTTCAATAAGGCATGGCGACAAAATTAATTCCACAACTGCCACACAATTGAACATGAACAGATAATTGGATATTTTTTATTATCCGATCCGACTTCCCCCACCATTAGTATAGATAATCAGTGCTCTACTGCAACTAAGAAAACTGTCAAATAAATTCAATACTGCAATCCTCTTTTGTTTGAATTACTTTAATATTAGGAGGTACGTAGGATACATATACCAACACTAACGTCATCTAATTGGCATATCTACTTCATTGAAATGGTCTCATAACACACATCTCACAACTTAATTAAATCAATATTTATCTTGGGAGAAAATAGAGCCACTTCCCAGAGACCAAGCATGGCTATATCTCTAAACATAAGCAGGAGAAAGGGAGAATTATGGGGATACCTTCTCGCTAAGTCCTCAACACGGCGCTTTAGCTTCGGCCTCACAGATGGATCTTTCGCTTCCTCATTCAGCATTGAAGAGAGGTCGGTAAAGTTCACATCCAACTGGGGTAACATGACATTGACTCCACCAGCTCTCGGATCCTTGACTGCCAGCAAATTCTCTCCCTCCTCATCACTGCCTTCCCCAGCTTCTTCATCAGCACTGTCGTCTTCATCAGCACCTTCATCCTCCTCATCTTCAGCACCTTCACCTTCCTCTTCATCATCTTCACCACCTTCGTCTTCTCTTCTGCGATGCCATCCTTTCCTTCTTAACTGTTAAAGATACAAAAGCACACAGCTGTGACAATTGAAAGTACTCATAGCACTAGAGATGAGTAAATTACCATCATTTTCATTCATAAATAAGCATGGTAAATTACCGTAACTTGAGAAAACTGTCATTATGTTCCAATAATTTTAAATTTTTATTTATGAAGAGCAAATAAAGGATTAAATAGGAAGTTCAAGAGCAATAGTAAAGGACAAATGACATTAAAACCACACCTACAGAATTGCACTAGAAATAAAAAAATGTTACAACAAATATGGCAGCACACATGCAATCAGGCTTTCCTTTGTCAAGGTATGAGAAATATTCGTTCAAACTGACTAATCAAAACCCCCAAAAATATTTCACACATGAGTTGCACATGCCTTAATTTACAATTAACCTGTAAAAAATATATCTGGTGGCATCGGAAAAATATAAGTCGAGTACAAACAAGTGCAAATTTTATGCAGCATTCATAAAATTTCCCAGATGTTTTCCAAATGTACACCCATTTTGTATTGTAGCATATAAAACCACATTTAAACTGCTAAGCATTCATTGAAAAGTTCTGTACCTATCATTTCTCATAAATTTATACACATCAATTTATAAATTAAGTGGTTCATTAATATTTCAGTATGTGCATTAGCTTAATACAAGTATGTTTAACGCGGCAATGTTCTGGAATGACTCTCTCACATTAATCGGGGGGCCAACAGAACCAATGAATCAATCATAATTTTTATACCCATTAGTGGTTGAGATTCACAGCTCTACTGGGCCAGAAGAAAAAGGTCAGCCCATTATTTAAGAGGCCAATATCTGAGAATAGCTGGCCTGCGTTAGAAGGGTAAAAAATTTCTCGTAGTTTTCCCCACACACAGTAGTGGCAACAACAATGAGGCTGCCAGAGCTTAAGTATAAAGTATTTTCTACAAGAGCTTTCCATAAAAAATACAAAATTAAAGATTAAAATCAACACTCAATGTTCTCAAAAGTAAATAATTCACTGATTAGCACTCTCGCTGCTGGGCATTTAAATATATTTCTACGGTAGAATGCTGCGTATTTTAAGCTTTATTCATACAATCACAGAAAAATAACTGTATAACTTAGAAAAATGCTGTTTATATTGCTTTAAAGCTTGATTCTTCTACCTTTTTTAATTGTAAGTTGGTTGGAATATGTTTCTCAGCAGCTAAGGAAACACGTCAAATGACGGGATTAGCAGCGAAAGTGTTAAGCATCAGCAAGGATCACCTAGATATTTTCTCCTTCTGAAGTGTTCAATACATGTTTAATACATATATTACATCGTAAGCCTAGAGACCTGAGATCCACTAAATATTTCGATCATGATGAAACTTACAACAATTTAATGATTTTTAATTATCCTGGAAAGGAAAAGCAAAACCCAAAAGAATGATAGGAATAATTAATGAAGATGCTTCCAGTAAAAAAGCTTTAAATTAAGACATATTGAGCAAGATATCAATTTACATAATATTCAAAGAATTTGCTCCCGCTATTAAGATAAATATCTCCTCAAACTAATGGCCACAGATATCTCATCTGACTTGTGAAATAAAAATATCAGTTGCTTACTTTTAAGAGATGGGAGAGAAAAAGGGTGCCAACAATGATTAGAGGGAATAATTACCCTAACACAAAAAATTGATAAGCTGTGGGAAGAAAATAAACTTATCTTTACACTCACATAGAAGCCTTAGCGATGAATATCTCAACTGAAACATTCCATGGGCAAATGTTCCCCATGATTCATTGCTTGGATGCTTATCTGAGATAATGTGCCAAAAATTAGAAACCATCTTCAAAGGGATTTGCTACAGCTGTGTGCTGCTTTGAGACACTTTAAAATAAGAGGAAGTTCTGACACATGGTTGGCTTAGGACAAGTAATGGTTTTTAGTTTCTATGTTTTCTCAATTATGCAGCATCACAGTTTCATTACTCTAGCAACAACACAAAGGTTAAAAATTAAAAAAGAATATGGTCTCCATAAGAACCAAAGAACAATCTCATTGAAACTATCAGAGGACAAGTAGCTGATGGTTGGTTTGGTCAGCTAGCGATTGAAGAGACTTGTGTTAGCTTTGCTGTGGTTTATTGTTCCGATGTTGATACAAGACTGGCGCATAGGGTTCAGTATTTATAAAGAGAGCGACCATTCTAGAATATGCTATACAATTTCAGGAAAAAGCCAGAACAATGTTCTACAACAGTCAAAAAAGGGCAAGGAAAAATCATTAGCAAATAGTAAACTCCAGGACCGGGAATCGAACCCGGGCCGCCCACTTGACAGGTGAGCGCGCTAGCCCTGAGCCACCTCGCCAGT
This sequence comes from Ceriagrion tenellum, assembly GCA_963169105.1. Classification (NCBI taxonomy): domain Eukaryota; kingdom Metazoa; phylum Arthropoda; class Insecta; order Odonata; family Coenagrionidae; genus Ceriagrion; species Ceriagrion tenellum. The sequence goes on along the minus strand of OY720633.1, from coordinate 87,293,323 downwards.
TGGCTAGGTAGGAAGCGAGAGCGCTTCTTGTTTTGTTGGCGCACGGACAGTGTGGAAATGTCCCGGTGACGGGGTTGCCATCTACATCTACAAAATACCGTACAAGCAACCACTAGGGTTTGTGGCAATGGGTGATTCCATAACAGGCATGCAGCACTCATCCCAGCCGAAATCAGAACTGTGCACACCCCCTCGGATGTTAGGCACAGGCCAAAAGAAGTCAGGATGACGATACATGGTTGGACCATAACTAGGATAGTTCTACGTAAACGAACATGCTACCATGCAGTATACTATTTACACCTACTAGTTAGTATTGATAGTGCGACTGATAAAGTAATACAAGGTACAAAATCATGCAGGAGCTATATCAAGCAGGATATTTCATGCAGGGTTAGTAGCTAATAATGATGTTCAGACATTTAGAACAAGTGCAAAACCTACTTTACACAGTGTGGATCAAAGTTTCCCAGAACTGATCTATCACTACTATTTTCTTTTAAACTAAATTTCTTCCGAACAGTAGATTGTGGGCAATAAAGCAGCATGCAATGAGTAATTCAATTGAAAATAAAGTAGCCAGATTAAAAACACATACCTCTTCATAATCGAGGCCAACATCACTCTGCCTCATCAAATGATGAAACACTGTCTCAGAAATGGTACCGGAGATGCGTGGGTCGTTGTTCCTCAACAGAAGTCGCGCAAATGGCCTCAATAGCTCAATCACCACGTCAGACTCGGGGGGCTGAAACTTCTCGTCCACTGCTTTTGTTAGCTCCTCCACATAAATGTCAGAGAAGTGCAACAAGAGACCAATGGGAACGCCTTCCATAGCACCTGAAGGCTTCAGGATGGTCTCTTCGAATACTGTGCAGAGAGATGGAACACTGACGGACCAACCAGACCTTCGAGCCCATTCAAACGTCTGCCGCAGAAATCTTCTGACAAGCTAAAATTAAAAATACACAGAGCACACATAAATGCCATTCTGCAAACAAAAAATGTGGTAACTGAGGTCAAAACTAACAAAATCTTTTGCAGATTTCTAAATAAATAAAAATGAGCTAACATTCGAATTCACTTATATTAATGTGAAGAAAACTTATCCTTAGCATTAATTATGTCCTCCAACGTTCAACTTTGAACCAGTTTACCGTAGATAAGAACTTGGCATTACACATTAAAGAAGAGCAAATGTTTCAGCCATGAATAATACTTATGGATTGTTGATTCGCCGCAAAAAACTGATGCCTAGAATTCCGTAAGCAAACAACTTTTTCAACTCGGTCGCAGTCTAGTGATGAAAGACTGCAGTTCAAACGTAAATACAGTCTACAGATCGTAAATAATCATGTCTTACCAGTTTTACCAAACCAGTAATCATAATGCAGTGGATAAAAATACAGTACTACACGCGGGACATAATTACACACTTTTTTAATATTGTCCGGTCAACAGATATATTTAATTCCTCTCCAAATTTACGTACACAAATGCACAATTAACTTCTTAGCACTTCGTGAATATCGTTCTATGGCAATTTAATTATAAGACGAGGTGAAAGAAGTGGAAATGAATTGGAAGACATTTACAAAGTAACTGTTAGGTCTAAAAAAAATTGCCAGCTATTATTCACAGCATCAAGTAGTTCATATCTCTTCAATCGTTATTGAATATTCACCGCAGTCTCACGTTAACAACAATCAACAACGGCCATTTACAAGATGAATGAGAAGACTTTTTCTAAGTGGCGCCAAGGACTGGGTGAACTAAATGTGGAAATTTAGGTAACAAGTAGCCTAGGGAACGATTCCAAACATTTGAATCCATTATGTATAATTCATGGCTTCAGCTATAGAGCCTTTCAAATTTGTTCAAAAAGCTAATAAGTTATACTGTGAAAAACCAGTCCGATAAATCATATCTATTATTCGTTACTTTTTATAAACATACCATATCAAAAGGATACCATGCTTGTATGTATACCATGCTTGAGTACCTGAGGAATAACTGATTAAATAGAATACGGAATGCCATTTATTGGTAGTGCAATCCAAAGGTTGGTTGACTACAGTCCTCCACCCTTCCCTATCTAATGCTAGTTCCCTTACCTCCTGGGATCTCTTCCTTTGTACTTTCCTCTTTGATTGGTCCATGAACTTATTCCTGGGTCTTCCTCTGGGGACTTTTCCCTCAATTTTGTCTGCAATTATGTTCTTCAAAAATCCATTGTTCCTTAAGGTATGTCCAATCAATCTGGTTCTTTTCTTTGTAGTATTCGATATGGCACTTTCCTCTACTACTCTTCTGTACACTCTCTCATTCCTTACTTTGTACGTCCATTTTATCATCAGCTTCTACCTCCAGCACCAGGTTTCAAAAACTTAGTTTGTTTTCATCTGCTTCCTTGCTTCTGATAGAGAGCCATGTTCCACACGAATGTTTTTACATACTGTTCCCCAGTTTGAACTTCTTTGAACACAGAAGTTGTCTTTCAACTACGAATGCTTCCTCAGGTAATCCTTCGAGTAATTCTTCTCTTGATGTCCATTGAATTTCATCTGTCCCACGGATTGGTACTTCCAAGATAAGTGACAGAATTTGCTTGCTCTTATTTCTCTCCCCTCGGTTTGAAATCTTCAACAGCTTTTATTTTCCATGAACTAGGATTTTACTCTTCACAAAATTTATTATCATGTTATATTCTTGAAGAAATTGGTCCATTACATTTAGTGACCTTTGAAGATGATCATGATTCACAGCTATGACTGCAATATCATCTGCAAAGCAGAGCAAGTTTATTTCTTCTCCATTAATCATAATTCAGTTCAATCTAATTTCATGTGTTTCTCTTATGGCCTCCGAGAAGTATATACATGTTGAATGCTACAGGTGAAAGGTTGCATTCCTGACTTACTTCTTGGTTAACTTTAAGATCTACATGTTCTCACTATCTCACTTGCATAATGACAGCTTGCTTCTTGTACAGTTAGTTGATAATTCTTCAGTCATTGTAATCCATTTTGAGTTTAGCTAGCAGCCCAAACATCTTGTCCCACTCAAGATTGTCAAAGGCTTTCTCCAGGTCCAAAAATGTGACATTCAATGGCTTCTTCGCATGTATTGTTCTCCCTACCATTACTCTCAACAGAGCCTCCCTGGTATCTCTATTCTTTCTAAATCCAAATTGGTTTTAGAGAGGTTCCCTTCAATTATCTTTTACATGCTTCAATTTGTGTAAGTATTTTTGATGCGTGTGGCACTACACTTGAGGTTTGGTGCTTCTCATATCTCTTACTCCTCGTCTTCTTTAGTATCGCAATCATTACACTCCTTTGTAAGTCCTCCAGAAGTCTTCTGCTTTGGTAGCTGTCTTTGATTATTTCGTACAGTTAGACCTTGACTTCACTTCAGGTAGCTTTGATGATTTCTCCTTGATGTTGTCTAACCCAGATACTTTTTCTTAAGGTCTTTAATGGCTCAAACGAATTTGCTCCTCAGTATGTGTCTTCCACGCTCTCGTCTTTCATTAGGTTTTCCTCAAGTGGTGTTGGCCCTTGGTAGAATTCATTGATGTATTGCTTCCATCTATTCCCAATGCCTTCATCCTCTATCAATATATTCCTGTTCGCATCCCTGATGTTGTTGCTTATTGTTTTCCTCTCTGCAAAGTTTCTTCGCTAGCTTGTATGCTGTTTTGGTGTTCCCCATTTTCATGTTTCCATTGACTATCTTGCAGCAGCTTTCAATCCAATTCTCCCCAGCATTCTTACATGCTCAATAGACTTGGTTTCTAAGCTTCTTGTAGAGGGTTACCTCACCTTCTTTCTGGGATTCTTGTATATCCTTCTTTCTTCTATTGGTTTTCTAATCTCCATCACTATCCATGGCTTCTCATGTCAGCCCCCTTGCTCACCAGTTGCTCCTCTGCTACTTCAGTGATTGTCCTCTTCAGCTCATCACATTTTTCTTCGATGCCCATTTCTGCTTTGTTTTCTGTTTTCTTGCCAATAGTTCTTGCCAAAGTGCTGAATCTTTCTCTGTTCCTTCTTCAGACAGTATTTTTGTGTCCCATCTTAGTTCATGTTTTATCTTCTTAATATCTTGCAACAAAGGCAGCTCTCTGTAACAATTAGATTGTGGTCAATGTTAATATTCACTCCAGGAAAGCTCTAGCACTGCATTACTTGGGCCTTGAATCTGCCAAGTATGTAGTCTATTAGGTATCTGGCAATATCATATGGCATCTTCCATGTACACCTATGCCAATGCAGCTCAAAGAGTGTTAGCTACCACCATATTCTTCTCATTGCCGAATGCTACCAGCCTCTTTCCTTTGGCATTTCTTTTACCCAGTCCAAAATATCCTACACTTATGGCCTCTTTTTCCCTCTCCTACCACACTGCCATCCAGTCTCCAGTTACGATCATGTTCTCTTTCCCTTTAAATACTCTTGAGGACTTCTTCAATTTCCTCGTACACTTCTTCTATTTCCTCATACACTTCTTCAATTTCTTCTTCTGTGTAGCTACACATCGGCGTGTAGACCTGTACTATTACGGTGTCCATAGGCTCTCCTTCCAGCTTCACCATCAAAATCCTCTCACTGTACTGCCAGATTGACTTCACTCTACTGTCCCATCCTTTCTTCAGCATGATACCCACACCTGCAATCCTCTAGTTTTTCCCCAATAATATCACTCCATATCGGCCACTCCAGTAGTTGTCTACCCCCTTCTACTTGATTTCACTGACTCCTAGAATTTATATCCCAAGCCTCTCCATCTCTAGCTTCACGTCCTCCAGCCTCCTGCTCATGCCTAAATACCTCACGTTCCATGTCCCTGTCCTGTTTTTGTCCTTCCTGACTGATAAATCCTTCACAGTGGTCCCCACCTGGAGATCAAATTCGTGGACTGCTTTAGTGGGAGAAATGCCATCATTTCATATGTAGTTCAAATGCAAGGCTACATCTCTTATGGAGACTAATGTGGTGGTTTCCCTGTTGCCTTCCACATCGCAGTACCCCGGCTGATTCACTCTTGCCCAAAGATTTGGCTGATGATACCAGTCCAATCTTCTAGATCAGTACCATAAATGCCTTCTGCTGAGAATGGTGCGTCTCAGTAGACGTGGCCATTTCGGGTAACATGCATATGTTGTTATCCACAGCCAGGAAAATTTTTCCCATCACTTGGATTTGACCAACAACCCTCACAAAAGGGAGTCAAACACGCTACCATTGAGTCTGGCATGTCATTATTTCTCTGTAAATGGTACTTTCCAAATTAACACTGAAAACCTGATTTTCGAATTACTTTTAAAATAAATGTACAATTCTTAACACTTTCGCTGCTACTCCCGTCATTTGACGTGTTTCCTAAGCTGCTGAGAAACATATTCCAACCAACTTACAATTGAAAAAGGTAGAAGAATCAAGCTTTACAGCAATATAAACAGCATTTTCTAAGTAATACAGTTCTTTTTCTGTGATAGCATGAATAAAGCTTAAAATACGCAGCATTCTACCTATCCGGCAGCGAGAAGTGCCCAGCAGCGAGAGTGTTAAAAGTATAAAAAAGGAACAATTTATTTTCATGCTTAACTCATTTTTTAATTTTCTGGATGTGGCCCAAGGGCATCATACAGAGGATTAAGCAAAAATGTCACTGAATTTTCGCTCTAATGACAACAGTAAAAATCAAGTGCCACATCACATAGCTATCGGGTCCTGATAAACAATGGGTGATTCAATTCAATTAATTAAGGAGTCTCTATATATTGATAAAATTTTTAAATGAGTAAAATTAAACTGTTTTAAGTGACAAAAACAGATATTTATGAGACTAAAAGAGTATAATACTTAGTAGTCTCTCACTCAAGAAAAGGTGGTTACATTCCAAATTCAATCACTAGATAGCCATTTACTTACTAATCCACTCAAAAATATCAAAACATGTATGAAGCTACTAAGAGTCAACAGAGCCTAGAGTGATGCATCAGGACAGACAATTCATAACCCTCAGGAGCTTACCATTTGGAATTTATCCAGCCTATGTTGGTCAATGCCATTCCACTCATGGATCATGGTTAAGATGAAACCTTTTACAAATAAATCACCACCTTCTCCTATTGAATGGATTAAATGGCTAATGTTTTCAGCAACTTCTTCCTGGAAAATAAAAACAAAGACAGTAAACTCTCATTATCCATGCATGATTTTTTCATTTTAGATGATATATTCTGTAGTCATTATAAGGCTAACAGACTGTAAAAGGCCAGACTGTAACAGACTGTAGTAGGCCACTTCCATACTTCAACCAATGGATCAAGGCATCATTGCTTCAACCACAAGGTTTTAAAGAGTTCATCTTCTCAGAATGCTAGCCACCAAAGGTGACAATTTATTGAACTTTTAGAAAAAAATGACAACATTGGACCTAATTTGTTGTGTATCACAGCCTTGGTCCTCAGTGAAACCTGCTACACTGGTTCGTTCCTGAAGGAAACTTTTGGAGGACATCAAAGGTTATTTCAAGGGATTTTCCGAATCTGAAGTGAATAAATGAGTAGGCAGATTTGGTGAAAATGATTGAAAGGATTTGAAAAAATTGATGCAGAAAACTAAAATGGAGGGCTCAACAGAGATGAAAGTGAACCAGGCTTCCAACATTTGACCAATAGCAAAATTGTTAACTCTGCCCTAGGCCAAGCTTAAGAAGAGAATGAGGAGAGTGGAAGAGACGATGAGAGGACCAGCAACCGCACGAGTCACAGCCAGGCATTAAACTACACAGATAGCAGTATATGATGCAATGGGAATTAGAGTACAATGACATTATTGCCATACCAAACATCTACCATAGGGTGAAGAAAACTCGTAATGAGACCACAAAAAAACCAAAATTACAAAATATGTGCACAGGTAAAAATAACAATTGTCTTTACACACATTACAAAATTTTTAATAAGGAAAATAGTGAGTTGGGATCATTCAAGCATCCACTCCCCACCATTAGCACAGGCAATCACGTGTGTAACCCTCATGGTCAAGAATAGCTGAAATGTGACACTTTGGTTTCTACACAAAGGGTCATAAAAATATAAAAAACTGTATCAATACCAGCATTCTGCAACCTTCCAATGAATGTTAGGGGAAGGTGGTTAGACTGATGAAGAAATAGACAGGATTTCAAAATCAGAAGGAAAATCAGGTTAGTGGCATGTCAAGTACAACAAAGAATGAATCCAAGCAAGTTAAATTCAAGCTATGTAACAGCTTCATTCCTTTTCACCTCATAGCTTTCATGAAAATACTAAAAGTTCAAAGAAAACAAGGCATCAAAATATGTGGCTTGTGTTCAAAACTCAGCAGAAAATCTCATAATAAAAAACCTGGATTAAGAGCAACTGGGAGCAAATTAGTAGATGAAAGTACTATATACGTATTCTGGAGATGCCTAATGATGCACACAACTTTGGAATCCTGGTAGTCACACCTGGTAAACATTAAGGCCATTTTCCAATTTGGTTCCCAATGGCCAACCCAATCAGAGAGGGCAGAGGGCATAAGAAAATAAAAGGGAAGGTGTTATAAGGGGCCAAAGATGCTCCCTTGCCAGGAGGTCACATCGCATGCATACCAATCTTGCACAAAGTGGCTCATAAAGTTATTGTTAAATTTTATTATCATTTAAACTGCATGGCTCCAGCTGACAGTTCCGAGGATTTGAGAGGAAAAAAGATAAATGGTAACAAGGGAAATAGTAGATACACCAAGAAAATGATCCGAATTAATCTGTCATGCAGGGCTGATCAGAGGGCAATGACCCTTCCACAGAAAAGTGGCATCCTGAGCAACTTCCACTGTTTTGAACCCACTGTACATAAATGTGAAGGGCATAGAGTAAAAACATGAGACTAGTCATCACTGCCAAAGAGATATAATCTCAAGAATGCCGTGAGAAAACAGAGGAAGGAACAATACCACTATGCAGCATCTTAATCATTGGTGGAGATTAATAATCATGAGCCTAGCCACCAATCACAATTTTCTCGGCATAACCCTGGTGAAAATAAAGCGTGATAGACAGTGTGACAGAAGTGTGCTGCACACTGTACGAGGGTATCAATCACAGTGTACGCACACTGTTCGCACATTGTGTCCAGTGTCAAGCGTGATGGACAGTGTGACAGAAATGTGTGCACACTGTACGAGGGCACCAGTCACAGTGTACACACACTGTTCACACATTTTGTGTACACTGAGAAATGTGTGCACACTGTACGAGGGCATCAGTCACAGTGTACACACACTGTTCACACATTTTGTGTACACTGAGAAATGTGTGCACACTGCACGAGGGCATCAGTCACAGTGTACACACACTGTTCACACATTTTTTGTACACTGAGAAATGTGTGCACACTGTACGAGGGCATCAGTCACAGTGTACACACACTGTTCACACATTTTGTGCACACTGTGTACTTTTGTGTGTGAGTACACTGTGGTCACGGTGTACTCACAATGTGTTCATGGTGTACTCACACTGTCCTGTCACACTGTTTTACACGCTTTCCGCACGCTTTTGAGTCCCAATATACGCTTTTATCACATTGTTGTCACATTCTAAGCACAGTGTCTTCACACTTCCGTCACACTTTTGGCACGTTTCTGGCACACTGTCTGTCACGCTTTATTTTCACCAGGGAACCCACCATAGGTAATTATGGAATACCATGTTATAACTTCACACATATAGAAAACCTTTAACAAGGCCTGGCTCGTAATGACAATTACATTCACCATAACCCTTGATCATTTCCGAATTCACCATAAAAAGGGTCAGGTGGTTAACTAACATATGTAGGTGGTGAATTACAAACTACGAATTGTGATGGAAATAGGCCTTCAATTACAAGGAGAAGATTACAGAAATTAAAATCCATCCACTACGTATTTAATAAGTGACACACTTGCCACACATGCATATGATAAAGGATGACACAAGTTTAATACACTTTAATTTTTACAGTTAGGAATAGAATAGTGCAAATACATAGGACTCAACAAGAATGATAAATATAAATAAATAACCAGCGATGAAAAGACTTAAGAAGAGAGTTAAATACGTGTTGGATAGCCAAATAGTGCATAATTATAATGAAATAATATAAGCAACTAAGAGTCACGTCACATCAAATTGTCATCAACGATCTCGGTTGAGAAACAAAGCGAGACAATAGAGACAATAACATACCGATTAGATACATGCTCTTCTTAACTCTCTCGATAGGCAAGCCAAGAATAAAATAAAACATGAGTAGCCTAATCACAAAATAATTAAGAAGAAATGCATGAATTAAAAAGGCAAGCTATTTTATCTCGCAGTGTTATAGAAAAGGATCAATGGATACAAATATGAGCACATGCAGCTCTAAGCTAACTTAAGTTTGTATGAGCGTCAGCAAGGAGAGTACCTGCACTAGAGGTTTATCCGACATCCACATGCAATAAAATAGCCCCTTCCATATTCTCAGGTAATCTTCCTTGGAAAAACCTATGATAAAATACCCATTAGAACTTATTTTCAGCGAATATTTAATTCAGTTTAGCTCCTAAACAAGCATTTTAACTTACAAGATCCGTCATGTGTGCGAGCATGCAACCATTTATGAAGTTTCTTCAGAGCACGATCCCTCTTAGTTTTGTCGTTACCAGCGAGAGTCTTGGCAAAATGAAGCTCCTGTGAAATTAATAATTTCTTCTTTTTATCCTCCATGCCTAATTTTTTGAAAAGCTTCCACCCAGCGTGCAAGGGACATGTGCTGCCATCTCAGCGTAGTTCAACACAATCATCAAACCGCCCCTTGACATATCGTTATTCAATTCGATTGCCAACGACACCTTTTAATCCCTCGCATAACCACGTGAGATTGCTATTTTTAAATGTTTTAACTTGCTTGAACCATTAAAATCCATATTCTCTTCGTTTAAGCAACACTAACTTTTTGAAGCCATAAAAAAACGATTTTACCGCAAGTTTGTGAGTTTCCTTTAGCAGTCAAAGTCCTAATCTACGTATTGTACATGATCTACCATTGGAGAAATTGGTCGACATCCCTCATCCTGGCAGTATTTTCATTCAGATTTTGATGACAGAATCCCGGAGAATTAGCCCTCACTTAGTGTATCTACTCTTTAATTCAAACTATTTTATAGTTTAGCATCCCCAATGTCCGAGGGAAACTATGTACTGCTCAATTTTAATTAGGGATTTTCAATACTGAAAAGGAATCAAAAACGCAACAAATATATGTATTTACCTAGTACAGGACATCAGTGTTCACCCTGACACAGCTTGTCTGTACAAGATTAATATCAAAATGATTCTTTTGGCCTGATTCATGCAAGTGCTAGATGGTGGAAAGCTGTATCAGGCTTGAGGCATGCCAAATTTCAAGGAGTCCAGGCAAATCAATTCAAATCTTAGTCACAAGCTAGCATTGTATCAATATCACGAGTTATTTCAGAAATTTATTTTATATTGAGCTGAGAAAATGGTGGAATTCAGGAAATTCATGGTCTTCAGGGCAAGGCGTGAAACCAGAATTCATTCTTAATGTGAAAGACCCATACTTCCAAAAGGTTTTATTAAATATCATAATGCAGGCATTGGCATCAGACATTAACTTCATAGGTACGCTATGTTGTTGAAAGTTATATATTTCACATTGGACAACACAACTCTGGCCATGACTTAAAATATCATCACAATGATATATGATGAATTAATGGCATCAACAAGAATAAACAATTCATTACAACCACATATTAGGTTTAGGTACATAGACATTTTGCTCAGGTGGCATTGGTTTCAATGTAACTGAATATTAAACATATATTTTGAACCTCAATTGAATACTGACGACACTAGCTGTAATAAACCTGTTCATAATTTTGTTGCCAACTGGCAACAATACCTGACGTTAACTAGGGACAGTCTTGACCTACCTCACAAAGCCCATTATGAAGAAAATAAGCTGCCTTCAAATCCCAGCATGAAAATTGAAAAAAAAAATGTTAAGAAAAGCTATCACGTAAAATTCCTAGGAATGAAAATTAATTATTTTGTCAATAATTACTCGAAATTTACCAATTTTTCCTTCACAAATCACAGATTTAAGAAGAGGAATATATAATAACATAAGTCATTCATTTCATCCATTATCAATGTACACTGATGGAGGACCACAGGCATCACATTCGCAAGAGAGCGAGTACTCACAAGAAATACCATACACAGCAAAGCTGAACGGAACATCTCGACTGTTCATTTGTTTGATATGATAGGCACAAGACAATTTGAAAAAGGTACCCAATAAAATAAGAGAAGAATCAGATAAACCTTGTTTTGTGTTCTTTTATTTGTAACAGAAAACCTTTCGTAACATGCACAAGAATGATAAAAATTACAATCATTCCCCTACTGCTTCAATTTCTAGAAATAAATTATGGGTCTTTGCCACATCAAGTTTACACCATAGTTGCAATGAAAAGCTACTTGGCAGCCATTGATGTAGCCAGCCCTTAGGCACACGTTGCAATCACTATACTCTCCACTGACACAGTCCTGCCTCACAAAAGCACTCTTTTTCACTCTTAAAGTTCACAGAAATCTCTTCCCTGATCTTTCTGAGCAGAGTAGAGAGAGTGAGTTCTCCATTTGAAAATTTTAAATTACAAATCACTCAGACTGATGTCATCGACTGTCATCAGGATGCTCCTCTTCTGCTGATGACAATTCATCACTATGAACAGTCCGGCTGAGGCGCTCAAGGTTTTGTGAGGAAGAAACTGGTATGGACAAACTGGTTCTATTGCTACACCCTTCCACCAATCGATGCAGTTCACTGGCACTGTAGCCTAACATCTGCTTCAGGTCACACACAAACTTATACACAAACCGCTTACCATGCACCTGAAATAATGGGTATCAATTGAATTAAGCTGGACAATGCCTATGAAAAACATACCATATTTCCTCGCCCATGAGATAACATAGGATTATTGGTCTAGACTTTAGAAGGACAATGGCAATAATTAATTTGAATTTTAAAAGAAAAAAACTTTGCAATGTCCCCTTAGTTATTTATTTGTACAACAGGTATCAACGCTTGAAGCGTCATCATCTGGTACAATGAATTTCATACTGGATTTGTGCGTTGTACAAATAAATGAGTGGACATTTCAAAGTTTTACTTTTAATATTGACAATGATGTTCCATAATGTCTCACCATAACCAGTTGAATATATTTAGCAAAAACAATTAATATTCATAATTTAAATAATTCATAGTTCAATACATAATTCCTTCACAAATGCATAAAAATTCACCATAAATATGATTCATAACTTCCAAAATTATTATTTAACTGATTAAATCTGTTCAACATGGATTCCCAGGAAACAAATGAATATGTGTATGCACTAAGAATAGAATCTGAGGGTGCACCATTGGTTTGTTGCCCAAAGCAATTGACAATGAAAGTAGAAAGATGAGTAACTCCAATAGCAACACAAAATCGTATGCATGTACATATGGGTAAATCACCATAATTTCCATTTGAGGTCAATTATTGTGGTAAGCTGTGGTACTAATAAAAAATTACTGTATTTTTCCAGCAATTTTTATCTTTTAACTATTAATAGCTAATGGAGAATTTTAAAGGAAATCCAATGACAACAGTTAAGGATTAACGACATTTAACCCTCTTAGTGCAGCGGGCCAATATATTGGCTTTTGCATCTCGGGTGAAAATTCCGGCAGGCCGATATATCAGCTCATGTGCAAACATTGTACACTAATATAAATTTACAATTATTTTTTAGATGATGTAAAAGTCTTTCATAATTATTAGTTAATTCAATTTATATACAATAACTAGATGAATTACCCGGCGTTGCTCGGGATCATACTTCCTTCAAAACTCTTTATATAAGAGGTGAGGAGTTAGTAAGTAGTTGTGATGACAGACTACATTTCAAGTAATCGTTTTATTAAATTAATATTTTCTTCTGCAGAGCATCTATACAATTGTGAGACAATAGTAAGTAAACAATGTGACAATATCTCCCATGAACAATAATAATTATAAGTCAAATGACTGAAAAATTGACAGAATGATAAGAAAAAATTAGGTAAAATAAAAACAATGAAATTTGTAAAACTTGTTTAATATAGAGTAGAGAGACAATTTTTTGAAACCCTTTACGGTAATCATACTACCTGCACAGCCAGGCTAAAAGAACATTACAGTTAAGTACATATTTCGAGTACTTACTTGTTGAGTAGCTATTCAGAATTTCATTTTCGTTAATTAAGATTTGATTGAATGTTTATTTTTGTTTGTTTATTTGGTTGTCAAGGAAAATGCGTAAAAGAAAATCGATTGAAAAAGAGAGAAACTTCATTCTTTCGGGCAAGATACCACTAATTTTAGTAGTATCATGCTTTCGGATATGCGATAAAATGAATTTCAACTCTCTATCTTTAGTTTTAAAAAGAGAAATAATTAACCGCTGCACAAATCCCAATGCTTAGCATTCCTAATCGGCTCAACTAAGCAACATGAATTCCAACAGCAATGACCGAAATCTGGTTGTCAAGCGAATATGGTATTGTTGATTTCACAGAAAAATGTGTTTCTGCAGCTAAAAACGCAATTTTCAGTCAATTACGAAGTGAAAAAGATAATTAATTGAAAGAATAAAAAACTTCATTCTTTCAGACATTTAATAAAAAAATTCCAACTCTCTATCTTGAGTGGAAAAAATTTAAAAAAGTAAAAAATGAAACCACTGCACAAAACCCGATACGTACCGCGAACCACTTAAGGGCCCCTTTTTGGGATCTTTATGGGCCCTGAGATCATTTTAAAGTAACCTACAACTTTCCTCCTGCCTTGAGCTATTACTCGGCAAAATTTCAGCACGATAGGATTAAAACCGTAATAATGCACTTACCCATCGGGCGTTGTTGCATGAAAAGTATTCGAAAGGTTAAGAGGACCTTGGGGGTGGGGGGGGGGGCGAAATTTAAAAAATTTTTATACCTAAAATCTTCGAAACCTTCGCAAGAGTGTACTCAACAACTTCTTAAAGTTTCTTGGCGATCGGATCAACAGTGTAGTAATGCATACAGGACAGACATACATACATTCATTTTTATAAATATAGAAGAAAAACTATGCTTGGGTATCTTAAACAATGGCTTCATAATATTTTTTTCCTGAGATAATACATTTCATTTAATTACCATCCGCATTTCTCATTAGTACCCTTGGAAGGAGGCAGAACTAAGAGTTAAATTATTTTTATTAATTAATTAGACCAGAATTAAACCATTACCATTGCTTCATTAATGTATTAGAATCAAAGCATATGAAAAACAAATATGGCAGACCATTATTGTGACTTCCTTTGGTTATTTTGGTAAGAGAAATTTGATCCAAACCATTCAAACAACAGCCCCACAAATATTCCACAAGAAAAATTTGTGCAAGTATTCCAGAAATGAGTTGTACATGCCTCTATTTGTAATTAAGTCTGAATGAAATACATATAGACTTGGCTTCAAAGAATATGTTTGGAATATATCAGTGTGGAAAATATCTGAAACATATGTGATATTACCGAAAATTACAGTAACTTTCAAGGGTTGCTATGTACTACAAAAAATGCCACTGCAATTTTCACACATTACCGTGGTATTTTTCATGATGGCCCATCTGTGTGAGCACGAAAACTTAGCTTTAACCTGAGCAAATAAGACACAGATTTTTTAATGAATGCTTGAGGAAAAAAAGTGTCTTAAGAGCTGGTAAACACAGAACTACAGTCAAACCCTTCTTATTGACCACTCCTATCAAGCAACCATCCCTCTCAATTTTTCAGCGGATCCCGCAGTGGTTGCTTAATTCAGATTTCACTGTCTGCGTATATCAAATCATTGCATATGCATTGAAATTTCCCAAGAGTGACTAAATTATGAGGAAATAAATGCCATAAGTATAGGTTTTAACTAGGGATGGACCAATTCCGATACCGATATAAAGTATCGGCCGATATTTATGGTATCGGTATCGGCAGTCAAGTCAGTGCTTTTCCGATATTTTCAAATTTCAGATTTTTACCGCCAATATGGCCAATCAAACGAGGTGTCGACTTCTACCGCTATAGTGCTCTGGGTACCAAATGCCATCAGTAAGGTTATCTAATTGTAAGACAGAGACAGTTTCAGAGTGCGTTTCTTTCGAACACCAAAGTTATATTTTTTTAATTACATTAGATAATTAAAAATCAATAAGTAGGCAAATAACTTATGACTACATGTTTTTGTTTTTACGATAAAGCAGTTTTTGCAATTTTCTCTTCCTTATATGGAATCGGGTGTCGAAGTAATGTCGTTTACTTAAGCTACTAAACTAAGCTACTTAAGTGACTGAAACTTTTTCAGTGAATTAAGTGTTTTGCCTGTGTAATAATGGTTGTTTCCATAATCTGGTTTCTTAGTTGGCCGAGCCAGCTTAAAGTGCTTGTGGTGAAATGCTGAGTTTGTATTATACCTAGAATGGAGTAGTATCGGTATGAGGAGAACTGGTATCGGAATCGGTATCGGAAATTTCTGGTATCGGTCCATCCCTAGTTTTAACAAAACCGTTGCAACAAGATTTTTTCCATTTTTATTCAAATCAGCTCCCCATTTGCAGAATATGTACTCCAAGAAACTGAACCCCAGTTGAACAACCACCCTTCTTAACAACAATTTTTCAGTGGAGCCGTCACTAATTGCTTAGTACAGGTTTCACTGTATTTGAGTGAAGCCTCCATGGGACTTCCATTGACTCAAGTACTTGGTAGCCAATGCTTCGATGACCGAAACCACAATTGTCCACAGGAATAAATGATAATGGATGGAGTCATAAAAACTCCCAAAATCCTGACATGGAAGAAGACCCAAGAATACTTCACTAGCAGTACACGCCAGGAAAGAACCAAGTCTTACAAGGCATTAATTTATTACCTTGTGAAAGTTCAAGGATATACCACAACTATTTCATAAGATCTTCATCTTAACTCTTCTGCTGCACCAGGATGATCCACCAGCCAGTATTTTTATACGTTAGCCTAAATTTTAAATAAAGGCCTGTAAAACTACTCGTGGAATACTATTGCAACTTTTACTTCGGAAATATTTGTGGGGCTATCGTATGTAAGGTTTAACAAAAATTTCTCATAACATGACAAAAGAAAGCCAAATTGTGTGTGGCCTGGTGTATTTGTTATTATATTTTCTTAAACCTAATACATTAACGTAGCAATAGTAATGGTTTAAAATACACTAATCCCTTACAATTTCTTTGGATTCCCTGTTTAATTCTCCAACAGCTATTAATTGCAGAAAATTAAAAATTACTGGAGAATTATGCTCATTTCCAAAAATCACAATAATTTACCTCAAATGAAAATTACAGTGATTTACCCATCACTGCCAACGATGATGTTTACCTAACCTTTTTAATAGCGTTCTCAGTGAAATTAATGATGATTAGTTTAATGAAATAACTACTCATAACTTAAAATATAAAAAAACAATACGCTCGAAATCAACTCAAGTCATCTTAGTATTTCCTCCATGAGGTCTGCCGGCAATGTAAAGAGGACAAGTTACAATACTAACTTAGTTCGTGGAGCAAATAAAAACCACCAACCTTAGCTATCATCTCTCCTTCATAATAATAGCGGAGTGCCCGGCTGAGCTTTTCATAATTCATTGTTGGCTTGTTCTTACGCTCTCCCCACAACTGTGCCACAGTTTCTGGATCCACCAGCTTGAACTCGCCTTCGTCACCTAGCCACTTGATTACATGCCTGTGATCCTTATCAGTTAATAGCTCTAAAAGAAACTGCCACAGCTGCACCGGTCCATTTGAACCTTCAAATAATCAAATCGATAACTTCAAAATAGTAAAGATGGTAGTATTCTCAGACACATTAGGTTTAATATGTAAAAATAATTTTAAAAACTATTTATATAATAGACTGAAACATTATCACTTCTTGGGAATTAATTTTAATAGCTCTGAAAGAAACTGCCACAGCTGCACCGGTCCATTTGAACCTTCAAATAATCAAATCAATAACTTCAGAATAGTAAAGATGGTAGTATTCTCATACACAATAGTTTTAATATGTAAAAATAGATTTAAAAACTATTGATATAATAGACTGAAACATTATCACTTCTTGGGAATTAATTTTAAGACTTTTGTACATGATGTGATTGAAATATTTTATAACTTTTTAGACATTACAGCCCACATTGCAAAGAATAGGTACTTTGTTCTTTTCTACAATAATTAAATTTGTTGCTCAACTTTCAAAATTTTTTTCTGTTACACAAACAACTGCACATGATGATGCAGTGAAGCAGTGAAATGCATCATACAAATTAAATAACTGTAGAAACCTACAGAGTATTATTTGCCTCATGGATACTAATGTTAAATTCTTCTACATAGAGATGCCTGATGTCATCTAGTTTACTTTTTCAACAATCTCTGCATTGGTTCAGGTTGCTACCAAATTCATCTTGTATTTGATTAGAAATATTATTAGAATACACTGAATAAGGTGATATCCAAGACCAATGCAGAGATTAACTCTTGAGTGCCACAAAAACCTACTACTGAATATAATTTTTTAGATATTTGTACAACTGGTAGGATCCAGAGACAACTATAGGTGAAGAGTGCAAGTTGTTTAATTTATAGCTCATTAATAAATACGATTCTTGTTTAAATATACAAAATTTTGGTTGACACATACCAGTTCGTAAGGGAATGCTTCCGGATCTCTCAGTAGAGTTGGCACTTGGCAAGCGTGCTTGAGGCTGACGCTGCATTTTAGGCTTTGCAGAATTTACCCTATTTATTGTTCTCATGTTGCCAGTTGTAGTTGCTGCTTCAGAAATATTTTCAGGTATCACATACTGAGGTTCTTCAGCCTGCTTCTGCAGAACGGCTGAAATAAAATCAGAAAATGGACTTACCCACCGTACGGTCAAAAAACCCTCATATGTTTACACATCTGTGCACAAGTGTGAATTAAAAGAAGTTATGATTCATCATTAAGTGAATAATGCATTACAATCACAATGATATTTACATTGTTTCCCATTCACAGTAAGTATATTTTAGGTTTGCTCAAAGCTAACCGCAGTATTCACTGGGATGTTTGTGATGATTCAATACTTACATCAACCACAAATGCAAGCCAAAAGTGTGAATAAAAAGAATTATAAACCAAACCATTGTGGAGTCATTTACTCAAACCAGAAATCACAATTTTATTCTTGATGTAATGGAATGGATTCAAATAATAAATTTTGATATAATTTGTGCCCTTTCGAACTCATCCACTCCCTGAACCTTCAAAACTCTTTAAGTATGAACCCAAAAAATACCACCCATTCGATTGAGGTTATTGACAATCGACAGAGACAGGACAGGATAGTAACAACTGATGCAGTCTCCACTCTGAGTCAAGGAGGACAGTTAATTAAACATGCTAATTACTCAGGAATTAGTTTATTAACACAATGATAATTTTGTCATGTTCTTCTACAAAACATCAAGTTTTCCAACCTTTTGAGCTTAATCTGAATAGGACATTAAACAGACTGCATGCCATTTTGATACTTTATGATTAGCATAAGTCCTCGAGTATAAAAAAGCATTTAGGATTCTGCAAAGAAACATTTATCATGCAATGTACACAGAGAGTGACACAGCCAAAGTAAGCGTGTAATATGCTGAGAGCCTCTAGAACCTTGGGAGGCTACAAGCAGGACTAAAATTACTGAGACCCAGCCAAAATGATACATGGGTGCAGAGTTCTCATTTTCTATGCACCGTTTGAGACATTAACAAAAGCAATGAGATGCACTATGACATTATGTATAGTACTTTTGCCCTTTCCCTGTACTATTCCTTTTCCCTAATCCCTTTCTCCTTCACTGCTGGCATCTCCACCAGGTATAATTTGCATGTTTTTTGACATAACCTTCCCTCTTATTACCCCATTCCCATCACCCCATTTTTCCAGCTTCAGGGTGTCCACAAAGTTTTAATTTTAACATTCCCTGACGTTCCCTTCACAAAATGTCTCCCTAAATCAGAGTGTACCGCAATTCTCATGATTTTTTGTTCCAATGCTGACACGATACATGTTACAACGTATTGCTATTTTTGAGATTCCGATACTGAGCCTTTAAAACTAAACGAGTCAGTTTCAAAATTGGTTACTGCTGAATGGTAGACACCCTCCTAGGGGGTTGAGCCTGAACTATTAACAATAATTCTAATCAGGTAACTCAGGGGTATAATCACGAAGAGCTAGAGATTTTGGTGAATTTAAACCACTGGTAAGGATCTCAAGCAACCTTCATGATAGGGATACTCTCCCAGGAATTTTGTTGACATGTTTGAATACCTCGATTATAGATGCAATAAACGATAAACCAGACCAGTGGTCAGCAAAACGAGGCTCACGAGCCACATGCGGCTCCTTGGCCTCTTGAGTGCGGCTCTTCCACAAAATACCACATGCGGGGTCACATGTACTTCATTTTATCAATTAATAACATTGTTATTAAGTATGATATCAAGTTTTATGCAACGTACCTATAGTCTAACTAAGACTCAAAACTTAAGGTAAAGTTTATTAAGTTAATTTTAAGGAGCATTGTGGAGTGATAGAAAATGTAGTGTCGAGGATTGAGAAAGGTAAGCTGAGATGGTGTGGACGTATAGAGAGGATGAAGCGTATGAGATGGACGACAGAAGGATACAAGACGAGTGTGGATGGGAAAAGTTGGAAGGGGGAGACCTCAGCGAACGTACCTCAATCAGATTGAGGACGTTTTTAGCAAAGGCCAGCTTAGGAGTACCCTAATTAAGTTAATAACAATTTGCCAACCTATATTTGTTTAAGTTTCAAAAATTTGGCACCCAAAAGAAATTTCAACTGTTGTACTGCTGATATTTGGCTCGGCTGACTAATGAGTTTGCCAGACCACCCAACCAGACTTTCAAGTTATCCATCCAAGTGGTTCAAACTCACTAAAATTCCAAATTGTTCATTGTTGTACCACTTCACCCCTTAGTTATGTGATCAGAATTATCAGTTCAACATTAACAGTTCAAACTCAACTCCCCAGATTTGGGATTGTTTCAAACTGAGTCAGGCATGCTAGCCAGGTAGAGTCATCACAGGATGGCACGATAGGTTGTAGTTCACAGGGTTCCAGGAGATGAGCCACACAAGCATCTCAAGGTCAACGAGCAAAATGGAGAAAGAACAGTGGCCAGGCATTACATCAAATGTGAAGTGTAGACAAAAGAAGTATACTGAATGAGAGCAGAGTCACTTGTGGAGGCTCAAACGCAGCAAGTTACCCTGACAAAACATGAAAAGCTCTTGCATTTCCCTGGCTCCCTGACAGCCAACCCATTTTACCTGACATTTCATGACATGTAGATACCACAAGCTTATTTCCTCCCTGACCGTTCTACTGTCTCCCATGCCCATTCTACTTTTTACAACACACAAAAAGCATTTAGATTAATGGAGAGGGCATTACCTCATCAAACTGTAGCACGATAACCAAACAACAACCATATTGGTTACAAAAGAATTCAAATGTGATATGGTACTTTTTTCACAGTTTTTTATTATTAAAGTACCATATCGCATTTGAATTCTTTAGAATGGATTTTCACAAAGTTAAGCCAGAATTAATCGAGTTTATATTGGGTACCCCTGCCCTTTCCTTACTTTCCTTGGTAGAGTGATTGCATAGCAAAAATATCCACCATTTGTTTAACCTTTAAGGTAGTAACTCTAAAAACATATATGTTTAGGTTATTGGTATTTTTCAGGTTCTCCCGGCATTGCACCATTTATCTGGACAACTGTTTCACCAGCATTTCAATCGGCTTCATCAGGTTCATTACAAACTCATGATGGCAACTGGAATGCCAGTGAAATGGCCATCCAGAAAAATGGTGCACAGCGGGGAGAACCCAAAAAATACCAATAAACAAGAAAACTGTGGAAGGCTTTGTAAATTTACTTAGTGCCATGAATTCTACTTGATTTCACCTTAGTATTCACCAGGACTGCATATTACCATTAACTTTAATAAATAAGCAACACATGTAAGGAGAATGCATATTAAAGCAGTAACTTCATGCTGATTTTTAGCAAGTTATCGAAGGAAAAACATCGTAAAGTTACAAAATTGGTGAGTCAGCCTTTAAGCACCAAAGGAAAACTAGGGTCAACAAAGATGGCTGACAGGCCACATCCACATTACAGCTTCTAGCTTTGGCCACCATAGCAAGCACCCCCACCATCTAACTCAATGACTAGAGACTATAAAAAAATCGCAAGTTGCCATGCGTACGAATTTTCTGCAAAAATTGGGGATAAAAGTGAAATATCTGCTTGATTAGTAAATGTGCAAAAAATAAGCGAAATGAAGCTATGGATACAAGAAGAGCAGTAGGGAATGACAATAAAAATATCTTTTAATGTTTTTATTAAAAGAAATGAAAATTGCATTGAAAAGAATTTTAGAAAAGTAATACCATCTCGAGTGAATGAATATTTAGCCTAGTACTGGAAATAATTAAGTTCAATTCAAGGAAAATCAGCCACACAATGATAAGACCACAACGAAAAGCGTGGAGCGATCTTTCATATTCAATATCAACATAAATTCATTAAATATGAACATTTTGGTATTCAATGGAAAAGAGAGCTTCAATATACAATTTCTAGAGAATCTTTAAATTAACTTAAGTTAAGGTGAAAAATATAAATGAGGACGCGCCCCATGTTTTTCGTTTTGGTCTTATCATTGCGTCGGAAATCAAAAACTTTTAAGTAATGGTCCACTAATATTTTTATTGTTTACGACCCGGGTTTCGTCACGTAATGACATCTTCAGGTCTTGCCTAATATCCTTGGATTGAATTTAATTATTTCCAGCACTGGGCTAAATTTTCATTCACTTGAGAAAACTTCACTTTTTTTCTTTTTTCACTTTATTCTTTTTTAGTGCGATAGAGAAAAATTCACTTTTTTCTTTTTTAGTGCGATGTTAAGATATTTCTGTTTTTAAATTTGTTTAATATCTTATAAGAAAAAATTGTTAGTTTCAGATAAATTTGTCATAAAAAAGGTTGCATGAGTTTAAACGAACCTACTGATTGAATGAATTATATACTTGTGTACTCTGTTACTGAAACTAAAAGATACATAATTATACTCCAGGTTATTCAATGATAAAAAATAGATGCTAATTTCAGGGAAAACAGTTGCTTTTTTTTCAGTCTCTATCATTGACACATAGGAAAAAACTGATGAGTGGAGAAAATTCATGAATGTACCAACCTACAAATTTACATCGACGAAGCAACTCTAAATGGGTCCAGAAAACATCACCAGGATCATTAGGCACAATTTGCTGAAATTCTTCGACTGTGAGCGAGCACAGCTTTTCGCCAGTCATCCCCCAATCTGACAGACGGATGCCCACAAGGTTGAACTGCCGCACTGCCCACTGCAGCCAATGGCGGACATGAGCCACCGTCCACTCGGTTGGATCTGGAATGCAAGATTTTCAAGTAATGAAAGATTGTTCAATTGTACAGTGGAAAACCACCTTTGTGGATTAATTAATGCGTGTAAAGTGCATATATTCCAGTATGGCATTAAGTATATGAATTACCAAAAGGAATCTTGAATCTTTCTTGGTCCTTCCTGAATTGCGGATCAATTATCCACTTAATGACATGCTCTGGAGGTGACGCTCCCACCTCAACATCAGGCACTGGAAAAAATTGCAAAGAATTCATTTAATTAGAAAGCTGGTCAAATCACCTATAGTGATCCCACAAATTGAAAGACAAACAGATACATTACTTGATACAACCAAAATTTACAACCTCAGAAAATAACATGGTAATACAAGAAAAGGTCATATGAGCAATAAATATTTATAATGAGGGAGGAATGCAAAATATCGAAAATAAATACCGCAGCCAAAGAGTAAAAAAATATGGTGGTATGGAGTGGAATTACTACAAACATACAACGGAAAACAATGGGACAGTGAAGATTTAGGGGGGAAAGGAAAAAGATGTGCTAGAAAAGGCAGAAAGATTGCAAGGGAAGATAATGAATTTGAAAAGAACACGCAAAAAGCCAATGAGATGAAAAAGGTTTATCAATCATGAGTAATCAAATACATAAAAGATATAAGACACTGTCTCCAGCATTTTTCTGCAGATATCCTTGGCATTCTTAACACTGAAATTAGCTACTCAGTAAGAATCCACACTTCACTGCTGCATATAACAAGCCAGGTTTTGGTAATTGCCAATTTCTGGAGAGAATAGCACAGAGACACACTGATAACATCAATGTGGTGGGAATGCACGTGGTGTAGTTAAGCCGGTTATGTAATTTGGACATTGAAACAGGACATTTAGTAATCATTAGCTGTTCATAGCACTGAAACAGCCTTGCCCTTTCATCAGTAATGTGAGAAAAAATGAGGCGTTAGTTTTCAGCAGATAACATCAAACATTACACAGGTATATGTAACAAGACATTAATGGAAAATGGAATGAAATGAAATGGAAAATGTTTAACTGTAAAGACTAAATCATTATATTAATATAATTACTTTCATCAGCTAATTCAAGGTATTCCTCTGCTGGCTTAAGGACATCTACTATATTTATCTTCTTGATGTCTCCCAACATTTTGATTTCCACATTCACTTGTACAATTCCTTCTCCTTGAACACACTGGTCAACAAGGTTTTTATGACCCTCCAACTGTGAAGTACAAAGAAATCTGCAGTTGACAAAAAAATACTTTTCCTTACTCATAACATTTCATGTGTAAATCCTCCACAAGTGAAAAAAATCTGTATTTGAAGTCCTGAAATATCCGTCTAGAATCTCTCTTGGAATTAGAAACAGGAAACAGCTTTTGTTGACACTTATTTGAAGTTTAAAGTTGAGCAAACTGAAACTGGTGAGTATCAACCAGCACAACTCAGCAAATTTCAAGAGAGATCAACCTTTATTTCAAGACAGTTTCACCAAAGCCAAACGCACTAGTATCAAGAGAGGTCAACACAGTCCAGGGATTGTTTGATAAACTTAAAATCATTTAAGTGCCTGTTCAAAAGGTTTACAACAAATATCCCTTAACAGGCAGTCCTCAACTTTTGCACAATCCAGACTTTTGTATGTTCCAAAATGACATCCATTACTCGACTTTTGTAAGCTAAATTTGGACTTTCAGACAGTTTCTGGCTGACTATATTTTGAACTTCGCATGTTGATGCCAAGAATTGCTACGACTGGCAAACGAGGCATATGTGCAATATGCTCAGACAGCGGTGCCATTAGTCTTCAAAGGATCGTAGAATACACACAACACATCAGTGTATTTGCCTTCCTTTGAGTCGCGGCCCCTCTGCACTGGATAGGGCTCAACAAAGCAAAGTTCATGTGCATTAAATAACAAAAGAACGTCGATAAAGAATTCCACGATTGTTGTCAAGTTCGATGATTTTCAACTTGGCGTCAAATGTGCAAACTGTGAAGTTATCAACTACTCTGTCATAAAGAGCTTATGATGTTAAATACCTATTGTGAACGAGTTAAACAATTATACACAAAAATTTGGCCGTAAAAGGAATCCACCCACACAATGCTACCTACTGCCTGGTCACAGCACACTTTGCCAGAGCATATTGTTCCATTTCACTGGTTAAATATCATTTGTAAGCACTAACAAGCACTGATGTGTTCCAATCCACGGCAAATTCTACACCTTCAATGGAAAGCTTATGGCATAGCATGCAGTGTCTTTTGATTTTCAAGTACCTATTGTCTCCTACAGAAAAAATTTGCAAAATTTTGTTGCAAAATTAGTATGGCAAGTACACTTAAGGAGCTCATTGTGTAAGAAGGTCCAGGACTACCAGTACAAGGTTCATCAAAATTACTTGAGTATTTTGGTAACAGTCAACAACAATTGTGGATATTGAAGTCAGATCTGTCTTTAAAGCATGAGTAATTCAAAGAGAACAAAAATTATGAAACAACTCACCACTTGGGCATCCTGAAGCCAAAACTGATATTCTGATAGATCCATGCCGATCCTTTGCTCTAACAGAGATCGAAGAGTTGACAAAGGCTCTCGGATGTCCATATGCTGCATTATTAGGCCAGATTCCTCCCTATTATAGACAGAATATTTTATTAGTGACATAGAATTAGCAGAGTTACTTTACTTGAAGCCCACACAAAATCCACGTGGGAAAAGAATGCCTCACTAGCTAAACAGGCTAAAACACACGGCATAACATTAAGGCATCTGGGGTTGAGTCCTACTCACGGTAAATTGCTTTTTCTCCGTGGAATTTCGCACTCCTGTGCACTTGTGGGTGGATAAGGTTTTACCACGGCTAGTCCTGTACTACTTGTTAAATACTTGTTGAGAGATAATGGGATGAATTTAAGATTGTACAATAATTCCCAACCACATAAATTTGGTCTTACCATAAACAGTTCTTAAAAAAATTTAGAAGCACATAACGATACGTGAGAAAGGCTATAGGTTCAGCCAGGCTGTCAGACATCACTCTCCCTTAACCTATGGAGGGAATGCAACATTCTGGGACTATGCAATGGGGAACGTAGATTATTTTTACAAATTGTCTGTATTAGAAGCACATATTCTTAAGTATTCAGGACAATTTTATCAGAATAAAATGTTGCATCACTGAAATAATTCTTTTAAAAAAAATGCACAAGCACTTACTGGCATGGAAGTCTAATTGGGAACCCCAGGTGGGGGGGAAGGGGGGATGGAGGCTAAAGCATCCAACTGATCGATGCATTTTCTTGAGAAGTTAAGGTTTTATTTTTGTGATTTGAGATACAATAATTTTTTCAATTTCCTAGGCAGGAGACAATGAACTATTACCATTAAATGTATCACATTGAAATAGGGTTGAATAAAGAAGACATTCTGCATGGTGTATTCAGGCCACCAACATGCTGTTTCAGAACACATGATGTTTTCAAAGTGAAAGGGCTTTGTTGCACAATACATTGACCCGACAAGTTAATTTATGATTGCATGAATTAATGCAAAAATTCACCACGTTACTAAACCAACTTCTACAAATGCACGAACAGGAAATTAGACCTTTCCCTATTAGGTTAATGCATTCGTACATGAACACATATGGGTTAATGCATCGCATAACAAGGCCTTCATGCACTTTTGAAACAGAAAAATCAATATCAGCTGATGTGCAAATGCATTAAATATTTCATTTCTAGAGGTAATTTTTTAACAGATACATTCATCATTACCCCATACCAGAGATTAGGAAATCCCAGAAATTCCCCATGCAAAAAATACAATTTTAATTTCAATCATATAACTACTGGATTTAAAATACATTCTTGGGTAGGTGTACACAGATGAACCTGGATAAGTGAGAATTGGATCAGCAGGGTCAAGTCATTTTCAACCCCAAAAAAATCCTTTACAAGTGAGCATGTGAAGATTTCTACAAGCAAGAGTCATTTTTCCCATCCAGACCTCTCTAAAAGAGACCAACTCCACCTCTAAAGGAGAGTCTCTTCCAGGACATACAACATGATTTCGCATGTCTTGACAGGTTAAAAAACACACCATAGTGCAATACAGCATAAACAAAGAAGTTAGTAAACAAGAATCAATATATTCAACAATATGAATAACATTCTTATACACTTAAGGGTTTAGATACAATATTTATGTAGTTAGTTATTGCATTGTATATGCCTTAATTCCCTGACCAATTGTCATCATATTTCCTTAGTAGAGACTTCTATAACACTTTTGCTGGGGCAGACATCAATTGAAGTATTTCCAGAACTTTCAAGGACTGAGGACGACGTCAATAGACGTGCACCCTGTTAACATTATTCTTTACGAAGCAAGACATCAAAGAAATTCTTTCAACTGTCTCACACACATAGCTTGGCTCATTCAGTTCATGAAAAATCCATTAGATGGAGAAGCTTCTCATTACTGGAGCCCTGCAGTTGAGTCTCATAGTTTCCCCGTGCATGAGGTCATGCTTTAAATTGTTTCATTCAAAAAAATTACTAAAGTGAGTAATATATTACTTCGTAACAGTTTTGCATTTTTCAGTAAAGACAATTAAGAGCTTATTAATCCTTTCCTTTATTATGTGATGAAAATGCATACACTATTTTGTTCAAGGAAATTTCAACCAAGTCATTAAAATTCAATTATTTGTTTTTCTCAAAATGTAATAGGGAAAGGAAATTTTAAAAAAATCTTGTACTGCTCATAAATCAACAATTGAAACACTATTAAAGAAGAAAACAAAACAACACTAAAGACACTAAACAATATTAAAGAAGAAAAATCAAGCTATCAACAAATGTAAGAAGTATGTTTGAATGTGCTATGAAACCTTTAAATATAAATTATCGAAAAAGGCCAAACATAGCCAGCAGTTCTGGGAGAGCATTTATTTGTGTATAGTCAGAGAAGCCACTCTTGAACCATCATACTCATACCCTCTGAGGCAATTCTTCATTAACACTGTGAAGCCCATACCCTATTGTAGCAGGGGCTGTATGATGTGCTCTAATTCCTTATTTCTACTATGTTCATCTAAACCTGGTTATAAAACGTCACATTACCAACCAGCATCCTGAGAGGAAGTTTCTACACCGCATAACAATCAGCCTTCTGGGAACATGATTGGAGCATAGAAATGATGATGAAGGTTGTTGAGGAAAATGAAGGAGATTCTAATAACTGTGCTGTTGAGCACCTAAACCTCTATAATTAAGAAAGAAGTTGAGTGATAAGCCTCTACAGGCAAGAAAAAAATCCCAGTCTAGTGGACTCGCACATATCCACGTTTGACAGCATTTTAAAGAAGAAGAAAGTGAAGGATCACAACCTATTTATGTACGTGTACAATGGGGGAATAATTCCCAACAAATTGAGAACCATCACTATCACTCTGAATGGAAATCAACTTCCTTTCAGAAGTCACATTTATCACAGGTTGAAACAACCACGAGGGAAATTGCAAAATGGTAAGGTGGATTCATCATCCAAGTCCGTGAGGGATTACGGGCTCTTTGCCAACCCCTAGTGTCACTTGCACAGGCCAACAGAGGGACATTAGAAAATCTTGTGCGCATTTCAGAATTCTATTTACCTCTGCCATTCATGCTATACTAAGAGGAATAATCAATTGCTAAATATCAAATGTGTGAAGAATCAAAAGAAATGCTGAACTAAATGAGCATATAAAAAGAGATACTATAGCAAGCTTCGTAAAGTTGCAAAGAATTTCAAGGTTGCAACATGCAGCACAGATAGTAGATAAGAGGACGACAGAGAAATTATATCGAATGGACACCAGAGAGAAGTACACGAGTTAGACCATTTTCGTGAAACAATTGAGTAGACAGAATATAACAAAATGGCCTGGCATTTCCTTCATTATTTTACAAAGAAAATTGTCTTGTAGCATGGTACCATTGTATATTTCAGGTAAAAAGTGAAAATGCTGTTTAGTTTTGATTGAAAAAACTACAAACGAGTCACTGCTGACACCCAACACCACCATAATCCAGGTTGTCGACTATATTTACTAATCACATATATTGGAGCAATGAATTGATAATACCACGTTTCCAGTTCCTCTTCATCCAACACCACTTCACTGGGCCTGGAAGTGTTTTCTGCATCTTGCTCTGCCACCATAACAGGCACTTCCGAGTCATCCTTGTCAGCTTCATTTACTTTTAATATTTTTGCCGTTGGTTCATCCAAATTAACATCCTTCTCAATATGCCTAGCAAAAAACATAGACCCGATAACACCAGTGTTTCTCTTCAAATGGTACTTATAAATAATAATAAAAATATAGTGTGGATGATTAAAATTTACACTGAAGGGTGAAGTGAAATATACGATAGACATCTTGAACGTGATTTAACGCAAGCGGTCGCATTATGCTTCCGCACTGCTCACTTCAAACACCAGCAGTGCTCATGCATTAATTACCTTACAAAGATTATAAATTACATCTACAAACCTTTTCCGCGGCTCATGCTCGAAAGAAATGAGCTTGGTTCCACTTTGATCCAGCTTAAATACTAAAACGGGCTGCTCTTGATCATCCATGCTTATCTCTCTGAATTTCTTTATAACTTCTTACAAGCTGCAAAGTGAATGACAGAAAACATCGACATTAATTTCACACAATTAATTTTACTTATTGTGCCCTTATAACACCCTTTCATTTATATGATCTAATAAAGGACTAACTTTTCTCATCGAAATCCGCGGATTTCGATGACAATGATTAATGAAAATGTTTCTGTTAGCGATAATCCTCGACCACTTTTCAAACCGTTAACTGTCACCTCACAGTAGAAACATTGCGAAGGGTTTTTTCACAGGCTACAGTTCTTTTCAGCTTGACGGCATAATGGATCGGCCTCTATTCCATAAATGTTCACTACGATAATATCATTTACATTTCATAACACAATTTTCGCACAAAGAAATGGAGGGAAACTAAAGTTGCATGTAGCACAGCAACTAACAGATAAGGAACGACTCAAACCTAAAATCCGCTACCCAGTCGCGTTATAGGGTCCACATTCATGCCAAAAACACTCTACTCTAAACAGCACTGACAATATTGTGAACAAAAACATAGCTATCTTCATGACTTGTGCCAAATGACGCTAAATATAAGGCTTAGCTACCATGTAAACTCCTAAGGACTACAAATTTCAGCAAATGATCAGTGGAAAATGAGTGTTATATCACTTTAACGTTAAATCAACGAGAACGTTGGAGAATATAGATATTTACACTTCGAATTACTGACCCATTACCGATTCATTTATTTGAAACGGACGTTCATTTCCTGTCAAGTAGAGACACCACTTCACCGGAAGTTTTCGATGCTGCTGCCATTACATGATGAAACATGTGACACACGAGGAGGCGAATTGCCCTATCCCTGCATCAGCCAATGAAAATGGGCGTAAGTCACGCAGAACACGCAGTAGGCACAGTCACTATGTAACTAGGCGCGACTCTTTCGATTAAAGCATTTTTGTAAATGTGCTCATCGCCTAAATGAAAGGTAAAATCTCATCATTTAACTGTACTGATTAGTGAAATTTCCGTGTCTAGAGGATGATTAAATGGGGAAGCAATGCTTCTTTTTCCGACTTATGGAAAATGAGTTTTTCGATGTGGTCCTGACCACTACCATAATAGGTACCTAGTGACCATGAAGTGGAACACCGAGGGGAGCAACCATTTTATTGGCCTCTTCGACATGTTGTGATTTTAAATTACCTGTCATCTATTAAAATACATAAATTGTAGTTATCTCTTTCTTCCTAGACAAAGTCTCATACTTATTATAGATATCCACACTTGTTCTGAAACCATAATTGTTTCACCGAGCATTATGAAACAGGCCTTTCTGTAATTCTATTCTATTTTGCTCCAAATCTTTGATAACAGAAAACATTAATCAGTGAACATCTGATGGTAGTTGCACCAAATATAGTAAATATGGCATGACACCACCCAGTGTTATACAAAAATTGTATAGGTAAAATAAAAGGTAAAAAGTAAATTTTCTGAACTTTATTTGATTAGAATGCAACATTAAAAGAGAAATGGTTTTTGCAACATTTACAGTAATGGGTAAATAATAACCATTGAAGAAACAACATATCCCAGAAAAACTCGGACAAGAAATAGCATTTCTTGATACTCACAAGGAAAAAATCCAAGTCTTTGTTTTTCTCACACATCTTTGCACTTCTTGAAAATTACAATAGTTTCCAAATTGAAGTTCTCATCCGTACAGTGTGCTCATCCTAAAGTAATGAATTAAAAAGGGTACGTTGCATATAAAAATTTAAGGTGAGATGTGGTACACTTTCTCCAATTGACAGGTTGATCCTCTCGGTTGTCATTTATCATGAGCAGGCATTTGTTTCAGGTAAGCCTTAAAATTCATAAAACATTGAATTCTGCAATTAAAAGAAAAAAATGTAGGTATGAGTATGATTATTCATGCATCCTTGTCTGTCAAGACACTTCTGTTCCTGTCAAGCACTTGTACTTATGCTAGACTAGTAATTTCTCTTTGAAGCAGAGATGGGCCATTCAGAAAATTTCCGCGGTAATTTACGAAGATACCGTGGTATTTTACGTAATTTACCGCAGCCCCTGAAAATTACTGTAATTTTCGGTAATATTCATCTCCGTCTCAGACATTTTTCATACCGATATATTCCAAACATAATATTTTAAGCCAATAATATATTTCTTTAATACAAACTTAAATATGAATGACGGCGCATACAACTAATTTGTGGAATATTTGTGGGGCTATAGTTTTTAACGCTTTAGTCGAAAAATTCCCCTACCAAACAATTTAACGCCAAAATGCGTGTGGGTTGCCGTATTTGATTTTAAATATTCTTCATCTCTGATACATTTATGTGGCTCATTGTCATTGCTATTACCTTTCCTATTAAATCATCTATTAGCTATTAATTGCAGAAAATTAAAAATTACCGGAAAATCACGGTAATTTACGATAATTGCCGCAACTTACCCCGGCAATTTACTTCAAATGGAAATTACGGTAATCTCCCCATCTGTAGGCAACTGCCTCACCCAGGCTGCGTCCGTAAGTCCTAGGATGGCTGAGATAAGGCTGGACCATCATGAAAGTACACAAAAATATACGATTTGGACAATTGAAACCGAGGTGAATAGGCATGACTTGGTAGAGAAGTGATGGTGTGATATCAGAACATGAAGGCCAGAGCAATCCCGCTCGTCTGTGCGCGGGGCAGCATCAAATCAATTACAGTTCGCTCCCAGCTACTTCCCTCGTCTCGCGACTCAGGTGGAGTGGTCAAATAAAATCAGGTTTCACGCAGGTCACCGATTTCCAACATCCTCAGAAATGGTGCTCTGCGTACATCTCGGCAAGCAAAATCACATCCCGTGTTACTCAATCCGCAATTCTCAGGAGTCATCAATAACATTTAGTGCATGGAATAAGGTCTCAATTCGATGTGAAGTTAGGCTCTTGCAAGGGAGTCGACCTTCATCGAAATATCCTAATCCAAAATACCGCACAAGTATGTAATGCATAGTGACTGCGGTCCAAACCCTCCGGAGGAATTGGTGCGAGCTTCCATGCGGTCCATGTCGGCCTGCCTCTTAACTACTTAGTGGGTTGTACCAAACATTTTCAACTTTGACTTAAGTTTTCTCAAAACAATGGTTTTGTTACATAAACCTCTTGACTTCTGGGGTCCTCATATAACGTTCTACAATTAATTGGAAGTATGGGCCTTATGAAGAGCGCTGTTGCTAAACTTACCCTCAGTGTGCAAAACTCCAGTTTACGAAATCAGCCATTACCGACGCCGCACCAAATTTAAGTACGCTGCTTAAGATAATAATATTTGCTTCTTGGAAGACTCCTAGATGAGTAGTTAGTATTGTACCACGTTGATTTTCCTGCTACCATTTACAACATGGCACCTTCGGCCTTATTTATACAGAAAACGAACCTTCACAAGGGACCGTGCTATAAACATTACGTGAAACAATAAATGGGCATTCCTTACTTTTAATAATGCTTTTCTTCTGATATACCGTAATTCGGTCGATGGTTGTCAAATATTCTAAACCAGGCGGGCAGTTTGGAATAAGCGCTGGCTTCGTCATCCACGAGCCTTCTGACGCCGGCTGATTTGTCACGACTCTATGGCGATGACTCCCCGTCGAAGCGAAGCTGGAATGATAGAGAGTGGAAAATAAAATTGTCCCGCATCCACGTTTCGTGAGATGAACGAATACTTCAAAAACACTTCAATTCAAGGAAAATAATTTTTTTCGCGACTCATTTTAAGTTCGTTTTCCCCACATTTCCTGCGCTCATCCGTAACTTAGCCGTAAATCCTCCGCAAATGAAAACCGAAGAGAATCAGCTTCAAAGGAGGAAAAAAAACCTTTTGCAGTGAGTCTCGAAAACAGTTCAAAAGCAGTTACAAAAAAGAGATGCTCGGAGGTAATATCTGTCTCATGTGAGCTCAAATAAAAATGTGTTGAAGAATAATTCGAGAATAGTTCATAAAAGTAATTGAAAATCTGTTCCTATTGAGGGCAGCAAGAAAAACTCGGAGGAAAATCAGTGAAAGTCAGGTATTGACAAATCTTTTTTTAAGTTTTACGAATAATATTTATTGGACGACCGGTTTCGTCGATTAGCCGACATCATTAGGTTCAGGTTGGGTAGAATAGTCGACATCATCAGGTTCAGTTCGGGTAGAATAGCATACGTCATCAGGTTCAGGTTTCCGCGGGGAAACGAGCAAAGTATTCCAATATGTGTTAAAAAAGAAACAAGTAGATATCGGTAACTTAATTGCTTTGTTATAATCCTTGGAAAATTCATCTATGTCTAATACAAGTGGTTGCCCGTTATAAAAAAACTGTCAAATATAAAATAGCCTGTAGCAGATGAAGGTCAACTGCTGAAATGAGAATGAACAACTTAAGCTCAGAAAAGTCACGGAAACAAATGAAGGAATGACGGAAAATGTAGGAATAGCAAACGCTGGATGCCAGAACAAAGGAATCACACTGTCATGTGCGCACTGTTGGAGGCACTGAGAAATACATACGTGAACTGAACGCTGTCTCTCTCGCCAGCAAATGAAGGAATAGCATACGCTGGGAATGTCTAAACAAAGGAATCACACTGTCACCTACGCACAAGGAAATATATACACTGAACACCGTCTCTCGCGTAATGGCTACCTTGCGGAAGGGCAACGAACGTCACCCACGTGTACTTACATTAACCTTAAACAAGCTTTTGTTCTTTTCGCCGAGAATCTTGTTCCTCATTTAAGTATTCAAGTACTCAGTAAAGCATCTGACACACAAAAAACTTCGCAAACCCATTTGAACCAAATTTGTCTCGTTTAACTGCACATTCACACTCCAAACTGCCTTCACAACAATACAAATCTCGTCGTAAACAATTGTAAACAAGGCTCAAAGATCGCATCAGTTCCACCTATCGTCAATTTCCGTAACGCTATTAACCTGCGACAGAAATTTTAGCAAAAGACGATCGAGAGCGCATCAAGAGTCCCGTCCTTACGTAGTGTTCTTGTAGAAAACTCCGAATTTCAATTATTTGTATTGATAGAGGAGATTGGAAACTTTTCACAGTGGTGCATGAGATGTGTGTCGTTCTTTTTCTGCTATTACCAATGCTAACGGTATCTTATTTTGAAGATGGTTCTCGAGTATTCGTCGAAATTCTGAAAAATGTTTTCGTCGCCATAGCTTGGTAACTAAGGAGTTGCGACCCCTTGTTGACAAGACAAAAAAATTCTTAAAATCACCACCCCTACTTCCTTCAGAAGATTCGATCTTTCCTCCTGAAACGCCCTGTATATGTCTGTGAAATTTGTGTATGAATTCCGCATATTCCCCGACACTTTCGTCCGTCAATAATGTACTTACCTGCTCGCTGTGCCTATTCAGTGGTTCCTGCTCACGGGGTCCGTTCTTGGTGGGGCACTTCTCGTGTTTAGATGAACTGTCGAATATTGAAATAATCGTGGCGCCGCACTGTGGCAGAATTGCGAAGGAGAGGAGAATATCCTCCAAAACACCATTTATAATCTCAAAAATTTGTGAACATAAGGAGGAAACCCAAACGTTGATACGGGAGCATTGCCTTTAAAGATGCTGTCGTAGTTTGACACGTCCATGTATACAGCACCTTCTTGGCATCCACTGTCCAATTATAAAAACAGTCGAATACGTTGAGTTTAGGAAGCTGTATATTCAAGTAGGATCAACCGATTTAAATTAAATAAAACGCATCGATAGAATGGGCCTTTCTACGTTTATTAATATATGTTGAATTTTGATTCCTATCATTATATATACTTTTACGATATAATATTTTT
This sequence comes from Ceriagrion tenellum, assembly GCA_963169105.1. Classification (NCBI taxonomy): domain Eukaryota; kingdom Metazoa; phylum Arthropoda; class Insecta; order Odonata; family Coenagrionidae; genus Ceriagrion; species Ceriagrion tenellum. The sequence goes on along the minus strand of OY720633.1, from coordinate 87,258,059 downwards.
AAAAAGGCCCTGTTTTCGGTGCTCAAAATCCGAAGGCTAGAGCTTGGAAATTCAGACGTAAATTAGCTAGACATGTTTTTAAGATGAATTAGGAAAGAAAATATTTAGAAATTCATTTCATTCAAAAATTGCCTTGCATCAATAAACGTTGAAAGGCTCATTTTATCAAATGCATTTTACTTCGTTAAAATCGGTTGACACTACTTTTAGATGTAGCTTCCTACACTCAACGGACTCGGCTTTTTTATGGACAATATTGAATGAAATTGAAAAATACTAGTCTTTGAAAAGTGCTGATCCCCAGGTGCGTCAGTGATCATACTTATAGTTTAAGTGCAATCGCAAGTCTTACCTTTCCAAAGATCCAGCGAAGGCGAGAGGTCTCGGATGGTTTCGAAGAGGTTATCCATGAACAGCAGAGGTCAAAGAGTATAGAATGCAAAGCGAAGGAGAGCCCACATTAAAGTTAAATAGCCCCGTAGCATGCAAACACTCGAGGATCCTTAGTTTTCCAACTGCAAACTGACAATTGCAACGCGCTCAGCTCAGTGATCGGGAAGGTTTCACAGGGATTGGGATCTGGCCTACCTCCCAATGTTGCCAAATGTCAACAGCGCGGGTTGAAATTATAGGAAGCATTGTTTCGGTAGTCCACTTTTGTCCCATTTCTACAACAGCCACATGAACAGCCGGAAAAAAATGGAGATTGCTGATGGGATGTGTCCAGACAATTACGAGGGTCATGAAAGTGAAATGTCACGAAGCAATAAATTTGCTGGTTAATTGCAGTCTGGAGAGGATTGTAGACTGCAGCTGAAATTATTCTTTGGATTGATGACGGGAGGTTATGGTGATAATTTGTTATAGAGTGAGGTTTTCTCACCCTAATCTCAAAACCCTCCCTCAGTCATACACTATTTCTTCATACTTTACATCAATAATTCTATACTTCATACATACTTGAAATGATGTTTTGATTCTTGCATTACCCGAACTGCCTTCACGGTTGTTAGTTAGCCAGATAGTTCCCTAATCATAAGGGAGACCACATTCGAAATATATGCTTAAATTTCAGTAGCTAGAAGAAGTATTAATTAAATATTGCATTATTAATGGTGCAATAATTTACTTTTATACGACTGAAATTCTAAGAAATTAAATAAAAAGTTTTTAAAAATTCTTTTATGCGACTCATTTTTTCACGCGGTGCGTTTAAAACTACTACATTGCTACTCACTGTCCATTTTTAACGAGATCTAGGTGTTATAACCTCATTAAAAAAAAATAAGTCTCTCTGTAGTGCATACACGTTTTATTGCCCATCTAAAAGGGCTGGTATTTTTCGACAAAATTCTCGGAAAGCATTTCGATAAGGGGCTGATATTTTGGTGTCATTGTCATGGAAATGTTTCTTTACAATGAAACCAAATCCAATGATTTCTAGGTGAAATGATATTTCGCTCAAACTACCTTAAGCAGCAGTAATAACTTTTTTCTTTATTTTATGAATATTCATGGCGTCAACAAAAATGCACTTGCATCCCCTCTCTCTATCACGTGTATGTCAGTTGGATTTCATGGGATGAAAACTTAAATTTTACCACTGAAATCTGTATATTATCTTCCCCCTTAAAGTCGTAATCTACTCGAACATTGATGAATAATGAACGACTATGATCATAGTGAAGAAGTTCCATCGAGGTGAGATTTGAACTCACGATTTCAGGTAAGCAGCTGAAGATTTCAACTGACCACTACCAAGGCAGGCAACATATTACATCGGCCCACTTGATTTGAGTTGTTATTCGATTCACCCGTCTTCTAACAAAGCACATGCATTGCTGTTGTCTTTTTCTGCCACTACATGCAATATCCGCTTCTTCTGAAACCATTAAAATACTTCAAAAATTATAAAACACGTCTGAGTGATATTCCAATTCCATATTTTTCAGAATCACTGACAGCAGAAAAAAATGAATCAGTCAATACCTGATGATAGTTGTAGAGAATATAATAAGTATGGAATTAAACCTTCCATTGCCATTATTATGATGCCATGGTTTAAAACATTCTCTTCATTTACGCACCACGTCAAGAACTTACCTCACTCCAGCGGTGGATCAAATTTTATTATATACCAGAGAGTAATCTTCAATTGATGCACCAAATTATATATTGCTGTCATGATTATAGATTGCACACAATCCTTGTGATATTTATATTCTAATAATAATTACTAGCTGACCCGTGCGAATATTTCGCACGGTATGAAGCTTCTTCCTGTTTCTTCCTTCTTTTTTTCCTGTTCTTTTACCTGTCGAATATTTTGCACAGTATGCTGCTTCTTCCTGTTTCTTCCTTCCTATTCTTCTAACTGACGAATATTTCGCCCACTATGCAGCTTCTTCCTTCTTTCATCCTGTTCTTCTACCTTTTCTTCCCTTGGACAATTATATGTTATTTATGTTTGTGTTAAAAATACATAACGTAAACTTAAATGGTAAACGGTCACACTGATTGCATGTAGAATGTAAACAATATAACTAAAATATATGTTAATAGATGCGACTCCTACAGTCTTTTAAGCATGTAACCATAGCCAACATATTAGTTGATTATATTGTCAACAGATGGCCCCGTATTATTTTTTAACAAAAACTTTAATTTTAAATCATTTGTCTATTTTTCGTCAATAGCGGGGAACATAAGCTTTAAAACAATGTTTGAATCGTTAATTTTGATGAAGAATTATGGGAGTTATGGCGTTGTGACAAAACAACACCTTTGAGAAATAATATATATGATTACATAACACATATTGTTACAAGAAAAGGTATTCCACTGTCTTAGTTTTATTTGATTGTAATGCGAAATTTACAGTGAAAGGGTCAATGCAATATTTACAGCGTAAGCCAAAAAATTGATCGAAATTAACAAGTTATCATCCGATAAAAATCTTAACAAAGAATCGGAATTCCTGATGCACCTAGAACAACAAATCAAATTGCATCTTTGTCACTTTCTTCCGTCTCCTTGTCCTTCTTGAAAAGTGTTACGACATATAAGTTCTCATCCATAAATTGTTAGTCTCCTAACTGAAGGAATAGGAGCGTGTGGAAAAAATGCAGTACATTTAAAAGTTTATGGTGACATGTAGTTTACTTTCTTCATATGACTGTGCGATGCTTTTAGTCATCATTTTTCATGGGCTGGCATTCGTTTCAGAAGAGGCTTAGTTCGATCGTTCAAAGAACATCGAATTCTGGAATGAAATAAAAAAAACATTGTTTTAATGTGATTTTTACTGTCCCCGCGCAAGTCAAGACTCAGCTTACTCCTGGCAGTGGACAACACCGATACTTATAAGTAGAGGCAGCTGTTAGTGGTAAAGAGTTTTGCCTGATTACGTAATTTAAAAAAAAAATTCGGTTTATTTTTTGCCATTTTTCTTTTTTTTGCCCGATAATTTCGGTAAATTTTAATTCCACTTTTCAGCGTTAAAAGCTAAAGCAAAAGACGATTGAGAGCTAAATCGCAGTGAAACATCATCTTTTATTTTTATATGACTACAAGAAACATGAAAAGTATACTTCTGATGAAAACACGTACTGTCATTACCATATTAATATACTGCAGCAAAAAAATACACTACAAAATACAAGACTACATTGATGCGTATCGAAGTGGTGTAGAATCGATTGTCATCAATTATTGGATTTTATTGCCATAACTCGTATCCAATTACCGCCGGTAATTTCAAATTACGTGATTCCACACAATTTCGTCGGTTATTACGTGATTTTCCTTAAAGGTAAATAGTTTCGCGTTTTGAGCCAAATTAGTAACATTTCACAAAAACTTCGTGATTTCGCGCTTTGCGAACAACAGGTGCCTCTACTTATAGCTAATAATAGTATCCTCAGACTTGAGGTTCTAGATAAATTCTAAATGGATCAGTTTGAGGCTGACCCTGTTAGTGAGATCCCTAATGGGAACCCACTTTAATCCCGAAGGGTAATATATTTATCTCCACGTTTTGGTAACAATTGGGCTTAGTGATAGCGATGCGAGATGAGAAATGCCTTGGCAACAGTAGCACTTCCAAGGTGGAGGGAATTGATGAAGGGGGGATCTTAGAAGAGACAAAAAGGATCTGCTGATGAAAACTCTAATGTGGAGCGTGGCGCGGTGTGTATCAGAAACTTGGTCAAAAATGAGAAAAGAGGGTGTACGTAGATTTGAAGTTTTTGAGATGAAGGTTTGAAGAAGGAAGGAGAGGGTGAGCTAAGCGGCAAGAAGGACAAACGAGGAGGTCTTGGAAGTGGTTGGAGTGGAGAGGAAGCAGGTAGCGGAGGTTTGTTGGAGGCAGAGGAGATGGATAGAGGCAGTGGCGTAGCCAGGTTACGGGTCTAGAGGGCGCCGAAGGGTGCGTAATTTATTGGTTCAAACTACGGAAATTTCTTAAACCCATAAAAAATGTCACCAAAAGTTAGTTAGTTTTTTAGCTGTCTAATGGCTGATTGCAACAACAATTAGTTATGGAATCGATAGTTATGAGATCATTGAAGTTTCGATAATCATAAAAATATTTGAGTTGCAGGAACACATCTACCAGTTTCATGACTTATCTCATAGTGCTTTGAATGTTTGATCTAATCTTCTACCGCAAAATAAAATTTATGACAATATATCATATATAACATTGGCAATGCACATAATAATTATTTATTTAGAGTAAGAAAACTGGTTGTCCTTCCCAAAACAACTCTTTTATCAAGCAAAATATTCGCCAAGCGGTTCATCGCGCTTCCGCCATCTTGGCTACTTATGGAGCTCATTGGCCAGTTGCAGAAACGATACGTATGTATTCCATAGAGTTATGGAACCCATAAGCCATTGCAACCATTCAGTGAGCGTTGCAGAAACATTCTATACATTAATTGGTTTCATAAATGGCTTCATTACTTATGGAATCGAGTTATGAGCTCCATTAGTAGCCAAGTGATGGAGGACGCGCGTTGAACCGCTAGGAGTTTTAATTATTTGATAAAATAGTTGTTTCGAGACAAATAGCCTGATTTTTTACTCTGACTGATTAATTATGATGTGAATTCACAATTACGCATAGGATAAACCACTGTAAATTCTATCCAACGAAGGAATATTAGATCAAGCATTCGAAGCAATTAACTAATGGTTGATTAGTTATAAAACCGGTAGGTTGTTTCCTGCAACCCGAATATTTTTATGAGATCTATAAATTCATGGATCCCTTAACTATCGATTCAATAACTTACTGTTCTTGTAACCGGCCATAAGTAATGAAGTCATTTATGAAACCAATAAACTTATCGAACGTTTATGCAACACGTATTGAATCGTTGCCATGGTTTACGGGTTCCATAACTCTATTGAATACACATGTATCGTTCCTGAAACCGGCCACAGATCCTTATTTAGGTATGTTAAATGGCTACCTGTAGAGAAATTCGTAGATAGCCCACATCCTGACAGTTATTTTATTCGGATTTTGAAAAGAGAATCCTTGAAAATTAGCTTTTACTCGACGTATCTATTCATTGATTCATTGTTCAAATGACTCCTGCACTTGTCCGAGAATAATTAAGGTATGATTTTGGTTTTACACTTTCAGCCATCCTCATCCGTTAGTCTGTTTTATTTTCTCACGCTATTACCAATGGGATGTACTCACAATTAGAAATACCGCTCCTATTAGAATGGCTTTGATTTTCACATCCAAGTCCATGGGAAAGGACACTCCAAATCTGTCAGCATCAGTAAACAACTCCGTGACCACTCCACTAAATTCCTTCGAAACCCGACCGACTTCCGTTTCTCCATCTGCAGACAAAACCTGAGGAAGACAATTCTTGAATTAGGGCAACTCTAAAGAAGAGGCTGCATTATTCAGCAGGCAGAGAGAGATTTTTTTGGTAAACCAAATTCTGACCCGTCTTAAAAATAACGGATATTCCGGAAACGTGGTTTTTGGAGGCGGCCATGTTGAACTTTCGGGTAGCTTATGGATATGGACATTAGATGGCGCAGTGGTAGTGTGAATTTCATCTCTTAGCTTTAAAAATATTATGTCACAAATACGCCATATTTGATTAATTTTCCCCAGGTTGTTCATGCGCGGGCGATGTGAAATTTAACTAAGAAATAAAAACTATTCGAAAACCCGTTACCAAACTCGCCCCTGTGGGGCGACCTAGCCTGTTGTTTTTTATGATAAAATGACGAATGCATAGCATATAAAAAAGTGAAACAATAAGGTATCCTAGTAGTGGATAGTGTTGAAACTAGGCAATATGGCGCGAAGCGCAGTTGAAATATGTGACAGAAACGAGATTACAAACGGATTAGAACGCTGTAATTGTAGAAGTACGGAAATTAAAAGAGTATGATAAGGAAATGCAAAGTTTAAGGTTTAAAAGGAGTTATCAATGACATCTAAAGAACGCGTGGGAAGCGATTTATTAAGGAAAGTTGATGGACCCCTCTCACGAACATTTTCCATAAAATTCTTTTGATCAAGTTTTTGGCAAAATAAAAGGCTAAAAAGTTAAAGCTGATGAAGAATTTCTAAGTAACATCGAATAACCAATCGTTTGAGAGTTTTATGCTAGTGGAAGACTATGGAAAGTGCTCGATCAAGCTGAAATCTCAAAAACTCCTACATCGACGGGATAAGTTGTTTTTTTCAATACATATAGATTTTCCAAATTCTGCAAAAAAATACTCCACCTCGAAAATGACGTCTTGGCAGCAGCAACTTGAGGTGATACATGGTCCTCGCAGGAGGAGAACCTTATTCCCATCCGCATCACGAAGGGTGTACTTCGGTATGCAAATGCTCCAGTTCTGCTCCACGGTTCCAATTACATTTCCTGCAGGTGATGAAACTTCGATTTTCTGGATCACATGGAAGAAAAATTTCCCAGGCATTACTTTCATGCGTTAATATGAGGGTGGGTGTACACCGGCTGTTAGTTCCTCAAGTTTCTTCGGTAAGTTAGTGCAGAGCATGACTGATTCCCCAAAACTTTGATCATTTTTAAATTACATGTAAAATGCATTTTAAGTGACATTGGGTGCATTTAATTGGAAGAGAATGCTTTTCATTGTCAGTCGCGAGAACTGTTTTATACACAATAATACCATAGATTGAGCAGATGGCATATTATGCTTTCTCTCTGGTAACACTGATATTTTAATGTCCATTTCTCAGTAATTCAGCATTTCAAGGGCAGAATAAGTGTACATATATATTAGTTTAGGCCATCTAAGCTACAATTTTCAATAATCAAATGATAAAAACTATTTCCCTCGCATTAATTTCAGTCGTTAATATGAGGGAGGGTTTACACTGACTGGTTAATTCCTCAAGTTTATTCGGCAAGTTAGCGCAAAGCAAGATTGTTACGATTAAACTTTGCTTCTTCTTAAATTAAATACGTAATGCATTGTAAAAGGTCATGCGTGCGCTTATTTGGGAAAAAAGTATTTTTCATCGACAGTCTCCAGGACTGTTTTATATACAATAATACTATGGAGTAAGCAGATGACATAGTATGCTTACTCTATGATTACACTGATAGAGCAATGTTCATTCCTCAGTAATTCTGCATTTTGACTGCCATTCCGAATGAAATAATGTGAACGCTATATGCCAGAAATAGCTTTCGTTACGCTTTTGTTTCGAAGAATAACATACTAACATACTATTTTTAGAAACAAAAGCGTAACGAAAGCTATTTATGGCATATAGCGTTAACGATATTTCATTCAGAATAGCAGCCTTTGAGTACAGAAAAAGTGTAGATACATAATTTAGGGCCAAAAATGCTTCAATTTTTCAGAATCACACGAAAAAAATATTCCCCGGGACTTACTTTCAGGAGTCTATCTAAGGGAGGATTTACACTGGCCAATTACTTCCTCAAGTTTCTTCACGGGTACTCCATGAGATGGAAGAGGCTACACATTTTCCTACGGCTGAGTTTACGCAGAGCCACCTCTGGAAGTTATATAGCTAAACAGGCGATACCATCAAGTACCTTGGAAAAATGCCCAGGATATGACAGCCCCGATAAGTTATCAACTTACTAGCCGAGAATTTTTTAAAAATGTTTCTACTTTTAAGGTGATTCCTCCGAGAAAGAACAGAAATGTCAATTTATTCAAATCTAGATACTTACAGAAAACCATAGCAAGTTGATTCCTTCACCTACGTTGGAAGCATTATAACATGGAACGGAAGAAGTACAAGGGGCAACAAGAAGAGAATCCAAGCTAAGGAAGCGTTTACGGGAAAAAGACAACGGCTGTGTTCAGAGAAGATAGGACTACAAACCAGGAGACAATTTGTGAAAACATTCGTATGAAGCATGGCACTCTATTGATCGGAAGCATGGACCATTGGAAAAGCTGACCAGAAAAGACTAGAAGCCTTCAAAACCTGGTGCTGAAGAGGATGCCGAAGATAAATCGGACGGAGAAAATCCTGGAATTCTATCTTAAAATTATGAAGTGTACAGAAGAATAGAAGAGGAAAGAAACCTATGGAACACCGTACAGAAAAAACCCAGATGGATTGGACACATCCAGAGACAAAAAAAGGTATATAGAGAACAAAATTGAAGGCAAAATAGAGTGAAAAATCCCCAGAGAAAGACCCAGGAATAAGTTCATGAACCAAATAAAGAGGAAAGTACATAGGAAGATATACAGGGACGTTAGGGAACTAGCATAAGGTAGGGAAGGATGGAGGGGTGCAGTCAACCAATCTTAGGATTGAACGACCAATGATGATGATGATTGCAAACCATGCCCTCTATCTTATATAAACAATAAAATATTGCCTTTCAGCACTTTTTGTCTTGCAAATTGAACGAGGTATTACATACTCATGAATTCTTCTCGGGCTTCCCACCGGATTTGGTTCTCCATAGTGGTCGACGTATCGACTACCATGAAAGAGCATCGACGCCACACCCTACTCGGCCAGCTAGAGAAATCCGCTGTGGCGAATCCTAGCATACAAGTGAACTACTTCATACATTGGTAGAAAACTACTTTACTCGGTAGAGCCAAAGTTTATTGGGATAGAATAACCAAAGAGACTATCGAGATCCGTCTCCAACCCAATTTGCGCCAAGTGGGAGCAGGGATTCCATCTCAGCCAATCCTGGAACCCTGTCTAGAAAAAAGGCGGGAAATGCAACCCTGGCGGGAAACAGGCAGCTAATCAGCTGAGACCACGGTGAAGGAAAGAGAGTGTATAATGTTTGTACACTCTCTTTCCTTCACAGTGGTCTTGTACTACAAACTGGACAACTGAGGCCGTCCGCATCCAGATTTTTGAAGATGGCAGGAAAGCCTCGTGTCAAAACGTCGGCCATTTTGGTGAATCTAACTCCGATGGAAAGCCCGAGAGGAATTCATCAGTATCAGGCGCCGGGAAAACTTGAAATCTTTCAATTATTTCCTACCTCCACTACGTTTACCAATCTATCTTAGATCGAACTGGACGCGGACCGACCTGAAAAATTCTTAGCGAGCCGACTCAAATCGCATGGTTAAACAACACGGACTAAAAATATCGATAATGAACTAATAAATCTATCACTTGAAGCGCGATTGACCAGGTGTATGTAAACAAGTGTACAGTTTGAAATATCGTTTTTGAGTGAACTAAATTGCCCAATTAGAGATAGAATTGCGATGTACTACGATATCATAAACGTCACTTCACTCGCTATGAGCCTATGACTGCCCTCTTGGTACAATTGGTTACTAATCACGCCTGGAATAATTACAATTATATTTTGTTTCATAATAAAAACCAAAAGAATAACGAGGAGCGCCAAAGATCCTATGTTTCAGAACGATCTGAAATCTCAGACTAGCTGAACAAGCGGACCGAGTCGGCCAACTTTTCAGATCGACCCAACTAGTCCGCTCCGTTTACTTGGCCGAGCTGATCCGATCAGATCGATCTGAGATCGATTAGTAAACGTAGTAAATGTCTATGAAAAATTATCCATAAAAATTTTATATTTGTGAAAAAATTGACATTTCTTGAGCTCTAATTTTGGTTTTCAATAGCTAACACCATCCATTAGGGGGAGGCGAATTTTTAAGACTGCTTGAAAAAAAGGTTGGAAATAAGTTTATATTTTGATTCACACAAAAGCGGTGGAACCTTCTCAATGGTACTTAAGGAAGTTTGAGCGAGAAAGTTCCCAAGTCAGATTGGAGACCGTATTCATAGTATTCGATTTATTATTAGCAGCTGAAAGAAGCATTTGTTAAATTTTCCATTATTAATGGTGCAACCATATAGTGTAATATGACTGAAATTCTGAGCAATTAAATGAAAATATTAATCAAATGGCCGGTTGCAAGAACACTTTTTCATGGATTCCAGTTATCGGATCCATGAAGTTGTAGACCCAATAAAAATATTCGGGTTCCAGGAACACATCTTTCATCTAATTTTCCTTCGCAAGATAAAATGTATAGTGCTTTATCCTCTGTGCAATTGCTAATGCACACAATAATTATTCAGTCAGAGTAAAAAAACTGACCATTCGTCTCAAAACAACTATTTTATCAAGTAATTAAAACTCCAAGCGGATCAACGAGCGTCCGCCATCTTGGCTATTTATGGAGCTCATTAATCCATTTCATAAGTTATGAAGCCATTTGTTAAACCAATAATTGTATGTAGTGTTTCTGCAACGCTAACTGAATGGTTGCTATGGTTAATGGGTCCCATAACTCTATGTAATACATATGTGTCGTTCCTGCAACTGGCCATAAGTCATTACCTTGACTCATTTTCTTCACGAGGCAAGTTTAAAAATCTTTCACGACTGAATATTTTATTTTTCGATTTAAAAAAATACTGGTAACAATATGATTTATTTTCAAAAATAGTTGATAAAACATACAAACTAAATAATGATAATTTTTTGACGAGATCCAGGTGTTATAAATTCCTCAGTTTCAAACTTAGGTCTCTCTGGAGTGCATACACGTATCATTTCCAATGTATATTGGATGATATTTTTCGTCAAAAATCTCGGAAAATAGTTCGGTAAGGGTCTGATATTTTGGAATCTTTGTAAGGATGATATTTGTTTCTTTAAAATGAGACCAAGTTCGTCGATTTATGGGTGAAATGATATTTCGCTCAAACAACATAAAAATTGTTGCTAAAAGTGCATCAGACCAATGGGAAGCACCTGTATTGAAAGAAGAACCCTTGAAGCTCAGTTATCTCAGAACTTGGTTTTTAAGTGCCAGGAGTTTTGAAACCAGCTCAAAATCTCCTACCAACATAGGGCCAGTAAGTCAGGAAGAGCTACCACTGCCAGGTCTGCACTCTGGTGCAGTGATCGGGTGCGCCCGATTCACAAACCTGGCTCAAACCTGTTCAAAACATCCGTGGAGAAATAAAGGTGACATACCTGAAGATAGCACGGGAATAAACAGCTGTCGCAGGCCCATCGCCTGTAAACATGAATAACTTCGTTGCCGACGTTGTCCCTCACTTCCATGTCATATGGCCGCATGAAGCCGAGACAAAAGCGTACGCAACAGTCGCTATCTTCTTGGGCTTCATAGATTATATGCCCCGCTGAGTTCACTAATGTAAACTTATTACGAGTCTCGCATCCTGTGAATACTGTAAAAAAAATATGGATTAGGATATATTCCATGTATCAAGATGCTGCAAATAGCATTAGTGAATGAATACGATATGAAACAGAATGTGCCTCAAAGGATGGATTAATTCGTGCCTTATCCATCAAGCTCAATTATATCATTGGAGGTACATCAGAAAATTAAGAGACGGTTTTAGTGGTTGGCAGGGGTGCCGATCTCTCTCTTAAAAGCTGTAGCCCAAAACCCTTAAATTTCTATTTCCCCCTGGAAAAATTCAGTTATTCCTTCCCGATTCCTTATTTTAAATAAAAAAATAAAATGAAATAATAGTATCATTGAAAGTTTATACTAAAAAAAACTAAAAAATGGATTATAGGTTAGAAAAAATCTTCATTTTTTTCCTTAAAAATTCTATCTAGCATATATTTTGATGTAAATATTTTATTTATTTCCTTTTTTCAAATTTTTTCGAAATATTACTCCATTCCTGCCTTAAAAATAGTATTTAGAATGTTCCAGCTGTGTGTGCCACACTCGTCGTCCAGATTAATAAATTTTATATTATTAACTTTTCCGTCTTTGTTATGAAAATAATTTTTCAAAATCCCCCTCCCCCAATTTCAATGGCGCAGCTTGAGCAATGTGACCCCCGCGTAGGCACCCCTGCTGGTAGGTAATAAAGAAATGTTCTAATCATCTCTGCGAAGGGTGAAAATAAGCACAAACCATACATATCCCACTAATACTAGTCGTTACTACACGCATATTCTTAGGCGGCTGAAATATTTTTTAAAAAATTTAATTTTAAATTCCCGCAGTATTCCAGGGTAGGGCTGGGCGGTTTTCCGGTGCACCGGTTCCGGTTTTCGATAGAACAGGCAGGCCGGTTCAGATTTTGTAAAATAAACCGGTGCACCGGGGAAGCGGTTTTGAACCGGTGAACCGGGGAAGCGGTTTTGAACCGGTGCTACGGGGAAGCGGTTTTGAACCGGCGCACCGGGGAAGCGGTTCTGAACCAGTGCACCGGGGAATCGGTTCTGAACCGGTGCACCGAGGAAGCGGTCTGAACCTGTGCACCGGGGAATCGGTCTGAACCGGCGCACCGAGGAAGCGGTCTGTACCTGTGCACCGGGGAATCGGTCTGAACCGGCGCACCGGGGAATCAGTTCTGAACCGGTACACCGAGGAAGCGGTTCTGAACCGGTGCACCGGGGAATCGATCTGAACCTGTTCACCGGGGAAGCGGTGGTATACGCGTAAATCAATGGGTCTTTTCGTATTTTTCATGTTATTTTATTTTGTCGACTATTAAAACGAATAAGAGAGAGTCCATAATCCTTCAAGTTAGTGCAGTAGCAATTGTTAATAAACCAATTCTGATGGTTTTGGGAGACTTTGTGGAGGAAGGACCATTGTTTCAAGTTCCTAACTAAATGATGAAAACATTCTCACTTGGTGAAGGGTTCATGAGGCAACCTTCCCCTAGCTGGCAGGGCTGGCCAGGAAATATCATGCTGTGCCTGCCATGTCAGCAGAATCCGAAAGAATTTTCAGTTTGGGAGGACTTGGTATAAATAAATTGCGAACTTGTTTACTTGGCGAAGACGCCGAAGAACTTACTTTCATTGCCATGAACCAGCGCCATGTGCCAACCAATTTCTAGATTTAAATTAGTAATAATTTAAAATTGTAATGTAGCACTTGTATTAAAATGGAAAATTTGAAAATCAATTTGTTCTCTATCTTCAGAACACCATTTTAGTAATTGATAAAATACAGATCCATGCGTCATTAATACAACAGCGTATTGCTTCTTTAAAAAGTCACTGGAATGTTTACCGAAACAGTTTCTCAACCATTGGCTCCTCAAAAAACATGCTCACTTTATACTGTTCAGTTTAGAAAAGATTGCCTGCGTTTTAACCCATCGAGAGTATGCGTTCACTCCATTCCATACCTTCGGGGTAACTTAAATCGGAGGTATTTTAATTGCTAAGGGAGTTTTAATTGGGCAGGCATTGAATACTTAGTGTAAACTTTGATGTAAACTTCTTAGCGTAACAATTGCTCTTCAGATATTACAAAAAAATTTGAATGGACAGTGTTTTCAACTATATTAATATAAATTCTTACTAGTATTTTGTTAAGCCGTTTCCATTATCCTGTTATCAATTTTGCTGGTTGACCTTATTGTGATATTGCTCGAAACAGGGGTGTGGGCAGAGTGACGGTGTGTTATATGCCTTTCCGTTTCCTTCTATAATTTAAGCTCCAAGAAGTATACAAGTAGAGGGAGTGGTAAGGTGAAAGAGGAGAAGACTTAGATGTTAGGGACATTGTCGGAGGGGAAAGGCTTTCAAGGATTCATACTCCTCATTTCAGCATCCTTCCTAAAATCCACAAACCCGGTAACCAGAGCCGACCGATAGTCTCCACCTGCCACTATCCTACTGAGCGGGATTCCGTCTTTGCTGACCACATTCAGCCTATTTTCCATTCACTGCTCGTATCTTTCCCACTTCATACTCACTAACAGCGCTTATTCATTCAGCAACCGCTTTTTCCTCCAGACAAAAGGATGGGCTATGAGAAGCAGATTCAGCCCTTCCTGTGCCAACCTCTGCCAATTAGCGGAGTCCTTCCTGTCCTGACTATCCCTCCAATCACTTCTCTGGCACCGGTATATTGACGACAATTTCCTTCTAAGGACCCATGCTGTCGACTGTCTGATCTGTTCTCATGAGCCCGAAAGCCCGCGCTTTTCGATTGCCCTCGTCACCCAAATATAAACAGTCCCACAGGTTTTCACATCGACATCACCGGCATATACTGGCGGGGTCTCTATAATAACTAGTGTGAACCATATGTCAAGGATTTGGCAGAGGGAGGAGGTATGCCTAGGGATGGGGTCAAGGGAAGTTTGGGAATCTGATGGAATGGCAGTGAATATTCATGTGAACAGCTCTAGGATTGGTGGATTGGCCTATGTAGAATGCAGGGCCGAAATTATAAAAAAAGGCGGTAGATGGTGCTGCTGGTGGTACATTCGGCCGTACAGGAAGATCTATTGGTAGAGTCTTTGTTGACCACATTGACCACATGGTATAGAATGATATAGAGGAGGGAGCGGCATTTGCTCCAAAAGCATTCACAGTTTGAGGAAAATGGTAGAGGGGATTGAAGGTAGGGCTTCCCAAATTTTTTAATCAGCGCCCGCTAAAGCGGTGAGATAGTCTTAATCCACTAGATCTAACGCAGCCCATACACGGTCGAACATGTTCGGATCGGGAGAAAATACATCGAGCCAAACTCCGAGCCCATCGTGCTCATTGTGCCCATACGTGTCCGAGCTAAACAGACGAACTACATTTTAGACTCTTCAGCCGTGAGCCGTGCATCATGATGGATATCGGAACAACATAAGTGATTTTGGGTGGTTTCCTGTGTTTGGATGAACAAGCAAAAATGAAGCAACGACGACGAGTGTGAGTAAAAAACTGGCTTGAGGAGCGCAAAAATTTAGTCACACGGTTCTCTTAAAAGAGAAGGCTGCCAGAGAGCCTCAGGATTTCAGGAACTATCTACGAATGAGTCATTCGATATCTATCTATCAATCTATCGTCGAATGACCAATGAATGATTCCAAGAGCTCTTGAATCGGCGAGCGACTCGACTGTCACCCACATACGTTTAGACATGTCCGGCGAGTGATTGGTGGTCGTGGGGATCGCCCAACCGTGCCCCGAGCCGAGCACGCCAACCGACAACTTGGCTCGTTCAACTCGCACATGGTCGAGCATGCTCGCCGACCAATGCAACCGACTACTTACACCAACATGCTCGCCGAGCATGCTCGACCGTGTTTGGCCTGCTTAATATGGAAGCAACTAACCCATGTAAACCAACCCTTGCAATACACATTAATGGTATAGAATGTTCCACAATGAGTTGGCAGTATGGGCCTTGTGAAGAGCGCTGTTGCCAAACTTACACTCCGTGTGCAACACTCCAGTCCACGAAAGCAGTCATTGCCAACACCGCACTAAATTTAAGTACGCTACTTAAGGAAATAATACTTGCTTCTTAGAAGACTCCTAGATGAGTAGCTAGTGTACTGTATTGTACTACGTTGCTTTACCTGCTACCATTGACAACATGGCACCTCCGGCTTTATTTATAGACAAAACGAATCTTCATAAGAGACCGTGCTATAAGCTTTAAGTGAAACACTAAATGGGCTCTCCTCACTTTTTAAAAGGCTTTTCTTCTGATATACGGTGATTTGGTCGATGGTGGTCAGATATTCTAAACCTGGCGGGCAGTTTGGAATAAGCGCTGGCCTCACCATCCACGAGCCTTCAGATTTCGGCTGATTGACCACGACAGTATGGTGATGACTCCCCATTGCAGCGAAGCTGAAAAGAGAGAAAGTAAAAATAGAATGTGCATCATTAATTCCTATATTTGCTGATATATTAGCGCTTTAGACTCCCTGTACATTGGGGCAATAACAAAATAGATTGGCTGGGCAATTTTAAGAATGATATGTGCTCGGAGCGGAATAAAGATAAACGGAGAAAAATAAACACATTCCGCTTCGCAGATGATATCGCAGTCACAGCTAGAAATTGCGACGATCTTCAAAGGTCACTAACATAAAGGAATTCAGTTCTCCAAGAATAAAACAAGAAAATCAATTAAACGCAAACTAGAATTCTAGTTCACCAGAAAAACACAATGGATTACGACATTAGAAGAACAATCTACTAGCTATACAGGAAGCAAGTCATCACAATGCGAATGAGAGACGGAATTAAGATAGACGCTAAAATTAACAAAGGAGTAAGACAAGGATGCAACCTCTCACCAGCACTGTTAAACGTGTACTTGGATGAGGCCATACGAGAAGCACAAGGAGCTGGACTGAGCGGAATAAAGATAAACGGAGAAGAAATGAACATGCTCCGCTTAGCTGATGATATCGCAGTCACACATGGAAATTGCGATGATCTTCAAAGATCATTTAACGTAATGGACCTCGTTCTTCAAGAATACAACATGACATTAAACAAGACGAAGGCTTAAATTCTATTATGCGGAAGAGAGAAGTTGAAAGCAGAAGTCACTCTGAGAGGAGAGAAATTAGAGCAAGTGGATTCCTTCACCTATCTCAAAAGTACCATCGCGCGCAATGTATGAAGTTCAACGGACATGAAGCGGAGAATAGCCCAAGCTAAGAAGGCGTCCATGGGAAAAAGACAACTGCTATGCTCAAAAAAGATAGGACTACAAACCAGGAAGCAGTATGTGAAAACATTTGTGTGGAGCGTAGAACTCTATTGATTGGAAGCGTATGCCATTGGAAATGCAGAACAAAACAGACTAATAGCCTTAGAAATCTGGTGCTAACAAGAAAGCAAATAAGAAACAAAATAATAAATGAAGTTAAGTGAAGAGTAGAAGAAGAAAGGATCATATGGAACACCATTCGGAATGGAAGAACCAGGTGGATTGGACACATCCTGAGACATAATGGGTTTGTGAAGAACATAATTGAAGGTGAAATAGAGGGAAAAGTAGTCCCAAGAGGAAGACCCAGGAATAAGTTCATGAACCAGATAAAGAGAAAAGTACATAGGAAGAGATACTAGAAGGTTAGGGAACTAGCATTAGATAGGGAAAGGTGGAGGACTGCAGTCAACCAATATTAGGATTGAACGACCAATGCATGAATGTGCTCAGAGGAAACTTTATACTCACAACTCACACACCTTTAAGCGGATGCCATGAAGCGTAGGTGTCGTAACCTACTGTCTTAAGCCTGAATCACACGATCATTTTTTCCGTCCCTTTTAAGCGATAGCTCCAATGATAGCTTTTCAGGGACCGTGACAATGATAGCTCGAGCTATCATTTTCTGAATCACACGGTCATTTTGGCCGTCCCTTTTTCCATCATTTTTTCCGTCCCTTTTCGCATCATTTCTATATGTTTACTACTCTCATTCCATTGAAAGCCGAACGTGGCGTTAAGAGTCGCTCTTTGCGGCCGAGCACTCTGATTGGCTAAATGGTGGAGTCAGCGATGCCTCCAGGGACGGAAAAAGGGACGTGCCCAGGGATGGAAAAGGCTATAGGGATCCCTATCGCTGGAGCCATCCCTGACTTTGTTCGAGTCACACGATCATTTTCGAGCGATCATTTGAGCTATCATTGGAGCTATCCCTTAAAAGGGACGGAAAAAATGATCGTGTGATTCAGGCATTACATGCATCATTACAATTAGTTGTGTGTTATTGGTGATGTTCATTTAAAAACACAGCCTCCTTCTTTGAGTTCCTTTTTTGTTATTACAATTTGAAAAAGTGACATTTCGCAACTAAAAACAAGTGCAGAATGGTAGTGTTCATTACATTTCCCAACGAATAAACCCAAAATTGGCCCATGCCCAATACCAATTTAAAGTTGGCATTGCTAAAAATTCTCAATCTCATTTTCATTGCATCAGCATGTTAAATGTGATTTACACATGTGTCTGGAAATGACATTTTCAGGGGAAATCTGTCACAACTGTCATGTTTGAGTATTTATGACAACAATAGTTTGCGAGTGAGAATCTTTCTGATAGCATTTTTAAGAAACCATAATTATATGCCTATGGCATCTGAAATTTTTACTATTTAATTCAGTTTTTACAGGGGAACAAATATGATTGATTTGCACAATTTGACCAGCCGGCAGATTTTTCCTCTTTGCCTCGTTGGATACAATGCTCATGTCTTAAAAATTATTTGCGATGGGGCTAAAATGTTTTGGATTTTTCTCAACTAAAGTCGATTCAAGCCACAGGCAGAGAATAACGAAATTCTGAGATGGTGGGCGTAGTTCTCCGCAAAAATTGGCTGAGTTAACATTTTTATGACCCTATAAGTAATCAAATGAAATACTTAGTTCTGTGATCTCCAACTGTCCTACCTACTGCGCCATGTTATGATCTCTTTATTTCATAACACCAGAGAAGTGTGAGTAATACAAAATGTCACCTCTATTACAATGCCCAACTATTTTGTCTAGCGACTACAAACACAACAAAATGGCATAGTGAATAAAGTATATACATGACACTTAGTACTTTTCAGCAGACAATAGCCGCGACATAACTTTTTTCGCCATTTTTTTGCTCAGCAAATTTATTAATTTCTTTGTATTCCAATCACGCCTCCCTATAATAGGCTTTTTGTCACGCGCGTAAGAAGGTTTTTTTTTGGTTCGATGGTTGCTATGTCCAAACCATTTTAAGATGATCGTAGTGGAAAGAAGGCATGACGCGCACTTAATAGCTAGCGTGACGCAAAGTGTTCTAGAAACCACGATTGGTGTACTGCGGAATGACGCAGAAAGTTGCTGAACAAAAGGACGGAGGAAAATAAAATTTCGCGAATGTTTTCCTTCAAAAAGCTCAAAATATTTCGTGAAAAGGAAAATGAGAAATGCAGAAAATTTTGCAGAAATAAATCTGTGGATAATTGCATTATTTTTATTTCTGCAAAATGTTTTCAGCTTTTCGAAGGAAAATACCCATGAATTTTCATTTTCCTTCATCATTTTGTTCAGCAACTTTATACGTTATTTCACACCACACAAAAAAATTTGGCTGCGATCTAGGTTTCGATGCTTTTACAAGATCATCAGGTGATTATGTAAAAACATCGAAAACTAAGTCGCAGTAAAATTTCTTTCGGTGGTCAATTGCAATTTTTTTAGTTTCTGCATCATGTATAAATTTCACCCAATATCGCAAGAATTTTCCGATTTAATACCAAAATCTCTTGCGAAATTATTAATACTAACGTTCAACTCTCATATGAAGAGACGGCAGCTACAATAAATTTTATTCTGGAAGCGAAATAGACATATATGATTGGCGCCCAGAAAAATGACGAGGAATGTGATAGAGAAAAATAGTGGAGACATGAGTAATTGCGCTATGAAGCTGGCGTTGGAGAGTGCGAGGGAATTTTCACGGTCTCCAGCGGTGGCGCTGCAGTTCCTTCTTTCGCAGTGTCATCATCGTTATCCAAAACGCTAAACACTCTTGGAGGGCATCATCTATTGTTAAGCCCAATCCACAAGTTAGCCGTAACGCGCTGCCGTGAGGAAGATGGTCCAATCCCATCTTTACGGCTTAGGTCTCACGGCAGATGAAATGTCGGCCAATCAGAGCGAGCCTACCCTAAGTTATGAAACCAATTAATGTATCAAATGTTTCTACTACACTTATTGAATGGTTGCCATGGCTTTTGGGTCCCATAAGTTTATTGAATACATTAGTGTTGATCCCGCAACTGGCCATATAACGGTTAATTTGAAACACCCAGCAAAATAAGACAGACGATCACGTTTAGGGTCTTATCACCGCAAAGGAAAAATAATGATAACACAAGCGCACGCTATATGGAGAACCGTGATCTCACCCCAGGTCACGAAGAAATTAGGCCAAGAAAGTACCGGAGATGACTCCTTCTCACACTAGAATGATATGACGGCGCTAACTGGCGTTTGCATCACCAACAATTGTAAGAGTAACAGCGCATGACTCAACTGGCGTAATATGAGCGTAGTGGAAGCGGGAATTACGAGCTCTTGTTTCTCTTATTGGTCGTTCAATCCTAGGATTGGTTGACTGCAGCCCTCCGCCCTTCCCTATCTAATGCTAGCTCCTTTACCTCCTGGTATCTCTTCCTATATCATTTCCTCTTCATTTGGTCCATGAATTTATTCCTAGCTCTTCTTCTGGGGGCTTTTTCCTCTATTTTGCCTACAATTATATTTTTCACAAATCCATTGTGTCTCAGGGTGTGTCCAATTCATCTGGTTCTTCTTTTCTGTATGGTGTTACACATGGTCCTTTCCTCTTCTACTCTTACGTACACGTCATCATTTCTTATTTTCGTCCATTTTATCTTCAGAATCCTCCTCCAGCACCAGGTTTCAAAGACCTCTAGTCTGTTCTAGTCCGCTTTTCCATTGGTCCATGCTTCCGATCCATGGAGTGTTCGCTTGTTAGCTACCCAGCATCTGATAGCTAGCGTAAGACTATCGTAGTGGAAGCAAGGCATTAGCTTTGTCCATTCCGGAAATGTTGACTCAAGTTACCAGGCTTATCGCCGGCTATAAACCTAAACACGGTTGACGCAATCTAGCGTTTTAATTACAAAACATAACCAGAGTCAGGCCTAACCGGCGAGGCGTGCCCTGCTGGAAATTTCCCCAAGGGGATATGGGGTGTCCCGAGGGGGCGTGATGAGCGTAGTGGAAATGGGGCAGAAAGCGATATCCTCAGGGCGAATTGTTTTCGACTCAAGCCACCAGTCTCGCGGTATTCAGCTCCGTTGACAATATGTCCGCGAGAAAAAACTCGATGGGGAAGGTTGCGTGAGATTTTGACTAATACTTTGAATACATCGAAGTCTCGAAACCCTCGTGATTATATCAAGATGCTCGCAGGAATCATACGGATTTTCAGCCGCACCGCTACGCCTTCTCCTCTTGTGTCGAAGATTCGACGGAGAAAAGGAGGAATCGCTGCATCGACCTTATACTCTGGGGAGCCGTTAACTCATTGCTTTCGGATGAAGGAGTGGATTTACTTGACTCGATCCTGGAGAGTGTAATCAAAGACTTTGTTCCCTTTGAGAGACCAAAGAAAACAATTCCTCTCCTGGGGGTTTGTGTTGAAAAATTCTCGTAATGATTCTGTGTACGAAACTAAGGAATCACGTAGTACAAATACGGACGGTTGGAGACTTTGGTGAGTTAGATCCACCGGAATGGATGACTCAAGTACCTGATACATATATTGTTTATGGAGTCTTAAATCGCGATATTCAGCTCCATTGACAAGATTTCCGCGAGAACACTCGATGGAGAAGGCTGTTTGAGATTTGTACGAGTGTTTTGAATATCTGGAAATCTCGATCCCTTCCTGATTGTAATACCACGTGACTCCATAGTTACGGGCTCGGAATCATTCCAAGTGCTTTCAAACACAACCCCGCTGGTATAAGGTAATCAGAGCGGTATTCGTGGGTCATTGAATGCAAGTTTTGACAACTGTTAATGAGCATCGAACAAAATTTTTGAATCACAACCACTAAGTACATATTTTTATACGGTTAAATAAATATACTTCTATTTGGTATATAATTAATGCGGGA
The DNA here is from genome assembly GCA_963169105.1 of Ceriagrion tenellum. Classification (NCBI taxonomy): domain Eukaryota; kingdom Metazoa; phylum Arthropoda; class Insecta; order Odonata; family Coenagrionidae; genus Ceriagrion; species Ceriagrion tenellum. The sequence continues at coordinate 87,236,146 of OY720633.1, read as the reverse complement.
ATAATGTTTTAAAATTTTCGTCTCAATTAAAACACAGTTAAGACTTGAATTCACTTCAAAATACAAAATTTACGTAACCAACGTATGTAACTGTGTGTTTTAAATTCGGTATGATGTCTTCATACTTGCCAGCCATCATTATAATCATTGAAATAGGTATATAGAGAGGGCGCCACGTCATCAAACTTAAGCCTGACAACCAAAATAAGAACCATATTATTTAGCCCTACTCTCTCCTTACTTATCAATGGATATCAAGACGGAATGGACGAATTAGCGGACGTTAAGCAAAAATACCAACCATCTGTTTGAAAATTAAGACAAAGGGCTCCTTAAACGTATACTGACTGCTTAGTGCAATGTATTCGTCTCGATTTACAATAATTTTCACCTTGAATGCGGATTGCTATTGATTTTAATAAATAAACAATGTATTTATGGAGAATGCACATGAAAGAGGTACATGCATGCTGATTTCTAGTAAGTTATTGCTGGAAAATGTAGAGAAATTGCTAGATTAGTGCGTTAGCCCACAAGCGCTAGAGGAAAATGAGAGTTAACGAAGATGGCGCACTGGCTTCAACGTCTAACATTGTCCAGCAGAGTACGCGCCCTCTCCATCTACAGTCATTAAGGTTATAATAGTGATTAATGTATTATTTCGCGTTTAGAAGATGATCTGTTCGAATAGAATCGAATAAATTTGAAGCATATGTCCAGTGCCACAAGGCTTATCGTGCCAAAGCGATTAAAATGAAATTCCTCAAATTCCTTGTCACTTTTTATTTTTCAACATTCAGTATATACACCAGGGTTGAAATTCGCTATGAAAAAATCATTTGACTTGACCGGGATTCGAACCCGGATCTCCCAATTGCCAGTCAGATGTGTTAGCCAGTTACACCACCAAGCCATATTCCATTTTTTTCATAGCGAATTTCAACCCTGGTGTATATGCACCCGTGCGAGTGGCTTCGTACCACATCATTTGTTACATGCAATGTTTGGAAATTCAGTATATAATTTGATAGTTCAATTCAATTCGTACACATCAACCTTCTTGCAAGATGTCCTCTCTCCTAACAATGCCACTTATTTTTGTCTATATCACTATGACCATCTATCCAAAATGATGAAAACCTGTTAACAGACAAAATATAGGAGAAAAAAAAATAAAATCGCTATTAGACAAATGAATAAATAAATAAATACATACATAAAAGTAAAACAATTGGTTATCGCTGAATTATCCAGTCATGCAATTGACAGGCGTCAGGCTATGTGCTAATATAGCATTAAATTGACAAGGAATCAAATCGGTAGCATGAATTTTTTTTCACCTCTATCCATACCTATTACTAAAAAGAACAAAAGTGGAATTATTCACGGCAATCAGTACACGAACAAAAATCGCTCCATCCACCTTGAGGCTGACACAGTACGTATTCTCGACTTTTGAATAACTTACTAGAATCCCTCTCCTTCGCTGTTCCGGCCCCGATGATCTTAGCCCTTTATTAATTCGTTACTACACCTCATCTCTTTCATTTCCTTGGACCCTCCCGCTAAATCGCTGATTTTTATCGAAACCTTTCTCCCCTCCAATGAAAAACCGCTTGCGTTTTCCCGATACATGACTGTGGACTCAAAATTAAAGTCTCCAGTTACCGTCCTATCTCCTTACGTCAGAGCCTTTCTTCCGTTCATGAGAAAGTTATCCACAACCGGGTATGTGACCTCACATCATTCGTCTTATCTCCTCACTTCATGGCCTTTCTCCCGTTAATAAGAAATTCATCTACAAGCGGATTTCATGATCTGACATCTCCTTTCCTATCTTCACACCAGCGTGGTTACCTAACTGGCAGATCGTACATAAGGTGATTTGAGCGAAATATCGTTTCATTTATAAATCAATGAATTTGGTCCCATTTATGAAGAAAAATGTCTCACTCTTCTAAAGATACTGAAATATCAGCACCTCACCGAACTACTTTCCGAGATTACAGACGAAAATTATCAGCCATTTTACATGGGTAATGGTACCTATGTACCTATGTACACTCCAGAGAGAGACTATTTTGAAAATGAAGAATTTTTAACTCCTAGAATAAATATTTTATCATTTAAATTTGTTGTGCTTCACATTTTTTCGATCTAGTTTTTTTACTTGACGTACCTTGTATTTATTATGCATACAATATAAAAATGTTGTGAGGGTATTCTTCCATTTAAGAGAGAATTTTTTTTTCCATTTTCTCTCTTAAAAGACGAAGGAATTCCAAATTCGAAAGAAGAGAAATCTACATCTACATCTACATACTACTACTACCCTATAAACAAAAAATAAAAAATAAAAAAAATTCCGCCTAGCATTTATTAAAGTCCTTAATTGTTCGGGGGAAAAACGAATTCCCATACCTATCCGTTCGGCGAAATATCTCTCTTAATTTATAGATTCTGTCGGACCTGGAAATATAATGTGGTTCTAATATGATGTTCTCCGTGTCGCTCTGAAAGATATCCATTCTCAATTGCTCAAGCAATCTAAGCCTAGAAATGGTCACGTACGACCATTTACCTTCATCCTAATGTGGCCTCTACTTAACCCCCCCCCTTTTCCTTTTACTGATAATATATAAGGTAATGTGACACTGTTTTTGATCTCCTGACGTTGATGCTTCGACATCGATGCCCGGGTCGCGGTAGGGTTTGAATTTTTGTGCGGTCTGTAATCGTTTCACAGTTTAATAAATATGAGTCATTCTTACCGGTAGAGTAAATCACTCACGCATTAGGCGCGCCAGAACATCGATATGGCCCAGACACACGATAAACCCGGGGAAAATAGCCTCTATTCCTTCCAGTAAATACCTCGTAACAAAGTGCCGTAAGTTGATATCTTTTTGGCACAGTTAGAATCATTTTCAATAAACTGTACTGTTTATTATGGCCAAAAATATTCAAATGAAGACAACTTACCGAATATATACAACCATCATTCACAGCATACGTATCTACGGATCAGAAACGAGGGAAATTACCCAAAGACTAAGACAGAGACTAGAGGCCGTAGAAATTGATTATTTTAGGAGAAGCTGCGGAATATCAAGGTTAGAAAGGATTACCAATGAAAACGTACTGACTAGGATTAATATGGAAAAAAAGTCACCGAAGAAATAGAGTGTAGACCAGGGGTGGCCGATTCGCGGCCCGCCTCGAACATTTTTCCTGCCCGCGAGATTCATCACATTTTAATACAATAACTTTAACACAATAATAATAGCGCATTATGTTTCAATTTTTCACTCCAAAAAATATTTATAGTGGGTCTAAATCTAATGTGGGGATATATAATTTCAATTGCAGCCCGCGGAGTTATGATGCATTTCCAAAGTGGCCCGCAAGATCATTTTGGTTGGCCACCCCTGTTGTAGACGGTTGAAATGGCATGGCAACGGAAAAAGAATTGAGGATAAACGATGGCCAAAAAAAAAATACTGAACCGGCAACCACAAGGTAGGAGGAAAAGGGGACGACCACCAGAAGATTGGATGAAGTAGGTCGCTCAAGATGTGGAAAAGAGACATTTGGGACCCAAAGAGTGGAAAAATAGAGAAGATTGGAGAAGAGGAAGCGAGAGACGGCCAACAGCTGTATAAAAACTCGCTTCAATAAATAAATATAGAATACATTCTACAAAGGAGAGAAGGTTAAATTCGTTGAATTTAATGCGCAGTTAAATCTCCCTCGAGTTACAGACCGAATACAAAGGAGCAAGTCTACTTACTTCGGCTATGTCGTGGGTTCCGCTGTGCAGTAATTCCAGTGGTAAGAAACGTCTGACGCGCACGGACACTCCAGATAAAACTGTCGGCCGTGGTGATTCAGGATACCGCGCTCAACACTGATATCTCTGCACCCCAACGCCTACACCGAAGTTCCCGTTATCATCCCCCCGCCAGCTTCTCTTAGCCAGCGCTATTTTCCGCCCAATGTCTCTCTCACCATGCCCCATTTCCCAGTCTCTCTTCACGTAGGTACAGATCAATTTCCTCAAGTTGTATCAATTCGTACGCATATTGTTATGTAATTTGCTATTTCAAATACCGGAAAAATTGCTAGGAAACTTATATAATCTTTTATTTTCACGTCAAAGTTATATGATATTTGTGCTCTGGTCAGGCCACACCTCGAATACGCCGCGATCATTTGGGACCCTGGTAATAAAGATTTAACCAAAAAAAAATAATTAAAACTCAAAGAATAGCCGCACTCTTCGTTAAGAGCTGCTATGAGTGAACACATAGTGTTTCACAACTTTAAGAGGGATTAAGGTGGGAGCCCCTAGAGACTCGGAGGCTACACGCTAGGCTTAGCTTGCTTAAGAAATTTAGAACTGGTGCGTTTCAGTGTGACATCGAGAATATCACCATGAGGCCTCAACACATCTCTAGGTCTGACAGAAGCGATAAAATGGAAGCTATAGATACATTTCCGAACAGATAGGTACAAAAACTCGTTCTTTCCGCGCACAGTAAGTGATCACAATAAAAACTGAGCTCCACTAAACACACTCCAATATTACACGTCGCTATTTCACCTCTCAAAACGTTATCCCTTACATCAGGGGTCGGCAAACTTTTGAACAGTTGGCCCATATTTATAAATATTAACAACTTAGCGGGCCGGTGTGTTTGTAATGGTTACAATACAATATGCCACATTTTGAAAACCAACTATCGTACCTGGGCATGAAAATTGTCGTACTTTCGGGTAAAATTATCGTACTTATACTTAGATTAGGATTAGAACAAACTTTTTTAGGCGAGGGAACGTCTTTATTTGAAACCATATTTTACCACGTCAGTACCGTCTTGGCATGTAACCGCGGGCAGGATAAAAATCCCTCGCGGGCCGCTTTTGGCCCGTGGGCGGGCCGTGGTTTGCCGACCCCTGCCTTACATCTTTACACGGCTGGTGTCCCAACACCCCCTGCAACACGCCCATGCGGCGGCTCCCAGGGTAGTGTGTACATGTAGATGTAGAATTAGAGCATACATCATTTTACAAGTGGCCAGAGTGTGAACTCAATTCATTCCGAGGTAGAAAGTAGAGCCACCTGATGAGAAAACGCGAATGACTTCAGCCTTTTTCCGCCCACACAATCGCGCGCACCTCCCCTTTTCCTTTTAGGTTCCTTTCCTTGTTTGATTTTGCACCGTGGGTGGGGAAGAGTCCAAGCTCAGAGAAAAGATAAACGGGTCGGAATTTCTTCGGAAGTCGTGGGATTTTATCAAAGAATCGAAATTAATCTCGCAGGACAAATAGAAGAAGCCAATCGGTATTTCCGTCACGTTAGCACCGTGGTCGATAGCGTATCGATGGTCACCCCCGAATCGAACCCTACCGCTATGTAAGCAGAGATCAGAGCGTGCGAAGGGAGCATGTTTTGTTAAAAGCTGTTACAATAAGTTTAGCACCGTTACTCAATTGTTGAAGGAATCAGGGTGGGATCCTCTGTCTGATCGAAGGTAAAAATATAGGCCAAGTCTCTTGCCTTGCCTCAAGACTATTTTTTGCCGGACGTTTAACATATCTTGCCGAAGCCGACCTATTACAGCAAGGGCGATCACTGGCATACGACAGAGGAAATACACCGCAGAACCGATAGATTTATGGCCAATTGCAGGAGGGACACACATGTATTCTATAAAGTTATGGGACCCATAATCCATGGCAACCATTCAATAAGTGTTGCAGAATCATTAGATAGGTTTATTGGTTTCATGACTTATGGCTTGGAGTTATGAGTTCCGAAAGTACCCAAGATGGCGAATGCGCAATGAACCGCTTGGAGACTTAATCCTAGATAAAAGAGTTGTTTTGAGACAAATGACCAGTTAGTTTACTCTTATCGACTAATTATTACGTGCATTAGCAATTATTCAGAAGCTGCACTTACGTTAATCTTATCCTACGGTAGAAGATTGGATCAAATATTCGAAGCTATTGACTATTGGTAAATAAGTTATGCAACTAGTAGATGTGTTCCAGCAACCCGAATATTTTTACGAGATCTATAACTTCATTTATCTCATAACTATTGATTCCATAACTAAATGTTCTTGCAACGGGCCATTAGAATGTCATTTTTTCTACGAACAATAACGGACCATAATCGTGATTTAGGCTTGGATGAAGGTCGAGTCTTCGTTTTTCTGGGGTTTCCTCCGCGTTGTTTCATCTTGAGGACAATATTCCGCCGCCTATACTCCAGTGACCTCACTTGGACCTTAGGAAGCCTGTAGGATAGCTGGCGTAATATCGTCCCCAAGATGAAACAACGCAGGGAAAAACCCGGAAAACCGAAGACTCGACCTTCAACGGACCGTAATGGTGAGGATAAACCAATTTCACGTAACTCCGACCCTCACTAGTTTAGAGTAGACTTCGTACTCGTGCCTAATATCTTACCAAGGTTATCGACAACTCACCTCGCTTGAAATGTCTGGCATGAATCAGTTTTCTGCATTATTTAATATCTTGCAGTACTATTAATGGCTTAAATCCGTTTGCTGGGGCCGCACCAACTTTTACCAGCTCTCGAGGCCCCGTGGAAGGGTCGGCCCTCATTTAATTGATAACTTTCAAAAGTTATAAACTATAGTGCGGTAGGTGCCATCACCCACCCGCGGTGAGGGGTCGACGCTGAGGCTCGGATTTGGAGTTGGGGTCCGACTAAATGAGGGTCGACCCCTCCACGGGGCCTCGAGAGCGGGTAAAACTTTGCGCGGCCCCAGCAAACGGATTTAAGCCCTATTAATTAATAGCATAATAATGCTAACTAGGAGTGTCTTAATGAGTGAACCGCGAATTGGCATGCTCGTTTGCGCAGCACACTCCTAATTTCTGGTTTGACTGTGTATTTCTCTCCAGACTGCTTCTTGGTCTGCTACTAACGGCCGAAGGATTCGTGGATTTTAAATGCTGTTGAATTGACGCATTCTCGATACGCTATTCCCAGGTGATTTGAGTGAGAGTTTTCTCCGGCCAATGCAGGAAATGGAAGAGCGTTAATTCAGAGCTCGGCAAGAAGAAATGCACGGATATCAACGACAAGCTCCGAAGAGAAACAAAGGAAGCAAGAGAAGCATTGCAGACAGAACTTATCCATTGCTCAGAAAAATTTCAAAAAGATGGAAGAACAGATGCAATGTACAGGAAAGTAAATCAATTGACGGGCGGTAGTTAGGGGAGGGGAATCGCAGCGATAACTGATAAAACAAGAGACGTGATCCAAGAGCGAAAGCATAGCCAGGAGAGGTGGAAGGTATAAGTAGCAGAGCTCAATGGTAAGAAAATAAGGCCCAGTAGGTTGTAATATTAACGACGCATAAGTATTGTTGCATGTCACTGAAATTCTCAATAATTAACCTAATATTCACGCATTAGTCTTTAACTCGACTTATTTTGTATGCCGTACGGTAAAAAAGCCTAAACAACCGATATTTTTTTTTGTAATTCTGTAAAACTACGGCGGTGAGTAGTTGTTTTCTAAAAAATAGTTGAAAATAAATGCAAACTACATACTGTTGAATTTCTGACGGGATTAAAAAAATTCCTAATTTTTTAAAATAATAAAGTCCCTCTGGTGTAAAACCCGTACCAATCCTCTTGGAAAATGGATGGTATTTTTTGGCCAGCAACTCTAAAAGTTTTTTATTTGTTTTTATTTTGTTAGTATATTTATTTAGTTTTATTTATATTGTTATAGTTTTATTTATACTCCATTTTTATAGTATGTTAAATATGAGAGCATTTTTTTTAAGATGAGGACAAAATCATTAAGTTTTTTTGTAAAAGTATTATCCCGCTAGATCTACCTAGAACACAGCGGAATTGAAAATACGCTGACGTTTTTCGCAACCCAATGGATAAGCGCATGATAACAACTGAATCAACAGAATATTATAAAGCTCGCCTGAATAAAAGTTTTGAAGCTGGCAATGAAGTTTTGCAACCATGAAAACCCTCGTAGAAACGTTTGAGACCATCGAGGTAGATGGAGAGAGCATTACGTCATCAAATTGTTGCCTGACAACCGAAATAACAACCACATAGGTTATCCCAGCTCTTTCCTTACTTTCTTTTGGATACTATGACCCAATGGACGAATTAGCGGATGTAAAGGGATAATATCCAAGATTATCTGTTCGAAATTTAAGCTAAATAACTCTTGAAATATATATTGGTTACTAAGTGCTATGGATTCTACTCCATTTTAACATAGTTTTCACTGGGAATGCGGATTATTATTAATTTAAATAAACAAATGGCAGATGTAACGAGAATACATATCAAAGAAGTAAAAAAGCGCTGATTTCTACATAGTTGACGATAGAAAACATCGTAAAATTGATAAATTAGCCTATCAGCTTGTAAGCGTTAAAGAAAAATCTGGGTAAACAAAGATGCCAGGCAGGCCACGCCCACGTTATCTCTTCTAGCATTGGAAACCACAGCAAGCGCCCTCTCTATCCACCGCAATGGCTTGAGAATAAGCCTATTCCTCCGTACGGGGCCAGTTCGTAGGGAATGTTCAAGAGATGATAGTCTTCTCCACAACCGTCAACATGTTTTTCTGCCATTATGATACCAGTGATTCATCGGAATCGAGAAACTTCAAATGAACCAACTTTGCCTCGAGTCTTTCCGCACTCGACGATTTTTCGTCCTGTCTCGATGCCACTACACTGCAATCGTCAGCGATAAGAGACACTTATGCAAACACGCCGGCGCACAGCGGGCAGAGAATCGAAAAAAGGGCGACCAAAAGTCCAAAAAATGGATTTTATTTCAGTCTTAAAGTTGAAATTTGGCATGTTGACTATCCTTCTATTGGTGCATATGTTGCGTGATTACATTATTCATCGTTCACGCGGAATAGCAATATGGGAGGGCTTAAAGTTGAACAAAAAACGCAACAAAAAGTCGGACTCCAGGAAAATCTCCAAAATGAAGAAACGGAAGCAGATCCTTATGCAGAAGATAAATGGGGTAAAACGTTATATTATTTCAGAGACCAGACCTTAGACATTTCGTCCTTTTAACTAACGTAGAGGTTTATTTGTTCTCTTAAGGGGACAAAATGAGGTACGCTATTTTACAATGATTTTCTTCTTCTGGGTAGTCGAGTAGTCACAGCGGCGATCCGTATCTCGGGTGGTGCTGGGAAATGAGCGGTAGGAGCGGAGCAGTTGTTAACTGGAAACCAGTCGGTATATATAAACTCAGGGATAATAATTTAAAAATAAAAAAGAATAAACAAACATCCAATCTATAATTCACCAATTACAGATATCCCTAAATAATTAAAGATTCATGAATTTCAGATTGTTTATCGTCTATGAATAATTGATCCAAATAATCAATGATTGGCGAATAATCGTAGATTCACCAATCATTGATTATTTATTTTTGGGTGGCATGAGAAATTGAAGCGGCAACACATCTTGTGGGTAGCGATTAATTTTTATTTCATTTGATTATATATTTTTGTTAATTTCAAATCGAAAAAGAAAATTAAACATTAATTGGCAATGTTGCTTTGATAAAAATTAATTATCCGTGCCTTTATTAGCATGGATTCTTATGATTTTTCAACTTTTATAAGGCGTTACTAGGGGAAAATCAACAAACAGTAATCTCGTATTTGGACAAGAGTAATGCTGGGAAATGAGCGGTAGGAGCGGAGCAGTTGTTTTTTGGAAACCGATCGGTACCTCCGATTGCTCCGAAACCTCCGAAACGCTACGTCACGCAATGTTTCGGTGGTTTCTAAGGAGGATGGTTTTTGAGCAATTCTTATCAAGCTTCAGGAATGAAATGTTCATGGAAGGTTCTTAAATGTCAAAGGAATCAGAAAAAAACGAAAACCCCGACATTTAGGCCTAGGTTCGAGCCCAGATAGGATTTCATGTTTCAATGAGATTAGATGGGGCAAATGAAAAATTTCCGTGGGAATTAATTTTCTCCGCTTCTTCGGAAAATTGACCATCACCACCGAGACTATCCCATTATATCTACTAGAATCTTCTGCGATCTGTATCACATGCAAGTTTATAAGAAATATCGGATGGGATTCGATAATTATGATGTGTTCTTCTATTTTTCATGTCATTAAACGTAAAAATCAAGATTTCCGAAAGTACGCATTTCACTAAACATTATTATTATTATTAGTAGCCTCATGCTGCGAAAAATACTGAATGACTTATTTACTTAGTCAAACGTCGAAGCAGCCTAAAGAAATTTGAGTTATATTTGGTTGAGCAGATTGATAATTACAGACTTAATAAGCATCAATGATTAATAAACAATGAAATTAAACGGCATTACACAAAAAAATCATATTGCAGACAGTTCAGAGGTTTTTCAACACCAACAAGCACTCAAAACCCCCGGCGTCCTTCGAAACCTCCGTTTCCTCTGTAACCTCCGCTAACAACCGCGGTAGTACCGGAGACAACCGGAGGAGTGCTGTAATCGCTACTACCGATTCAATCACCGGAGGACGCCCTCCGTTCCCAGCACTAGACAAGTGTTGATGATGTAGCGCTGTAGCGCTGATGTAGCTTAACGATGATGTTTAACGTCAGGAATTTCACGACCATCAGTGTGGTCTCCTCTTTTTCCTAGCCTCACAAAGAGACACCCATCCGTCGCGTGAATGTCGTAATATGCATGCATTCTGATGGTGTCAACTATTTGTACAGCCGGAAGATTAGTTACGCTACGCGTTTCACAGTTCTGGACACCCTTTTGTTGCGAAACAGAACTAGCAATCCCAGACTAAACTAAACCGAACGAAAGACAAAGAAACCAAAGAAAGATAAAGAAACTTCGTGCAAATTTTAACACAGTTGACGAAAGCAAGCAAAAATTTGAAATAGGTAAGTAGTAGCAATGGATGATAGCACTAATCTCGGGGCCTATTCGGTTTGGCCCCTCAATGCTCGAGTCCATTGAACTCATAGAGCAAGTTTTCTCATTAAAATGAATAATTGTTGCCTTAATTAGAAATAAATACCAAGCTTTCTTACGTCAAAATTACAAGTTATTAGGTTGCATAATAACGTGTTTATTAGGTTGACAGTCAACCTAATAAACACGTTCGATTGGATTTAATCATAGTAGAATGTTACGGAGATGGGAGTACTGGAGACAATCTGCAGAGAAATCCAGACGGGAAAGAATCACGAACGAGAGAATAGGATATATAATGGGAGTTACCAACACCATAGTCGATAGAAAAGGCAATATGAGAAAAGCAGTTGCCAGAAGGCCTGTGGATGATTAGAGAGCAATGACGATTGAGCATCGGAGCGTCGAAGAACGTTAACAAACAGAAAAAAAATAAATATATATATATATATATATAAACAGTTTGCCAGAGAGAGGCAGACGCTAAACACAGAAAAACAGAAAAAAATGAACACACTTACTGAGTTTCTTAATATTTCGGTGCCACTAGCACCTTGTTCACAAGAGCGAAGAAGACATATATATATATATATATATATATATATATATATATATATATATATATATATATATATATATATATATATATATATATATATATAAATTAACGGTGCCTTTTTTCGAATGAAATTGTATAAAATTTTATCAAAGGCTACCAAAATTATTTTTACACATATCAATATACGTAATACTGGGATGGAATTGGTTTGATAGCGTCCAGGATGGAGAATCTCAAAGTGGAATACCTCGATTTTTTTGCCCACAGACAGCAGTTTGCAATTATATTTCAGTGGTATTTCCTTAAACATATTTTCTCAAGGTTAAGTGGGTTATTATCATTGAGGGGAAACCTGCGCTTCGAAGTAATGTTTTTGAAGGCGTATAAAATTTGCCGATGTAAGTAAATTTTTCGTATCCGAATGCGATAAAACTTCAGCGAGGAGTACCTACTTAAACTTGCGGAGTCTACCACGAAAGGATGGGTTGATATTGAAGTTAGCTGTCGGCGAGTGGGACAATGGACTAAAGGAGAGATACGAAAGTGGAGCCAAGTTTTTTTATGAAAAAAAATGAGCCACCTAACATGGCTACCGATTGCAATTCTCCCATGAATATTATTCGAGTTAAGGAGTACTTCCTTTGGAAATCATTTCCGATTGACACTTTTATTGAAAAAACATAACGGTACCACGATGAGTACAGAATGACTTAGGATTTCTTCGTTACATTTTTCCTAAATTTCGAGTAGTTACTCCTTTGGGTAATATCTAATGGGACAGTGCGTTAAACCGAAGCTTTTGTATCGTAACAAAAACCAGTAATTGTACTAACTCCAGTCTCTATTGCTGTTTTACCAGGATTTGATATCTCGATTTATTAATATACTGAGTGAAGGTTATAACTACCTTCAGGCTTAAAATTTTTAACACTGCATGTTATATGCTTACTTTTATTGTAGTCAAACAAGAAATTCGGTAAACAATGCAAACAGTAGAAGTTTCCCCTGGCAACGTTGCCACATTCATCGCAGTATGTCGGCTATGTGCTCCGACGAAAACTGGAAGTCTGTCCTTTAAAGCTGAATACACGTGTAAGATTTAAGGATTTCCCGGCGAATACATGTGTTATATTATCAATGATCTGAGCTGAAAAAATAAATTAGGAGTCTCAGTATCTATAGCATCTTGTACAAATTTTTGAACAATATACTTTGAGTGGAAATCGAGATAAAAAAGTTATATGAAGAGATGCCATTACACTTCCATAAAGACTGCAATTCAGCGTAAAAATTCATCATTTTTTACCGACATATCTTCATTTAATGAACGAATACCTAGCAATATTTTTATACCATTCAATAGTAGAAATCTTAGTTTACAAGATGTGTTGAATCAATGCATGTTATCGGGCATGCATGAAATGAAAGTTCCTTCTTTTAAGTATTGAACAGAAGTAAAAAGTTTACACAAAGGAATAATGCGAAAAAATCCGGCGAAATGCCGGTGGTTCGTTTTCTCAAAAGTACGGACGGCACTCATTCGAACTGGCTGACGTATGAAGCCTTATTGAGCGTACCGTTGCATATCGTAGTGGCGAGGAATGCACCGCATATGTACACGCGACGGGGGAAGAGATAATTTTCGTAGTTCCCGGACCATAACGGCGCACTGCGATTAATTGAGTTAGGTTTTAAGAGATGAATAAAGTAACCGAAATACGTCGATGTTAACAATTAACCCTTTGAGCATTACGGACGTTCATTTACGTTCTCGTGCCTCCTAGTCATCCAGAGTACGATCGCACATGTACCTACGTCTTTCAGATTTGTGCTGGAGCAGTAAAGGCGCACGTTCACGCCTCCCATTCAGGTGCATTGTAACATGATGTTCTGTAACTATCCTCGTGGCTGGTGAACCCAGTTATCACTATAAAGTGTCTCTGAAGAGTCCTGCCACCTATTACATTAATTTACTAACTAATTTTAGCCTTGAGTACGTGCGTACCACATGTAGTTGGTTTCATTGACGGAAGTTATTGCACTTACAGCCTAATTATTACAAAAACGTGAAGAATAATCCAGTTCTAAGTTAATACTTTTGTTCTCATACCACAATATTTTACATCTAACTCAGAAAAGATTGTATTTATTTTGTTTTGCTTGTTTAATGTATGACCGCCTTGTTTTCATTGATTGCTAATCAAACAAACTTGAGTTCAAGGTAATAAAATTGTAATCGGAAGTAATTTCATTTTAAAAAAAACCTCACTCCTGGGGTCAGGGGAAACGAAGAAAAAACTCACCACTCAAACGGTTAAATGTGTCGAACAGAAGTAAAACGTTTACACGAAAGAATAATGTGAAGATGCCGACCGTACCTTAATTCTGCTGAGCGACTAGAGAAATGTCCTCCTTTCAAAGGAGTGGGACTCAGGTAATCCTTCCTCAGTTACCGCAACGTATGTCCGCACCTCTCCGCGTCCCGCTTCTCACTTGGCCGATGGGTGCAGGATGGAAATTGACAAATAATTTAGGTTATCGCCGCCGATCGAAAAATAGCCTCTTCCTCGGAGGATAAAAAAAACAATAACGCGCACTTTAGATAGTGGACTTCTTTCAGCCTTTAAGATGGAACCGAGTGTCAGCGGTCCTCGTCTGATGTCTCACTTTAAAACAACGTCACCTTACTCTCCGATTGAGCTTCTTCGAAAGATTTCTCGCCTGCTTTGTCCACCGAAGGGCGATAACGGAACTTTCAAGCAACTCCTTTATCGGTAAACTCTGTGTTATCGCTGGACCTTTTCATTGGTCCCACAACAACGCCGTAACGCGGTCTATCTCCAGCAAATTTCTGTCCTCTAGGTGTGAACTAGATGCAGTAGGGTGATACTGTGTGAGAAAGCTCACGCTCGCAGGAGACTGTTATTAGAAGCCACGGCCATGGGTTTCATAGTGATTGCGGAATATGTAGGCAGTTGCTCGGATGCCTCTTTTTAGGGATTTTATTGTTTAGATTAACACATTTCTTTACATTCACTATTTTATTTTAAACTAGCGGAAGGTACCCGTTGAAATTCAACGGGTGCGACAAACATTGGACCTAGAAGAATACTGTCAGCGCGAATATCCTTTGAAAATCAAATCTCTGGTTGTCAAGGAAATATATTACTGTTGATTTCAGAGAAAAATGTGAGATTTTTCAGCTAAAGACATGATTTTCAGACAAATACAAAACGTAAAAGAATGTTGAATGAAAGAATTAAAAACTTCATTTATTTAGTCATCCGATAAAAAATATTTCAACCCTCCATCTTGAGTAAAAGTATTTTTAAAAAGCAAAAAATGAAACCACTGCCACGAACCCAATGCTTAGCATGGACCACGAGGGGGGCCTTTGCGGGTCCTGAGGGCTTTTTAAAATGGCCTATTTTACGACCAGATATATTTTCTATCTACATGGCAAAGTTCAGCTCAATCGGTTGAGTAGTTTTTGCATGATGGAGCAACATACAGACAGACCGACAGACAGATACCATTACATTTTTATATATTACAAAGGAAAGGATCAGTAAGGATATTTAATAATACCACCACTAGTCATACGTCATAAAAGCATCGTTATTAGCCGAGTGGCAACTGGAACGTCCCTGCGCCCAAATGTCCTTACGATCAATCGTATGCGCCCTAACGGCCGCGCCGAAATGCCCCATTCCCCTCTTCTCAATGGGTGCGCCATTTACATACGAACAGTCTCCTGACGGGTAAAGAACGAAGTTTCTGCGAGTGACTACTCTCTACTATTCTCTTCTTTAATCTACGAGCGGGACGCAAGGCTTAAATGCAATGGGGAGTGGAGTAGAGGTGGATCGTTTGCGAACGAACGGGTCCTCGGATTGAACGGAAGGATCGAGGACCGACTTCTGCGGAACGACCGGTCCAAGGAGTATAGATGCTCTATTCTCCTTGGACCGGTCCACTCGTCCCGACCGGTCTTTTCGTTCCGACCGGTCCTCGGACGGAAAACGAGTTTACGTCTTTGTCCTGTAAATTCGAGAAAATTAATTTTTCAAATATCAATATTCGTTTTGAGCTTGTACGTAGATCCCAAAGTAAAAAACAAACAAAAGACAACAATATTTTTTCATTTTGTAATAATGTTAAGCATAAAAATTTGGCGATGTATTTGTATGTAAACAATTGCTTTAGTAACGTACAGGAATCAACAAAATCTTTGTAAGTTTTACGTGGAATATTTATTGGACTGTCCAATAAATAATCAACGTAAAACTTACAAAGTTTTGCCAATTCCCGAACATTATGAAAAAGTTTTAGAAGTTAATGCTGAAGCTATTGACCATATTTTAGTTCCCAAAACTATAGAAATCTAGTCAATATTTTACATCGCCAATTTTTGTACACACACAAATCCTAAAGTTCTCCAGATATCCTTTGATTTAATCGTTTTTTTTAATTTTTGAATATATTGTTATTATTTTGATATGAATGAATGCCCTGGTAATTGCGTTATAGCTACTAGTTAACGAAAATGTAACGGCCAGTTTATTTAGTGTAATTACCTTTTTTTGAAGAAATTGCCACGGGAAAAATTCAGTCAAAACATGAGAAAGAATTAGGAAGTCTGGATAGCGTTAGTGGTCTGCGCATTGGTCCGGCAAACCAAAGGTCCGTGGTTCGATTCCCGGTCCAGGCCGAATTTTTATCATGGCAATTTCTTTAAAAAAAACATTCACCCGCCATGTTTGAATTTCAAATGGCTAAGCACGGCATATGTGCTGGTGAACGATACTGTCTCTTGGTTGTGGCTTCTTTGAAGTCCTGTTCTCCCTTGCGTTGCCATCTTAGATGGACCGCAAGGGCCTAAGATCTAGTTGCCTTGTATCCACCAAAATTTCCATGGGAATTAGGAAGTCTGGATAGCGTAGTGGTCTGCGCGTTCGTCCGGCAAACCAAAAGTCCGTGATTCGAATCCCGGTCCAGGTCGAATTTTTCTCATGGCGATTTCTTAAAAAAAAATTCACCCGCCATGTTTGAATTTCAATTTCCTTTGTTGATTTATGAATATCGACGAGATATCGTGCCATCATGTGGTGACTTTAGGTCCGCCGCTCCGCCCAGTGGTCCTTGCGGCCGATCTAGCAGGACAAACTTTTTCAAATGAAATGTATTGTTTGAAAATAAACCAAACTAATTCAGATGATAAGAACGTCTTTTTACAACATTGTAACATGTTTTTCGACGGTAATGTCACTTCGTGGAGCAGGAGGAGATGGGGTCAGGAGGAAGGGAGAAACCCGAAAATTCTTCTGTGTTAGCCTGCGGAATGATGAGTAATATGTACTTAGTTATCTTTATGGTGGCGATAGTCGGCTCGCTAAATTCGGCCACGCTCGCAGCTGAGGCCAATTTAATAAACTGGAAAATTTTATGCACGCCTTGCCGGAGTCAAGCAAATCATGGCTTCAACAGCAAGTACTACTGTAATTTTTTTGTATTTCATATTGAAAATTTACACCACATCAATTGAAAAATATTTATGATACGTTTGTTGGCAAAATTTGCTTTCACTTTGCATTATTTTTCATCTTTTTTTATCACATTTTAAAATTACCTTTCTGCCTCAAAATTCAAATAAAAGTTCAAGGAGTCTTTTTATTTAAACAGTTCCTCGTTTTACTCCCTGATTCCTGGGTTTTCGCAAATACACGCATTTTATAGAATGCTTCTCGTCCCGTGTCACGAGTGCAAACAATTTTCGTAATTGTTGTGGAGCAACCAAGAATCGAATTTCTGGGGGTAGTCCTTTGAAGGATTAAACTTCCTTCGGGGTTGGTAACAGCAACGAAAGCAGTCTAGAACTGTTCACTCAAGTCGCGCACGACATATATTTTTCAGCTTGAAAGTTTCCTCTTTGGCTTAGGTTTGGCAATCGAGATTCCATGTAATTTTCCATCTGTTCCCATTATCACCATGATCTATTTTTTATTTAATACATTGTTTCTCCTCGGACCTGCGCTTCAGGAATAAATTCCTTATGGTGCATCAATAAACCTTCTTTTGGTTTATTTTTTTAAGTTGGTAATTTGAATTTTTATTGTTATTTATTCAATATTGTAGAGCGTAAGTATTACTGCACACAAATTATTTCTAATTTATTATTTTATTTTTTTTATAAATGCTAAATACATATTGGAAATAAAAATAAATAATCATTCAAAAAGGAACGGTGAACGAGTAAAAAGGAACGGGTCCCAAAAAGGACCGGTCCACAGTGAACGAGTTCCCAAAAATGAACGAGTTTGCCCATCTCTAGAGTGGAGAGGTTGTTCAACCTTGTACGGAAAAAAATGCGCTTATCATCCGCCATCCCGCACGCAACTTAAGAAATAACAATTTAGGTGAGTGCACACGCATACACCTTGTCGGTCAACTGTTACGTCAACGGTTGAAAGAAGCATTTGACTCAGGATGAATGTTCCCTTGCGACTCCTTCCACGAGAAGGTGAGCAATGGATAAAAAAATGACGTTTATTTTAAGAAGTGCATGGAGGTTAAAGATGACTCCCATAAGAATCCGAGGTAAGATTCGATGAAGAAGTTTCATTAATTATTGCTTATTTAAAAAAAAATCACTTGGGTTCGTGATGGGAGCATGGATTTTTAGTATCGAATGTATGTGTGTAAAATATTCCGTTCCATCTCAGCCTCCGCTAAACTTTTAGCCAATAAATTGAGTTTTTGTATCCAAAATAGTTAGTTTTTGTACTATTTAGAACAAATTAAATTTTTATTTACCTAGCAATCGCAACGTGGCCTTAGAAATTGGTAACTTATGCCCAAGGAACCTATGTCTCAGCAATAAATATAACAGCATTTTAGAGATATTTTAGTGAAGGTATTTTTCACCTGAACTTATCCACGAGTGGATTATGCTACCGCAAATGCGACTGCTACGTAGTCACTGCATAAAGGTAGTTTGAGCGAATTAGTATCCCTAGTCATAATGGAGACCATATTCGAATTGTAAGTTTTAATTCCAGCAGCTGTAGGAAGCATGAGTCAAATATAGCGTTATTAATGGTGCAATAATGTACTTTTATGTGACTGTAGACTGTTTATGTGAAGTAGTTATTAAATAAAAATATCTACATAAGTTTTTCACTTGACTCATTATTTTCGCGCGATTGGTTCAAAACTCCTTCAAAACGGAAAGTTTTTGTGGTCCCGAAGAAATTACGTCGATGAGAATATGATTTATATTCAAAAAGAGTTGAGAGAACATACAAACTACATATTGTTAATTTTTTGACGAGAACTAGGTGTTAGAAATTCCTCATTTAAAAAAAATAAAATCTCTCTGGAGTGCATACAAGTGCCATTTCCCAAGTAAAATAACTGGTATTTTTTTTGTAAATAACTTGGCAAGTAGTTTGGGAAAGGGTATTTTGGTTTCTTTGGAAGGGTTAGATATTTTTCTTTAAAGTGAGACCAAATTTATTATTTTCTAGGTGAAATGATATTTTTCTCAAACTATGCAAAAAATAATAAATGCGTAATAAATTCTCAGGCTTCACTCGGTGGAACAACATTGCGATGATTTGTAAACAAATTCACTTTGTAATATTCCACAATGGTTTTTATTAATCCGACCGAGGTTTCGACTCAAGTTAAGCCATTATCAAGACTTAACTTGACTCGAAACCTAGGTCGGAATAATAAAAACCATTGTGGAATATTACAACGTGAATTTATTTACAAATTTCTCAAATTACTTTAAATTGGAGGATTCATAGAAAATAAATTCTTCGAGGCGACGATCATCACGCTAAACAAATCGTACTGGCGGATAATTTGAGCACCATACGACAATTTTATTTTTTCGTCTCCTCATTGAAATTCAACGTTCACTTTTCAAAAAACCACGGAACTAACCAGGCAGCTGCTTCAGCGGAGTCACCCGCTAGTGAACACACCATTGTGTGAAATTCAGAGCGGAAAAATCATTCGCCTGGACTGAGAATCGAACTCAGATCCCTCGATTTCGCGCCGAGTGCCCAGGACAACTTGCTCCTTTAAGCCCCCATGAGATTCACAGTTGAAGAGGACGCCTGGGTAGCTTAAGAGGCTAGAGAACTCGACGCGAATTCGAGGATTTGGGTTCCATTCCCAGGCCAGGCGAATGATTTTCTCCACTGTGAATTCAACGGGCACCATATAATAATAATAATAATCCAAAAGAATAATTACAGAAAAAATACAAAGAATACATAATTAGATATTTGGAGCTTTAGGTAACCTATAAGGCGAACCTGTGTTGAGGTTACCATCAATTAGAACTACGACCATACATTGTTACATTTAGAACAAGAAAAAAAAATTATATGTACCAACATTTCAAGTGAATTCCTTTTAATAAATATGTTTACAAAAATAATAATTTTATTTAGCAAAATATATCTTCGATTTTTTCAAAAGTAAATAGCCAGTTTTTAACATCTTTTAAAAAAGAAGCAAGATTAGGTGCACATTTGTACTCAGAAGGTAGTATATTATACATTTTAGGCCCAATATATAAAAAGCTTCGCCTGTACAGAGACAATTTGGGCCTCAGCAAGGGTGTCAATATACTGCGAATACTATATTCTAGAGCACCTGTTCCCAAACTCAGTTGCCGTGCGAGCCAGATCATTTTTCATGTTCATACCTGTTCCTGATACCTGTTCATTTTTCACGACCCACCACTTACATACTAGATAGAGAGATGGACCTCCCCCGTACGCGAGGAGTGGATGAGCATGGCGATGCCATATAACACTGCACACGCTGGTTAGTTTTAGGATATTATGATGTGGCTTATGTCACTGAGCGTATTACAGATTTGTTTGACTAGCCATCCTTCACGCTAACCATCAAAATCGACTCCGCGACCCACCAGTGGGTGGCGACCACTGATGCAGATGGAGAGGGCGCTTGCTACGGTGGCCAAAACTAGAAGCTCTAACATGGGCGTGGCTTGTCCGCCATCTTCCTTAACCCCGATTTCCCTTTAGCGCTAACGGGCTGACGCACTAATTTCGCAATTTTAACATATTTTCCATCGACAACTTTCCAGAAATCAGTATGCACTTACTTCTTTAATACTTATTCTCCTAAAATATATCGTTTATTTATTTAAACTAATAATTATCCTCATTCCGGGTGAAAAGTATGGTAAAATCGAGTAAAATCCATAGCACTAAGAAGCCATTAGATGTTTCGAGAGGCACTTTACTTAAATTTCCAAACAGATGGTGGATATTCTTGCTTTACATCCGCTAATTCGTCCATTCCGTCGTGCTATCCGAAGGAAAGCAAGGAAAGAGCAGGGATGGCCAATATGGTTGTTATATTGGTTGTCAGGCCTCAGTTTGATGACGTAATGCCCTCTCCATGTACCTCAATAGTCACGACCTCTCAATGTACCTCAATAGTTTGGCATCCACTGTTCTGGAGCATTATCTAATATATAAAAATGAATATTTGTTTGTTCGTCTTCTATGCGTTCCAATACCATTTTTCATGTTTCGATGAAACTTTGGTGAGTCGTTGTGCGCGCGCCCGCGTAGGTTTCTGGATTATTAAATTAATTGTACGATAGGTGGAGCGCGAGTCGTTTCAACAAATAAGTGATGGCACGCGAGCTTCTCAAACCAGCGAAGAACGACATGCAAGGAACGAAACAGATCGTGAACGATCAATCGCTCATCGAGTTGCTCAATCGCGTGCATCAGAATCGTATCTGTGAGACATAATTTGCGTGGTAAGACCAAAAATATTGTGTATCCCAAAACACGTGGATAAATTTTTACAAATTTAATTTAACACACAAAAAAGCATTGTCTTTCATTCACATGTACATATCTGCTCTGTATATGTGTGCCTACTTAGAAAGAAAAAGAGACATTGCAACGCATTCCGGGCACTGCTAGTAAGGAATATATTGATATTATTCGTTCGACAGATAAAAACAACGCAGCACTCATGTCGGCACATTTAATCAGCCATTTCTAAAGAAACACTAAGACTCTCAACCTTGTCGGAAGCAAAAAATCGTCGATGATGAGCAAGACAGTCATTTTATTGGCCGTAAATCTTTTGATAATAATTACACCCCGACTCATCTATCTTTGGCACCTATCGATAAGGTGTTTTTATTGCTCCAATACCTTCTACTTTCTAGGAACCCTGTTGTCATCTGGGATTCTGCCCATAGGTTACTCGAGAAGGCTTTTCTACTTCTACTTATTACCCTGCAAGTCACAACATGGGTGTGTGGCAAGGGGTGACTTATCACCAACATGCATTACAGTGAAGAAATTAACTTTCACCGACATGCACCACATAATGGGTATGCTACAGACGCTAGAGAAACTACTGAAATAATCTATAGTGTAAATCTGTAAAAGTGACACAAGAGTCGTGCAGAGAACTAGCAAAACATGGTGTCAGCACTACTCGGCAGATTTAGAAAAATACATTAGGGGGCATATGAATTAATCAGCTACACAACCTGTCAACTAACCTACTTCAAAGTCTCAGTGCAGCCATTATGGTCTCTTATCGGGAAATGGCGGGAATGACGAAATTTTAAACCTTTTTGTTCTACAATCTATTTCCCTTATTTTACATGTCGGCTTCCCCACAAGCTGTATTCCTGGCGCAAAAGTGTAAGGAACGCATCCCTGTGCGCTACACTCAATTGCTTCATAGCAAAAAAATATTCCTAACCAGGCAACAGAGCGCTCGAAAAACCTTCTCTCATAGGCATATTACAGCCTTTTCAGCTGCTTTTACCCCTCCTCTCATACCGTCATCTATTTGTCTCAGCCTTCTCCTTCCTCGTCTATTTCCTCTCTCTTCTGATCCTTCAAGAGCTTCAGTTATTATCCCCTTCCGTCTTAATGTCTTAGTAAATACACCACAGAATACTTCTTGCGAAAGCCATCACACCAACGCCATATCTATACCGCGGATGGAGTAAATATAAAGTCTTCAGATAAAGACAACTATCTTGGAATTTCCTTAACTTCTGGGGAGCGCACATGCAAAACATGTGCGGCACAGCATTAAAGAAACTAGGGTTTATCAAGCGTAAACAGGAAGGCCCTCGGATGAGAAAGTAAAAGGGAGATGCTACTTCGCTCTGGTTAGGCCACACCTCGAATACACCACGGGCATTTGGGACCCTGGTCATAAAGATATAACCAAAAAATTAATAAAGTACAAGAGAAAGCTGCGCACTTAGTTCAAAACTGCTACGAGTGAACATGTAGTATTTTTCACATTTATAGATAGATTACGTTGGGAGCCGCTGGAGCATCGAATGCTACACGCTAGGCTTACAAGGGGAGACTACGTACCCTGACTCACTGATTTGAATGCCGTATTTTCTATGTTGTGCACGAGGTCAATGGCGACGCTAATTCGACTTGGACTTCGTCAAACATGCCGTAGTTTTGTTTTAATTAATCAATTTGTAATTGGCGTTATCCGCCCTAAGTATCAAAAATCGGGGATAATAATTTAAAAATAAAAAAGAATAAACAAACATCCAATCTGTAATTCACCAATTACAGATATCCCTAAATAATTTAACATTCATGAATCATTGATTCATGAATTTCAGATTGTTTCTCGTCTATGAATAATTGATCCAAATAATCAATGATTGGCGAATAATCGTAGATTCACCAATCATTGATTATTTATTTTTGGGTGGTATGAGAAATTGAAGCGGCAACACATCTTGTGGGTAGCGATCAATTTCTATTTCATTTGATTATATATTTTTGTTAATTTCAAATCGAAAAAGAAAATTAAACATTAATTGGCAATGCTGCTTTAATAAAAATTAATTATCCGTGCCTTTATTAGCATGATTTCTAATGATTTTTCAACTTTTATAAGACGTTACTAGGGGAAAATCAACAAACAGTAATCTCGTATTTGGACAAGTGTTGATGATGTAGCGCGTGCCGTTTAACGTCAGGAATTTTCCGACCATCAGTGTGGTCTCCTCTTTTTTCTAGCCTCACAAAGAGACACCTATCCGTCGCCTGAATATCGTAACATGCAGGCATTCTGATGGTGTCAACTATTTGGACAGTCGGAAGATTAGTTTCACAGAAACGCGTTTCACAGTTCTGGACACCGTTTGTTGCGAAACAGAACTAGCAATCCCAAACTAAACTAAACCGAACGAAAGATGTAGAGTAGCAGTGTTTATGAGTGATCACTATCGATAAAGAAACTTCGTGAAATTTTTAACACAGTAGACGAAAGTAAGCAAAAATTTGAAATAGGTAAGTAGTAGCATGGATGATAGCTTAGGAGTAAATAATTCATGGCAATATCGGCCTATGTTAAATTCAACATGGAGATTCTGTAAAAATATTGCGTGAATAAAAGCCGTTGTGATGCATTTTTTATTTTTATATGATTTCAACTTTTCCCTATTGATGCGGTAGAATGAAATTTCAAAGCAACGAGCCACAGTAGCACAGGAATAGCTATCAATCCGCGCGGAAAGTGTCGCTAAATGAGTATCAGTTCAAGGAAGAATATACTGGATCGGTCCGGGTTTTGAGAATCAATATCCTCTATAAAACTCTTCGTCTGACGACAAACGACTCTTCTTTAAGACAAAAGGGTTAAGATTAGCACGGACGTTTCCAGATGTAATAAACCAAGTCCCGCACACTCCCTCTGTTTCTTTGTAATCCTCAATTTTGTTTCCCTAACAATATTTGTATTCCAGGATTATTTAATGATATGGAGGTTTTCTACTATTCCTACCTTGGCAAATCATGTTCTGGATCTCATTTTACACTGCCTTTATCTCCTCAAAATGATGAAAATGGTGGTAAAAGAAGCAATTACGGGCTTTAAACAGAGACTGACGTATATCATAAGCGGCCCATCACCACTGGTGATTCACCAGCCCCCAGATAAGCCATTTGCCATTAAAGATTCAAACTGGAGAACGAATTTTGCGGTAAGTGTCTCGATAAAAAAAAAGCGAGGTGAAGTCTTATGATAGGATATGTAACTCGGAGGAAAAATTTCATTCTGGTCGCGCATATGAAGAAAAACTTCGGATGCCTGCAGACTCAAACCACCAACCTTGCCCGCCCTGATCCGCGACCAGCTGTGCCAGTTGCAGGAGGCAGTTATCACTGAGTTTTTATACTTGGGGCGGATACTGCCGATTAAAAATTGATAAATTACTACAAAACTACGGTATATTTGACGAAGTCCCAGGCGAATTAGCATTGCCTTTGACCTCGTACACGACATATAAAATACAGCATTAAAATCGGTGAGTCAGGGTACGTAGTTTCCCCTTGTTAGTTTGCTTGAGAAATTCAGAACAGGTGTGTTTCTATGCAAAGCAGAGAATATCATTTTTGCGCCTACGTTTCTAGGTCCGACAGAAGCGATACATTGCCGAACCTGTGTGTTCTTTCCGCGCCGAATAAGCGACCATGATAAAAACTGAACCCCACTCCAAACACTCCCATAATACACTTCACAATTTCACCCCCCGAAACCTTATCCTTTACATGGCTGGCGTCTAAACACCCCCTGCCACATGCCCACGCGGCAGCTCGCAGGGTAAGATGTAGATGTAGTAGGCATGCCCGATCTACTTTCATTTTATATTCCGAATGTTACTTCGGAGCACTCCGTTTTGGAATGTGTTTATATTCCATATAGGAAACTCAATACCGACAAAATCCCACCGTCTGACAGCCGTTTTGATAATCTTTCATCCAGCGCCATTACTTTCTATCTCAGAAGTGTGCTGCGCCCAGAAATGCTTCCATCACGATAAAAGGTACTTAACATTCCCAATTGATTCGTCATGGGTACTGAGGTATATTGAGAGGGAATGACACAATCAAACTGTAACCCGGCAACCGAACTCCTGTTCTTTCACTGCATGCCTCTTGATAGTATGGTTGTAGGGCCTCATTGGAGGATATATAGTTCAAGAATCTATATTATGTTTACACTGTAAGGTAAAAACTCTTAACACATCCTTAAGTTACTTGAAGGTAGAGATTCTTTCAGATTTGACTGAGTGTTTTTTGCTGGGAATACGGATAACTTCGAATTTTAAAAAATAAATAAATAAACATAAAGGATACAATTATAAAAAGTAAATGAATGATGATTTCAAATGATTTATTAAATGATGGAAAATATAGTTATAGTGCGAAATCAGCGGGTTAGCCCGTAAGCGCTAATGTAAATCTGAGAGAGCAAAGATGGCGGAACGCGTAACGGTTTCAAGCATTGACCACTACGGCAAACGCCCACTCACTTATGGGCCTTAATTTTCCATACGTATTTATAGATGAGACTCGGCTTCTACAATACCGTCGGTCGTCAAGGGAACGATCACCAAAAACGGATAATTCGGAGCTGTTTTACAAATGTTCTATCCAAAATTTCACGAAATCGAAAGGAAAACAAAATATTCGTCTGAAAGAATAAGGATCTTCATTTTATTGTCTTTCGTTAGGCGCGCGTCTCTGTTAGGCGCGAATCTGAGTTAAAAATGCTCATTCATAGTCTCACTAAATTAAATGCATTAAACCAGGTTTGATGCATTTAATTTAGTAGAATTTACCGGTGATACAGCCTGGCGCGATAACCTGGTGTCAAACGTCTTGGGGAGAGTAGCATATTTGAGCAATGAAATTTTATAGTTATTCTTTTAATTTTGTGGGTCATTATTTCTGCAGAGGTTTTTTGGGACCGTCAGGCAGGCTGGAGGAGCAAATAATCATCCTAGTACCCCCACATTCCTGAATTTGTACAGAATTTTGGTATCCTATAGTGTCATCAAACCACCTGTGGCTGGAAACTGCTCATATAACGTTAATTATACCGTTTTCCCGTGGTAGCTTCACTTTTGTTTTGTTTCATATATTTCTTCTTTCGCAAAACTATGCTGCATAAGAAACAGGTATGTAATGTATAATGATTGTTTGTGCCTACTTCAGTTACTTCGTTTTTGTACTGCTGTTGCGTAGCAGACGACGTCTTTTAGTATAACTTCCTTCTTAATGCGGCCCAAGGTTCGATTTCTGTTTTTACCGTGAAAACCGTCAAGTATAATGTACAAAAGAGGAATTTTATTGTTTCTCCATCTCATTTCTCTGAATATATTTGCTTATTCTGCAGCGTGTACTCAATTTCATTGAGTACGATGTTGGCTCCTGCTCTGAGGGTAATTGTCACGTATTATTTGGTTTACTTACTGTCCGTTGATTTCTTGATTCTTAATTTGAAATAAAATCGAACTCCAAATTAAATATTTTACAAATGTAAACATCTCTAACACCAAAATATGTGTTAATATCGCTTTTTTTCTGCTTCGCTTCATCTGCCACAACGCAATCCATGGGCGAGTTATAGTGCTGCCATCTAGCGGCAGTTTGATTCGAAAGGCGACAATAGGGGCCTCAGGCCGTAACACGGACGAGATAGGGGAAGTTCATGGGCATGGCCAGGGCCCAAACTTGTACTGTAGCGCCATTGGAGAGGGAGAGGGTGGTCGAATAACAATAATTCAATACGCGTATTTCCATATGGGAAAGGAGATTTGAGGACCGACCATTTAAGAATTGAGGTACATGGAGAGGGAGCTTGCTATGCTGGCCAATGCTAGAATCTGAAGCCAGTTCACCATTTTCGCTGACCATCATTTTCCCATAGCACTTGCGAGTAAAGCACTAATTTAGCAATTTTACCATGCTTTCCATACGTCGATAACTTACTGGAAATCAGTATGCATTTACTTCTTTCATATGCATTCTCCATAAATACATTGTTTATTTACTAAAATGCACAATAATCCGCATTGCCGGTGAAAACTAGGGTAAAATAGAGTAGAATCCACAATACTAAGCAGCGAATGTATGTTTCAAGAGTTTTTTGCCTAAAATCTCAGACAGATAGTTGATATTCTTGCTTCATATCCGCTAATTCGTTCAGTCCTTCGTGCTATCCATTAGGAAGTAAGGAGAGAGGAGGGTTAAACAATATAGTTGTTATTTCGGTTGTCAGGTCTCAGGCTGATGACGTAGTGCCTAGCGTAGTGGGCCTTAATTTTCCATACGTATTTATAGATGAGACTCGGCTTCTACAATACCGTCGGTCGTCAAGGGAACGATCACCAAAAACGGATAATTCGGAGCTGTTTTACAAATGTTCTATCCAAAATTTCACGAAATCGAAAGGAAAACAAAATATTCGTCTGAAAGAATAAGGATCTTCATTTTATTGTCTTTCGTTAGGCGCGCGTCACGACTTTGTGCGACCAGTATTTCTAATGGAATTATGCAAAATAAAAAGACTATGGTTGAATAACCACGGAATCTCCTAGGACTACGACTCTGGAAGAGAGCAGCAACAGACAGAAAAACATGGAGGCAGAAGTTGAAGGAGGCCAGGGCCAGCTGGTGGAAACTCAGGAAAATATGTGAAGCCGCTATTGTCGCCAATGAGGAAACTTGATCGATAGGTGGCAGCACTATTACTCGCCCATGATTTGCGTTGATGACAACGAGACTTCTTCAAGTTTTTGCGTTTGCGTCCATATTTTTGTGGTGTATAGCATATTTTCGCTAACAAAAATAGTACAAAAGATTCTAGGAACTTTTAGTAATGCCAGGGCAGGGTGAATTGAAGTGATGTATTGTGGAAGCGATGGAAGTATCAGTATTGAAGGCTATCTGTCATCGGAGATTTCCTTATATTTCCATTAAATATGACGAAATATTCGTGAATGCAGGGTAAACTCCATGAACGACGCCCTGAAATGTCTAGAACAATGTCCTGTCCAGCTGGGTGCCGAAAATGTTGACTGAGGATCGTTAGAAAAATCCAGTTTCTTCACTGCGCATGCAGGAACTGCGAATCTGAGTTAAAAATGCTCATTCATAGTCTCACTAAATTAAATGCATTAAACCAGGTTTGATGCATTTAATTTAGTAGAATTTACCGGTGATACAGCCTGGCGCGATAACCTGGTGTCAAACGTCTTGGGGAGAGTAGCATATTTGAGCAATGAAATTTTATAGTTATTCTTTTAATTTTGTGGGTCATTATTTCTGCAGAGGTTTTTTGGGACCGTCAGGCAGGCTGGAGGAGCAAATAATCATCCTAGTACCCCCACATTCCTGAATTTGTACAGAATTTTGGTATCCTATAG
Organism: Ceriagrion tenellum; assembly: GCA_963169105.1. Lineage (NCBI taxonomy): Eukaryota > Metazoa > Arthropoda > Insecta > Odonata > Coenagrionidae > Ceriagrion > Ceriagrion tenellum. Next base: position 87,207,320 of record OY720633.1, on the reverse strand, counting down.
TGTCATCAAACCACCTGTGGCTGGAAACTGCTCATATAACGTTAATTATACCGTTTTCCCGTGGTAGCTTCACTTTTGTTTTGTTTCATATATTTCTTCTTTCGCAAAACTATGCTGCATAAGAAACAGGTATGTAATGTATAATGATTGTTTGTGCCTACTTCAGTTACTTCGTTTTTGTACTGCTGTTGCGTAGCAGACGACGTCTTTTAGTATAACTTCCTTCTTAATGCGGCCCAAGGTTCGATTTCTGTTTTTACCGTGAAAACCGTCAAGTATAATGTACAAAAGAGGAATTTTATTGTTTCTCCATCTCATTTCTCTGAATATATTTGCTTATTCTGCAGCGTGTACTCAATTTCATTGAGTACGATGTTGGCTCCTGCTCTGAGGGTAATTGTCACGTATTATTTGGTTTACTTACTGTCCGTTGATTTCTTGATTCTTAATTTGAAATAAAATCGAACTCCAAATTAAATATTTTACAAATGTAAACATCTCTAACACCAAAATATGTGTTAATATCGCTTTTTTTCTGCTTCGCTTCATCTGCCACAACGCAATCCATGGGCGAGTTATAGTGCTGCCATCTAGCGGCAGTTTGATTCGAAAGGCGACAATAGGGGCCTCAGGCCGTAACACGGACGAGATAGGGGAAGTTCATGGGCATGGCCAGGGCCCAAACTTGTACTGTAGCGCCATTGGAGAGGGAGAGGGTGGTCGAATAACAATAATTCAATACGCGTATTTCCATATGGGAAAGGAGATTTGAGGACCGACCATTTAAGAATTGAGGTACATGGAGAGGGAGCTTGCTATGCTGGCCAATGCTAGAATCTGAAGCCAGTTCACCATTTTCGCTGACCATCATTTTCCCATAGCACTTGCGAGTAAAGCACTAATTTAGCAATTTTACCATGCTTTCCATACGTCGATAACTTACTGGAAATCAGTATGCATTTACTTCTTTCATATGCATTCTCCATAAATACATTGTTTATTTACTAAAATGCACAATAATCCGCATTGCCGGTGAAAACTAGGGTAAAATAGAGTAGAATCCACAATACTAAGCAGCGAATGTATGTTTCAAGAGTTTTTTGCCTAAAATCTCAGACAGATAGTTGATATTCTTGCTTCATATCCGCTAATTCGTTCAGTCCTTCGTGCTATCCATTAGGAAGTAAGGAGAGAGGAGGGTTAAACAATATAGTTGTTATTTCGGTTGTCAGGTCTCAGGCTGATGACGTAGTGCCCTCTCCATGTACCTGAATGAGACAGACAAACATATAAACTTTGCTTATTATATTTATAAAATAGGGAAAATAAAGGCCCATGGCGAGTCAGTTCAGAATGTTAAGTAGCTTTAATCATGAGGGAAGCATTTTTGAGTACAGAACGCTTCTGAGGTGGTGACGTAATAGTTTGGATGAAATATTATGGGAATATTTTGGGTGAAAGATTATAAAACAAACAGTCAGACGGTGGTATTTTGCATTTCTCAAGTTTCTTCTATGATCTAACAGATGATTAAGAATTAATTGAATAATGTAGACTTGAAATAATGAGTAACTCCATTACACTGAATCTCAGGAATTTCATGTCCACGGTTTTTCGACATGCCTGTAGGTCGCAAAAATGCGATTTATGCACCCAGGTTTAGAGAATAGCAGCATAAATTGACTTTTATTCGCTTGAAGAAAAACTAAAAATCAAAGTCTAGCAGAAGACCTAAATTCCAAAAAGACAGAACAGCCGTTTATATTTAGGAGGGAGAAATTTTTCCAGGATCGGTAGCAAGGACTGGCACCGATCCGTGGACCATCAGTTGAGGTACACAGACCCAGAGAATCCAAGAGGCTAGTCCAATAAATGCAATGAAAACAGTCGCAAATCCTTTGTCTAATACCTTTTCATCGATATCGAATAATACATTCAAGCTGAATGACTCAATCGCTGACGCTTCTCCGACCTATCTAAAACCCCATAAAATTTTACGTCAACTTCAGAAGATGCACTCACTCAGCCGCCTTATCAGCCGGATTCTTTGAATTGATAGCGCAAGCACTTGATACGTGAGAGTACATGCATTCTTTATCTGTCAACATCCGAGATGTTTTCCTTTTCGGTGCCAATTGGCAAATATTTTATTTATATCACAATTTGCCAACCGCACGAGTTCTTCAGGGAGGGTGGGGTGGAAATTAATATAAAGGGCTGGAGTCTCAAAATATGCCTCTCTGTGAAATTCAAATGGATGCAATCGTTAATGAAATCAATCGTGGCCACCAAAACGAAAGAAAAACTTGTTTTTGCCGCGCCAGGGAAGCGGCCATGACGTTTTCGTAAATAGGTCCGCTTTCGCGCGACATATTTAACGGTCGATCTCTAAACATTTCCGAAGTCATCTCATCGTTTGTACACAATGGAGATAGCGATACTAATCGATGGCTGATTAAGGCGGTTCGATAGATTTCTGTTAAGCCTGAATCACACGATCATTTTTTTCCGTCCCTTTTAAGGGATAGCTCTAATGATAGCTCAAATGATCGCTCGAAAATGATCGTGTGACGCGAACAAAATCAGGGATGGCTCCAGCGATAGGGATCCCTATCGCTTTTTCCATCACTGGGCACGTCCCTTTTTCCGTCCCTGGAGGCATCGCTGGCTCCACCATTCAGCCAATCAGAGTGCTCGGCCGCAAAGAGCAACTCTAACGCCACGTTCGGCTTTCAATGGAATGAGAGTAGTAAACGAAGTAAACATATAGAAATGATGCGAAAAGGGACGGAAAAAATGATGGAAAAGAGGACGGCCAAAATGACCGTGTGATTCAGAAAATGATAGCTCGAGCTATCATTGTTACGGTCCCTGAAAAGCTATCATTGGAGCTATCCCTTAAAAGAGACGGAAAAAATGATCGTGTGATTCAGGCTTAAGTTTTCAGATTTTCGTGAACATTAGCACACGCGCTCTTATTCTTGATAACTATAGATAAAAGTGAAAAAAATGCATCACATCGATTTGGTTTTTTTGACAAATCGATGCTACTTTAATAAGTAGCATATATTTCGAAATAACTCGATTGAATAAGTACAGAATTTCTTCTAAGCGCGAAATCACACATTTCATATGATCGTAATGGTTTCGAACAAATATCAAGGTTCATGATGAAAAGATCATCATCATCTGGTGTTCTGTCTGCTGACAGGTCCCATACAACACTGCTGTCTCCATCCGCTTCTGTCCCGGGCTTCCTTCTTTGCTTCATCATAGCTGATGTTCTTCACCTGATCCACCAATTTAATTCTTCTCCTTCCTCTCTTTTTCTTTCCTTCAATTGAACCCTCAAGTGCCACAGTTATTATACTTTCCCCTCTCATCACATGGCCCAACCAGTTTCCTTTCCTTTTCCTAATTTCCTTTAGGAGCGATCTTCCTTCTTTTACTTTTCTCAAAACCTCTTCATTTCTCATCTTATATCCCATCCTTCTCCAAACCCACATTTCATAAGCTTCTATTCTATTCCTTTCCCTCTTACCTAATGTCCACGCTTCACATCCATACATGAAAACGCTCCATGAATAACACTTAGCTAGTCTCTTTCTCAGCTCCAGATCCAGACTTTTATTGCATAGCAAGTTTTTCTTCTGGCTGAAGGCCTCTTTTGCCATTGCTATCCTTGCTTTTATTTCTGCAATACTTCTCCAGTCGTCTGTCACCATCGTTCCTGGGTACCGGTAGCTTTTCACTTTTCCTATTACACCTTCATTTATTTTCACACTCGTATAATTTTCACAGTTTACTGGCATCACCTTTGTCTTTCCTAGGTTTATCTTCATCCCATATTATATGAAAAGATACAACCCGGTTAATTCCACACTAATTTATTAAGTTAAGACCGACCCGGGTTTCAGCAACTAAGTGCCATTTTCAAGGTACAAATGACTTGAGTGGCTGATTATATGCACATTTAAGGTGGAGGGAGAGGGAGGAAGAGAGGGGAGAGGAGAAAGGGGGGGAGGAGGTGGAGGTATACTGGTAGAGGTGACGTAAATGCGGCGGAAAGGACGAAATACAGGAGAAGGAAAAGTACAATTGGACGAAAGCTGAATAATTTGCAGGTAAACGAGAACAGATTGGATGACTAGGACGGTTGTCTGTTGTGGAAAGAGGGAAGTTTCATGTCAAGGAGGAAGGAATGGGTGGGGAACATATGGTCATTACATAAAATAGGCAGGCTATTTACAATTTCAAATTGCTTTAAAAATCCTACTTAGAACCTTTGTCAGTGACATTAAAATCTCAGGGTCAAAATCACTAAAATGGTTATCTGTGTATAAATGTTATATAAACTTGGAATTTCTACCACCATTATCAAAGTGGTTCCTATGTTCTTTCACTCTGTCTTAACTTTCCGTCCTGTTTGACCAATGTATGAGATTCCACAGCCATCACATTTGAGATCCTCTTTTCCTCCCTCTCCCTCCACTTTTTACTCTATGTATACTCAGCCACCCAAGTCAGTTGTACCTTGAAAATGGCACTCAGTTGCTGAAACCCGGGTCGGTTTTAATTTAATAAATTAGTGTGGAATTAACCAGGTTGTATCTTTTTATCATGAATATCCAAAACTTCCACGAAGTAACGCTAGAAACAGTATCGTTTGCTCGAAATATCAAGGTGCCTGGCCGATTAGAAGAAAAATATTTGAATAGAATTTTAATTCCGCGTAGAAAACTTATGTCATAACATGCCTTAATTAAAGAAAAAAAATGTAAGCAATGATAATTCAATCATTTTCATTGCTGTGCGGATGGCGAGTTTTAGCGTAAAAACAGATGCCATTAAATAATATAAGGTCGTATTTTTTTTAAATTAAGAATTCTTTAGTTAGTACCGTTTGAATTGGAGGAAACAGCTCAAGTATACTTTTATAATATTTTATCCCAACAGAGTCGAGTGATTTTGGCTTACACATTTACTCTATCTGAATCTAGGAACCATTTATAATTATATGAAAGGTATGTTTTCACGACTAGGAGAAAATTTGCGTGTGTCATCAAATTGTCTTGAAATATATGTCAAGTTCCACAAGGCTACCCGTTAAAATAACATTAGATTGCCAGGAAACCAAATCGGTAACACGCAATTTTTTTAATTTTATCGATAAGTATGAATGACGAGTCCGCGTGTGTTAAGTCTCACAAAAATCTGTATATAAACGAAAATTGCTCCGACCGCATGAAGAAATTCCCGATATGGCCACTATGAAAATCGACTGAATCGGACTGTCGGAGAGGCAAGCTTTTACGACGGTGTAAGACCTTTGTAATGCCGCGGACCAATAAATCCTTGGAAAGTCTAATCAGCAAAGGTAGAAAAATAGACAAATGCGATGGTCGATGATGCACTGCCTCGGGAACTCAAGATATCAAGAAGAACTAGAGGACAGGTAACTGAGAAGATAACGTAAAATAAACCTAAAAGGCATTGATATCCAATGTTTGTTTTGTGCTAGCTAAACAGTCAGCAAAACAGGGAGATAGCAGCGCGATGGTGCAGGAGGTAGGAATCAGGCAGGGTCCGTAGAATATTAAGGTTGCGTCAATCGGAGTGGTTAACGAATTACCCATTGAGATACATGGAGAGGGCATTATTTATCAATCTGTATCCTGACAACTGAAATAACAACCATATTGTTTAACCCTACTCCAAGAACACTGCATAAGGACGGAAAACTCCCATCTTGACTCTGTTGCCAATGGAAGCGAAAGAATTGAAGTACCAATTTAGCCACAGGCTGCGCTGTTTAAGTTATCAAGCCTTATAGCAGACGATTATAATTCGTAGGGCGTAGAAAAGTAAAATGGACATTGAAAGAACAAGAATACACGAGCGAGCGGAGAAGCGAGCAAAGTATTCCAATATGTGTTTAAAAAGAAACAAGTGTCAGTAACTTACTTGCTTTATTATAATCCTTGGAAAATGAATCTATGTCTAATACAATTGGTTGCCCGTTATAAACAAACGGTCAAATATAAAATAGCCTGCAGCAGATGAAGGTCAACTGCTGAAATGAAAATGAACAACTTAAGCTCGGAAAAGTCACGGAAACAAATAAAGGAATGACGGAAAACGTAGGAATAGCATACGCTGGGAATGTCAAAACAAAGGAATCACACTGTCATGTGCGCACTGTTGGAGGCACTGAGAAATATATAAGTACACTGAACGCAGTCTCTCTCGCCAGCAAATGATGGAATAGCATACGCTGGGAATGTCAAAACAAAGGGATCACACTGTCATGTGCGCACTGTTGGAGGCACTGAGAAATATATAAGTACACTGAACGCAGCCTCTCTCGCCAGCAAATGATGGAATAGCATACGCTGAGGATGTCAAAACAAAGGGATCACACTGTCATGTGCGCACTGTTGGAGGCACTGAGAAATATATAAGTACACTGAACGCAGCCTCTCTCGCCAGCAAATGAAGGAGTAGCATTCACTGGGAATGTCTAAACAAAGGAATCACACAGTCACCTAGTACTAGGCAGTACTGCATCTATCACTTCGAAGGATGATGTGTCACTTGATACCTAATAATGGTGAAATTAAATTTCACATCCGACCATAAATGAAAATGAATTGTCCCATTAATGATGAATGATTTCTTTCATGTCGGAGGGTATGGTTAGTAACATCAAATACAGCATTTCAACGATATTTGTGAACCTCAATGGAAATGGACGGGTTGAGATACATTTTCAGCTATCTCGCATTAAGTTTAAATCATCACTCCATTGAAGCAGTCCTACAAAAAGACAAGAACCAAGGTTTGGTTTGAGAACAAAACTATAATTGTGTTTCTCGCTAGATTCATGTTAGTTGCATCTTTTATCTAATCAATAAAATATTATAATATATTACCTGCAGATGTCTGGTGAAATTAAAGTGCTCTTAAGATTACTTTCTCGTACCTTAAAAACTACACACATCTAGGATATCTACTTTTAGCCTAAATTTTTCGACTACACAACTTTTACACCGCCGACCACGGATAATGGAAATATATTCTCTGTAGTTCGTGCCGCCGAAATTGACGGAAGAGAGAAACAAAAACGATACGATATTGCACACACCGCAATTACAAAATACTCGTGAAGGCCTTCTTTAGCAACAATTTAATGTTCTCTTTTAATTGAATGAAAGTTTATAAAAACTAAGTTTAAGCGTCATTCACGCCATTAACACGATTCAGACGAGACGGTAGACTTTACACCCTCAGGCGTCACTTCGTGGAAGTATTTTATACTTAAATCCATAATAAAACAATCCTTGCATGTACTTTGCCACTAATATTTATTAATGTACTTCGCGTTTCGCAGGTTACTGCATCCTCAGGTACAATTGTTTACATGTTACTTATTGATAGTTACGACAGTAACCAACGCCAATTGATTTATTGATAGTTACGGCAGTAACCAACGCCAGTTGGCGAAAATAAATAACGTGTAAACAATTGTACCCGAGGATGCAGCAGGCTGCGAAACACGAAGTACATTAATAAATATAAGTGGAAAAGTATAAGGATTGTTTTAATATGGATTCGAGACGGTATAAAGTCATAATCATATTAACGTGTGAATGCAATACATATTCGGGCGACCGATACGCTAATGTGTACCATACAATACCATTTGATAGCAAAAGCTACCACGAGTGTAAAGTGGATCCCAGGTAAATATGTTATGAAAACGTAGGCTCAATGTTTCACTACCAGCACGTTTAAGTGCATTTAACCAATATCCCAGGGTCAACTTGGAAAAAGTAACGAATCATTGAACTCGTTCCTTGGAGAGAACGAGAATGAAAGGAAATGAGGAATTCCCATCACTACTGCACATGATCGTAGGGTCCATTTAAATCTACCTTAACCATTGGATTACCTTAATTATTATAATGCTTGCGTAAGTCTCCATGGTTTTATGTGAGTTCACAAAATATGCTGAACGTCCTCGGAGAATAGGCAAATTCAAACAAACCGACAAGATTGGACCTGTATTTACCCCTTTGATTTATCGTTAAAAAAACTTCTCGGCCAAAAAAATACAGAAAATGTAAGCAGCAGCTTTAATCAGGGAGTAAGGAAGTAGAGAGTGACGAGATAAGCCATTTATCTAGGATTTTCCCTGTGGTTCGACTCCAACCATCTTAATTTCCCACCTGATCGCAAAGTGACCAATGCCATAGTAAACTTGAGGGCTTTAAGGGTACATCTTAAGGGTTTCTCCTAGCTTCACAACTATTGTGTCGGGAACTTTTAAAGTTTTTTTCGAGAGTTTTCCTATCCATCCGGGTGAATTTAGGACAGGGGGTTGGCCTCAACACCGTTAAGCGATGAGGCGCGATTTGGAACACCTTGGTTACACCCAATCCTTAGCTTGTCTAGCTTTCACAGGGAAACAAAGAGAAAGAGATGGCGCATTGTTGTCCTCATTCTACAAGCTAATTCATGCGTGAGTGTATTGAATTTTTTCAGATTTCTCAGGGGTTTGGAGGTAGGACTAACATTTGTGGGGGCGGGCGCCTTTCGTGGGAATCCGAAACTGTTCGAAGCTCGAGCAGAAGCTAGAGCTCGGCGTAGCCGTAGTATTGTCCCTCAGCCGGGAAATCCGCGTGGCCCATAAAAAGGGAGGCCCTGCGGGACACTGAGGCCGAGTTACACAGGGCCTTTCTCATTGTCGTCCCTCGGCCTGTCCTTCCTCGTCGCCACGGACGTCGCCAGGCCAACGCCCACAGGGAGAGGAAACAGGAGGGGGTGACCAATGCATTCTTATCGTTCAAGGGATTCCTTATCTCGGCCTTTCCCACCAGTAAATATAGGAAAGGAAAGACCAAGGAAAACCGATCAAACAAATGCAGCGGAGTTTTGGCAACACAGCAAGTAGATACACGAAGTTGGCACTGCGGTGGCCTTTGAGTGACTGAATTTTCGAAGCGGTACGTCGAGCCTGCTGTATTCTAATTGGCTCTGAAAAAGTAACGTGACGAGCAACTTTTTATTTGCTCACCTCCACAAATTTTTGTCCCGCCTCCTAGACCCCAAGACATGAAAAATATACCATGATGGTAGTCCCCAGTCCCCACGTTGACGCGGTAGACGTCGATCCCTTGACCCATTCGCCAAACAATGAGGCCTGCATTTGACTGGAGAAATTTGGAACAAGGAGTCGAAAGTTCCTTTCAGACGGAGCATAAAATTGAACAGTTAAAAACTGCACGGTTTACAAAATCCTGACGTTCAATAATTATTGAATTAGAGATGAGACAATTTTGCCATTTCGCGAGCATGCATTCACGCATGCATTCTTGCAGTTCACCGTTTTACAAGAAGCACTTTGAAATGCACGTTCGTACATCCATCAGATTGAGCAATTACGTGTTACGATTAACGCGAGCTTCAAAAGGTCTTAGGTCCATTAATCACGTGAGGCGTTTAGGGAGGGGAGGGGGTCGAGCCGAATCTCACGACACCTCACCAAGGGGGGAGGGGGGGGTTCGAAAAATCGCCAAAATACCCTCACGTAATTAATGGACGCCCCCTTTCCTGGAGATGCCCACATGTTTAGAGGAAATTGGAGAGGTATTCGAATACGAACAGTGGGTATACGGGAGGGATTGAGAAAAATGAGGAAGAAGCGGAAAGTAGGGGAAAACAACGGCACACACATTCATATTGGACGGTAACGGTGGAAGATTCCCGAGGAATTTGTGCGGCTGATACGCCAGGAACGCTAAAATACCTTAGGAAAAGGGTAGCAGCTTAATGTCGGTGCAAAGATTATGTGGACTCGAGTTTGGGCGCTGATTAAAAATAGACCATAGTACCTACATGAATACGTCATACATCAACCTTAAGATTATTTTACTTCGAATTTAACCATGGTTTCCGACTACTTTTTCAACACACCTCCGATTTCATTTCGCGATGAGAAAAAAAAAAAACGGTATTTTGGTGTTTTCGATCGGAAAGCTTTGGCATTTAATAATAAAGAGACTTGACGTTCCATCGACATGAAGCTGTTACACGATGTTGAAAAAACATATTGTGATATATATTCAAACTTTCAGTTCATTCGAATTTGCCATAAAATTTGACATCAATTCTATGAAACAACTTTTATTCAGTAGGTCCTCCCATTGCTTGGCATTTTAAGGCGGTTGGAACGACTCCTGTCTACGAACGGATTTGCGTGAAACTTCTCATACAGTCTTCTTGGTGATTCTAGATGTAATACTGATAATACTTTTGTATACAAGGGTAAATCAGGAGGAACATGCGTAACTTCTGGAGAAGGTAGGAGAGGTGATTTATGCCATTTTTTTGTCCCATCAACATGGGGTAGTAACTTTTTAGTCGCACGGCTGAGGCAAATTTGGTGTCCTAAGCAGCTTGCGGGATATCGCGAAAACGCCTAGAGCTTCTCGCTGGCATCCTCGATATCTGCGCGATAGATAAAAAGCTAGTTACGCATTCCCGACGGCGTGAGTCACGGCGTAAATAACCCTGCAGAAAGTACTCAAGTGGATACTCCAGGAAAAGGAGTTCCCGGAACGGAAGTTTTCGTATCGTTTCCATGTTCTCTTTGCGTGGTGTGCTCCGATGCAGTTGTGCTCTTATCTTAACGGCCGAACGCGCATCCGAAGAGGAATCAATGAATTCCGTCGAAGTTGAATGAAAATGGTGGAGCTAGTGCACTGAGCAAATTGTACATATTATTCTGGTACAAATTCCACACGACAACGGCATAAAAACTTTCGTTCAGGGAACTCCTTAACCAGAAGTGCCTAACAAAAAAAGTCCATTCCGCGGCATGATGTTCGCAGTGACTAACGCCTTCGTGAATGAACAACTTTCTTTTCATCCATTTATTAGATGTCAGTATTTCTCTTTTTTATCTTACCATCCTGGTTAACTGCAGCCCAGACCTTCACATTTCCTTATCTCATACTAGTTCCCCTAGGTGCTAGTTCCAAGGTGCCCCAAGACTGAAAAATAGCCAACGTCACTCCGATATTTAAAAAAGGAAAAAGAAGTGACCCAGGAAATTACCGGACTATATCGATAACATCATTTATGCAAGATCCTCGAACATATTGTCGTTAGTAATAATATGACATCCCGGGATAATCGTAACTTCTTACACAGCAGTCAGCACGGCTTCCGTAAGGGCTGCGAAACACAGCTTGCGCTCTTCCTTCATGATAACCTAAAATCAGGTGAATCGATTAAGCAAGTCGACGCGATATTCCTTGATTCCAAGAAGGCATTCGACAAGGTTCCTCACAAAAAAACTCATATATATTTTGCAATTATGCGGAGTTAATTGCGGAGTCGAAAAGAAAAGGTAGTTATTGATGGTTTTAGCTCTGATATGGGCAAAGTCACGTCCGGTGTTCCTCAAGGAAGTGTGATCGGCCTCTTTTATTCATTATTTATATCAATGACCTAAATTCTAAAGTTAGCAGCAAATTAAGATTATTTGCAGACGATACAGTTATCTACCGTGAAATAAGCGAAGACGCGGACTTTGAAGCTCAGTCACCGGACCTTAAAAACGTTCATTCGTGGTGCCAGGAGTTAGAAGTAAGTATCAGCAAATGCACCACAGTTCACTTCCTGCAAAAGTCATCACAAAAATGCCCTATCTATACTGTGGGCTGAGTATACATGTCTTCAGACACAGTAAAATATCTTGTAATTACCTTACTTCTGATATATCGTGGGGATCACACGTACAAAACATATATGGCTCAGCATTAAAAAAACAAGTTTTTGTTAAACGTATAATAGGAAGGTCCTCGAATGAAAAAGAGAGAAGCTACTTCGCTCTGGTTAGGCCACACCACGAATACGCCGCGAGCATTTGGGACCCTTGTCATAAAGATTTAACCAAAATAATGAACAAAATACAAAGGAAAGCAGCGCGCTTCGTTAAAAACTGCAAGGAGCGTACATAAGGTGTCTCACAACTTTTAGAGAGAATAAGGTGGGAGCCCCTAGCGACTCGGAGGCTACACGCTAGGCTTAGTTTGCTTGAGAAATTCAGAACTGATATTTTTCAGAGCGACACAGAGAATATTACCACGACGCCTCACTACATCTCCAGGGCTGACAGATGCGATAAAATAAGAGGGATACAGATAAGTATCGATCAGATAGGTACAAAAACTCGGTCTTTCCGCGCACCACAATAAAAATTGTGCTCCACTAAATACATTCTTATAATACAAGTAACCATTTCATCTTTCAAAACCTTACAACTTTATACGGCTGGTGACCTAACACCCCCTGTCACACACCCATGCGGCGGCTTGCATGGTGTATGTAGATGGTCACTTCCTCTTTTGTAAACTTCATCATTTCTAACTTTGTCCGACCATTTTATCTTCAGCATCCTCCTCCAGCACCAAGTCTCGAAGGCTTCTAGTACGTTCTGGTCAGCTTTTCCCATCATACATTCTTCCGATCTAAAGATTGCCACGCTCCACACGATATTTTTTCTCGTAGTTTCCTAGTTTGTAGTCCTTTGAACAGATAGAGGATATTTGCCAGAAATTCAAGTTAAACACGACGGTTGCTATACGAATGGCTAAAATTTTCCCCTCGGGGTGGTTTGATTTAAAATCGCACTCCATTCAAATATAGGTACGCTTAGAGAAAGAAAAAAATTTCCCACGAAGAACTTACGCACGAATCAACCGCTCATAGCCTCAGCGAAAATGGATGCTTAAAAGCCCCCTTCTACCTGCACAGTTAAGTCGGGCCAGACACAAAAAGTTTTTTTGTGGGACAAAGTCGCTTATTTGCAAATTTTCTTCATTTGTCAATGCCAATGTCGCGAGGAGTCGAAATTAGGATTGCCATTTGGATGAGGTCAAACTACTCTTCAATTATTGAGCACGACCATATCTTATTTTCAAAAGCGTTATTTTATATTTATAATTTCCATTTATTTTTATTACTTTGAGGAGGAGAGAGAGAAGAGTATTGAGGCGTATAATGAGGTAGACATGGCGGAGGTTGGAGAAGATACGATGGACAGACAAAAAGAAATGAGGCAGTGATTAGGGCTGAAGGAGATAACTCCTTAACTCTATTCAGAAGAGAAAAGAATGGCGGGTCGGCCATATATTAAGGTGGCTCTGGCCTCATGGGTCACTAATTCCAGATTTTCTAAAAACTTGAACATAGAATGCATGGATGACAGAAATATTAGATGGAATAGATTTTAAATAAAAATATTCTCTATAGTCCATGATAGCATCTCTCACAGCGGCATAACTAGGACTTGGCTTTGGGGGGGGGGATGGATCAGATTGAATAGCACACCACACTGGGTAACAATACACGAAATTTTGCTTTATAACATGAATGTATTTTAGAAAAACATGGCATGACTAATTTGAATAAATTAGATGGGCAAAATTAAAACATTTAATTACTGTATTTCAAACAAGTAGGATTGCTGTGATACAAATTTTTTTTTATTTGAAGGGTTCTGGGGGGGGTTCTATCCCCCTCATCCCACCCCACATAGTTACGCCACTGATCTCTCAAGTGCGTTTTGTGAACCAAGAAAAAAAAGTTATCTTTCTAACAAAGTAGTTTGGCTTCCCTGCCTCGTTTTCAGCCTTCCCCTTGGCCCGTTCACTTCACTCCCACCACTTTACCTTTACCCTCTGCCGTGCATAAGTGCACTAGGTTCTTTTGCTCTTGCTTTACAGGGCGGATATGTATAAAGTGAAATAAATATCAGGAAGTTACTTTTATTATTATTACCCCTCGCTAGTTTTGCTAGTTATTTATTTACTGACCCTCGTAGTTCAGATTACAGCAGAAAAACCTCAATTTGATCGAGAAAGCTTAATCAATCTTTTGACTTACATTGTTTAAAAGAGGCAAAAATTCCATAGATACTGAGTAAAAACAAAGTACAGGCATCGCACCAATTTTTTCTTGAGTTATTAGCAAATTTCTGTCGTAATTGAGGTCAAAATTTGGTAGTTCCATGCAAATGGCGCAGCTGTCGGCTCCCTTGGCTGGACTAATGTAGTAATTAAAAATATAATCACGGAAAAATCAGAAAATATGTACCTTAATTTTGGTTTTCAATAGGTAACACACTTTATCAGAAGAGGTAGAGTTTTTAAAACTGAATAAATAAAAATGTGCACTTTAGAATTTGTCTTGACTCACATAGTCCAGCCTGAGCAAGCTTAAGAGGGAAGGAGATAATAACTACAGCTCTTAAAGAATCGCCAGAAGGGAAGAAAAGATGAGGCCATGAGAGGGGGAGACAAAGAGACTGAGGAACAGGCCTGGGATAGAAGAGGATGGAGACGACAACAGAAGATGATACTTGCTACTCCACTGAACACCAGACATGAAACTTACAAACTCAAATATAATAAATTTAGCCAATTGGAGAGCTACTTCATACAGTATACCAAAAGAATTAGTACCAGTCAGAACAACTCTTTTATGGGTCAAACTTCAGGACCATTTCACTTTTCCATGACGCATGGCAACCATAGGTTGAACCCATAGAGGTAGCTGGAGAGGGCACCTGTCAAGGTAGCCTAGGCTAATAGCTGTAATGTTGGTGTGGCCTGTCTGCCATCTTTGTAAACCCTTTTAATTTATGAGTCATAGAATGGAGACACCATCTCAAGGCCTCGCCAAATAGTATTACTTACTCAGACAAAATTACGGATTTGCGAGTCAATTTTAAGTATCAATATATTAACCACATACTCTTTTCAAGTACATTTTAAAACGAAATTTGCACAGTCTCTCGATACTGTGAATATAGAAAAACACAGCTAGGATAACCTTAATTCCATGGGAAGCCAACGGAGTAAATACATTCCAAATACATATATGTACTTATATAAAATTAGTTTATTCATACGATAAAAATATTATAGTATTTACACAGCAATTTTTTTATAAAAAGAGGTGAGGATGGGTAATCACAGTCAAATATTTTAAAAACACAACAATCAGCATCGATTATTGTAAAAGAAAGAAAGTGTTATGAAGGTTCAGAGATTAAAAAAAACAACGGCTTAAGCTACCTTTAAAAAACTTGGGTGATAAAAAATTATACACTGGATGACATACACATTCTATAACAGGTATGAGCTTACATACTAAGTTTCAAATAACCCTGGAGCATGTAATTTTACTGTAAAGTAAACCTCAAAATATAAAAGAGAAAACAATGGAAATGGAATGAATGTCAAAAAAGACCAATTTCTAGACGACCACAATGTACCATGTGTAATTTTTTAACCACTGAAGTACGTTGATGAAAATAAAATAAAAAAATCTGATTTAAAAAATTAATTAGCTAATGTTTATAGACTAATTATTCACAACATGTTCAGTCGAAATGAAAGACTTTCTGGTAGAATATTATTCTGAAAAAAGTCAGAAAATGTTTGACAGGTACCGATGGAGATAATTCACGAAGAAAACTTACACTATCCCATGCTCCTCTAACCCAATAGCAATAAATTATTATTTCTTAAACATAAAAGCTGAAAGTTTGTTTGAAGCATTTCCTATATTTTTTGCCTTCTTGGCCTCGGGATTTCCAAATTTATCCCCCATGGACTTCCTCTTCATTTGGGCCTTGAGGGAAGATATACTGGGCTCTGAGGTCTCTTCATCGGCCATCTATGAAACCAATGAGACAATGTTAAAATCATGGCATGTTCCACTATAAATTTCACAATGAACCAAAAGTTTTGCATTATTGCCTCTCATTACTCTGACTTGAAGTCTCTCTGTGCTTTCTTGGCTAAGACATTGACAAGAGGCGATAATGCAAATTTTTTGGCACATCAGGAAAAAATTATATTTCACTAGACACCCTTATAAGCCACAAGATACTGACCTCTCCACTCTCATCAATGGGCTCAGATTCGCCTTCTGGAACAGATTCAGACAATTCGGTTTCTGGTATGGATTCAGTCAGTTTGTCTTCTTCACGTTCCTCATCTTCTTTCGTTGACCCATTGATTTTAGCAGTTCCGTTCGCCACTTTGCCCGAATCGCCACCGTCAGCATCTTCTTTCTTGCCAATTTTTTGCTGCTCCTTGAACCTCTTCATGGCCACTTTGGTCAGCTCCGCAACGCTCAGGTCAGGAAATTCATCCACAAGTGCTTCTTTCTCTTTGTTAAACCACTGTATGTACGTCATTCCCTTCTTTGGTCCTTTTTCAGTTTTCTCTGTTTTGTCCACAGCAGACTTATCGACTTTGCCACCCAAGAGTTTTGTTTGCTTGACCTGGCGAGATAAAACATGCTTGAGGATTTGGCAACCATGCATGCATTTCAAATTCACTATAAAAAAACTTGCTTGAGGATACTGGCGGGATAAAACATGCTTGAGGATTTGACAACCATGCATGCATTTCAAATTCACTCCTACATCACCCAGTGAAAAACATAATATGTGAACACCCACCACACTAATTAGGAGTCAACACGTTCAGTTTTAGATGCAGCCATAAAATTCCGACACAAATCTCAGAGTAGTCAGTTTTACAGAGTTCCCACAATTGCCAGCTGATTTGCCATTTTTAAGTGAAAAAGCACTTTATCACAGTAAACTAAAATTTTGTGCTAAAAAATTTCTGAAGTGTATCCAGATGATTCACAAATTTTTAGAAAATATATTTTGCTAATGTTGGATCCTCTATTTGGAAGAAAAGAATGCTACCATTCTATGATCATTCTGTAGAAAAATGCAAAGCATTTTATTTGATTATGTATATTAAGGATACAAAGATAGCTCGGTTAAGGCACTATGGATCCTTAATATTCTAAAGAGATTGAACTTCAATCAATTTTTTATTCATGGCAGTTGAGTTTACTGCCGCAACCATAAAAAACCATGAAGTTATATGTGAGGTGTTACATACTTCCTTACCAATAAATAAAACAAGATAAACATGAAGACTCCATTCAGCCAAATAAACTTAGAAAAGAACGTACTGCATCACAGATCATATGCTTTCCTGGCAGCTGCAGATAATGAAATCTGTTTGGGTTCTCCAGCACATAAAACTGCATTTTGGCAAACATTTCGATGCACAGCCAAAATGACAATGGACAACTCATGCATCTAATCAGCAGAAATGCTGAATTTCACTAGGGGAAGAATCCTAACTGACTTTACTATATGTAACACTCCTTTTAAAACCCTTGGCAGATCATATTATGCACAAAAAACGATGTGTCATCTTCAATATTTTAGTGATCATCGAAACTCAAGGTGAACCTGCAGATTCACAGATCTATGTTTGCGTGGCTAACCTGAAGTTTACATCATAAGGGCAGACAGAGGATAAATAAAATCAATGGTTGGCGAATTCACTTTGTGGAAATTACGATTCATGTTAAGAATGAAACCACTTAGTTTTTTTCCACCAATATATTTACACCACAAATCTACTGGTTTCGGCCTTTTCAGGCCATTATCAAGATTACAGAATAAAAAACCCCAAAAGACAGCACAGCTTATATATGAAATCTCAAGGAGAGGGAAGTGGTTGAAATAAGGGGGGAATGAGAGGTGATTGGACAAACTGCAGGGGAAGGAACAAACAGGTGGTGACGTCAGGCTCAAGGACTATGGGGATGGAGGTGAGGGTACTGGCACAGAGAACAAGGGCGAGGTGGCTGAAGGGATTATGTCATTAAGTAGTCTCTCCCCGTGCACTCAGTGATAATATAGAATTTCAAAATTTTCCAGGAAGTCCAACTTCCCCCCTCTTTCACAAACATGCAACAGCCTCGGGGCAAAGTTGGATCTATGACCCTCATCACCAGTGGTTTCTTTCTTAACATGAAGAGGATAAATAGCAAAAACTACACCACACACAAACTATTCTAGACCCATTCAGACTACCTGAAAGACACTTTCACAAATATAAAAGATGTCAACAAACAAACCTTAGGCTGCTGAACTAATGACTCTGGAGTGCCGTTCTGCTTCAATGTCTTTGCGTTCAGAACAGGTGGGGAGCTGAACCGAGACAGCCCTTTCTCCTTGGCATTAGCTGAGGTAGGAGTTTTCTTGAACGGATTCTGTTCTGGTTTTATCGAAGGCTTGATGACTATATTAGACAGTTTGGAGAACCTCTGCTTTGCTGATAATAGGATGTTTTCAGTCTCACCTGAAAATATAACAATTTAATGAATTCCCAAAGGAGAAAATGAATATTAAATAAAGACATGTTAGACAATGCCAAGATAAAAATTATATTTTCAATGTCAACAATTTTAATATCGCTAATTTGGACATACAGATAATATACAGTGAAAGATTAAAATATGGAATTAAAAATTATTTACTTAATTAAAACTGTTCTCAACTACATTTAAATTCATTTTCTAGAGTTTTTCATTGATTGCATTGGTCAGTAATTCACACAAGTAGCCACGCAATATAAACAATTAACAGTCAGATTGTAACTTACAGCAGGTACATATGGAGTTGATACTAATAATGGTCTTTTTGGCAAAATCTGTGGTTCCTATGAGCTATTTAAAAAAAAAATCCTACAAATGATGTTACAAATATTAAGAATCATGCCAAGCTCCATACAAGTTTAAAATGAGAATGGTAACTATTACTTCGAGTCATTTACTCTCATAATAGATTTTCCCTTTAGAGCAAAGTGGTTCTTTGCATGGACATACCCAGGATTTATGCCAAGAAAGGGGCAGGCTACCCATCCCTTGCAGTAAATTTCTGTTAGGGGGCAGGATATCATCTTGTCTGAATCTATAAGCAGATTAGAGATGAAATATCTCGTTCAGAAGGGGGGCAGCTGACCCATTCCCTAGCCTTCCCCTGGCTACACCCATGATTCTCTGAATATTGTAGAAGCAGCACCATTCATTCATGTGACAAATTTCCTCATGCACAAGTCCAACCTACTTCAGTGAGTGGGTGGTAAACCAAACACATACAGAGCCAATTAATTCTATTGAATCAAAGGTTTGCACTACGCAGAGAAATTCTGCCCCATAGACATCTCTAAAACTAACAATTATGATAAAATATTTCATATGTTACAGAGTGAAACTCTGTGATTATTAAATTTTAGTTTCCAGTACCTGAACTTGCAGGAGTGTTTGAAAATTCGACTGGAGTTCCAGGGTATTCATTCCCACCTTCATCAGTGTTAAATAACAATGGAGAATTCAAGCCACGATAGTCATTATAGCCATTCCTAGGAACAAAAGGATTCCAATTAACTTAACCTGTGAGTACACCACATTTTTCACTTATGATCCAATTTAAAATAACAAAAGCTTATAGAAAAACATCATCACAGTAATTTTAGTAAGGTATGTACTCATGTAAGTGCCAAGGTAAAAATGTACTTACCTCTCTTCAGTCTCATTGTACATCATTTTGGTCAGCATTTCCTCTTCTTCTACCTTTTGATTTACGACTGCATTGATCCTGTCAGCTAAATGCTGTTTCCCTAACTTAGATGCATATTTTTCAGCCAGCATAACAACTTGACTGGAAGGCATCATTTTACAGAGTTCCACAGCTCTAAAGTCCAAGTCACCCCGACACGCCAACTAATCAAAGAAAAGAAAATTTGGTTGATGAAAAACAATACAATGGGCCGCATTGCAGGGATCATCAAGTGGAATAGTGATGAAATTAACCAAGACATTCCAAATCCTGTACAATGCACAATACAGTAGCATTGTCGGCAAATGAAGAAGAAGCTAGAAGCATTATAACAAGAGCAATTTATATTTCAAACTGACTTAATTAGCTACGGTTATCAATCATACACTCGGGTACAAGAGATGGACATTAATTATAGCACCCAAACCACCTATCCTCAATGCCACAAATGACCTCAAGTGTTGCTAATACACAACATAATACACAACCATCATTACTACAATAAAAACCACATCATCATTCCGATCCAGTCAAGCCATTCACAGTCTTAAATCTTTGTGCAATAGTGCTGACAATCACGATAGGAAACACAGTAGGTACCCACCAGGCCAATTATGAAGCTAGTACAGGGCATTGCGGTGAACTTTACAGGTGGTCAAACTTTAAAATTTTCAACGGTTGCCATGCTACGTCACAATATTTATATTTTCACTTCAGTGGTTTACTAATTTATTGGCAAATCAAGGTAATTAAGCAAATTATTTTCATTTCAACCCATATATTACAGATTTTAGCCTCCATTTTTGGTTGAAGACTTCAATTCATGTACTGCTTCAAAATATACTTGGAAATCTAATTGTATAGCAAATCAGGTAACATGTATTAAAAAAGGACAGATTTATTAATTAATCAACAGATTAAGAAATTATGTAGCCTTAGGTTTCAGAAATGATTTTTGAAAGCTAAGTCAGCACACATGTAAATGAAGGACATGCAGGGAGACAGTATAACTCCCCAAGGCCTGCACAAATATGTATAATAGGTTCCATTTTTTAACAGTACAATAGTGAAGTTGGATATGTTCTCTGATACTTAACAATCACATCTGCTAACCAACAGTCAGATTTACTTTACTGAAATGTAACTATCTGTTAGAATCAAATAAATCAGAAAAGTACATCATTCACCAGGTAACTCTCTTAGCATAGCAAAAATAAAGGAGTCTCCAATGGCCGTAAAAAATGGCACCACTCGTCAAAAATGCAACCAAACAACACTTACTGTGTTGGTTTGCGGGAAAGGGGATTCCACAGCAGGGATCAACCACAGCCTCTCTACCAGAATACCGTCCTGTGATGGTTTACGGGAATGTTACTTCCTCGCCAGTGACTACCACAGACACACACGCATTCAACCCAATTGGGATCCTTTTCAAGGGCTAATGGGACCCTGATAAGGATGCCTGGGTTATAACCTGAGATCCTTCATAGGGCTAATGGGACCCTACTAAGGATGCCTGGTCATTACCACAATCACACTCACAAGCACTCAAATCACTCACTCACACACACACAGACGAGCCCAACTTCTGGGTGAAATCGCTCAAAAAGAGCGTGGTCAAAATATAAACACAAAGACAAACGAGGGTGAGCGTCGGATACGCGTATTTCGGCCACAAGGTGGCCCTCTTCAGCGAGCTGAAGGGAAAAGCACTTGCAACACGAGGTTGTAAGTTTACCACTATGTGTCTGTGGTGGTCACTGGCGAGGAAGTAACATTCCCGTAAACCATTACAGGAGGGTATTCTGGTATAGAGGCTGTGGTTGGTCCCCGCCGTGGAATCCCCTTTCCCACAAACCAACACAGTAAGTGTTGTTTGGTTGCATGTTTGACGAGTGGTGCCATTTTTTACAGCCATTGGAGGCTCATTTATTTTTGCTATCTTGAGAGGCCGTACAGCTCAATTTCCCTTCATTACACTCTCTTAGTGCGGACTCCTGCCAAATGTACTAGCGAGAAGACAAGATGGTAATTTAATGAAATGTATCATTTTATGAAAAAAAAAATTATAAAGCAATTGTTTAAGATATCCATATGCAGTTTTTTACTGTACATAAATTGAAGCAGGTAATAATCATAAAAGACTTTTACATCATTTAAAAATAACTGTAATTATGTAAGTGTACTAAAGTTGAACAATGTTTGAGCATCAGCCAATATACTGGCCTGCCATACTTTTTGCCCGAGATGCAAGAGCCGATATAAATCAGCCCACTGCACTAATAGGGTTAAGATCAAAGATTGTAAATGAAAGTAACTTAGTAATTCCATATAAATTTTATTTAAGACCACCTGCATTTCAACATGGCATGTCACCATCCTGAAGATGACATGCCACGTCGAAATGTCTTTAATAAATTTAATCTGGAATAACAAAGTTACTTTCATTTACAATGTTGAGTGAATTCCAGTAAGGGACACCGGAGACAACAGGGTTTAAAATTAAAGACATTAAAAAACCAGGTGCATTCTGCATTTTCACGCCGTATTTACACTTCTCAACTGATAATGATCCTGAACGAGCTATTGCAATAGGCATGTTTTTGAGAGCCAAAATTGCGATTTAAGCAACTTTTATTCCACAATGATGAAGGATAAATACACTAATTCTAGGGTAAGAAAAACATTATCTACAAAATAAGTTCATTATCTATTCCAGTCACAAACTTACAGCAAAAAGTTTCATCACAGTTTCCTTCAGTGTCCTCTCCAAATCGTCCTTTTCGAACATGTAGCTCTCATCCACCTTACTTATCATTTCAATGTTTCGGCTGAAGAGTTGAGCACGCCAGAACTTCTCTTCATGCAGGCTCTTTTCTGTCTGAGCTTCACACAATGGCATCTAAAAAATGGAACAAAACCAGCACTGTGAAAATTATAAATACATTGAGACAGACAATTATATTCTCCCTGTCACCAGCCAAAAACAAAAATGGGGGAAATAATTTTAAAAATATTGATACAACACTTGGGAGAATTAATGCCATGGCCCTAGTGTAGCACAACGTAGGAATTACGTGGCAAATTTATTCAGAATACTTCAGAAACATGAATTACAATGGGCTTTTCCACAATTTTTTAAAATTTCTGTTTCTGATGGTTAAAAAAGTGATGACGAACATAATTTTCAGGTTTTCAACCAATTGACTAGCTCTCAAGCTAAAGGTGAGGAAACAATAAGGACTGCCAATTGGTTTAACTCAAGTTACCTTCGAAACAACCATTATCAACAGCCTTTCCACCATTCATCATGAAGATAGAGGAGTCATTAGCCATCCCTTGACCATTTGGTGTTCTCAAGGTGGTACTCAGTTCATTAAGCAGTAATTAATATAGCATGCAGTCTATGGCCGTGTTCCAATCCGATATTATGCACACTTCGTACCCGTATGTGCTCTTTTCGATTGTCATTTTCCGGAAGTGACGTCGTATAGCGCCGTTAGTGCGCATCATGGCTAGGGCGCTAGTGCACATAGAAGGTAAGTGTATGATGATGCGCCCTTTTGCGCCCTCAGAATTTCCCATTCGTGAATATTGCGAATTTCCAATGCGATGTCTTGCGATAATTTACAATTCAGAGTGACTAATGGATGTTCTTCTGATACACTAGGGATAGACGAAAGGATAATGCAATTCATCGGCCTGCAGAAGAAATACACAGACCAACTTATGGGTGGAGGTGGTTCTGATATAGTTCCGACATTGGACACTGGGAGACATTGGCACTGGCTACCTTAAGAGCAGAAAGTGCGTGAAGTGCATGATAGGGCATAAGTGCGTAAGTGCATAGGGTGCACCCTACGGATTGGAACACGGCCTATATTATGCCTGGCTTCGATCAAAATATCACACAAATCTTATTGAACTATTTCTATGAATTTCTTTTTGTCAGCAATGTTCCTTCATGTTTGTAAACTGTTTCTTCACTAAAATTAACAGAACAATGAATGAAGTAAATAAAAAAGCAATCATAGTCAGTCGTTTTAGCAGTAATCAGAGAAAATAAACCAACTCAGAGATGCATCTAACGTAATAATGATCATTAAAATTTAAGAAACTTCATCCAATACAGCTCAGTCATGCCACATGGTGATGAGTAACACAAAAACTCACCTGCATGGGGATTTCAACCACGGATGGCCGAGGGGTGGTTTGAGGGTAGTGAGATCCTTTGCACAATACACTGCGGACATTTTGATACTTCTCACTCACTCCAAGGACAAAGTAGTGATCATATTGACTCTTCAACTGTAGAAAGCAAAAGAGTTCATTATACATAATGACAAAACAATTACAAAAGCACAATAAAAATGCTGTCATTTTTATACATGCTGTAAATAAATAACTCCATAGGCACCAGTATTCAGCCATTAACATCAAATAATTAACCTACAGCACCAATCATCTATCAATTCACCATCACCAGTCAAAGTCAAGTTCTATTATAACAGCATGTAACAACAAGTTTAATAATTTTTGAGTACATAGGTATGCTGGAGTGAAACATGAATGAGGGCACAGTCATACCAAGGGGGAGGCAAAAAAAAATTACGTTATCAAAAATGATGTTTTTCAACCTAATGATTATTCTGACAATTGAGGGATCAGGTGACACTCAATCTTCTCTGAAGACAGCAAGAAATTAATAGGGATTTTTATGTCACACACAAAACAAGATATCCTCAATCCTCATTGCTTACGTTTAAGTTTGTTTTACAAACTGGAACCCATGAGCTAGCATTGCTGAAGCCAGTTCCTTTGTCTATCCTTGGAGAGAAGAGCAATCGAAGGACACCCAAGGAATCCTGGGTGGCAACAGATCCTTCGTCCGTGAAACCGATCCACGCGAGGGTCGACTTCTGCGACAGAGGCAGCGGCTGGGGTGGGTGGGCCAACAAACCAGCTCCGCCAACACTCCTGCTGCCAACCTTAACAATTTGGTAGAAAAGATGCTGGTCTCCATCGACACCTAGGGAAAGAAGGAGGAAAAACGCACAGAGAAACCAAACACATCAGTATTTTGCAAACATGATAACATTCACAGCTCTACAGAGGGAGACTGCTAATCCACCCTCATAATTGCCAAACAGTAGGGTACATATATTGAAATAAACATATTTTACCCAACTTCTAGTTGGTACAGCCAACTTCCACTGCAAAGAGAAGTGAAGATGATCAAGAAAAATACCAACAACACTTGAGAACAGCTGTGATTCTGATTTAAAATTTGTTCTATAATAATACCGTATTTGCACGAATCTAAGACGAGGTTTTCTCCCTCCCAACTCCTGCAGAAAAGAGGGTTCGTCTTACAATCGGATGCAAAATTCTTGACGTCAATTGGGTTGCATAATCTACGTCGGAAAAAAAAATTATGGATACCTTAGTTTGCCACCTGATAGCTATACAACGAAAAACCAACGTTAAAAATAACTGAACAGTAATTTAGCTTATTTAATTTTGCGTTTAAGTAAAAAACATTTTCCATTTTTTGGCAGCAGGCAAAGACTCGGTGCGCGCCGATCAGTCGCCGGGCGCACTTCTGCCGTGACTGCGAGTTCGCCTGCTTTACCCTGGGTTCGGCTCCGTTCAAGTTAAAGCTTGATCAACTCACAAAATGTTCTTGTGACTGGTTACAATTTACCTAAATTGTAACATTAAAGCCTCAATGCCGTCGCGGAATAAACTGCTACAAAGTCGTTGCATTTGTCTCAGAGCAACGGTAAGAAGGCAACATGATTTGCCTCTGATTAGAGAGATCGATTGAGTTGTGATCCCGTGCCTTTCAGAGTATTACGATGGCAGAGAAAAGAAGTCATTACACTGCCGCTTTCAAAAGAAAAGTTATATTATTTGCAGAGAAAAATTCCAATTCTGCAGCTGGAAGAGTATTTGGTGTTTCGGAATGTAATGTTAGACGCTGGAGACAAGATTCGATTAAGATTTTCTCGTGTGTAGCAACAAGGAGAGCATTTTCTGGACCTCAAAAAGGAAGGTACGAAGAATTGGAAACAAAACTTAGTGACTTTGTTATATCCCAGCGGGCTAAAGGACTACCAGTTTCCAGCGAAATTATTCAAGTGAAAGCAAAAGAATTAGCTCGGACTTTGGGAATTCTGCGGACTGAATTTGGAGCTAGTCGATCTTGGGTGCAGAAGTTCATGGCTCGGAAAGGATTTTCTCTTCGTCGGCGAACTTCGATTTGTCAAAAACTTCCACCGAATTGTGAAGAGAAGCTGGTTGAATTCCAGCGTTTTGTGATAAGAAAACGACAAGAAAAAGGATATCTTCTTGGCCAAATAGGTAATGCTGACCAGACGCCAGTTTACTTTGATATGCCCAGTGCATATACAGTGACAAAGAAAGGGGATAAGGAAGTGAAGATATTTTCTGCCGGTGCTGAAAAACAAAGACTAACAGTGATGCTGTGCTGTACCGCTGATGGGTTTAAACTGCCACCATACATAGTTCTCAAACATAAGAATGTGCCCAAGGGTGAGAATTTTCCTTCAGGAGTGATTGTAAGAGCAAATGAGAAAGGGTGGATGACGAGTGAAATGGTAGTTGAATGGCTGAAATTGGTATGGTTCCGACGGCCTGGACACCTTCTCAAATTAAAGTCTCTCCTTGTTCTGGATTCTTATCGAGGGCACATTACTCCGGCTGTGAAGGATGCAATGAAAGAAGCAGATAGTGACTTGGCCGTGATTCCAGGAGGTATGACATCCCAGCTGCAGCCTTTGGACGTTTGCGTAAATAAGCCTTTTAAAGATCAATTGAAAAGGTTTTATACAGATTGGTTGGCATCTGAAGAATGGGAGCTGACGCCATCTGGACGCGTAAAGAGGGCTCGTCTATCTCAATTAGTGCATTGGATTTTAGCTGCATGGAAAGGAGAGAAAGAGGAAATCATTGTTAAAGCATTTAAGAAATGCGGTATTTCTAATCTAATGGATGGAAGTGAGGACGATGAACTTTGGCAGAGCAGTGATAAAGATTCAAGTGGAAATGAATGTGATAGTGACTGTAACTAAAATGATTCTTCGTGAATTATTTTGAGCATGTAAATTAGGAAGTCACCTAGTGAAAGTATCTTCTTTCATCATTTCTTGTTGATCAAGCCATAGTGTTACATTATAGTAAGAACTTGTGAATACAACTTAATATGTTTGCATTTCCTATTTTTCTGCTTACGTGCACAAATGTTGATAAGCTTAATCCTTAAGTATTTTATCATTTATTGCTTTTGATGGGAGTATTGGTTTATGGCCACTTTGGAATAAAACAACAAGAAATACCGTGGGCCACTTGTATTAATCGCCCAATTACGACACAGGTAGTGAATATGACTCTCCGGTCTGGAGCTCTCTCTCACGATGACCGTGGTGGCAGGGTGTATATAATCTTTCGCTGACTACTGACTTTCGTATCCTCTCCAAGCTCTCAGCTGCATCTTGGTGATAACAAGGTGATAAGCAATACTTTCGGGTTATAGTAGGGTATTATCATTTCGCCGAGCGCGTCAAGCAATCTCGCGTCGCCATCGCGGCAAGCAATAAGATGGACTCTCGTGGCAGTGCTCGCAACTGTGGGAAACAGGAGTAGCGTTCCACTACGTAGTGGAACGCTACTCCTGTTTCCCACGCACGTCTATCATTAATATTAATTCCTCAATATTTTGGCGCCGAGATAAATGAAATAATATAGAAATTTACTATATTTATTGGAGTTGCAACCTCAAAACTCCCGTCCTGGATATTCAAAGCAAACAGCAATCAGAAAAGATAATGAACGTAAAAAACAAAAACAACAACAAACATAAATATAAAAATGCAAATAGAATAAATGTATAGGCACTAGTATTCGTCTAACAATAAATTATTTTTCAAAATAATTTTTTTCCCCTAGTGGAGCTCCAAAAAGGGGGGGTCGTCTTAGAATCGTGTTCGTCTTAGATTTGTGCAAATATGGTAATATTATAATTTATTTGTCCAGGGATTAGTGTTAATTTTACAAATATAGGACACGTCAAATAGAATATTGCTTAGTTGAAATACAGAAAAAGTTCAAAATAAGCATAAACTAAGGGTACACAAATTCATTCAGAATATAATACAATTTATCCCACAGCAACATAAACAATGTTTTCTTGAAGGCTGTTGTATTTGTTTCGTACTTAATATACGGCGGTAGCCTATTAAATATCATTAAGCCCATAGATTTGGGTCCATGGGCGGTATTCTGAGTCCTTATGTACATTTAGTGGAGTTCTCCACATGTCCTTGTTGGTATCCACGGTACTTGTCATGAGTCATATATTGAGACATAATTTTTAATAAACATGCTTACAACATATGTACAGTCACTTCATAAAGTATCGCGACACACTATGCTAGCAGTTCGTATAGGTCGGCTGTCGAAGCTCAAAGTACGTTGGCCATCCTGGGACGTCTTCGGTGACTATGAGAATCGTCGGGTACACTACGACACATATTCTAAGTCAAGTGGGACTACACTACGACAGTGCTATCGACTTCGTCCACGTTGGAAAGCTGACTTTGAAATGAATAAACTGCGGGAAGGAAGGGCATTCGCAACCCAGAGGCATCGTAATCATACTCGGCAGTTCTCTTACAAAGACGAAAATGGAAAGAGCTCCTCTTTGCAAAACCAGCCCAACCCAGCGAGCTCTGATGGTGGGCTTGGTGAGAGGCGGGTGTCGAGTCAAGAGTCAATAGATATCATAATTTTCCATTAGGCGGGCAACTTAAAATATCAACCTGTAATGCACGAAAGGCTCACCAGTTCGCATAGCCTAGTCGATAGCAATGCCCATTCTCCTTCGTGCATAGGTTGGAGCTCATGTTTACGTGCATTTGGCTCTTCTTCGTTTGACCTTCCCCCGATTTCACTCGCATAATCACTCAACTCCATTCAATATTGCCTTTTCACCACATTCCCCTTCTTACTTCTTTAACCGAATACATCCTCAAGGCCACTCTAGAAGCAAGTCCGTCCTCTCCCCTGAACGAGAGAACTCCCATAATGCAGTCCCACTTAACCTGGCGCTTTGTCTCATGGAAAATGAAAAGTGAACCTGCAAATTCTCATAGCTTCGACAGCCGACCTATACGATCTGCTAGTCTAGTGTGTCGCAATACTTTTTGAAGTGACTGTACATATAAACACATGGAATAGTCATCATTCATAATTTTTTGAAAAGTTGGTGGCAAGGGGCATCATAAGGAGCGAGGAGCATTATAAAAGGACACACAAAATATTCCTCAATAAAATTTTGACTGACTCCTATTTGAACATTAAAATGTCTTCCTTACTACTGTATTCTGCACTCCGATGCCTAAATATTACGGCCTGATATCAATGCTCATCTGTTCAAAATGATGGCTGGTAAAAATATCTCATAAATGTGAGACACCTATCCCAACTATGAAAAAAAAAACATATCCCCACATAAATGAACCCATATTAAAAAAAAAAAAACAAAAAATATACCTCTTCCTGTTCAGCGAGCATAGAGATGGGTTAGTTACCATAATTTTCTTTTGAGAAAAATTACCGCAGTAAATAATGGCCATTTTTAAAAATTAAGATAATTTTCCAGTAATTCTTAATTTTCTGCAAATAATAGCATGTAGACGATTTGGAAGGAAAGCCAATAACAACAGTACGGGATTGATGACATTCAAAGAATTAATATTGCTATATTAATGCATGAGAATTAAAGAAAATGTAAAAAAAATGATGGCAGCCACACACAATTAGGCTTTCTTTTGTCATGGTATGAGAATATTTCGTTCAAACTATTAAAACAATAGCCCCACAAATATATTGCAGAAGTAAAAATCATAAAAATATTTCACAAATGAGTTGTACATGGCTTAATTCATAATTAAGCCAGAACGAATTAAAACAAGGAGTCACCTACCAATTCCACCATGGAAGACGACAACCAGCATATTATCGTGACCAGTGAGGCAGACCACTTGGCCAGGAATGGACATCACTTCACGCTGACATCCTCCAATGGTGAAAAACCTGAGAGAATAGGAGTTGGTGGCGACAGCTGCCCATCCAGTCCCGGCGCCAATCGCCAACGCTTCCTCACCCTCTGGTAAGTCGACATTCCACTCTTTGCTTCCATCCCAGGAGTTCATCAGCACGCACACAAGCTTACTGAAATAAGTAAAACAAATTAGGCATCGTTCGCATGCATAACACTCATTAAATTTGGCACTTAAGTGTAAGAATATGTTTAGTGGACAGCGCTGAGGAATTATACAACAGAATGTCCTCCAGGCTCAACCATCCTAATCACAGGGAGTGGAATCATTTTCAAATACCTATGTCAAGGCCGTAAACAATCAAGTTCACAGGTATAATTTTAATCACTCCCCAACTCATTTATGCTAAACTAGATTTTGTATCAGCACCCCTGGATAACTCTTATGAGGCAACGAGGAGAATGGACTCGAGGGTGAAAGGATCACAGACCAAAGAAGTAGTATTTCATCGGGAAAGTGTTAAGAATGCTTTAACCCTCTTAGTGCTGACCCCTGCCAGCGGTTCTAGTGAGAAATGCGGAGGGTAACTATAATGAAATGTATCACTCTAGGAAAATAAATATTATAAAGTTATTGTTTAAAATATCCATATGCAGTTTTTCTTATTGCGTATGCATTGAATCAGGTAATAATTAAAAAAAACGCTTATACTTCGTACAAAAAGTAATTGTAATTATATTTGTGTGTAAAAGTTGAACAATATTTTGCCTATGAGCCGATATATCGGCCCGCCGCACTTTACGCCTGAGATGCCAAAGCCGATATTTCGGCCCGCCGCACTAAAAGGGTTAACCTTTATCTTCCGAGCGTGTCTCTCCGGCACAAAAATTATGTCCCTAGACTGCCGAGCGTGTTCGTTTGGCACATTGATGGACATTTAAAAAACACTAGTCATTTAAAAAACCCCGGCCAGCAAGGCTTACGACTGCAGAAAAACTCAGGAAGGTAAAGGTTAATGAAAAGGTTGTAAGATTTAAAAAAAAGCCAGTTTTCTAGCATTGAGGGCAAAAACCAAATTCTTTGACTTAGTCTACCCAGTGTAGCATTTTTTAGCAAACCCCCCCATTTATTTCCTCTTTGAACGATTTATCCTCTGCAGACTATTTATCCTCCAGACTTAGCCGAAGGAACGACATCTGTCGCGTCAACGACGATTGCGAACTCCAGCCATCTCCGTGACTCAGCATCTCCTGCCAGCAAGTCCTGCCCGCCACGTCCCCTCACCGCGGGGTCACTGAATACGCCCAAGCCAATAGTAATTGTTCAATATTATGGCAGCTGACATTGGTTCGATATTGTGACTACTGGATTTCCTCCTTTAAATTATGAACAATGCTTCATATTACTAATTACCACATGCAACGAGTGTCCACACATGCTAACTACACTTGTCTTACTATTCAAATGTTCACCATACAGTACCTTGGAGTTTCATATCCTCTCTCGTTTATATAGCAGTTGGAGACGGAAGACTATGAGGATGTGCTAAGGCAGAAGTGCTTGGCACAAAGGCAAAAAACCAGAAATCCACGATCGGAGTAGAAAAGTAGTTCCTAATCTCCAATTGCAATCCTACACCGCATGTGTTCCCATTCCACAAAATTACCTCCCCTCCAAGGCCGCCAATCACCTGTTCCCCCTTACTCCCCCTCGCAACTTTCACTTTTGATCTTGCCAAAAACTTCCCCTCCGAGGTAACAAATCGCCTCTTTTCCTCTGCTCACCCTTTCCACTCTCCCAACGTCTGAACTTCCCCTCCTACGATGGAAACCGCTAATCGGTCTCTTTTGATATAGACCATGGTCTTGAGAGGTTCTACTCTTGCTGTCTCGTATAGTTGGTGATTGATTTTGAAACTTAGACGTCAGAACACAGGTTGGCTGACCCTTACTTTGTTTCTACGTGTTAAGTTGCTGAAATATATTATCTCTCATTTGGTGGTAATTTTATATACTTGATTGTTCCCGATTCCTCCAGTTTCTCTCACTTGTATTTTGGGAAGAATTTCTTTTTACGGTATTCTCGGAGAGAGACATCTACGACTCTCCCCTCGATTGCTTCACCAGAAAGCGAATGGAGTCATAGGTATGTGTGACCTTCATATTTTTATCATATCTTAATACATACATATATCATTACTATTTATTATTTTTATAACTCATTGTGTATACATACATACCAATCATGCCGTTCCCTTCCGGGGTAGGCCCAGTCAGTTTCAATCATAAATACATATTTGTACACCTGACTCTGCTTCAATAATTTCCTCCAACTGACCAATCCTTGCAAAACCTCTTTTGCCTCATTTACCCCCATACACTGCTTCATACATGCCCTCCTGTTTTTTAGACTCCTAATATTCCTCCTCCTAAGAATTTCCTCAACCTCATGCAACCACAACTTTCTCGGCCTACCTCTACCTCTCGCACCATTCATTTCACTCTTATACATCTGTTTCGTATTAAATATTGCATTATTAATGGTGAAATAATAGTGTTTTACATGACAGAAATTGTAAGTAATTAAATGAATATATCTCTATAAGTCTTTAACTTGACTTATTTTTTTCAAGCGGTACGTTTGAAACTCCATCAAAACGGAAGGTTTATTGTGATCCCAAATAATTTACTGCGGTGACAATTTGATTAATTTTCACAAATAGTTAAGAAAAAACACAAACTACACACTGTTGATTTTTAGATGAGATCTAAGTATAGGGAATGCCTCATTTTTAATATAAGGTCTCTCTGGAGTACATACACTTACCATATTCCATATAAAAGGGCTGGTATTTTTTCTGGCTAATATCTCGGAAAGAAAAGAGGTAAGGGGTTGAAGTTTTGGTGTCAATGGAAGGGTGAAATATTTTTCTTTAAAATGAGACCAAATTCATCGATTTCTACATAAAATGATATTTCGCTCAAACTACCTTAAAGTATTCATGAATAACAATTCAAAAACACTAAACCAACATATCATCCTAACGTGCATGCTGAATTAAACAGTAGATATTTAGTATCCCATGATAACACAAGTATACATAAACAAATATGACACTTCACAAAGTTAATCCTTCAGAAAAAACTACAAATAAACATTAACTGTAATTTCAAAAAGTAATATAATATAAAATCTATTTAGTATTTAAAACTAAGTAAACATTTTCAATAACTTATGGCTGGCTTCAAGACAGTGTGGGTCACTGAATACGCCATAGCCAATAGTAATTGTTCAATATTATGGCAGCTGGCATTGGTTCGATATTGTGACTACTGGATTTCCTCCTTTAAATTATGAACAATGCTTCATATTACTAATTACCACATGCAACGAGTGTCCACACATGCTAACTACACTTGTCTTACTATTCAAATGTTCACCATACAGTACCTTGGAGTTTCATCATCCGTTTCACAAGCCAACAACAGAGCTTCTTTCGTAAGAGCAGCCATGGTATGCTTCAGATAGTTTGGCATGTGGAGGGGATGGTGAATTGATGTGTCATGAAACTCAACATCGATTGAATTTTCTTCTTCAGTGTTGTAGCAGCGAACCATTCCAACAGAGTTCCAAACCTGGAATACGAAATGTCACCACACTTAAGAGAAGAGGAATATCTGATAACACTCAGAAAAGTGGAACAAATTGCTAACGGCAGTATTTCATATGTGATTCACTACTTTTCAAACAGCAAAATCTGACACACTGATTCCATAAGGAACTAGCATCATCTTCCAAACCATGCATTAGTCCGTATTATAAATTTCACAGGGTAAAGCACATGGTAGTGTAGAGGCAGCAGCAACAATTCACCAACACCATCATGTCATCACAATAAGTCACTTTCCACATGATATGATCAAGCATTAGAATAAAACAATCTAGTTTTTACTTGGATTCTTCACAGATGTATTGAATTGTAATTATTCAATGGTAAGTCAGTCAAGTAATATTGAACAGAACCAATTTTTAAACATTTAGCATTATCATGTCTTCTCATAATTATGCATTTATTGGTTTTAATACAAATATGACGACTTATAGTGATTCAAGTTTATTAACCCTCTTAAAGCTGCCTCCCATCAGCAATACTAGTTAGAAAATGGGAGAGTAATTTAATGAAATATACCATCTCAGGAAAAGAAATATTAAGAAGTTATTGTTTAAGATATCCCTATGCAGTTTATCAATGCATATCAACTGCAATAGGTAATAATTATAAAACTTTTACATCGTCTAAAAAATAAGTGTAATTAAATTAGCATGCTAAAGTTGCACAACATTTGCACATCAGCCAATATACCGGCCTGCTGCGGCTGCTGCAAGAGGATTAATTTGTCAACACTGCACCATTGTCTTAATATGTTTTTCAATCAAAAGTTCAAATAATCTTAATAAGTTCTTCCTTGACTCAATTGTTGACCTTGTGTCGAAGGTTGATCAAACTCACAGCACTGCCGTGCCTCTTCTGCAAAAATTTCCAGTTACCACCCATCCCTTCAAATGGAAGTGGGTTACACCATATGAAATTAGACACATTATCAGAAACTTGAAATATTCCAAGTGCACTGAAGTTTACGGGTTATCAGTCAACTTAATTAAAGATCTCGTAAACACTACAGATGAACCACTTGCGTTAATTCTAAACTCATGCTTCCAATCAGGCGTCTTCCCTGATACATTGAAAATATCAAAAACCATACCCATTCACAAAAAAGGAGATAAAACCTCACCTTCTAAGGCCAATTTCTATAATTCCAGTATTTGGTAAAATTTTTGAAAAGGCAATTAAGGCACATGTATATGAGCACTTTCAAATTCATAACTTATTCTCTCCTTTACAATGCGAGTTTCGCAAAGGCCATTCCACCACTTCAGCTGTGGAGTCTGTCGTGGATCAAATTCTAAATGCTTTTCAAGATAAATCCTCCATTGCCATAACTGCAAGTGATCTATCAAAAACATTCGATTGTGTTGCTCATCCAATTCTTCTACAAAAACTTAAGTGTTATGGCTTCATTAATCTTGAACTACAACTCTTTGACTCATATCTTACAGATCGATCCCAGTGTATATTCATTAATAATAATCTTTCTTCGCTCCTTAGAATACATTATGGACTTCCTCAAGGCTCAGTTCTGGGGCCTCTCTTATTTCTTATTGTTATCAATGACTTAACTTCTAATGTCTCCAGTAAATCCTTACTCTACGCTGATGATACCACTCTCATTCACAAAATTGATAACCTGAACAACAACAGCACTACTTCAAACTTGTACTTGTCTGAAGCATCTAACTGGTTTTCTGCCAATGGACTGGTTTTAAATAATGATAAAACCCAGTCATTAGCCTTCTCTTTAAGCACCTCAACAAGTCCACCTACCACCATCAAGTTACTTGGCTTTGATCTTGATCAAAAATTGACTTGGGAGCCACATGCATAGGCACGCAAGGAAAACTATCTAAGGCAGTGTACATGTTAGGTAAACTTAAATTTTTGATTCCTAAAGAGTACCTTACTCGTGCATACTTTGCCTTATTTCACTGCCACATCAATTACAGTAATGAACTATGGGGCCATTCTGAATCCACCAAAAGTTTATTTAGGATGCAAAAAAAGGCTGTCAGAGTGATTATCATTTTCTCACCTGAGGGACCACTGTAAGCCTTTGTTCACTGGGTTGGGTATTTTGACTCTGCACAGCCTCTACAAATGCCTATGCAATGTAAAGGAAAATCTAACCCCCTTGAGACAAGAGCAAATAAACATTCTTATTTCACCAGGAACAGGGACACCCTTGATGTCCTGTATTGTTGCCTGTCCAAAAATAGCAACACCTTTAACAGTCTAAAATTGCGTCTTTTTAACAGATTGCCCCCAGAGGCTAGGCATGTGAGTGTGCCAAAATTAAAAAATGTTTTACATACATGGCTTCTGCAAAAAGCCTTCTATTCTTTAAATGAATTTTTTGAGTGTGACAAAATTGCTTTGTCATTTTGAGTTTGGGTGTAATCATCGAGTTTTTTACTTGTAAATCATGTGATTCATTTATTTTGAAGATTTGTAACCCTAACGAGGACCATTGCAAATTGTATTTGTTTAACGTCCAATAAAAGTTATTATTATTATGAATACCACACACCCGAGAAAAGCAACTGCCAAGATGTATCTCATAGAATGAAGTAGAACAGCCATTTATTCACAGCCTTAAAATTCAATTATTATGAGAAATTGCATAAATAACTCCCCATACACATTGAATGAGAATAATGGGCTAGGAAACATGGTTAAAAATCTTAATCATCTTAGATAGACAGTAAATGGCACAGCACACCCAACCCTGAATGTAGCAATAAAATATCACCTACCATGAACCGCTGTTGCAAATGTATTGGTGTAGAGGAGGGTTGAAATGGTTTCTGTAGCTTTGTCAAGTTGGGTATTCCACTAAGCAGAGGCATCTTTTTCTCCAAATCATCATCGTCTTCATCTATAGAGTAGGGTACATACGAAGTTCACATATTAGTGTTAGAAATGATGAATCCTCATCACAACATCTTAGTGAAAAATTAACGAAAGCATTCACGTGACCAACCTGCTAAACTTGTAGTCTCTGGTTCCTTGGTTGAGCTCCCAATTCCAAATCCTACTTCAGACTTAATTTTTTCCAACGAAATGACATTTTCATCATCTTCGTCATCATCATCCATCATGTTTGCCAATTCATCTAAATTATCGCCCACAGATCCACTGTCCACATTCCCCTGGTAACGAGACACAAAAATGAATCTACGAAAGGATGACAAACCATAGACCACTCAGAAATGAAAATGTTCAGTTAGGTATAGGTGATGATAGGCCCTGTATACGGCCTTCAGCAGCTGGCCAAGATAAATGAGCTCATTTATCTAGGCCAGCTGTTGAAGTTGAGAGCAAAGTAGAAAAACTCACATTGGTTACAGGGACTTCAAAATCACTTGGCTTGAAGTTTTCAGCAGACTGGGGAATACAACCCTCAAAAAGTCCCAGTTGCCCTTGATTGTCACAAAAAGCTATTTCCCCATTGCACGAAGGATTCCAAGCCATGGCAGTCATTGGTAACCTAGGAAAAGATATGAAAATAAGTGCGTGCACACTATTTCTACACACACACATTCACATTACTCCACTTTACCCTGATTCATGAGTTTCCTTAACGATGGATTTGGTGCTGTTGATGTCCCAAACAATTAGTTCTCCTCCCAGGGCTGATGCAGCAAGATACCCGCCACATGGAGAAAATGCAGCAATGGATATGGGCTGTTTAAGTAGAAATGGTCATTAAAATCTCCAAAAGAAAACGGACTCTAATTAATTCAAGAGCTTTAAAACCTTTAACTTTTCCCAAATAAATATTTTACACATTAAAAAAAAAACACTAGATCAGCTTGGTTAACTGTGCAAAGGGAATGTCTACACATGTGATTTAACGGATCATTACAAAAAAATGATGCATTAACAAACAATCAATTACTGCTATAACATTATTATTACCTGTTTTATAAGCTCATCTGATAAAGTTATCATTGTATTCCAAGTTACTCTCTCAACCAATATAACCTGGAAGTGTAACCTGTCGCCAGATCCTGTGCTCTTGCCTGATGGAATGGCTAAATAACTTCCTGTTTCAGGTGTCCAAGCCGCTCTGCCAAGTGCCTTAGCCGAGAAAAAGTTGTTGGTGGGTTCGATAATATTGTTCCATGCTTTCAACTCTTTCCCATCCAGCAACGACCACATCTTGACACTGCCATCGCAACTGGAAGACGCCTGAAAATACAGACTGATTACGTGAACTACTAAATTTTACGAGATATATTCCATTGGGCAATCCCTATACACACCAAATACTTCTCTTTTGGGTCGATTGCAACTCCAAGAATAGGAGCTTTGTGGCCAGATAATTCTCTATCCTTCAGGGTTTCTTTATCGGTAACGTGAATCGTCATGTCACTGAAAAAGAAAATATTTGATGGAACTATCAATCGTAGCTGCTGATTATTGGAGAATTGCAAGAACAAATAAAATTATTCTTTTTTTATAATTTCAGGACCACTTATAGGAATGTTATGCCATGATTTTTACCATGACCCGGACACAATTGTCTCTCCACTTCTGGATACAGCAATGTGTGTGACTGGAGCAGTGAACCGAGTAATGATTCCATCGCGAGATTTTCCTTGAAAGGAGTACGCCTGAACATGGTTATTATCATTCCCGATGTAAAACCGATCTCCCTGAAAAAGCACAACGTGTCAAAACACAGCAGTAGAAGTTGAGTACAATATCTACCCTTCGACCACGTAAAGATAGAAACTTACCCAAAAGGCAACGGCGAAAGCTTTCTCTCCGACAACTGTCGAAAAAGGATCATCATCATCGAATCCTGCCCATATTCGTGCATCGCCATCACTTCCACAAGTAATCATATGCCTAGAAACGAGGAACACCACAATAGAACCAGGAATTTTAAACCAAAACCCTGAAATATCATTGAGGGAACTCATCAGTACCTCCCATCGTCGGAATAGCAAAGATCTGTATGGCCATCAGCATGGGCATATCGCAAAGGCTTCTTAGAAGGTGCCATTGAAACTTAATAAAATCTACAACATAAACACTCAAACCGCCCTCCCTGGAAGCTTGGCGCGCTTTAGCGATTTAATCATCGCATTTCGAACCTGTTTTGTTAATGACGTCAAGCATGAGAGGCACTTTAAAAAGGTTAAAAAGTGAATTTATCCCATACGGGGATCTGCAAACCTTTATCGAATCTTTAACGGATCAGAAATCATATTTCACAATTTCATTATATCATAAAATTTAAAAATATAGTTTTATAAATATTTAAGCCACTGCCAACACATTTCCTTTATTTACTGCAAAATAATTAAGTTAGAAAATACTCGCCGGGAAACGCTATTTTTGTGACGGGTATTTCCATAATAATAATAATAATTTTAGTAGCCCCGTAGGTTTGTGATTAGGCAAGTCAAAACAAAATAAAATAAGTTGCTTAAGAATACTCTGATAAAATACAAAAATCGGATACAAATATGATAAGTTAAAAAATACATTTTTAATTATACAAAAAAGATTAAGTTGATTAGGTTGTTTAAGAATACCCTGATAGAAAACAACAGTAGTATAAAAATATGACAAGTTAAGTTAAATACACAATTAATACACTTGCATATGCTAAATGGTCAATTATGCAAATAATATGCTATTTCTAACAACACGGTCAAGAGCATGCACTCATGGAAAATTGTACGATCAGCTGTATCTCTCTTACCTCTATGCATAAATGTGTAAATATTTTTTTGAAAACTGCTAATCGTTTTTCATGAGATTCACTATTAAATGGTTGTCCATGGTTGAATCCACAAGACCAATGGCATCAGATCCGCAAGGGCCTCAGAGCCGCAATAATGGACCCCTATTTTATTCCCATAATAATAGCATTGGAATCAATGCAGAGGTTTATTTTTCAGTTTCTTAAAAATTACTTTCAAATACGATATGGGATTCAATTTCTCACTACCAGATGGCTGAAAGATTGTGGTATTTAATTCTTGCACTTGAGTTTGCCATACACTCTGTTTTCATTTAAAAATTACGTTTTCAAAGACAAAATTATAAATTTTTCTCTGATTTTAAAAATTTCATTTTTACTTTGCAACCTTGCAATGACTTATTATTTTCTGAGCAACAGTTAAGAACAGGAAATTTCCTCTGGGTGCTTTATGGCTTATCTCATCTTATTAAATGAGCATTATTTGCATATTTTGTACTCATGTATATTTTTGTAATTTCCGACCACTAATCATAAACAATACTGAGTAACTTGGGCAGTATTGGAGGGTATAGCTATTCACAGCTATACTATCATTTACCCTATATTATCATTTACCCTTTCGCTGCTGTGAACGCAGCAGGTACGTTCGTGCGGTTGACTGCTATGAACGTAGCTCCTACGTTCCATTGGCAAGTGGTTGTTCATTCCAACACCTCCGAACTTTCTCTTTTTCCACGAATACCATTCGCCAAGTTCATTGTTATATAATCTAATAAGTGAACTAATCCCTTCCCAAGAGGGTGAGTTACTATTGAGTTGCAGGTGCCATGAGAGACATGCTTTCTATGCCGACGAAGGTGACTGTTCACTTTTTCGCCGCAGAGGGGCTGGAGAGTCTTTGCAGTTTGACCACAGAAAAAGCGTTAAGTAATGTACTATTATCATTTATGATAATTCTCAGCTTTAAATTCGTATTCACTGCATTTTCCTAATGTAATACCAATTTTTGTGCTGTAATGAATTTTTGTTACTGACCATTAACTTTTACAGATATTATTTTCAATATATTTATGTAAAATTCAATGGTTGCATAGAATTGTTTTTCCAATAGAAGCTATACTCCTACCTTATGCATAAAATCGAAGGGCATCTTATCGTTGCAACTGTACTGTTGAGTGTTCATGCTTGTCGAGGCTAGCTACACAACCTCCATGCTCAAACGAAGAGTAGATTCAAATATCAAACACATTACAGACCTAAGACAGAGGGAAGGGGGGTTGGGGAAATCTTACATTGTCTTACATAGGGGGAGGAGGGGGGGGGGTTAAATAGCATGAATTATCTTACGTAATTCTTGAATGGCTCCTATGCACTTCAATGCAGCATTTGCCATGAAGCACCTTTGTTGGACTCTCAAGTTTTTCAAAAGATAACACATAGGGATGGGTTGCTTCCACAATTTCTTTGGTTCTTGTTCAGTTCATAGCAGCATTGGTTCTCGGTTCCAGTTCTTGATTTAGTACTTAAATTGCATTGCTTGATTTTCAATGGAAATGAGAAGTTCTTTTGATTGATTTTTGAGAAGATATATGTGTAAAGATGAGAATGGATCAACGAAAACTGTTTTAATTGCTCCAAACACACCTACTAAAACTATACTCAAGAACACAGATCACTCGAACTTACAAAGACAGTCAAGCCTTGCGATAGCTGCTTTTCTCTTTCCTCAAGAATCTGCTAAATTTAAACTTGATGTAGTTTGGCATGAATAAATTTCCTAAGAAAACTTGTAGATTCAGAATAATGTTGCATTGAGATTACTTTCTTCACTGGACAAAT
This sequence comes from Ceriagrion tenellum, assembly GCA_963169105.1. Lineage (NCBI taxonomy): Eukaryota > Metazoa > Arthropoda > Insecta > Odonata > Coenagrionidae > Ceriagrion > Ceriagrion tenellum. Next base: position 87,166,488 of record OY720633.1, on the reverse strand, counting down.
TACGTATATTATATATTATACGCGTTTTTTTTATTATTACCTAATTCAATGCATATGCAATAAGAAAAACTGCATATGGATATTTTAAACAATAACTTTATAATATTTATTTTCCTAGAGTGATACATTTCATTATAGTTACCCTCCGCATTTCTCACTAGAACCGCTGGCAGGGGTCAGCACTAAGAGGGTTAATGGGTTAAGAGCCAGGCAAAACCAAAAAGCCTGTCTCCTTGGAATATACCTCTCAGTATGGGAAGGGCACCAACTCGTATTCCATTGACCATAGTGTGGTACGCCATATGGCCATACATGTAGATAGGAGATCATAGATTGTAGGGTGAACCCTATGGAGCTTCAAGACTCTTAGAAGCCAGGAGTGAGGTACCGAGTCAAATGCCTTCTTGTAATCTACCCATCCCACTGAAAGGTTGCGCTTCCTCTTTAGCGCCAGGTTGGTAATTACACTGTCTATAATAAGGAGTTCCTTGCACCCTTGTGATTGTTTTCGACATCCGTTCTGTTCAAATGCAAGGAGACGATTGACGTCAAGGTCAAGATTTGCAAAAATAGAGGTTAGAAGCTTGTAGATGGTGGGAAGACAGGTTATTGGATGATAGTTTTTCGGGTTCCGCGTATCACCCGACTTCGCCAGCATGTCGGTTATTCCCTGAGTTAGGGAAGATGGGATGATCGTAGGATCCTGCAAGGATCGCTGAAACCAAGTGGCAAGGATGGTATGTGTAGCAGGGAAATATTTCCACCAGAAATTTTGGATGCCATCAGCACCAGGCGTTTTCCAGTTTTGTGTCCTTCTAACTGCACTCAGCACGTCATCCAGCGTGATGCTGGGAGATGGCATAGGCACAATTTCATTGCAGACATTCTCTTCCTCTTGGAGCCAGTATGCCTCACTATTATTATTATTAGTTATGCCAGACATGAACATTTAAATGAGTTTAATGATGAATGAAATAACGTGAGCACTGATTCGAAAATAATCAAAAACAAATTAAATAAACACACCAGTCAAGTTCACATCATGAGGATCCTTAAGACATCATTCCATTAGTTATGCCAGACATAAACATTTACATGAGTTTCATTATGAATGAAATAACGTTAGCACGATTTAATTAAAATAAAACACACCAGTCAAGTTCACATCATAAGAAACATTTTGAGCCCTACGTTGGCTGTGGTGCCAAAAAAGAGAATCACCCATTAGAGGTTTTGTGCTTCATGCATTCTGTGTTTTTTCACATTTTTCTCTTTATGCTCAGTTTCCTTTGGTATGATGTCTGAAGGAATTCTTTCCCTTAAGGAACTCCAGAAGGCAATTCCCTTCAATTTCAAACAGATGGTGGATATTTTTGCTTTACATCAGCCAATTCATCCATTCAGTCGTGCTAACCAAAGGAAAGAGCAGAGAAGATGAATATGGTAATTATTTCGGTTGTAAGGCCACAATTTGATGACGTAATGACCTCTCCATCTACCTCAATGATCCCAGCCAACATTTTATGACCTTGTGTTCAACCTCCAAAAGTTTGATGGAATTTCACTCAAGGCAAACTGAAATTCAAGTAATTGTGTTCCCATCTAGCATTTCCACATTCAATTTGGATGACAAATTGAGAATGCTTTCAAGTGAGCATTATATAAACCAATATCACTGTGAAATGCAAAGCAATTCGGTATGCAGTCATGTGGATGGATTCCAAAGTATTGACCTAAGGGATGAAATTTACTTTGAAGTAAAATCATTTGACTGACATTCCCACACCAACAAAGGAGATATGTATTTGGGTTTGAACCTAAATGGAGTCAAAAATATAATCGTGGAAAATTTCATTCATGTGCTGATCATAATATAGTTATTTCAATTTTAGTCCTGCATTATTTCCTTACTACAAAACTGCTTTACGAAAATGAGCTGATGCTCCACCTGTAAGTTTATCACAGAAAATAGAGAAAAGTAATTCATTATTATTTAACAACAATGGATTCATAATATCAATTACTTCAAATCTTTTAATAGGGGCTCACAATGGAAACTAAGCGAAATTCCTAATATGGCTGTGATGTTGTCTGCAAAGCAGAGCATGATTATTTCTTCTACGTTAATCTTAATTCTGTTCAGTCCAATTTGTTGAGCTTCTCTCAATGCTTCCTCCAGGTACATGCTGAACGGTGTTGGGGAGAAGTTGCATCCTAGTCAAACTCTCTTGCTATTTTAGCTTCTATTTGTCTTCCATCTCTTCTTACATTGTGACGACCTGTTTCTTGTACAGTTGAAAGATTATTTTTCCATGGCTGTAATCCATTCAGTTTTTCCAGCAGCCCAAACATCTTGTTCCATTCAATACTGTCAAAGACTTTCTCCGGGTCAACGAATACCACATAGTTTTTGTGACCTGCATATTGGTGGTTAAGTTCCTATCACTTCAAGATGGAAACGGTTGTTTTTTCCTTTCTTCTTAAACATGCATCTTGCACTGAGAGATGTGCCAATGGTTAGTGAGGCCCTTTTGGGGCAGTCCGATCATTTTGATTCTTGGTCAGTCTTCAGCATGTCATGTAGCTGATACAGAGGAGTCAAGGCATGTGGGCATTGAGGCCCATGCACCAGTAGCCATAGCGCCACCCATCCATACCTCTACCCACAACTTCTCTCCTTGACGAGACATGGTAATATTTTGTTTGGCTTATTAAGATGCACAATTTGGTTCATTAAATTATTCAATAGAATACTTCATTTAATTGAACTCTCATTTTCCTTTCAAAACCTCTATGATTATTGATTTCTCGACACTATGAGCAAGAACCCACTCTTTCGGAGTGTACCATGTGTCTACATGCATCATTGCCTTCTAACGGGCATCGTCTCCACAACACGGTGACTTTTTCACATGAATTGTTTCCTCTACCATTACTCTCAGACCAAGTATGGCCTGACTAGTTGATTGTTCTTTCAAAATTCAAATTTGTTTTCCCGGATGTTGCGTTCAATTTTCATTTCCATCCTTCGGCCTAATATTTGAGTAAAAAAAGGAAAGGGAATTTCACATACAATTCCAGGGAGACCTCACAGACTATTCTGAGAAAAGGACTACAAGCAATAGGTGCGATTTGGTCCAAGGCTTACATTAATGAAGAGATGACAATGGTTCCACTAATATTGGTTGAGGAAAGAAAAGGCAATTCACATGGGTTTTAGGTTTATTTATATCACACAAACTGATACAACACCTAGGCACCACTCATACCTCAGGGTAACCTTTTATAAAAGTATGTATACTTCAAATCTTTTAGATACACATAAGGAATGTATCTACAGAAATACAAGAAAATATCTGAATGTATATATATGTAGTCAGCACTTTATGAAAATAATGAGCATGGCATTAAGGATTTATAATAAAATATCATTCAATTAAACCTTTCAGATAATTTATACGACAAATATCAACATCAGTTCTCAACTCAGATATAACAAGCACTTTGGTAAATTCTATTATATAAGCAATAGTACCAACTGTAGAAACAAGATTCATTCATACCTTTCGATACACAATCCAGCTACCAATATGAACACATTGAATACCACAACCTTTTCATTTTGGTAAAACAGTAACCTATTTATATCCACATAAGCCTCCTGAAATTTACAAGCTTTCAACACACACCGATTGGTTAACATTTTCTCCTCAACTAAACATTCTCCTGGCTGAAGTTCAAAAATACAGTTTAATAATGAGGCACGAAGTGCTCCAAGATAAAATTTTCACACTACCCACATCCTATAATTCTTAACCATTACAGTCACAAAAAAAGCAATGAACACTTTCAGTAGCGTTTAAAGAGTACAGTTTTTTTATCTGCTTGTGTCAACTACGAAACATTAGAAATGCTGTCAAGGACTTAATGGCACTGGAATCTTCCTGAATTGAATGAATACAGACTCAATTGGGATTATTGACTCACTAAGCACAAAACTTCCCATTATGATCATTGCCACCATATCTCACAGCAGTTTACGGTTGAGGGTCTCTTCTCTTACAATTATGGTATAATATGCCTACCCTGATGTATGTAACATCATAGTATGGGATCAACTTCAACATGTTTTTATGGACTAGTAACTCAAACTGGAGTAGAGGCAGAGTACCAAGGGAATCACTGAGCCAAGGAAATCAGTATACACGTGTATGTATTTGGGGAATGGTTTCACATACATACTTTACATTTCTCAAGGCCTTCCTACTCGTTGCATTACACAAGAAGTGATCTCAAAATCAAGGATGTCTATGAAAAAGGCTGGTATGTCATGACTGACATAGAATTAGTAAAAAAGGACTTTCCAGTTTATGGAAATGAGAGCAAGATTTCTGCGACAAAAAAGGCCCTTATTTATTCAGCTTGCTCCCCATACATTTGTAAAAAGCTAATTATTTCTGGGATTCTACAGGGCAATTAGTACAATAATCAAAGTTGATTCCTCAAAGTAGATAAATATAATTTCTTAAGGCAAAGATCCATTCATCAAATAATTAGTTACCAATTCATTGACGGATTCAAACTCACTTTTCATTATAAGGCAATAGTTACCCAATTGACATTTACTCCCAAGAATCTCTACTTTAATCCCTTTTATGATTAGTTTGATTTTCTCCAACAAGTGACGGCAAAGACCATAAGATTTGTGCATTTTCCAGATCAAAGTGATGCACAAAGAAATTAACTCCACAAAAATGCTTCCATCCCCATGTTCGCATTTCATATGAAAAACTGTTTTCACATATAAACACTACTTTTATCTAATCATGGCCATCATTAAAACAGCATAAAATTTTATGCATGAAGCAAGCAATGTTTACGCTCAATGCCACCTTTACATTGCCCTCTCCATGAGTAGATAAAAAAATGTGACTAGAAAAGTCCAAATAGTATAGTGAATCACATGTATCCAGACTATATGAGTGTTTCTCAATGGCTGAACCACCCCACATTCTACGATTCAAAAATATTTTCTTGAAACTAGTAAATACATTCATTTATTTCTACGGTGATTAATACATGATATTTACATGAAACGATGAGACCATTGATTAAATGGAATACCTCACAAATAAATGAAAAACCGTTAAAAAATCCAGCTCGTAGGAACAGGTCTGAAAAATAAAAAAGTTGCAGCTGCTCCTGATAGTCCAAAAGAAATTTTCAGGTTCCATTAAAGAACAATGGTTAAACCAACACTCAGTACATGAAGTACATATTAACGCTGCTTAGTAGTTCAATTCTGGAGGAAATAATGCATCAAATCCATCACAACATTTAGTAATTAGGCAATAACTGGAGCGGAAGTTGCTCATTTAAGGCAATACATTGACCATTCCCTGTATTAAAATATATCCGATCCTGAAAATAAAAAAGTACGACAAAATTAGATACATTACTCACAAATGGAAATTTACTACCGCATGAAGATAACATACAGGATGCACTCTTTCAGAAATCATTCCTTTGAAGAGCTACCGAACACACTCACCTAATAGAAATTTCGGTTGGCATGAAAAGGCACAGAAAATCATGAGATAAAAAAATGAAATCTTTCCATGAGAATTACTTTCAATAAGTTAGCACAAATGGATTCCGTGGAGGATAAATATTTGGGAAAAGCGTAGAATAGGCATTGAACACAATATGAAAATCCTCATTATATTATTTACAAAAAAGTAAGAACAGATAAAGGTTACCTATATTTAACAATACTTTCCCATCAGAATAAAATACAGCAAGGACAGTTAACTTTAAGATTAAATGCACCAAGACCTTAAGTGAGATAGCTTACTAAAAAAATGTTTTTAGATACCATTTTAACTGTATCTGTATCGTTATAAAAGTATGTCATGAGCAAGTGTGGGCATGCCCCATTTGAGTGATAGCCTTTGAAAAACTTTATATTAAAAAAAGAATTGAATGCAGAAAATTGAATACTAGCACTTAAATCTACTGCATATTAAAGCAATTTTGGCAAGGTGAAGTTCAAAATATTTTGGCAAAGAGATGGAGCAAGGTTTATGGTTTTGGCTCAAGTGAATTAATATAGTGATAAAAATTTAGGAAAGAGTATCAGGAAACTATGAGAATTTTATAATAAAAAACATGCACATTTGTGCATGATTTTCTAGCATGAAATAACAATTAATTATATAAAACCATGAACTATAGAGGATTTTGCTCTAAACTCTTAAGACTGTACACAAGCATTCAAGAATACATGAAAATGCAAATAGTATCTATTACAAAATATATAAGTTTCATAGCATCTATTTAACAGCATGATCAACCAACAGCAGCATATGCACCGTATTTCCCAGCCTGTAAGACACTGATGCATAAGATGCACTGTGATTTATCAGATTTGAACTTATGAAAAAACAGTCCCATAAGAAGCACTGTGATTTATCAGGTTGGAATTCATGACAAATACTTCGATCAGACAAAACAGGATCAAAATATTTTAATGATAATACTTTATACCAACAAAACGGAACTGTCACATTTAAAAATTACAAATATAATAGCGTTTATTCATCGTGGAATCCCAGAAATTCATCATCACTACTGCTAAAATTACATATGCAGTTATTTTCGCCAGAGTTGTCACTTTCCTCATATACAGTCATCATTACTTCCATTCTAAGATCGTACGATTTATTTAGGAATTTTTTAGGATGTACTGTCAAGGATTCTGTCAACTCCATTGCTTTCGACTGGCTCAAAATCATTTTATTATCAACAATTTTAATGAAGACAACCATTTTCTATGCGTGATGCGAGAAAAAATATTTAACAGTATCTCTCCCGGCGAATTAGTTCGCGTTTTAGAGGACAAAGTTATAACCTCAGCCCATAAGACGCAGGCTGATTTTAGAGCACATTTAGGAGTAAAAAAAAGTGCGTCTTATGGACCGGGAAATACAGTATTTAGAGTTAACATTCAATCAATAGATCAACTGACTAGTGAATAAATATAATTACTATACAATGCAGCAGTGTATTCAAGGTATGAGACGATAGAAAAGTAGCAAATTAATGATGAATCAAAAATTCAAATAGCCAATCCACGCCACTTCAAAGTGCTTATGTTGAAGGAGATATACAAACAATATCAAGGAAGAAGACATAGGATACTAGCAAAATTTTAAAATTTTTAGAAAAAGACCATCAAGGTAAATAATACTCTGACGAGCTCCAGATTAGCAATCCTAAAACAAAAGCAAGCTCCTTAGGGAACACAGAGGCAATGCCATTGAATTGTATTTCAGGTTTGACTTAAAAATTTCATGAGTAGTATTAGGCACATGGATTTCTCACATTAATTCTAAGAACACAACTTTGAGTACTTAAACTGCTCACAATACATAGAAAGTGCCATCTATTACACATTCTCAGCAATTCATTTCTGTTTCATGCATACTAAAGTTACTTGTATCCAGTTGTGGAACTAGGAGCAAGAAAAAACAATAATTATTAGTATACAAACATGTGTAAGTACAACATTAGGCTAGAAATGAAAATTCTTACCTCTTAAATATTAGATCGAAACTAGATCTTTCTCTGCATTATTGCAGTTGTAGGAGGGAGAGGTATGTAAATGGAGAGTGCAAACAACTAGCACACACTTAAAACATCCCTGGACGATCCCTTTCCTCATTACCAGATTTTTCGAAAAACATAGCATCCTGGAAGAAAAAATAAATCAATCAGTTTGAGGTACTTCAAGCAACACTCATACATGAGGATTCAATTCAGGAGAGAGGATTCAATTCTACCCTGACAAATTAGATTACTAACAATGAAAGATGATCTAAAATCCATCTTCAGACTAGGTAAAATCGAATAAATGAAATCACAAACGTAACTGATTCCACTTCCAAGTAAATATATTTGTATTAATTATTGTATATTATTATTATGTATATTATATTGTATATTATGTATCTTATAATTGTAATAATTAAATAATAAAAATAAAAAAAATACAAATTCTAACATTTCCACAAAACCCAGCTTAAAATTAGAGAGAGATATCATAATATCATACACTCAACACGAGTATGATTCAAATTTTACATGACTGAAAATAACGAGACTCTCAGGTCATACACAGAAATATCTCCCACCATTCTATATTCATACGAAAATACAATGCAATTCCCAATGAAACAAGCAAAACAAAATATGCTCCCAAAATAGATTTAACTCTATCAATTCCAGTACACCAACAGTGATATTATTAAAGAGTGAAATACATGAAATTCCACACACCTTCCAGCAATTACCAAATGCTTGTACAAAGGTTATCATTTGATAAGAAAAAACATACCAGTAACTCAGTAACTACACATCCACTAAACAATATCAAGTGTGATTGCCACTAATGTGCTTTATGCTGAAGAAATCATCAAAGAATTCAATTTCAAATCTAATATCTGCAATCAATCCACCTGAAATTCTGGCTATAAATCAGTTCATAGATTGACAAAGAGAGCTACAGCATTAATGAATTATGTCTGCACATCGTAGTGGAAACACACACACACACACCAAAATATATACTTACAATGAGAAAGCATGCACCAAGCATCACTGCTTTCATTCGAACATCTAGATTAGCAGGAAAAGTGATGCCAAAGTAATCAGCATCGGTGAATGCTTCACGCAGAAGTCCAGCCCACTGCTTGGAAATTTTACCAACTTTGGTAGCGCCATCTTTGGACATAATCTATAAATGGATAATAACATTTCCATCACAAAAAAGCCTATTGTCAACAATTTTTAAGCCAAATATGATGTACACCATAATATTTGTATTTTCCACTTGACAATCTTGATGCATTAAGGCTCAAGTTTTTCCACTTGCTGAAAATTAAAGATATCCTGAAGACACCACTATCTACCGATAAATAACATTTTACTCTATATCAACTGTCAGAACAAAGCTTCACTAGCCAGCACATTAATTGACAACTGATCTCAAACATTGACTGACCTACAACATTTTGTCAGGAGGATAAATCTTAAATCAATATTTACAAACTCCACATGTCCAACAAATTTACATGGCATACAACAAAAATCATTTGCATAGGATATCAATTCTTACTTAAGACATTAAAATGAAACTGAAGGTTTCTAAGGGGGTAGAATTATATAGCTCTGCTACATTCTTCTACATATGCCTGCTTAATTGTCCATGATTTGGCATTACTGAGTTCAATCTCAGATATTAATATTAAGGATGAGTCAAATCCAAATGTCGATTCTCGATTCCACCGATTCTTAGGATTCGAATCGGTATTGAGAATCGATTGCCTAGAGTCGATTTTGATTCCATTGATTCCAGATAGATAAATATTAAAATCAAATTTCATTTATCATATCATATTCATCTCAGTAATTTTGGGTGTAGGCTATCAATTTGTACTTTTATCTACCTCAATGAGCTGAGGATATATTTGCTATTTGTGAATAAATATACTTTTTGAGCGACTTCAAATTTCATTTATCACATCATATTTGTCTCAGTAATTTTGGGTGTGGGCTATCAATTTGTACTATTATCTACCTCAATGAGCTCAGTATATATTTATAAAATAAGCTCACAGGCATTTCTACATGTTAGAATGCTCAAAGTGTAGGTGTCATATAAGAAATAAGAAAACAAGCTGCAGCACCACCAGATATATATTCACCTTGAATTCTACATCACCACATAATGAGAATGTGCAGAATGGACCTTCAATTTTCAGCACCACTTCGCCAGCTGCATCTTTAATTGAAAACTGTGGAGTAAAAATACTCCAGTCCTGCTCAATTACCCCCACCAAGGTTCCAGGTGGAGCAGACACTTCCATCCTCTGCAAAAATAAGTTAAAAATTTATACAAAGCAATTCAATGAGATTGGTAGAGCGATTCCAATTGAATATAAAATCCAATTCAAATGACAGCTTAAGTCATTATAATAGCGTAATGGTTCACATTTAATTACTAAGAAAAATAAATAACACAAAAATATTCATAAAATGAATTGTTCATCATTTATTTGAATATATAAATTCCTTCCCTGCTTTCCTTCTGTGAGTAAAGCTGAAAATCTTCTCAATTACGATGTTATTTAAGACACTTGTGCTCAGCAGACTGAAATATGCAGCAGTAATTTGGTCTCCATTTCAGAAAAAGTATATAATGCTTCTTGAAAAAGTGCAAAAGAGATTTGTAAGGGCCATACTCATGTGCGAATATGGGTATCACCCTATAATGGAAAATCATGTTCCTACAAAGATCTGATTGGAGATGTTTAGTTTTAGTAGGTACCCTAGAATGGACCAGACTTTGCAAAGACGTTTGAACAATGGAAAGAGTATCTTATTGATAGAAAAACTAAATTTTTTTGTACCCTCATAAAAATGTAAAAGTAGCAGATTGTTTGTAAGGAAAAGATGCAGTACAGAGTATTGCGAACATGCTACATTAAACAGAATATGCAATATTTATAATACTTTTGCAAAAGAATTAGATACTTTTTCATCTAGAGGAGAATATTTAAGAAATGTGGAAATTGTTGTATACAAATATTAATTATTGTTAGTATGTATGTAAGGTCTGTCCAGAAATTTTCTTTTGCTGTTGGATAAACTAAATAAATAAATTGCAGCTGCCATCTACAGTAGGTCAGTTTTTTAGAGAGCATCTGGAAGCACATTGCATTGCACAGAAGCAGGGTATGAAGTGCACATAACCATAGTTTGGAACACAGCCTCTGAGAATTCTAATTATTTCAGACATGTGCATCCACAGAGGTTTTTCAAACTATATTTATGCTGCCTGGCTGTAGCATCACCATTCCATCAGCAAAGACTAGCCTCCACAGTTTTCATGCACTGCTTAGTCCAGGGGTGGCTAACCAAAATGATCTTGCGGGCCGCTTTGGAAATGCATCATAACTCCGCGGGCTGCATATAAAATTATATATCCCCATATTAGATTTAGACCCACTATAGACATTATTTTGGAGTGAAAAATTGAAACACAAAGAGTTATTATTATTGCGTTAAAGTTATTGTATTAAGGTGTGATGAATCTCGCGGGCTGGAAAAATGTTCAAGGCAGGCCATGGGTTGGCCACCCCTGGCTTAGTCCATTGGTACGCAGTTTCAGTTGTTTATGAACAGAAGTGGAAAATATAAGTTTCTGAATCTTTCTAGGGCTCAAGTCAGAGAAAGATGATGTCTCAAACATTGCATTTAACAAATGATGTGGTACGAAGTCACTCGCACGGATGCATATACACCAGGGTTGAAATTCTCTATGAAAAAATCATTTGACTTGACCGGGATTCGAACCCGGATCTCCCAATTGCCGGTCAGGTGTGTTAGCCAGTTACACCACCAAGCCATCTTCCTTCAATGTGAATTTCGAGGGGGGTTTATGCAATTTTATGAATTTCGTCGTTTTAATAACTACAATGCTGGGTTTATCCACCGCGACAGTGGCTTTGTAAGCACGACTTCGTCTCATGTGCTACAATGTAGACTTGAGGCCTGAAAATCTAGTTCGCATAAACCCCCCTCGAAATTTGCATTGAAGGAAGATGGCTTGGTGGTGTAACTGGCTAACACACCTGACCGGCAATCGGGAGATCTGGGTTCGAATCCCGGCCAAGTCAAATGATTTTTTCATAGCGAATTTCAACCCTGCTGTAAAGATGATGTCATTTGAACAGGAGTAAGATGCAATACAAGTGTCTCGAAGAAAGTTTAAGGATCACAGAAAGTTATAGACTTAGTATAGCAAAAATTATTATGGGCACAATTCGCAAAATGGCAAGGAAAATTAAACAAAAGGCCAAATCTGGAACAAAAATAGGACCCAAAGATCTTCGCAGATATTTAAGAAGTAATTCCGCACTTCTAACAAAAAACTGTATCATCAGTTTTTGCCTATAACACAGAGAGGGTTAAGGATTCATCTTTGTTCTTGACAGAATTCTTGTTTCAACAGAAATTAAAATTTAGCAAGAGATCCAATTATTTTTAAATGCTAGGTCTTTGAAATCTTCATCTACACACTACCCTGCAAGCCGCCTCATGAGTGTGCGGCATGGAGTGTTAGGCCACCAGCCATGTAAAGATTTATACAAATTTATGATTTATATAATGGGGTGCGGTTTAAGGAGGTGAAATGGTGACGTGTATTATGGGAGTGTATTTAGTGGAGCTCAATTTTCATTGTGGTCACTTATTGCGCACGGAAAGAACAAGTTTTTGTACCTATCTGTTCGGCAATATATCTCTCTTATTTTGTCGCATCTGTCAGACCTAGAGACATAGTGAGGAGTCATGATAATATCCTGCGTCGCTCAGAAACACACCGGTTCTGAATTTCTCAAGCAACCTAAGCCTAGCGTTTAGCCTCTGAGTCTCTAGGGGACCTTAATCCCTATAAAAGTTGTGAAACACTATATGTTTGCTCGTAGCAGTTTTTAACAAAGCAAGCAGCTTCTCTTTGTATTTAATCTGATAATTAAGCCTTACTATTCACCTGAAGAATGAATGCATTTCTGGGTAATAGAGAAACTGAAAAAAGTTGCTGGAAAAATTCCAATTCTCCAGACATGTAGTCAAGATTCAGTTTTACAGGCAGTCACTGAGTTATGTAAGCAGTGACCAATGTAAATCTGATCTTACATAGGAGGCAACCTTATCTGTAAAGGTGAGAATTGAGGGAGTGACTGGATTCGAAGAATGGTTGTCAACATTCAAAGGGCTCATGAGAAGAGCCTGAATGTTGGGAAAATATGACTAATCTGAGATAGCAAGTGCAGGAAAATTGGCCTCGTCAGTAACCAAAAAGTAAGATTTAGATACCAAGCTTTCACACAACTGCGTAACTGTTTAATTTATAGAAATGATATAAAATATTTTGAGGGGAGATTCAAGAGATGGAATTTTCAGGCAATTTTAACATTTAGGTAATTAAATTATGGAAATGCATAAAGATTTCTTAAATACGGAAAAGAATCTAATTAAATTCTGCAAAATAGTAACTCTCACATTTCTCAGCATTGACCATAACCTCTAGAGCATGAATATAGCATGAGTATTTCTGACGAACCTAAATTCTGATTAACTCAGCGAGTATTAGAATAAATCTATTACGTGGCTCAGAGTTTGCCTGTATAGATGGTAATTCACATTGATTGATTCATACCATTCCTTTTCATTCCGCAGTTTTACCTGAGATCCAGTCTTTATTAACATCACTCAATTCAACAAATCAAGGGTAAAAAGATACATACCTGGAGGCAACAAGGGAAGCAGCAAGAGTCACATGCAAGAGCTCGGTTGAGATGAATCACTTCCTGCTTATAATTGTCCATAATTTTCATATCAAAAGGACGCAGAGGTCCACAGCAGTTACGAGTAAGGCAGTCACTGTCTTCAACAGCAAGGTATACTTTTTGACCAGCTGAGTTTTTTATTGTGTATTTATTAGCTGTTTCAAATCCAGTGAAAGCTGAGGAGTAAAGTGATACACAAACATTTATAAGACAAGCACTTGCAACAAACCAGGCAAATGGCAAGTGAGTATTTTTACTAGTGGGTACAACACATCACCATGGTAAGTTCTGCCACCAAACAAATGAGAGTAGACATCAAGGCAAAAGGAAGCATCTGATACTCATTTGTGTATTTATCCGAAGCAATATTTAAATTAGGCAAACAAATGTCAAAATATGAAACTTTTTCTTAAATGGTTCAAGTCATAGGCCAGTTGTTATTAAAAACAATTTTCAAATTCATTTTTACATTTTCTTGAAAACTGAAGAACCCAAGAGTCGTTCTAGGTTTTCCCTTAATCTAAAATCTAACTGTTTAGCTTTAAAATTGAAATAAACTGAACAGATATATGTTTTACAATTAAGTCTATTACTTTCTCGGCGAAAGTAGAAAAATAAAGAAAGATAGTTAAGCGAAAACAGTTGATTTTTTATTAAGAATTCTCAATTATTCTCCAATAAGGGGTTTCAAAACATTTACAAATATTTTTTTGGATAAACTATGGGCTTTTGCTGCCTAAAACTGAAAATTTTATGTGCATTATCACATTGCATTAGAGGCACACACCTACCAAATGGATCACATTTAATTACCCAAAGCAATTACTTCTGCTTTGAGATTCATTCTAAAAACTAATCTAAGACCACCTGTATAATTAGCTGATTGTTTTCTGATAATTTTAGTAGGGTCACCAATTATAAAAATGGAGCCTCTGGAGCTAATAAAAACCATTGGAATCTTAAAAAATACACATGTAGAACATTTCATAGCTATAAACATACCTTCCAACAGCTCCACTTTCTGCTTAACAAGCAGCTGATCAATCATAGTAAGGTATTCCAACCCAGGTGGACAACTTGGAATGCCTTGAGGAATACTCATCCATCCACCTATTAAAAAAACACACCTTTACTCAACATAAAATCTTAGAAGTGGGCATCAACTTTCATGATACAACAGTTTCAATTGAAATTTATAGCACAAAATAAGAAAATAATAATAATACTCATAGATCATTCATCTGATATTGTGAAATGGATCCAGTCAATTGTACCAAAATATACAGTCACACAACTCAAACACCAAATATTCAAAAACTATAAGTACATATACACTTTTCATTTCTTGACCACTGAATTAAATCTTCCTAGAGTGAATTGAGGTTTTTGGTAAAATATTAAAACTATGCATTAATGTTTGCCTAAGTTTTGAGGTGTTTTTAATCCTTCCTCAGGGCTGAAAATTAAAAAAAACATCAAAAAGACAAATTTCAATGCACAAGAAACATTTGAACCTAAAATACACATGCCAGTCAATATTATTTATACATTTTAAAAAATTTCTTCTACCAGCCCTTGCAAAAATGAGAAAATTATCAAAGCCTAAATTAACCATTAGAACAATAATACTAAGTTATACAAATCACACACAATAATTTGACTATCAAACAAAGGATACCAAATGAAAAAAAATACCAAACCAATATACCAGCTGGTACAAGGAATATGTGCTTTAGAACAAAAGAGGAATAAGCTAAAAAAAATTTCCAAAAGTATTTAAAACTGCCTTCCAAATTCCCTCAAATCAGTATCATACATTCCCCTAACCCTTTCTAAATTTAGAGTAAATTGAAAGGACAAACAGGATAGATTATTCACATCTGGTAACATCTGGTACACACACACACATCACATATGGTTCACATCTGGTAACAAAATTTAATACAATAGCTATTATATATCTCACATAAGTTAAACTGGTCAAAATTTCATGGCATGCATAAAAAAATGCACCAGAAGTTCCATAAATACGGATTTAACTCTCAATTTTCTGAGGATCTGCTTGAAAAGAATCATGTACATGATTTTAGCCCAGAAGTTTGACATATTCCCCTGAAAGTTTTGAAGATGGATGCTTTGGTTCTGATTGAAATTATCTATTTAATTCAAAATTTGAGACATTCAAGCAACCTTTGAAATGAGATACTTTTTCCACACCCCTCCCCAATCCTTTCCAACAAAATTTCTTTGTTGAATATCAACCTTTTCCACTTCAGAAGTCCTTCATCTATATTCCCCTGCCTCCCCTACTTCAAGTTTTTCCTTTCGACACTCCCACATCGCATAACAATCACAAAAATCAATTAATAAAATTTCATACTAACAACTGTACCTGACAATGCAATAAAGCTGTGAAACATGTCATACAAATCAAATAATTGTAGAAAAGTAAAAAAAAAAAAATGGACACATCTCCTTTTGTTGGCCGATGTGAGTACCAATTGAAAAACTCATTTATGTTTTTCAAGAAAGAGCAGAGACATCAAGAAATCCACCAAGAGAAAAGGGCCTATTGGTGAACCCTGTGATGTGATTTCCCTTTTCACCATAGTTCCTGTAACTGACACCATGGTACTTTCAGGTGATAAATTTCCAGCCAGCATGGTGTGAGATTTTCCACATGCTCTCACCTCAACATAATTTCAGTACAGCAGGGATTTGTTCAAGCTATACGACAGAGAAACCATGGATTTGCCCCTGTCCATTGCGGTGGAAAATTTTTTCAGGGAAGATTTTGAGGATAAAGCCCTAAATTCAGCTCCTCTAGGCCCAAAGGTTTTCTAGAGATACGTCAATGATACTTTCATCATCTGGCCTCAAGGAAAGGAGACACTTGAACAATTTCTAAACCACATGTACAGCAGGCATCTGAACATAATCTTCACTTTGGAAGAGGAGGAAAATGACCAGCTGCCCTTCCTGGACAGCCTGGTTCAATGTAAGGCCAATGAAAGGCTTGGCCAAAGTGTGTATTGGAAACTAATCCACCCTAGCCTGGGCCTATACCACTGGAACCATCACCACACTTCAATGTGGGGCTCTTATGCCTACCCCTTCCATTGTACTAAGAGGATATCAGATGAAGAAAACCTGCCTTCTGAATTATAACACCTGAAGGAGACCTTCTGTCACAATGGCAACAACAACTAAGTCATTTTGTTGGCTGTGAAAAGGACATTCCACCATCATTCATGCAGGGAACAAGGAGAAACACTAGCCAGAGCTTGTCTGCTTCATTCACAATCTCCAGCAGAATCTCCAGATTACTGAAGCAACAAAATATCATGACCATACACAAGCCTATGGCCAAAATCAGGGAATGAAACAAGCAAAAGACCCAATTTGACTGAAGACACATTCCCAGTGGGTGTGACAAGGCCTACATAAGGAAGAGAGGATGAACAATAGAGAAGCACTTCAATGATCACTGGTGGCAATGAAGCCTTAGAAAACCGGAGAAATCGGCCACAGCTGAACATGGTATCACATGTAGCCATGTCATTACTGTCTGTAAAAAAAAAGCCAGATACTTGAGTTTGAGATGCTCTATCGTCCAAATGAGGAGACCAATTTCAGTGCAGTAAAATTTATAAGAGAGCTTGTTCATTTCTACATTAGATGATGTAATTTAAAAAATCCTCTGCCCGTCAGTATTTCCTGTACTAAATTTTTTCTCAAAAAAGTACCCATTTTTTGCACGTAAAATCCAGTTGTCCAACTTTGAGCACTCGGGATACCTGTAATTTTCGTTCCAATAACTTGCAATTTTGATATAAGAAAGCCAAATCTACTCCTAACTGTTTGCAGAAAACAAATTGTTTTTATCTCTAATATGGAACAAGTTATTGTACACAACGCAAACCTCTACTAACTTTGAAACTAATGGCTAAATTGAAAAATGATTGAGACTGTTGTGTGCTATATAATGTAAGTAATACAGGTACTTAGATCATGTACAGTTAATATCACTATTATAGCTAATTTTTTCTGTTATTTATTTTTATTTTGAGCACTGGATATTGCTGGCTCTCTGCCTGGCGAAGGAGAGTGTAACAAAGGATCTGAAAAGAGAAAGTTTCCCTGAGCCACGCGTAGTTGCCACAGTCTGCCTTGAGACTCACAGTACTCTGGCACATGCACTGCTTACTTCAAAATGTTCGCTTCTATAGTGCTCGCAGAGTTTCTGTGCACTGGAGAGTTCCTCCAAGCCTAGCTGCCCATGGTAGATGAGCAGCGATTGGCTGCCGGCGTCCAATCCCGTAAACCGGTTCGTAGCACAGTGCGCGTCGCGTACGAATACTGTACGTGGCGACCAAAAAGAATCGGTGAAAACGAACAGATGTATTCTAGTTTCTTTCCCAGCGATAAAAATTTTGGTTTTTATGATAATTAGTCGCAATTTTCGTCTCTGTATTTTTCAAAATGTTGAAGAGGATTTAAGTTTTGCTTATTTATCGTGTAACCACAGCGACCTCCGCCGATGAGGATAACTTTCTAACCTCACTGCGATGACTACAGCAATCACTGCAAGTTTTGACTCGACATCTATTGTAGTTTCTCGTCCAGAATATTTCTATTCTAAAGGCCCTCGCGTCGGAGGTATAGCGTTCGTTTTCGCCGATTCTTTGGGGCGCCACTTATTGTATTCGTACGCGGCGCGCACTGAGCTAAGAACCGGTTTACGGGATTGGACGCCGGCAACCAATCGCTGCTCATCTACCATGGGCAGCTAGGCTGGGGTAAATTCTCCAGCGCACAGAAACTCTGCGAGCACTATAGTAGGCATTATCTTGCTATTCACTCCATTGGTGCATCATGCGTCCAAGAACAGGTTTCACGGAGACTCAAGTCCGAATGATTGTGAGTGCAATTTGTTTCTTCTAATGTGAAGCAGAAAAAAGTTCGAATAAGCGTTATCCCATGTACAAAACTGTGTCTGACTGCCTTGGAATCAGCCTGATATCTGTAAAAATAATTACCGCCAAGCAAAAGGATTGTGACAAGTAGAACTATAGTGACGAACTATAATTCTACTGCAAAGAAGAGGCTTTGCATGCTGGGAAGGCCAAAGATCTTCATTGACAACCTCACAATATGCTTAATACGGAGAACAGTGTATAGTTTTTACTTGAAGAACATGTTCTCAACACTACGCAAGTTGATGGATGACTTGTCGGAAAATATTCCTGATTGCCTGCATTCTCTCTCCCAAAGTTAAGGTCAATTCTGTTGGACATTGGTTTTAATTATAAAAAGTTGAGCAAGAAGCCGGTAATGATGGAATCCGTGACCATTAGAGCAACCCACCACAACTTTTTGCAGCAAATCAGACACTTAACCCTTTGAGTGCGGCATGACACGATATCACGTCATGGTTTTCTTTGGGATGGTGCTGATGACGTTATATCACATCAAGGGTACCATGAGTGTTTCAGCTATCACTGAGAAACTTTCAATAGGCCCCATAATGAAAGCTGGAACACTCACCGTACCCATGACGTGATATGACGTCTTCAGCACGAGCGTAAAGACAACCATGACGTGATAACACGTCATGCCGCACTCAAAGGGTTAAGGAACAATGGCTACAAAATTTTAATATGGATGAGACATGGTGTTCTCAGCATCATTCAGTGAAATATTGCTGGGTGGAAAATCTTCCCGATCAATCCCATCAGAACTACGTATACTGCGCACAAATTCACTTATAGTTTTCATGACAGTGAAGTGCACAGATAAAGGCATATTGGTAATAACTCACCCCAAGATGTATTGAAGGGACACACGCTTAATATGAACACGCACTTTTACCGTACGTGAATGGACATTTAAATGAACTGTGCTACTGACGAGTGAGTGGTAACCACGCGGCTCTTTACCCCTAACTCCACTGCAGCAGAGCTACCAATACATTATGTGAAACATGCCAATAAATAACAAACAAAATTATCTATACCAATGATACTGACTCTACATAATCTAAGTATCCATATTACTTACATTATAGAGCACACAACAGCTTCAATCAATTTTCAATTGAGCCATTAGTTTTGAAGTTAGCAGAGGTTTGCATTGTTTCGTAGTACAGACAGTACCTTTGGAGGTGCAAAGTTGTTGAGCTGTTCCTTCAGCAATTGGGACCAAGTGATAAAAGAAGCCTGAGTTTTTCCGTAGTCGCAAGCCTTGCTGGCCGGGGTTTTTTACATGACCAGTATTTTTTAAATGTCCATCAATGTGCCAATCGAACACGCTCGGCAGTCTAGGAGCACAATTTTTGTGCTGGAGAAACACGCTCGGAAGATAAAGATTAATGGATCTTTCAATGACTACAACACCTCAGTACTCCCACATGTAGATACCATTTTTCACAGAAATAAAAAAAATATGGAACATAGTTATATGTTACTGGATTATCAGAAAAATCGACTAAAGTAAAATAACAAAAATTTTGGACAACACATACAAGTAAAAACAAGCTTCAAACTTTCATTTTTTCCGAGCTAAAAAGCCCTATCCACAAAATCATGAGGATAAATTTAATTGTTTAATGAATTGTTTGGACTGTGATACTAATTATAAGAAAATAAACATTTCAATATTTAAAAAACAGATTTCACAGTATAAGGACAGAATTTATGTGCACTCTCTTCAGATTCCTGTAATTACATACACTCCTTCCATTGTCACTGTAAGCATTTTAGATTTTGAGGAAAAAAATCAATAACTGTTTTGCAAAATAAATTAGTTGACAAAAAATTTAATAAAAAACAGATATTGCATAACTTTGTAGTATCTATGCGAATGCTGTAAGTAAAAATATATTTATTTAAATAAGAGAATTTTTGTTTCCATCGTCATGTTTACATGTGTTTTTCAACAATAATACTTTTAATTATTGGTTAAATATGGATTACTACATGCTGATTGACTTTGTTATTGGTTTGCTATTTTTTGGTTTGGTATTGTTTGTTGCAGTCAAATTATTATGTGAGATTTCTAAAACTAGGTATAATCATTCTGATTATTGTTAATATAGGTTTTGGTAATTTGCACATTTTTACAAGAGTTGGCCGAAGAAATTTCTATGATTCTGTAAACAGCATTGAATGGTATGCATATTTTTAGTTAAAATGTTTCTTCTGCATTGAAGTTTATGTATTTTGTAGATGCACATCTTTTTTATTTTAAGCTCAGAGGCAGGATTAAAAATAATCCCAAACATTGGCAAACATTGATACTTAGTTTTATTATTTGACCAAAACCCTTAAAAAAACTCCTGGAAGAATATGTACATACATATCTCTGCATTAATTAGAATAGTAAATAGAGAAGAAGTTTATATAAAAGACAAATGGTTTCCATACAAATTTTGCTTATGAAGTAGAGGCTCCAAGCATAATGCTTCATTCAGGTAAGACTACTGCCATGAATTTATATTATGCATTTAAATGTTTGGCATTGTTGCCTAGGCTACATGTTGCCTAAATTTCTACTTTAAGTTCACCCAGCCCTTGGTGCCACTTCGAAAAAAGTCTTATCAGTTGAATCGTAAATAGACGTAGTTAATTGTTGTTAACGTGAGACTGTGGTGAATATTCAATAACAAACAAGTAGATATCAATTACTTGATGCTTTGAATAATATCTTGCAATTTTTGTGACCTAAAAGTTAATTTGTAAATGCTAGAGAGGAAATCTATTACAGGAAATGTGTAAGAGGTTTATGAAACATCCATCGTGTGCCGACAATGTTGCCAGACTCAGATTCTAATTTGAATGCATTAAGCCCGTCCGGCTTACATAAAGAATTTATAATGCCTTGTTTAAACAGAACTTGCTTCGTATCAGGCTGCAAAACAGGGTATGCGTCTACGAGGGACCAAAATAGGAAACTTGGATCGTAAAATAAGAATCTGTTCAGGGCGGCGGTAAGTGCATTCCTTTTTACCTACACTGCAATGATGGCCACTGGGAATACTCATGAAGATACCACATGTCCCTGGATCATATTAGGGCTGTTGGTTTGATATTCACGAAGTGCTAGGAGGTTAATTGTGCATTTGTGTAATTAAATTTGGAGAGGAATTTGGAGGGGAACTTCCCTCTAAATATATGTGTAGACCAGAAAATATTTAAAAAGTGTGTAATTACGTCCTGTGTGTAGTACTATATTTTTTATACACTGCATTATGATTACTGACTATTTACATTTGAACTTACCTCTTTCATCACTTTCCAAAAAGTTGTTTGTTTACAGAATTCTAGACAACAGTTTTCGACCATGAGATAACAATCCATAATATATGTATATTCATGACGACTGCATAAAGCTTGGGCCATGCTAACAATGGCTATATGTTTGAGTCCACATGATCAGGCATATTATGAAGCAGTAGCTATGCACCAACGCGCATGCGTTGCAAAGCATGCAAAAACGCATGCAAAAACGCAAATGCAAAAATGCAAATGCAAAAACGTTGTTTAGGTCAACAATATAACTTCCACACCTGCATCTTTGCTAATTTTGCAGTAGATGCTGTACCATCTGCAAATAATCTTAGTTTACCGCTGACTTGAGAACTTAGGTCATATATATAAATAATGAATAAAAGGGGGCCGATCACACCTCCTTGTGGAACATGATAAATAAAGCTATAAACCAGGGGACATATTAGAAAATCACAGAAGATGAATACCTAGCAAGAAATATTCAATCAAACATTGAAAATATCGAACAATTATTAATTAACTTTGCTGAGAATACCTTTTTTCTTCCTCCGTAACCAGCTTGTAGTAACATGCATCAGATGAAGCCCCTAATAAAAGGTGATCAGGGACTTGATGAAGAAACTGACACAGTGACTGCCAAAAAGACCACTTGGTCTTGGAAGGTATGTATTCACAACAATCACAGTCCTTTCTCTTTTTCACAGCAGATGCCAATTTCCTCTGAGCTCTCCTAAAAGACTCCCGCAAACTATAATGTGACTGAGATCTTTTTGAGTCGACTCGTTTGAATGTTCCAAACAACTCATCCTCCAAGGTAGGAGACCCAATGGACTCCTTTGACTCAATTGTCATCCTGGTCGAGAGAATACTTGCGATAGCTTATCTCCGAACATCAACTAAGTAAGTTTCCCATCTGGAATGTATCAGCCATGCTAAGTACTGATGGAAGTCACCAAGACTACAAATCAACTCCAAGTCAATAAAAAAACATGAGAGGAAGCGGTTGTAAACACATTTGAAATGTTTCCCAAGACTATGAAAATGCAGAAACTGAGCATTTAATTATGCACGCACCAAAAACCCTAAATCACAGCTCCTGAGGGCTCAGAAATGAAAACACATTTTCCCCAAGTCACAAACACAGAATTTAAAAGAGCCACACCAGAGAATGTCTCACTACCTGCTTTCCAGCTACAAACAAAATGAACACCCAAAATGGAAAACAAGGGAGCAATCTTTGGTAGTCAATCATCCTTATCAGTGGCCTTTGTACCATTAGGCTTATCTTAAAGACTTCCACCCCCATTGTGTAGCTTGGGTAAATAGACTGAGCAGACATGCAAGGCAACCTGGTCTTGAGAGGAAGTTTTGGAGAGATGCTATCATGAAGATGCCACTAACCCAAGTAAATTACTTTGGGTTTGACAGAAGATAGCGTGTGATATAGAGCAAGAATACTGATAAGATAAAATACACAAGGAAAACTTTTAAGGCCAAATTATCCAGTTCTATGGGTAACACAATTATACCTGAAAATCACATTAATTTTTGAACTAGGGGTATTTGCAGATAATATTGTTGTATTGACTCCCTCAACCACCTCAACCAACTTACGAAAATTTTACCATGGTTTTGACACTTAAGCATGGCACTTAAGCATGGCACTTAAGCATGGCACTTAAGCATGGCAATAACTAAGAGCCAAAGACAAAGAGTTCATCATATTCGGGTAGATCAATAGGAATACCTGAATTTGAATTCCGGGGAAGTCTACTGTTTTTTTTAAACGATGGATTAACAAAATTTGATGAGATTTGTTAAAATTAGAGAACATATTTGAAGACATGTAAAACTCACATTTCTTAATAGGACTTTAAATTTCTATAAACTCCAAGTCTCCAATAAGTACATAGGTGGTTTAATCACATATTTCATTTCCTTTAATATGCTCAGCTGAATTCAAGGTGTTTCCAGTATGTAGGGATCAGGTTTGTCAATAGCAGTCAAGACTATTGGTATCACACACCTCCATCAGTGGTGTAAATTTTTCTTTTGGTGTATATTCACTACTTGAGTGCCACTAGGGGAAGAGGTTTCATATATTATTTTTTTAAATCAGCGCAATTTACAGTCATTACAGAAGAGGAACAGAGGTAAAAAATTCATCTGAAACATAATATTAGAAATATTAAATAGGAAACCTATAGGAACCATGTAAGGATGGCAAACTGAGCTTTGGACGCACAATCACTGGGCTAGTGACACACATGAAGGATTTTCATTTATAGCAAGAAGACAATTACACTTCAGAAAATGGCCTGATACCTTAAAAAGACTCACGTAATGGAAAAATGGAATAGGACTCGGAAGGTGGACCATTACGATGAATGGAGAAATGAGAGAAAGAGATGACAAAAATAACAAATGACCAAAAGATTTAGGAGGAGTTCATTGAAACACTAATGCCCATCACTGAAGACATGTCATGGGGGAAACACATCAGGGAAATAACTAGTGTAGCAAACCGTAGATTAGGATTCGTAAAAAGGGTTCTAGGCAAATGCGATGAGAGAGTAAGAGAAAGAAGCCATTTTACACTTGTCAGGCCTCATTTAGAATATGCAGCTAGTATATGGGATCCCTACGAGGAAGGTATGATAAAAGAATTAGAGCGCGTGCAAAGGAGATCCGCTAGGTTTGTTAAAGGCCGTTATGATAATTGTATAAGTGTTACGAGTTTAATGGAAGAACTAGGATGGGAATTACTATCAGAACGCAGGTTAAAATTTAGGTTAAACCTTTGAAGTAAATTCGAAACCGATTTGTTCACAGATGACGTTAGATATATATTGAGAACCCCTGCGTATTATGCTAGGTTTGATCATATTAACAAGATTAGAGAGATAGATTGTCGTACCGATAGATTTAAAATGTCATTTTTCCCGCGTACCATAAGAGAGAACAATAGGCAGCGTAGCAAAAGGGATAGGTAGGTGAAATATAGTTAGAATAGTCTGTAGTGCATGATGCATGTAATAACTCCCAATAATCCCTTCCTTATTATGTAGATTTTAACCTGTACTATACTGTAGTAACTAATATTTTATTGTAATAACTACTGCAATTACTTGTAATAACTAATAATATACTGTAGTAATTAATAAACTGTGACCCTATTTTCTAGCATGTCTACCTTATATATCCTACTTGCATGGCAATAGTGCATGTTTGGTGATCTTCACCCCCTGCCACACACCCTCGTGGTGGCTCGCAGGGTATTACGTAGATATAGATGTATGGCATGAGGGAAAGGAAGATGAAGAAAATAAGGGGAGGTTTCACATTTCCTATCAGCTTCTGCATAGTTCTCAATTCTACTGCCATTCTATTTTTACTGCTTAGTGAATTTAAGGCAGTGAAGAGCATTTTCAAAATAAATTGACCCTCGTGAAATCATTAGAGCCACCAAAGGTCTATAAAATCAATGATCCAGTGGCTCACATGAAGGAGGTTACTAATACAACAATGAGGGAAGTTATGTATGCACATATACAAGGAGAGGTGCTATTTCGTGCTCGTCCGGCCACATCTTGAATATGCAGCGAGCATATGGGATCCGGCGGAGAAAGACCTAGTCCATGAACTTAATAAAATACAAAGGAAAGCTGCGCGATTCATCAAAAACTGCTACGGCCGAACAGAAAGCGTTACACGGATTTTGAACGATTTAGGGTGGGAGCCACTAGAGACTCGGAGGCTACGTGCTAGACTAAGATTGCTTGAGCAATTGAGAATGGATATCTTTCAGAGCGACACGGAGAACATCATATTAGAACCACATTATATTTCCAGGTCCGACAGAATCGATAAATTAAGAGGAATATTTTGCCGAACGGATAGGTATGGGAATTCGTTTTTCCCCCGAACAATTAAGGACTTTAATAAATGCTAGGTGGAAATTTTTTTTTTATTCATTTCTTTATTTATTTTTTTTACGGCTGGTGTCCTAACACCCCCCACCACACGCCTTTTGAGGTGGCTTGCGGGATAGTATGTAGATGTAGATATGCCAATAAATGCTCATTTCCATACCTTTCATTGCAGCCAACAGATTCATGGTAGAGCATGCCATGATTGCCAGGGTCATTTTCAATTAGTTCACTATGGTGTGATTTTTAACATTCTCAAATGAACGCATTTGGCATCATTCTACTAACGTTAATCAAGAAATATTGTACGTAGTAGTTCATTTGAATAAATATTTTGTTTTTTACTTAAAGGATGCAACAGAGTTCGTGGACAGATCTAGGATAGCATAGCATATTCAAATGGGTTACAACAAAGGGAAAATATAAGAAATGGACAATCTTATCTGTATCTTTGGGCACTTCACTGCATTGTTGTATTTGAGGGCAACAGTTTCGCCTTCCATTTCAGGATGTCATGGTAATGAATAAACTCAATGGCAAGATCAGACACAGAGTCTACAGGAAAGTGACTCACACAAATAGCTACCTACATGCATCCTCCCACCACCACATGACCCAGAAGTCAGCCCCCATCTCCACCCGGAATCACAGGGCATATGCCATTTCCGACCAGGAATCAGTATCTTTGGAGAACCAGCACCTAATGAACACTCTTAAGAAGAATGGATACCACAAGGACACAGTCCTGAAAAGTACCACGAAGAAAGAAAAACAACTCCAGGAAAAACCACCAGACACAGCCAAAAAATTCAAGCCTGCATCCTACACCATTATTGCCTATGTGGCAAGAACCACAGACAAAATTACCCGACTGCTAAAAAAGTATGGCATGGTAACTCCTTTCAACCACATACAAAAGAGGTGCGACATACTGCCAAGACCCAAAGACTGAATCTCTCCTCACTCATACTAAAGAGACTACAAGACTGACTGCAGCTGTGGCAAGGTACACATGGTATATTGGGCAGACGTGCTGAGCTGTAAGGTGCTGGCTGCAGGACATTGGATGGGCGATGATGAATGAGCAATTCCACCTTTCCACTGTGGAGGAACACATCCATTCCAAGCTGGGGCACTCAGTCAACTTGGAGGAGGCCACCATGATTGTAAAGGAATCTTGATACTTCCCAAGAATTATTCAGGAGGCTATCGAGATTAGAAAACATCTGAAGAATTACAACCAGGAGGATGAGTATCATCTCCACAGCTCATGGAAGAGACTACCCAAACCTATGGATGAGTCACAACAATGGGAGAAAATTGGCACGAAAAAGAGAAAGGTTGCTAGCCGATCAGGAGCATTCAATGGGCATATATAAAGCCGTTCACTCACCGATATCAGTACTTTGACCTGAATGTGCCTGCAGCAATTCAAGCAAAACTATTGTTGTCAAAATAAAACAATGTGGTGAAACACCCAAAAATGTAGCCTTTATCATCAGAGCACCATGGAAGACTACGCTGTGAATCTATAGCTATTTCTACAACTAATTTAACAATGACTAACAGTCCATCAGTGTCATCATCAGTTTCAGTCGCCTATTAAATGGACTTCCAGGTAACTATGGAATTAGAAATTTAATGGGAATACAGCTAGTATCCACTGACCAACCAAAAAACAATACATAGAAAAGACAGCAAACAATATTTTGAAGTGGTTGTTTTTACCCCACTACAGTTCACTAAAAACTCCTATCACAAAATAATGAAAAGGATGCACGGTGCTCTTTCTTTGCTTCTATTAAAAAAATTACCTGCACTCATGAAATGAAATTGCAATTTTCACCACTGGAATGGTGAAAAAATACAGCTTTTGATTCTTGCGTTACACTTTCTGACACTGTTCTTGCTTAAATTTGCATTTTTCGCTCCAAAATAGCTCATTGTTTTCAATAGGTCAACAAAACAAATTTTAATATTCTCAGCAATTGCAGTTGTTTGCAAGCAGACTTATACCTTGTAGGAATTTATTGCTTGCATTACGTGATCAATACGAGAATGAATGTGAGACTCAAAATGAGGAATTTATGACCCCAACCTCTCCAATGGTTGTTAAAAGTGTCCAACCGTACATAATTACACTTGGAATATCACATTGGAAGGGTATATTAGATCCTACGCAACTATTTCAATTTTTCTTCTTCTCATTCTATATGGAATTTTAAATGCAGAAATTGCCCTAAAAATTAAAAAGAATTCCACTCGGATGCCAAAAGTACCCATTTGGATGTGCTCACTTTGGACATTTCTAACCAGGGGTGCCTACATGGGGATTGGCGCAAGTTGTGCCATTGATATTTGGGGGAACGGGAGGGGGGAATTCTGAAAAATTATTTTAATAACAAAGGCAGAAAAATAAATAAAATAAAATTTAAAAATCTGTACGACGAGAGTGACAAACATAACCTGAGGCATTCAAAATATTATTTTTGGGGCAGGAGGGGTAAGATTTGTAAAAATATTTTCATGAAAGGAAATAATTATAATATTCTACATAAATGATACATATAGGATAGGATTTTTAGGAAAAAAACAGATTTTTGTTTGGTAATGTTTTTTATTATTACCTTTTTATGATACTATAATTTAAATAAATTTATTATTATTGAAATTTAAAACAAGGAAACCAGAAAGAATAACCAAATTTTAGGGTGAAATACATAGGAATTTGGGGTGTTTTGCTCTTAGCTTTGAGTTATAGCTTTTGAGGGTGATCAGGACCCCTAACTATGGAATTTTTCTACTTAAAGATATCAAATTTACCACCACAATAGGTATGTGTCTTTGTAATGGATATGCATTCTTTTTGATTTTTTGTATTGCCCATTTTAAAATTATTTTGAGTGGTGAATGATAGCACACGATACTAAGAATTCTCAAAGACAAACTTTGTGGCAAGTCAACTTCTGCTGCAAACAAAATCAGTCATTTCTCTCGAGTATTTCAATCATTCATGTTGCTGTTTTCAATGAGCACTGGCATTGAACTTATGATTTTTTTGCTTATTGCTTCCGTGTAAGGAGGTCAAACCCTGGACAAGTTGAAAGATATTTTTCCATTGAGAAATGTACCTGGCAGCTGGTAAATTTTGATTTATTGGAGTAATTAGTGAAGAAATTGTTGAAATGAATTTAACGGGAAAGTAGTTGATGTTACAAAATTAATACAGAGTGAAATCTTGTATTTAAGTTTGAAATGTAATATTTCAGTGTTTAAAGAGTTTGTAGTTCGAGTAATTAGGTTGTTGTAGAGGACATCTACATCTACAAACTACCCTGCAAGCCATGTGGTGATGTGTATCATGGGAGTGTATTTTGTGGAGCTCAGCTTTTATTGTGGTCCCTTATTGTGCATGGAAAGAACGACCTTTTGTACCTATTTGTACGGCAGTATCTCTCTTATTTTATTGTTTCCATCAGACCCAGAGATGTAGTGAGGCGTCATGATAATAGTCTCTGCATCACTCTGAAACACACCAGTTCTGAATTTCTCAAGCAAGCTAAGCCAAGTGTGTAGCCTCCGAGTCTCTAGGGGCAATCACCTAAATCCCTCTACAAGTTGTGAGACACTATGTTTAACTCAGAAGTATTTAACGAAGTGTGCAGCTTTTCTTTATATTTGACCAATGTTTTGGATAAAATCTCCGACCATGACCCCAAATGCTCGCGGCATATTCGAGGTGTGGCCTGACCAGAGTGAAGTAGCATCTCTCTTTAACTTTTTCATCCAAGGACCTTCCTATTATATGCTTAACAAATCCCAGTTTCTTTAATGCAGTGCCGCTTATGTTTTGTATGGGTGTTCCCCACAATGTATAAGAAGTTAGGTTAATTCCTAGATATTTTACTGTATCTAAAGACTCTATGTTTACTCCACCCATGGAGTAGGTTTGGCATTCGTGTGATGACATGACAATGTTAATAGTATGTTGACAAAGTGTTCTATGTTACCACCATGCTGTTTTTGTTTTTATCACTAATGGTGTGAGGAAATAGGGCACCGTTCTACCCGTCTGTACAGCAGCGTACCCCTTTCATTTTGTCACCACTATCAGTTCCAGAGATGCTGCAAGAGATTAAATTACATTCTCAGCGTTGTACTGAAACTTGCAAGATTTGAGTTTTTAAAGCAATCCAAGTCAAGAATGTAGCCTCCAAGTCTCAAGTGGTCCCCGACTTAATCCTTCCATCAGCTGTATAACAATCAATGTTCGCTTGTCAGTTTTACTACATGTACTTCTTAACTTCATACTTTATCTTTTAGTAATACTTGGTTACACTATGGGTATATTTCATGCTGATAAAGCTTTTTCCTTTTGACAACATGTACATATAATAATATGTGCTGATTTTTCAAAAATAAAGATTAATAATACATCTCAATGCTCCTTACACTGACCTCACAAAAATGTGCCTTTTGGAATTAATTTTGAACATGTATGTTCCTGAGGTATTTGACAAGAGGATGTGTGTGATAGATTATTGGAATATAGATGGATATTATTAAGAATGATCTTAACGTACAATATGTTAAAATTCTAGCCCTGAGGATAGAATAAAGTATATTCAGAAAGGTCAGCAAAGGAAAACTAAAGTTTGAAATTTGACCTAAACCATTGAAATAGACAAATAATAATAATTATTAATATAGTACGTAGATGAGCCATCACCTGTCCCAGGCATTCCTCCAGCTGTTGGCTGCTGTCCTATAACCTGCTGCCCTGGGGGTGGGTAGCCATAGCCCTGTTGGGGTGGTCCTGCAGGGGCATAACCTCCATACTGGGGGGCATATCCCCCCTGAGTAGGTGGGTAGCCAGGCTGTCCACCAGGCTGAGGATATCCTGCCTGCGCAGGTGGTGGATATCCCCCTTGAGTTGGTGGGTAGCCTCCCTGGGGTGGAGGATATCCTCCTTGGGGTGGAGGGTATCCTCCTTGGGGTGAAGGGTAGCCCATGGGTGGGGGATACTGGTCCCCTGGAGCTGGGGGGTATCCTCCTGGAAAAGAAATATGGAATTAAAAATAAAATACTTACACTATTGGCACTGATAGATACTTATCAACAGTGCAATGGACCAAGTTCTCTAAGAATACAACATGTGAATAAATAAGAATACAAAAATCCTAGTACGTGGAAAAGAGAAGCTGAAGGCAGAAGTCACATTGAGAGGAGAGAAATTCGATCAAGTGGATTCCGTCACCTCTCTTGGAAGTACTATCAAGCAGGACAGAAGAAGTACAATGGACATCAAGCAAAGAATAGCCAAAGCTAAGAAGGCATTCAAGGTATAAAGATAATTGCAGTGCTCAAAGAAAATAAGACTGCAAACTAGGAGACATTACGTGAAAAAATTCACGTGGAGCATGCCAATCTATGGAACGGAATATATCGGAAGTATGGAACATAAGAAAAGCTGACCAGAACAGACTATAAGCCTTTGAAACCTGGTGCTGGAGGAGGATTCTGAAGATAAGATGGATTGACAATATGAGAAATGATGAAGTTTAGAACTGAGTAGAGGAGGAAAGGACTTTATGGAACACCATACAGTAAAGAAGAACCAGATGGATTGGACACACACTGATGTCCAATGAGTTTGTGAAGAAAATAACTGAAGGAATAATGGAGGGATAAGTCCACAGAGAAGGACCTAGGAATAAGTTCATGGACCAAATAAAGAGGAAATAACATATGAGGAGTTACCAGGAAGTAAGGGACCTAGCATTAGATAAGGAAGAGTGTAGGGCTACTGACACCCTATCTCAGGATTGAATGACTAATGATTACCAACAGTTAAACACGTTTCACAATGGTACTCGATCAAGTATAAGCCAATAGGATAGTTGATAGTATCACATATTGCCAATATAGATTGACACTGGACCAGTATGGTAACTCACAAGCATGATAGCTATCACACTCACAGAGCCACTTGATTTCATAAGTGGTGAGGTACTAGATTCTTGGTACGACATGTTTCGACACATAGAGGTCATTTTCAAGTACTTGAAAATGACCTCTATGTGTCAAAACATGTCGTACCAAGAAAATAAATCAGTGGAAGGAAACGAAGTCGTTTTTTCATTTGTGAATATCAACTTCCACATAGTTGAGCCTGATACCATTGAACGTATAGGTACTAGATTGCCACTCACTACCGATAGACTAGCAGCAGAACCACTTATTAAGCTTTGAAGTTGCTGTGTGATCTTCATTTGTGAAATCACGACCATCTCAACCCCAAGCTACACTACAGCAAAGATAGCAAAGTTCAACTGAGCAATTTTGGCTGGTAGCATTTTAAATATGAGACTCAAAAGATCAAAGCTTAACAATTCAATTTGATTTTCCAAAGAAAAGCCTTTTAATGATATTCAATGAAGAACTTAGTATTTTATGAAAACCATCAGCATTGAAGCTTTCGAGTTACATCAAATTTCACATGAGGAGAGAAATTGTGAAACATCATACTTTAATTTGCGAATGCGACAAAAAGGCAGACTGTGCAAAACATAATATAATTTAAAAGACCCAAATTTCATGCATGAAAACAACTTCCGGAAAGCCTTGATGACATATCATGAGTTGTGTATTCAATATCAATAGGGAAAAGCAGCAATAAAAGATATCAGCTGGGAAATAAAAGCATATGAATTACTTCTATTGATTACTCAGAATACACTTTATCATTGAAGGTCACTTGATGCTATAGTAGGGCATTACAGCACCACCAAATAACATGTGAGACATCCTTGCTTTATTCATAAAAAAAAACTAGCAATCCCTGACAGAAAATTGTTATTCGCACACCAGGTATACACATTTTTGCCATATGAAAAATATAGCATCATTTTTGCTTGAGATTATATTTGTAAAATAAAAATCCACATTTTTCCAAACCGAATTTCATAATCATTGGAATCAGACTAAGCCCAAAAGCCATTTTATCATAAACTTGAACTACAGTCAGTGACTTGGCATACATCATCCTGCTTCTGTGCTTTTAATCACTGCCATCTATGAATCCTTTTCCCTCCAACAATTGTATTCCAACAAAAGTAAAAGATAGACTATATTCAAAAGATTAAATAGTGTCCTGAACCTATATAAAAATGAAAATCAAATCTCTAGACAAAACCTGGAATTTTTTACAATATTCGAACGACCCGATGCAGCAAAATTCCCTTGGTTGAAAAGAAACATTGGCTCCATAATGACGCATGAGTGAAACTAACTGACGGCACTCATAACTGCCATTCTAAGACCATTTCCTCCATTATGAACATTGGAGTTGCGGTCTTTTAAGGGAACATGCTACACTATACAACTCCTTGATAGGGAGAAGCAATGTACGAAAAAACTTTTATGCTCCAGTGCATGGAGTCAACTGAACTCAAGCCACTTCATGGTAAATCAGTTCTTAGATAATTAAGACTTCCCAAATTTGAAATAATTGGGCATTCTAGAGACAATTAATAACATTATGAATATTTAAATATCTTTCTCGGGCTTTGCACCGGGTAATGTTTTCATAAACATTATGAATATTTATCATATCCCTAGTATCATAATTTCTTCATTGGTTGAAGTGCAATCATCTAAAGTGAAAGTTTGCAAATCAAAATAGGCAAACAAATTACACCAGTGATAGTAACAAAATTTTCCAACTGTAAATGAGTGCCAAGTAAATGTAATATAGGATCAGGCCAGCAACATGATTTATAGATGTAGATAATATGTATATTTCAGCAAGGCAGATTTGATGGCATGAGGTAAAATTGCTGTGGGTATTCAAGAAGATCAGTGCAGAAGACTGCCAAATTGCAGGAAAAATTACACAGAAAAGCCATGGAAAAGAGAGAGAGAGAGTGAAAGAAAACAGCCACTTAGGGATTAATGTACTATATATGAGTTTAGGTAAAATCAAAGGCGAGCAAGAACTTAGTACATGCCTATTTTAAACACGATAATTTATTGCTGAAAATGGTTTCGGGAACCAATAGCCAATTTCTCTTCAAAAAAAGGCAATGAACAGCAGAGATCATAACCAGCAATAAATCACACTGAGGTAAGTAACAAGCCATCTTTTTAATTGAAAAAATGACTTGGTTACAAAAATGTAGGGTTGATACAGTCTCTCACGAATAGGAGAGCAGCTCAAAAAGTGACCTCTTTTTTTCTTACCGAGGACTAACAATTGACACAAAAACTGTTCCTTAATGGAGTAAATTAGTACTCATTTGGAAAACATATCCATGATAACCTGGTTCTTCAGAACGCAACAAACAGAACTGAAGGAGCTGCTGACATAATTAATAATAATAATAATAATTTATTCCATCTTGGAGACATAACAGGACTGTATTGGACAGGTCAAGATAAAAAAGATGAAAATGGTTCACAAAAAAGGCACGAACAGATTAACACTACAAAAAGTACTCTTCCACACTATAAAAACACTTTGACATCAGGAACTTCCTTAGCTGGCATTTGAATGCAGACATTGTTGGAGTGTTTTTTAAATGCACCGGAAGGGCATGGTACAATTTAATACACAATACTCTGGGACCTGAAGAAGAGACCTAAAAATTTTGCTGAATAACATGTAGATCAGTTATATGTCTTGTATTGTGTTCATGATAACACTCATTTTGTACAAACCAAGATAAATTTTCCCTGGTAAAAACCAATGTACAAATTGTTCGCGGCAAAACCATAGTGAGGTTAGGGGTGGTAAAGTGTTCAGCTGAGACCTCTTCAACGATTAGATTTACAACTGCTGTTGCCATGAATACCAGCCTCGTATTTCTTTGGATACATAAGTAGTGAGAACTGGTGAGGGAGTATTAATTTCTCATTGAAATTTGATGTTGTCAGGATATGGGGCATATGGGGATGGGGACAGGTTACAGTGTTTGTGTTTGATGTTAATCTAATTGCATGCTAAGAAATGATAACAAGAGTTTATTTATGATTTTCTCCATTTATCCCTAGCAAATGTTCCACCCTTTAGCTCTTAGTTGACATGGCTTATTAATAATTCAGCAAATCCACCCTGTCAGTTAAACAAAAGGTGCTTATTCATAAAAACAGACTGTATGCAAAGACGATCAGTGAAATATGAAAAAGACTGCAATAATGATTTCATTAATGTTAAAAGCCTCCTACAGCAACTGGGATGGGAATGGCTTCCAGATCATTGGTAAAAGATCAGACTTAGTCATTTATGAGAATTCCAAACCAATTTAATTTTTGACAACGTCAACAACATTTTACAAAACCCAACATATTACCAATGATCAGATCATGAGAATAAAATTTGGGAAATAGACCGCAAAACACAGGTTTAAATATGTATCAGTTTTTCTGCAAATGGCAAGAGCCTATGACAGCTACCAAAGACACTTGTAACTAGGTAGTGTAATTAATTTGTTGATTTGCTCCCCAAAGCTTGAATCCTTGCTGGCTACCTATTAATAACCACACATTGTTCATGTTTCCCATAAAAATTCATCGTTTTGCATTTATGTAGTCGCAAAATATATAAATAAAAATATTTTCTCTAAAAATGATAGCATACCAATAGGGTAAGGTATGTTGGTGAAGATACAACTACTGACAGATATTTGCAGGTTTTTGCATTTGTATCAACACTCGTAGCATAGTTTAATTAACTTTAACAGGCTCCACTGTACTCCATGTCGGCAATAACTCATCCCCTTGAGGTGGATTGCATGACGATTCCGATGCTCATAAACACAAAGTGTTTCCAGACCA
Source organism: Ceriagrion tenellum (assembly GCA_963169105.1). Lineage (NCBI taxonomy): Eukaryota > Metazoa > Arthropoda > Insecta > Odonata > Coenagrionidae > Ceriagrion > Ceriagrion tenellum. The sequence goes on along the minus strand of OY720633.1, from coordinate 87,131,025 downwards.
TGGGTAGTTCTGGAGTGCATGTTAAATTAAAGGGTAAGTGTAACCCTAAAACTGACTTAACACATGAGTATCGTGGCCAAGAGCAAACCTTGAGTTGCTAACTTGAATCATAATATTATTTTAGACAACTTAAATACAGTATGTACCAAAAAGGATTAGTTACATGAAGTAACTTGTGCATATGGAACTGCATGGGCCAATTTGGGGTCCATAGAATGAGTAGAGCACCCCTCACTTATTACACTTAATTAGAAAATTATTTAGCTGCCCTTCAGTAGTTTCAAGCATGTATATTTCTGATGCTGGTGAAATGTAAGTAGCTTACATAGACATGAACAGGTTTCACACTATGTTCTACCTGTTTCTTATGCTTTATTGTCCCTGGTCTAAAATAATTCTCATGAGTTGGAGTGAGCTATTTCTTCACACCAGATTTGTACATGGAATGTGTGAGATTGTAACCCTTTGCTGGCTGGTAAGATATTATCACAGAAAATACTCGTTGCAAAATTTGCACCTTCTTATGCAAAGAATTGAATGACTTGGGGCTATGCTTCACACAAAGATTATTAAGTTTCAACCTAAGTTTTAGTGAGTCACTGCCATCACAGGAGAAACATAAGAGAAAAAAGTAGAGGGCACCTAAACGGAGGAAAACAGTCTAAACGGCGGAAAAAAGTCTGGCTGGCAGGAAATGAACATTGAAAGGTAATGGGTGATGGTGAGGGAAGTGGCAGCAAGTGGAGAAGCAGCGGATAAAAGCAATCTACGAGTGTATCACCATCAAATATCAGGCGGAAGAATAAAACACAATCTTTGCAAACTTTGAGGAACTTCATCGCAAATATTTATAAACTTGTGAAAATTGTACAAACATCTTAGCACAACATTTAGTTTACAGAAGAATAGAGGAGGAAAGGGCCATAAGGTACACTATACAGAAAAGAAGAACAAGATAGATTTGACACACCCTGCGACACAATGAGTTGGTGAAGAACACAATTGAATGTAAACTACAGGGAAAAATTCCCAGAGGAAGATCCAGGAATGTTTATGATCACTTAAAAGTAATTGATTACATGAAAGTGCCATAGTGTCCCTTACAAATGATATCTTAATTTATCCCTCCCATGAGGAAGTGCCAATGTGAGGTGTGCCAATCGCGAACACAATCTGTGTAGGCAGCCTCACATACTGAGGGAGGTACTTCTATCAATAAGCACAGCACCTACGCAATTTCATAGAGCACATCTTGGGTTGCTTAGATTAAAAACCTAAGTATAAATTGTATTCTTGCTGTGGAATGTATGTATATAAAAAGGGGAACTCCCATTAATAAATGATGATGATTACAAAGAATCAATAATAATCTTAATTTTCTATCATATTTGTAGGTTTGATAATAACAAATGTAGAAAAATGTAATGCTGTGACGAGTAACTTTAAATAAAAGACAAGGTTAAACACAATAAGGTAGGAAGGAAAATCTTACAAATAAATTCCTCAGAGTCATTACTATGTCTTGCTTGTACTCCTAGCATTTGTGTCAACTCCTTCATGAATTTGTGCCTTTGCTTACTCTTGGAGTACAAGCTGTAAACAGGAGCAATATTCAAGTCACTTGAGGTGCAATTTTCACCCGTTCCTTCATGTTCCTATCTGAAGTAAATTTTTGATGCAATTAGTGACGAAATTCAAAAATGTTATTTGCAGTGTGCACTCCAAAATTATTTTCAGGGCTTTTCTCTCCATTTGGTTGATCATACTGTCATAATGTTTAGAACTTTATATGTAGTTGGTTTTGTGACACTTCACCCTGAAATGACAATATCCTATCATATGAGGTTATTTATTTTCTCTGGATATCTTCATTGATGCTTCTGCTCTTCCTAGCTGATTCCTGATCATGTAATTTACTTCTTGTGGTGACAATTCCATAATATGTATTCTGATGGGGCAAAACTTTTAGCAGTCAATACTATGGTACAAGCGGTGAATTAAAATTGATTAGGGAGAATGAATCGCTTACCTACATATTTTTAAATGCTTTCAAGGGACAATAATTCAAGAGACCAACATGTGAATCAAATTTGTATCCCTGTAGCATTATAATAAACAAGCCATTATGTATAAATTCATATTCCTAGCCAAAGTACATGTATATGAGGGTTTTTTCTCTGCGTCAACACACTAATTTCTCATCATTAATGAAAGATAACTTGTTGTCAGGCACTCATTATCAATTCTGTATAATTATTTCCTGAATTGTTTCAAAATCTGCCTGAGAAGGATGAAGATTGAGCCTTTAAATAATGTGGAGAAATTAATTTATTTTCCAGGCATTGTACTCTAATCTTCATTAAAATAACAGTATTTTACTCAGACATCATAAATATACTGTTAATGTTTTCACCTGTTAATTCACAAGACTGATTATTAATATTCTACTAACTGAACTATTCAAATACCTATAACAACATTGCATCCAAAAATAATATGTAGCAGATAGGTCGTTTTCTAAAAGAATAAAAGGTAATGATAAATATATCACTTAAAGTATATTCCATCTATTTCTCTATCAGTTCATTTGTAACAGCTGGTTTCAAGGAAAGCTAACTGAGCAAAATATTTCTGATCATAATTTGCAGGTTGCATTGTGACAACCTCGACATTGGACTACAAATGGCGAATAAAGGAACAAATAGTTACTAATCTTTTTTGGATTTTGGGGAAATGGAATAATTTTAACTCGCCAGGTCATTACATGCTCACCATGATGGCACTTTCCTCATTTCATAAGTAATGCAGACCCATATCTACAATGACTTCCGAGAACCATGTCCAAATTTGTATATACATACAGAATTTATAGCGACATCTTTCTCATTGACTATATAAATTTTAGTTTAATTAGAAAATTTTCCCTGTATTGGACAAGTACACATGACTGCATTGCTCAAATTATGTGTGTTTGGGTCCTGTTTCAATGGAAATGCAGGCTAATCTTTCTCTGGGAATGCCAATTGCAGAGCACCAACTAACTCCCCAACATTTAGGTGAAACTATTCCAGCAAAGTGATCCTAAATGCCTGTGCCATACCCATTAAGGTAGATGGAGAGGGAATTATGCCATCACACAGTAGTCTGACAATCGATATAACCAACATATGAGTTAAGCCTGCTCTTTCATTACTTTCCTTCGGACAGCACCATGGAATGGACAAATTAGCGAATGTAAAGCAAGAATAACCATAATCTGTTCAAAATTTAAGGCAAGTAAAAAAGAAAAAAATCTTTTTTCTAAAGGAAAATCAGGGATAACAAAGATAGCGGAGAGACCATGCCAATGCTACAGCTTCTAGGATTGGCCAACACAGCAAGTGCCATATCCCTTTACCTCAATGGTCATGCCCATGATTGTACATGATATGTTGCCACGTACGATTCATGTCAATATGTTGCTAAGCTGTTTATTAGAGATGCAGGCAGACCATTATTATAAACAAAACTATCTAGAAAGGACATGCTTTTCATTGACTGATTGTTAAAAGAAGAGATTGCATAAATCATGAAGAATTGACTGATGGGTTCAATGGTAATGGTTGTTTGAAGGGAGGGTATTCAATGAAATTAAGGGAAGGAGTCACAAAGCCTCCACAAAGGGCACCATTTTTTTCTGCCCAAGTTTAAGTTAGCACTAAATGAATGTGTAAGTCAAATAATTCTATGCAAAGTAGAAAACCTAATAAGGTGAATAATAAATTTCGTTAAAGTTGAAAAAGCTGATGGTTATCTCAGACTCTGTCTTGATACTAAAGAGTTAAACATTTATAAAGTGAACCTAATCAAATTCCCATACTTGAGGATATTGACCAGGGACTAAGGGGAGGCGCTTCAGCATTTTGATTTGAAAAATGGCTTGTTATAAATTTAATCTTTTACCATTAAGATCAAAACTTGCTCCAGAATTGTTTCAGAGGTTTATCCATGAAAATTTGAGGTCAATTGATGATACAGTGGTATATTTTGATAATGATCTTGGAATTAAATTTGATGCTCAAATATTTCAATTTCAACTAAGGGAGGTTACGTATCCTGGGCAACTTTTCAGTGCTCAGGAGATCATAACAGACCCATCCCATGAGGCAGATGTGTAATGTGTACCATACCTCACAAATAAGAAGGAACTTCAAAAAATTCTTAGAATGTTCAATTATTTTCAGAGAATATAGCCCAAGAGTAGACTAAACGCCATGGGTATGAGTTATCTGAGGAGTTTTTGTGGCAAAAGTAGGATGGATAGGGTCAGGAACGAGTAGGTAATACATATATGAATGTGGGTTAGATGCTCCAGTAATGGACATCTATGAAAGGAGTGTGCTTCGTTGGTTTGGCCATGTTGAGAGAATGGATGAGAGTTGAATAATGAAACAGATATAATATAACAGTGAAATGAATGGTGCGAGAGGTAGAGGTAGGCTGAGAAAGTTGTGGTTGAATGTGCTTGAGGAAATTCTTAGAAGAAATATTAGGAGTTTTAAAAACAGGAGGGCATGTATGAAGCAGTGTATGGGGGTAAATGAGGCAAAAGAGGTTTGCAAAGATAGGTCAGTATGGAGGAAATTATTGAAGCGGAGTTAGGTGAACAAATATGTGTTTATGAGTGAATCTTTGTGACTATGCCTTCCCTGGAAGGGAATGGCATGATTGGTAAGTACGTACGTATTCATGCCAAAATGGCAATTATATATTATGGCAATGGCAAAAAAATATTATGGCAAAATTACTAGACACCTTCAGAGATTTGCTTTAAGCAAATAGAGTAAGGGAATGGCACGTGATACACAAAGAGTTTCGAGAAATCCAAATCAATGCCATCAAATGCATCTATTTTAAAACCTTTCAATCCTAATGATGATATAGAAATACAGACTAATACTTCAAAAGATGACAGTGTGTGCAGTTGGCTGCAGAATAATAAACCTGTTTCTTTTGAATGATGGTGAATTCCACAACAGATCATTAATATGACCAAGTAGAGAGAGAATATCTAAGTTTAGTATGTCCCATGAAGAAATACCATAACATGGTATAAGGACAGAGGTTCATTTTTAATAATGATGCGAAGCCATTAGCGAGTATAATGAGTAAGCCCCTGCCAAATTAATGTCACCTAGGTTACCAAGGATGAAGTTAAAATAGGTAAAATATTGTTGAAGGTGGAAAAAGAGATGTTTTTTTGAATGTTCACAAAAATATAATGTAATCTTTTTGAATCCTGCGCAATTGTACTGAGTGTTTTTTGTTTATTTTGTTGTTCATTTGTTTTGGTCTTTCAAAGAAGGGGCACACCATGTGCTTGTGAGTTCAGTGTGTGCACGTATGTCATTAAAGTGTTTTCGCACTCATGATATCCGACAAGGCTTTTCTTTTCTTATAAATGACAAACCCATCCTTACGACAAATATGACATGATAATAAAGCACAGATCAGGAAAAATCTATGGTCATAGTAGACTTGTTTCTTAAGAGTTAAAATTAATGAAGCCACTCTCAGTGACAACATAATAAGAAATACCAAAAATGTCCATTCCATATGTATAGATATTGGAATTTTTGAAGAAAATGGAATTTAAATTTGAGACAAAAATAGACCCAGTATTGAAGCTTGTCAAAGGATAGCGTAGGAATAGATGGCTAAACGATAAAAGGAAGATACCAGAATGTGTATGGGTTTACTATAAATTTTACGATCTTCATGTTGAAGATGAACTATTTGTCAGTTATAAATTCATTACCCCATCATCACTGCAAAAGCCAATGCTAATATTAATACATCAGTCACTTGGGAATTGGAAAAACCAAAGCAAGAGCAAGGCGGAAAAAATTGGAAAAACCAAGCAAGAGCAAGGCGGGTTACGTTCTGGCCTGGTATGTCTTCTGATAGGGGATTGGGTTGGTGTGGTGACTAGAGTACTGGCTAACCATACAGCCAGGGTTCAAATCCCTGCAGAGTAGGATGTTTTTCAGTGGAAACCCGATCCCTACTTGAGAGTCTTGGAGGGTACATTAAGTACAGTACTCCGTCGGTCGGATGAGAAGTTAAGCCGTGGTCCCCTTAGCACCTTTCATTAAGAGCAGGCTAAAGCCGACGCTGGGTACCTATCCACCCTTTTCACACGATCATTTTTTCCGTCCCTTTTAAGGGATAGCTCCAATGACAGCTTTTCATGGACCGTGACAATGATAGCTCGAGCTATCATTTTCTGAATCACACGGTCATTTTGGCCGTCCCTTTTTCCATCATTTTTTCCGTCCCTTTTCGCATCATTTCTATGTTTACTACTCTCATTCCATTGAAAGCCGAATGTGGCGTTAGAGTCGCTCTTTGCGCCCGAGCACTCTGATTAGCTAAATGGTGGAGTCAGCGATGCCTCCAGGGACGGAAAAAGGGACGTGCCCAGGGATGGAAAAAGCTCCAGGGATCCCTATCGCTGGAGCCATCCCTGACTTTCTACGAGTCACACGATCATTTTCGAGCGATCATTTAAGCTATCATTGGAGCTATCCCTTAAAAGGGACGGAAAAAATGATTGTGTGATTCAGGCATTACCTATCCCCTTTGGTGCAAATGACCTTAGCCATAAGTCACTTCCCCCAAAATCCAATCCATCGTCTACTGATGAAGAGAAAATTATTCCAAGTTATTCCAACTATCAAAAGTTCATGAATTCCAGCAAAAAAGGGGACCTAGCTATCGCATGTAATTCCACTACTACAAGTTAATAACGTAGGCATACACAGAGCTGAGATTCATGGCAAGGCACACCTAATTTTAGTTGACTGCTATTCCAAATGGTTTGAATTGGAGGAGATAGTAAACAGAAGTTCAACTTGAGTAATTCAAGCATTTACAAATGTATTCAATCACCATGGAATTCCACTCATAGTAATAGCAGATAATAAACCATTAGCTTCATATGAGTTCAAATCATTTGCAAATGACAGAAAGTTTCAGACAAAAACAATCTCCACTGATTACCCACAGACAAATGGCCAAGTCGAAAGAATTATTCAAACATTAAAAATATTTTAGAAAAAATGCAAAGACAATCACCAAGATATAGGTAAGTAAATGTGGCTTTACTGGAATATCAAATCACCCCGATCATTAGTTCAAATTCTCCATCTCAACTACTAATGAATAGTGTTGACGACTACCTATTTCTAAAGTGGTATCAATTCCACAAGTTCCAAGACATGTAAAAAAGTATATACTCAATGATAAGATGCAATTAAAACTAAACTATGATGAATTGCGGAATTGACATAGAATGGAGTCCACTAAAAACTCTTAACATTTATAAAAGAAAGTATCTGTATAATACAATAAAAAAATCTGAGAATCTGGTCAAATAGTGGGGCTCTTATAATCTCTTAACTCAAACTCTTAATCTTTCAATGTAAAAATGGTCAGATTTAAAGAACTAGTTTTCACCTTTGAAAGTATAACTTTTTTATTAAAAACAATACCATTTGATAAATGTGTTGCATATATTGATTCATTTTCATGAAAAGAATGTTAATTCTGTACAACAATCCTGTTTATTTGGTTGTTATTGATTCTGGGTTGTATTGTAAACAAAATGGTAGAAATACAATGCTGTAATAAACCAGTGACTAGAAAAATGTCTCTGAAAGTTGTTACTGCATGCTGCAAGCTCCAACTATGAATTATAATTAGTAAATTAATATGTTTTATTTTTCTTATCTAGATGAGGAGGTACTTTGTATGATATGTCGTTATGAATGATTGATATGTGGCCAAGTATGACACATATGTTGCTAAGTTATGAATTTGGGATGCAAATAGACTACTATTAAAGGCACAGCCATCTTGAGAGGACATGATTGTGATTGACTGGCTCTTAAAAGAAGTGAGTACATAACAGTGAGTAATTTCGATGTATTATTCAGGAGTGGGACTCAAATGAGCCGATTAATGTAGAATGGACCAATTCCGTTAATTCCAAAAACAGCTGAAAAGCACACATGCAGGTCATTAAGGAAGCTCATATTGAGATGAAATAAGAACACTTTGTAAACTCGCAAACCATTGAAGATAGACTATAAGGAAGCTATTGGTGAAATATGCGAAAATAAAATGCATTCAATCAAGTCTTCTTTGCATGGAAATACTGCCGGTCATGCGTGCAAATAACTCACATATACCATACACTTCACTGTATTATTCTGGCATGCCTACCCTGGGATTGTCACTAGGGTATGGACTAAAACTATTTTCAATAAGCTGACTTACCACCGTAAGGCTGATTCATACCTTGTTGAGGTGGAGGGTATGACATAATTGTAACTTGTCTGCTACTTTAAATAAGAAATAATGCAGGATGCCTAAAATAAAGAAAGAAATAATGCAAGTCAATCACGTTTATAAGTACATAAAGTAAACAACTCCGCAAGGTGCAGGACAACATTTCATTATGTGACGTCAGGTTACACCGAAATAAGAACACTGTCACGCTGAATCAAAATTCGCGAGTGTCACACATAACCCGGAAATTGTTTAATCAAAGAAATGAATTTGACAGTAAACAAATGTACAGACTTCTGAATTCATTGCGCAATGCACACTTGCGGTGCCACCCAGAAAAGGCTTTTACCACGTATGAGAAACTGAATCGTTGGATGAATAAATAATTACTCTAGGATGAAGAATTCTAATATTTATCACGATGGTAAATGAAAATGAATGTCAATAGTTAACCGTTAATAGTACAAAATCTGAATTAGCAATTAGGCGGAGTGATCAAGTTCAGGTGACCGATATCTCAGATTCAATACCGCAATAGGATGACAACTCAAGCAACATAACTAGTAACTATTAAAAGATTACCTTAAGCAGTTATTCAATACTGTCCACCGGTGAGCGAAGTGAGAACCCAGATATATATATTTGTGTGCCTTGTCTAAGACACTCCCATGCCAAAACCATATGATATTTCTCGGAAGTAGCTTCGCCTTCGCCCCCTACGCTCTTACGTCACGTCCAGGGTTTAATTCTAAACTTCGCCGCCAGCAGCGCTAGTTGAAAATTTTCTCAGGTCCTCGCCGTCCTCTACAGCCGATTCAGTCGAGCTAAGATGGCGATAAGAGGATGACTGAGTCTCGCACGATGGATACAAGGTCTCGTTCTAGTGGGCATAAACTGCCATCATCGCTCATCAAGAGGACCCTATCGCTTTAGCACAAGTGTTTTAATCGAAGTAGTGCTTCTGAATAGTCCCACTGTGAAAGAGAGCAGAGAAAAATGCGTGAGTTTAAAGTGGTGGTCTTGGGGTCGGGCGGGGTTGGTAAGAGCGCCCTTACCGTGCAGTTTGTGTCTGGTTGCTTCATGGAGAAGTACGACCCTACTATCGAGGACTTCTATCGGAAAGAGATCGAGGTGGACAACTCGCCCTGTGTGTTAGAAATACTGGATACGGCAGGGACGGAACAATTCGCCTCCATGAGAGACCTGTACATAAAGAACGGGCAAGGTTTCGTCGTCGTATACAGTTTGACCAACCACCAAACGTTTCAGGACATCAAATCCATGCGTGAGTTGATAACTCGTGTGAAGGGTTCCGATAGAGTCCCCGTGTTACTCGTGGGGAATAAGGTGGACTTGGAGCACCAGCGAGAGGTGCCAGCCGTCGAAGGGCAGAATCTTGCCCAAGCGTGGGGTTGCCCCTTCCTCGAGGCGAGTGCCAAGAACAAGACCAATGTGAACGAGGTGTTTGCGGACATCGTGAGGGAGATGAACTTTAACCCCGAGAAGGAAAAGAAGAATTACTGCTGTTGCACGGTGCTTTAATTCCTCGTCCCCCCATTCTTCCTCTTCCATTACCTGAAAGTTTTTAAACTCCTGCCACCATCTTTTTGTATGTCCAGGCCATGAGCACTCCTACCGTTGCCTCACTCTTCCAAACAAACGAGGACATTGCTTAAAAATTGCTTTCTCTAACCTACCTATCCATCGTGATGAGCAACTCAAATCTTGGGGAGCTCTGCCGTGTAAAAAATGTTGCAGTCGGCCATTGAACCATGAAGCTTGACCTGAGATAAATTTCGACTGGCTTGGTTGTTGTTTTGCAATATAAGTATATAAATATAGATATATATTATCGATATATATTCATACGCACATATATTGATATGTTTTAATTGCTGCTTCGAATTTCTCCTATAAATCAGCTTGGCATTTTGCTTCATCGCTACAAGGCTATGTGATAGTCCATGAACTGTTTGTTTATACGACTTTTTGGCGGCGGCCCTCACCCTACCCAAATCATCTTTGTTTGGTGTAAAAAATCCTGTGAACCCCATGCATCTCCGTTGTTTGTGTGCAGGTTTTGGGTGACTGAAAATAATTTCGAACATACGCTTAGTAAACACATGACCTCTTCCTAACATAGGTGTTTATTTCAAAGGATGAATATGCGGTCGCATGTGGAAATGGTAGGGAAAGCGAATGAAGTTTTAAAACGCATCAAGATGAATCATCGTCAGCTTAGATGGCTCAAAACACTCCGGATTCGTCGTGGACACCTGGAGGCCTGTTTTTCACCATATCCTTTGGTATTTTCCTTTGATCGAATGTCTACTGCTGCATTGTTCTCCATTCTCCCCCCTTTTAACCCTTACGAAGAGAAAATGTGTGCAAGTGGTGGATTGTGGTTATTGTGGAGTTAATAGTCAGTGATGTTGGAGATTTCTTCCGACACCTCATCAGTGGAGCTGTGTATATTGTATGTATGTAATTTGGTCCTGAAAAATGCGGTGAGAGGTATGCCTGCATACTTTTCATACATGCACGAAGAATGCTGTAGCATATGGGATGTGGTTACCGTGATGGGATAAATCTTTTTTATGATCCCGTTAAAAAGTGTGCTTGCTTTATTGGAAGTGGTTATGTGAAAGAAGATAAACGTGGTGCAGCCATTTTTGAAGAGGGTACTCGTGATATTATTCAAAAATGGGAGTGTACAGAACCAGGTACTGTGAAAATTTAAAAAAATGAGGAAGAAGTCGACGCTTTTGTAAGGACCCCTTATAATTATTTTTATTGTTATTATATATATATATTTTGTCCATTCAAAGAACTCGTTTATAATGAAATTTTCTTGTCTCAATGTCCTACCCCACTATCATTACGCTCCCCGTGCTAGAAAAGGAGCCTTTGGTAAAGATAAATTTTTTAAGAAAGAAATCCCTCTTGGAAATAACGCAAAAAAGGGTCGGCATTGATGTCAGTGACACCTGTAACCTATTGTTTCATCAACCTCTTTGTACAGCTTCCACAGGTGGAGTGGTGTGAAGCTACTCTTGCATGTCTATCGTCTCCTAATAATAGGCCTATTAACAGATCTCTTTGGTTTCAACATCAAGAGCCTTGCTCCCTCCAAGGAAAATAAATCTAGGCATGATATACCATCTTTGGAATAAATAACAAAACTAACTTGTGTACTCAGAGTAACTATTATAACATACAGAAACATCCGTCGATTTGGTATATATTGAATAAATTTGTAATAAAAAGTACCAAAAAAAATAATCATATCATTAGTATGTTTTGTATGTGGGGAAATGGATTAGAAATGAAAGTATACCACTACCGTCTTGACTGAATAAAATAAAAAAATCATGAGATCGCTTAGTAACGACCATGGGGAGGTGCAAATGCTATTGTCAGAAATACCATCATCGAGGTTTATGAAAATTTTACTGTCCAAAAGAAATAAGAGTGGCTGTGCATTGCATTGTTTTATTTTATTTTTTGTCTAGATGCATCCACTCATCTCCGCTGGGAGTTAACTCATGGTACCATTATCCTATTATTACTGTGTGAATTCTACATGTGTTACTTTACAAACATAGTTTTTAAATGTAACAAAGGAAAATATGTTTTAATACATGGTTTATACATAAACTTAGTTTTATTGGATTCTTGTTTTCCCCATCCTTACAGGTTGGATCTGACCTGTTATTTCGTCTGTCAAAGAGAAAGATTCAAATAAAGACATAGGCTAGGCTAGCTATCGCTTGCTAGTCAGTCATAGTTACCATTGAAATTTGCTTGGTAATGAGTAAACGACAGCAATCACTTGAGAAATTTCATTTGTACATTTCACGAAGTACAAGGTATCTTGGATTAATTTCACGCTCTGAGTATGTCAGTTTGCTCTGAATGGTCAATTGTGGTGTAAATAATTACCAGTTACCTGATGGCCTACACCTATGAATCTGCACATGTTCTCCACACTGGTCTTGATTGCTATTTCTGATGATTTGGCATTGAAAATTTGACGGATTGGTCGAAACATATTCTGGGTTTGCAGCCACTTAAATGTTAGCTTCAGCTAGTAATTGTACAATCCTGTCAGAAGAACAAACAGCCGAAACATGGCATGTCTAAGGTCGTTGGACAAAAAGTTATTTTGTGTATCGCCCAAGGTCTTATTGTTTTGTAGCTATTTGCCTCTTAGCATTTGCTTGCAGATGGAGGTATGCTCCTAATTTATTTTGAGAATTACTTTGCATGCTTATTTTCCCATATTGTTTGGTGAGAATTTGGGCATACTCATTTAGTACTCCCCCTTAATGAATATTCAGGAGCTAGCTGTGCGTGCCCCTGTCGTTTGAACATTTTCTGTTTATATTGGTGTTGTTACTTCCTTGGGTCATGTTATACTTCCACCTTATAGTCGTTATTTGGTTTCTTCCGTGGTTGAAAATGGTGATAAGATTATTATGGTGTAGTGACAAGTGGGGACCCTGCTCTTTAGACTGCCTTAATCATAACCATAAGCCACTGGAACTTGAAACTTGTAGAGTTTTTTATAGCTTTGTTCTACCCGTCAAAGACAGCCAGCAATTCCCTTGTTTTCATTCACCCAGCTTGTGGCAATGCTCAAGCATCAACCTGTGTGCTTTTCACTCCATGGGCCGTTGAGTAGGCACCTCCTTTGTAACCAACTGATCAATGCCTACTATGAAAAGTTCAATATTGAGTCACCTACGACCCTTTTGCCGAGTCACAAGTCGTGAGATCACCTCGCGGAATGTATGCGTTACTTTAAATAGCGTACCACCACAAGAATTTAATGGAATCTGAACATAAGCTCTGTGCCGCCTGTTGGAATGAGTCGGCTCTCTCTCGTAGTATCGGTGTACTGGTAAAGTGTGTGTTTGCCGTATTTACGCATCCACAACTACCCGCGACCATCCTTTTTAAGCGAGCGCGGTTGGTGTAATGGAAGTCAGCCATTTTCGTGCTAACTAAAACTCTCTCGTGTGAACTAAATCGTAGATGGTGCATTTTTGTGTGCTTTTCCGTAGGTCTGTTGTGGTCACGGCATGTGCTGGGGTAAAAAGAGGGATAAAATCTGTCAGTCTTACTCTCAACCCACCTAATTTTATTCGAACGGTCGGATATTTACCATTTCTTGTGGTGGTCATGAAGTCAACGCGTCCACGTCGTGGGTAAACACGGGCGCATTGTGCTTTCTCTGAATTTCGATCCTTTTTACTCAATGTTTTTAGTAAGGAGGGAGTTCTTCGACCCGAAATTATAATAGTGTAAGGATTACATTATAGTTTTCCCAGCCGAAGCTCCGGAGCTTCAAAGGGTCGTCCCGTGTTTGTAATTGTGTGAATATTTATTGTTGTGTCGTTTTTTCAATGTTGTTATAACGTCGCTGCGCGACCTTCCTCTGTTATGGCTATTGGCGTAGGTTGCGGACCATCTAAGCCCTCCCTCTTTCTCCCCCCACAGCGGGGTGTGGGCAAGGAAGGAACAGGTATAGCGGGGAGGTCGGGTGGTTAGGTGGGTAGGCCAAAAGAGGATGAAAAAAAGAAATGACAACCGCATCTCCGCCACCAACCTCCTCTCCCTGGTTCATTTTCGCCACCTGTTTACGCAAAAGGGTAAGGGGGACTTCTCTTCAATGGTGCTGGTGCAGTGGGGCCCCCGTGTTCGTAATGCAGCCCCGAGGGAGTAGGGGAGGGGGTTAGTTATCAAGGGTGCTTGCCGTTTTTACGTAACTCGATCCAACCGTGGAGGGGGGGGACAACAGATTTCGCTTCCGTTGCCCGTCTCCTTCAATGGTGCCTCGAGGAGAGCACTACTCGTGAAATTTTAGTGCACCGGGCCCGTCATCCTGGTGATGTTATACCGAATTTGTTATTGTTTGCGTTGTAGGCCATTCATGAAATTTGATGTCACGAAAGCAGCGGAACCTGTTTTTGGCTGGGAGGGTTGAATGAGGGATAGTCGAAATTCTATGGTCGACGTATGGTTAAGCATAATAATAATCATTTATTTTCGTCGATTGATCACGTTACTTGTCGTAGGATACGTCATTTCTTGTGCACCTGAAGAAATAGGTTATTTTTTAAGTCATAATAGGTCATATTTTAAGTAGTAATCGTTTAGATAATGGAAGGCACGAGGAAAGGAAGTTCACGGCTCATCTTTTGGACAGGCTCGATGCTTCTCATGACTAGGTAGCTCTTAAAAGATAGCTGAAATTTAGTGTTAGTGACGTAAATACACTATATTAAGTATTGCTGTCGATAAACCAGTCATCTCCTTTTTGGGTAAGAAAGGTATCGTATTGTTAGTGAAAATTTCAGAATGTTTTCTCCACAGAATACACGCATTCATGTTTACAGAAGTTAGTTACAATATTAATTTTAATAGAGGCTAAGCGTTGCCTATAGGGCGTGACAGGTGACAATTGCGTTGGGCCTGTATTAAAACGCATTACTAAATTGTATGGTAAAAACCTAATACAGTGTTCATACACTATCATAACTACTCCTGTCTGTTGAGATTATTGTACTTTCTGTCGATGTCTTTGTTCTTAATCGATAAGGTAAAAAGGGATATGTCAATTACTGGGTATACTTTCGATCGGGTTGAATTGGGAAGGACTGATTTTATCCAAATTGTTTTTCGATGCGGTCGTAGAATGGGTTATTTACCTGTTGAATGCAGCTCTTGAGAGACGATGTTTATTTTAATAGTTGATCGCTCCTGTCCGCCTGGCTCTCGTCTAACATAGCTGTGGAGAGTGGATCGTACATTTATGGACATATGTCGTTTTATGGTTAAGGTTAATAACTCAGGACTTTCACGAAAGAAAGTTGCGAAAGAAATGTGTTGGAAGAACCCCATACGAGGAAGAATTTTAGGGTTTAAGAAGCAGGATAGTGTGTGAGGACTGAACATAATGGAAGCAAGTGAAGGCATGTAAGGGCCGCGTAGGATTTTGAAAGTAACTATGGAAACGGGTCCGGTACAGTTGGTTTATGAACAGTTATTGAAATCTTTTGTCAGTTCGTTCCGCAAAATTTACAGCGTGGATTTCATGCATTTTGTACATTGTTTGCCCGTGTATCTAGCATCACTGAGGCCCAGCTAAGGTGTCCGTTTTTTCCTTATGTCCGTTGGTGATTCTCTCCACCACAAAACATTTCTCAGTAACTTTCTTACCTCTTTGAATTGGTATAGTTCCAAAAACATTGATGCATACTGTCTTACATTGGTAGCCAGCCTCTAGTCGGTGATAGCTTACCATTTCCACACACCCTTGAGGTGGCTTGAGGGTTGATACATGAAGTGAGTGTTGCGCATAGTTGAGGAATATGGCCCTCTGACTGATTTAGGTAACTTAGCAAGTTTTCATTATGCGTCCTTTAGTCGTACTTTCGTTGACTTGAATAGGGTACAGTGTTCTTCGTGTTGTAGATAGGTCGACCCCTGCTACACACTTTTGCGGTGGCTCGCTGGCTATTATGTGGACGCAATAGCTCTCGCTTTCTCGAATGTCGTCGAGCAAGTCTCCCCGCTCACGAGGCACGGCCTCCCGGGAGTCGAGCGGGTCGTTTCCCGGGCGCCAAAATTTCCTCCTCCCCGCGCGGCGCTGTTGTGAGCAGGCAGCTCTCTCAGTCAGCCGATTCACCGTTAGCTCTCTCTCCCGGCCGCTGGGGCGTGTTTCTCTCCCTCTCCCTCTTCATACCTTGTGCGTGCTAAAGGGTGAATCATCTCTCCCGTTGATCACCATCTTTCGAAGGAGAGTCGGTTTCTCGTTCGGAATTCCCTGGATTGTTTTTCCTCCCCCTCCGCGCCGCTCTTTCGGGTGCTATGTAGGTGGTGGCGTGGTGTATCGGATACGTTGAAAGGGCACCGCGTATTCGGGGGATGGTGCCGCAGGTGTGACGCGCCTGGAATCGCATCAGTGGTCCACCCTCCCCTTTTTTGGGGATCGGAGAAAACGCATTTCACGCCCGGCTTGTCCCTTCACGATGCGTGCAAGAGCGGACGAGAATTGGTTCGGTGAAGCACTGCCGTATCCAAGTGTGCGGCGTGGAACCTGGGTCGTGGTGTTAAGGTTGTCGGAGCGCGGATCGTGAGTCATTGAGTGCGCATGTTAATAACTCTTCAAGGAAGTTGAAAATAAATTATTGGACCGCACTTCACTTAAGTAGATCTTTTTAAACAATAACTACAACCAAGCATGTTTGGTGATCTTCACCCCCTGCCACACACCCTCGTGGTGGCTCGCAGGGTATTACGTAGATGTATATTAATGTCGCAAGAAGTATATGTTAAAACTTTCGTCTCGAATCAAGCATTTATACGAATTACGCGGGAAACATGACATTTTAAATCTATCGGTACGACAATCTATCTCTCTAATCTTGTTAATATGATCAAACCTAGCGTAATACACAGGGGTTCTCAATATATATCTAACGTCATCTGTGAACAAATCGGTTTCGAATTTACTTAAAAGGTTTAACCTATATTTTAACCTGCGTTCTGATAGTAATTCCCATCCTAGTTCTTCTATTAAACTCGTATACAATTATCATAATGGCCTTTAACAAATCTAGTGGATCTCCTTTGCACACGCTCTAATTCTTTTATCAAACCTTCCTCGTACGGATCCCATATACTAGCGGTATATTCTAAATGAGGCCTGACTAGTGTGAAATAGTTTATTTCTCGTACTCTTTTATCGCATTTGCCTAGAACCATTTTTACGAATCCTAATCTACGGTTTGCTACACTAGTTGATTCCCTGTTGTGTTTCCCCCATGATATGTCTACAGTGATGGTGACGCCTAAGTATTTAATAGATTCTACAAAGGGTTAGCTTTTCAACGCAACGTGTGATTCACGACGTGCTGCAATTATTTTCGGAACTGCGAGTGATGGTAGGTTATTCTTATACGTGGTTGCATGGAGATGTATAAGTGTCGGAAGTATGCGACACATGTGTACCTACACTGTATGTAGAACTACTGCCAGGGTGTGTGGCGGAGGATGTTTGGGCAACAGCCATTCGTGTGGTCATCGCGAGTGAAGCAATTGGGTGGGGAGTATTCAATTGCGTTGTGTTTGGATTCGTTACATGTTCTGCCGTGGTTCCGTCGCGTTTTGCGTACTGTTTGAGGAAAAGGAGATGTATTTCTGCCTATCGTTAGTTCTGATTTCCACCTACCACATTTTTACCGAGCGGTCGATCTTTTTACCTGTGTGGTATGAAATAGCTTACTCGTCTCGCTTGCTGAGATTGTCCGACAATGGGATGATGGGTTGGGTAATAGATGGGTAGAGAGAAACTGTATCTGAAGGTGGGAAAAGGTTTCAACCTTGAGTGAATAGGAAGTGAGACAGCACCTGATGAAGTGTGTTAAATTCAAGCGATGGACTGAACTCTCGACAGGGGCCTAAGACACGTCTCGTTCTTCGATAACACCGCTGTTCTGCCGCTCCCAACCCCCTTCGTGTCGTTCAAGTTTCACAGCCATTTCGGAGCACACTCCAAGTATATGTTTTTTTATTAAGTTCTCCCTTGCTACCCAGCTTCCGTAGCTGGTTCTTGGAGGACTCCTCTAATGGTTGAATACCTTATTGCTTTGTATTACTCAGTACGCTGTCCTTGCACCTTTTACTAGTTAGTGACTTAACTTAATTTTGTATCTTAGATACTCCTTTACCTGCTCCAGTTGTTTTTTTTTTTTTTTTTTTTAATCTTCAATATCCCGAATACAGCCCAGTGGGCCAATTTACGTCAGATGTTTAACTATAACAACGTACGAAACACAAACACCCATGTCCTGGACAGATAATATTCTACCCAGGCGGGACTCGAACCCGCGACCCTCGGGTTAGCAGGCGAGGACTTTACCTCGACGCCACCGGGGCCGACGAACTAAACGACGTTGTCGAAAACTTGAGGTGGAGTAATTGTACTGCCGAGAGCAATGAGGGTTTATGCAAAAAATGCCACTTATCGGAAAGTAAGCTCAAAGTAAAATTAATATTACCATTGAATATGAAGTGCTGCTTTCTGGTGGTGCAGTACTATAGTTTGACTTGTTCACGAAACGAATATTGGTAGAAGAATGCTTCCGAGTGCCTCTTTGATGTATGACGAAAGTCTGATTTACAGTGCATAATGGCTCAATAATGGTATCGTAATTTATTATATTTTATTTCAGATTAGATTAAGAAAGAAAAGATAGGAATAAAATTCACTTATCTCTTGGAGACTCGGATAGGGATTGTTGGGGGAAGGAGGGGGACCTAATTTTCTTCTGTGGTGATATCCTCAAGTATGTTAGCTGCGTTTGAACGCATTTCACGTGAACTTAAATCTTTTGTCCATCTATAATTTCAATCTATTTTTCGTCTTCATTTAAGCTCTGACGATTTCTATGAACATTTTAATCAGCAAAGGACGTTTTTGCTCACATTTATTTTTTTTTTTTAAATGTCCATCCGTGAACTCCTCACATTTTACGTCATGCGAGTTGAACCATGACATATTTATCTTTGCAGGTGGACCTTAGAGCTTTCTAAACGTGTGCTGATGTAATATAGTTGTCTCCGAGATCTTTTTTGGTCTTTTATGGCACATTTTGAGTCCTTTCTGCCCTTTTGAACTCTTAAGGTAGTTTGAGCGAAATATCACCTCAGCTGAACATCAATGAATTTGGTCTCATTTTAAAGCAAAATGTTTCATACTTCCAAAAATACCATAATATCAGCCCCTTACCTAACCACATTCCGAGATACCAGCCCTTTAGCCTGGGAAATCGTACGTGTATGCACTACATAGAGAGATAATTTTAAATTACTTTTTTGTTTTTGCACAATTAATTATTTTAAATAAAATGAGGAATTATTTAACCCCTAGTTCTTGTGAAAAAAATTAGCAGTGTGTAGTTTGTATGTTTTATCAACTATTTTCGAAAATTAATCATATTGTCACCGCAGTTATTTCTTCGGGATGGAGAAATCTTCCGTTTTTAAGAAGTTTTAAACGTACCGCGCGAAATAAATGAGTCAAGTCAATGCCTTATATAGATGTTTTCATTTCATTACTTAGAATTGCAGCATTAATGGTTCAGTATTTAATTGATGTGTCTACAGCTGGGGATATTAAAACATATAATTCGAATATGGTCTTGATTATGACAAGGGAACTATCACGCTCAGACTTCTTTAATGGTCTGGAAAAACGCCGATTGCAGACTTACCCACGATTGGAGGGTGGAGCCTTGTCCCTGTGGATGTCTAAATGTGTGTTTTGTTGTGCAGTTGAAGGGTTGATGCAACTGTACATCGATGGAAATGTGATCGAAGCCGTGGATGCCCTTTGGAAAATCAGATGTTAATTATGGAAAGTGAGGAGGATTTTTAGTGGATGTCCGCCTGACAAACTTATAAGTGAGAGGCAGTTGGAGGCTGAAGGCCGCGATAGTAGGAAGAATGCTAAGTGATCGAGGCTGGTCGAGCATAAGAATGTTTAAGCGTTGAAAGGAGGAAGTATAGCGAGCTGAATGGCGAAATAGTTCGCGATGATGCGTTGTTAAAATATAGCACTACGTTTTGAAATGTTTTTTTGTTTTATATCTAACCCATATTCAAATTGTATTCTACAATTTGATGGACAAAGGATACCTCCTCTGAAAACGCTTCTGTACACAATTGTGGGCGTGAGGAGGGAGATAGATGTGGCAGATGTAAAATATTTACGTTTTCGCTGTGATGTGGGCCAGTAACTGAACTATGAGGCCGATAAATATTTGTGGATCCTTCGCCGTTCTGAGCTCACTTCTGTATCGGCTGTAATTTGACTATATATTTTTTTGGTTTTTGTTTGTTGAATCGGATTTCAAAACCATTTATATGAATTATATTTGTAATCAACGAGTCCCACCGAGCCGTCATATCGATCCGTCGATATAGGCTGCGCGTTAGTGAGCAGAAATCAATGGCAATTACCTTTTTCTATTGTACTTTTTACTGATAATCGTAGAGCTAAGAAGAATATTTCCAGCTTTTCGTGATAAATCTACTTCTCGATATAGTATCGAGACTGGAATAATGGGAATATTCCATCATAGCGAAAAAGAGACCATCTATTTTCCCTTATACATACTAATTGATTCGAAATTAAATTTTTGTATTTTTTGATTATGGAAAATTATATATTGCATCGGGAATAAATTATGTTTAAGTTTTAAGTTTCCACAATTTTTTTCACTGTGATGATTATTTTGTTCACAGAAATATGTCAGTGCAATTTAATCTTTCAATTCACCGCCTGTTCAACGAAATGTTGGTCGTCGTTTTTGTTATCGTTGAGGCATGACTTGTCCTTGTCTCCACGCAACCTCTGGTCGAATCCATCTCGCTTTCGCTGCGCTTTTTGTGCTGCGCGCGTTATGTCAGCATCTGTTTTTCCTTCCCATACCTCCCCGCCCCCTTCCTTTAAAAAGAGTCATCTGCGTTTCATCGAACAGTTGTTTATTCGTGTGGTTTCCTTCGGTCTTATTGCTATCGCAAATAATTCACGTGACCCGCAAGCCTTTGTACCGGTACATACATGCACATATTCCCAATCAGGCTGCCTGCTGCTACGAAATAATTTCATTCAAATTGTGTTCGTGTTTGTTTTAATGCGTCGCTATATTTTTTGTGCGGTTCGATGGTTCGAGGGGAAATAATATCCGGATAATTAATTTACATCTCTTTTTGGTACGTTTCTCGAAATCGCCAGATGTTTCATATTAATTAAGTGCACTGTTTAGAACAACTGTGGCCGGCAGTCATATTGCACGAATGGGCGATTTGGTGGCCAGTTCGCACATTAATGCTTCGTAGTGCCTTTTTTCAAGTGTTTAACATTCAAAATAACGTTGATAATAGAAAAATTTAAGTCTCTCTTGTGCGGAAAACCGTTGCCTTTCAATTTTCTCTTAGTCTTGGAATGATTTTATTTTTTACTGGGTAAATTTCGTCTGATGAAGTTATAGTGATACCTTACCCCGTATATTTCTCTTGAGAAGGAAGTACATTATGCTTTAACTTAATCTCCTTGTTTCTCATGCTGCAGGTTCAAATATCTTCTAGTTGATTCTCAACTTGATTTAGGAGATAATAATGTTTCTCTGCTAAGTTACGTGGTTGTTAACCTTAAAACTGAGCGTTAAAAATTCGAGAATAGATTGCCTCTTTTAATGTGGACTGACGGAAGGTTAAAAGATTTTTACTGTAATTGCGAGGGTGTTTTTGTGATGCTATTCGTTTTCCGTTAACATATGTAGTGTACTCATGAAAATTGAAAATTCAAACGAGAAAAAGTACGCATCGCAAATCACAGGAAAGATGTTGATTATTGGCTCATTCAGTATTCTTCGAATGACAGCTCACGTTCATGATGACTTAAGATAAAGTATTTTTATGCGCTCTTTGACGAGTAGTCATTTTTCCTTCACCCAGAATTCGGGAGAGACCTTCCATTAGCATCTTTAAGTGTTGAGTCACGACGAATTAATTCTGAGCCAATCGGCATCAGAACTTGATCATCGTTCGCGAGAAAAAAATTTCTAATCGCGTGCTTTTTTTGTAAATGTTGTTCTTTCCTCTCCGATTCCTTGGGATTTTGATTTGCCTTTTTTCTCAGAACCAACTCCGGCGCAAGCGAGCACATAATTGGTTACGAGTCGAAACAAGAGTAAGCGGGACAGCTCGGCAGAAAAAGGGGGAAAAATAGGTGTGTCCCCGTGAGGTTACGGGACAGGTTGAAACTGGCTCTATGTAACGTACGGACGCACGGGTACTCACGATCACCTCGTGATCGACTGACTAGCCGTGGAAAATCTTCGCCTTCCCCCTTATTCGAACTAGTTTGGTCAGCTCTCTGTCGGAGCACTCCTTTTCCAAGACCGATGTCGTCATGATCTACTTTTTCCGCCTTTTCCCCGACGCGATTCGTCATGTTGGCTCCCCTTCCCTTTGGCGAGAAATGAATTCGATTCATGAATCTGCTGCTCAACACTGCTGCACCAGTATTGCCACCATTCCAGGACCCGTTCGCCGACGACATCTGCCGTCGTTCAATCCCTTCCCCGACCTCCCGTATTTGGCCCGAGTCTGGTGGGACGCGACCTCGAGAGTTTGTGACCTCCTTCGGGATGGAATGCCCGAAATGTCACCGTCGCGTTCGGTGGTAATTTTTCTGTTTTCATTCGTCTATCTCCCTCTCCGTATTCTCGCATGTCGATGCTCTTTCCTTGTTGTACCATTTCCATCCGCTTGAGGGGTGACTTTCTTTTGAATGTAGAGTGGACGTTAAGAATGCTTGTGAAAGTGATGATAAATGTCTCCATTCAGGCGCCATTCCGTAAACATTTTTAGCTGCAGATCTCCGCTCTACTCTCATCTGATGTTACCGCTATACTCCTTCAGAATCATATATATTATTCCTCAAAGGTGTTTTTTTGTCACAACGCCATAACTCCCATAATTCTTCATCAAAGTTAATGATTCTAACATCGTTTTAAAGCTTATGTGCCCCGCTATTGACGAAAAATAGACAAATGGTTTGAAGTTAAAGTTTTTGTTAAAAAAATTATCAAAAATTAACAGTGCCATCTGTTGACAATATAATCAACTAATATGGTGGCTATGGTTACGTGCTTAAAAGACTGTAGGAGGCGCCATCTATTAACACATTATTTAGTTAGACCTTTTACATTCTACATGCAAGCAGTGTGGCCGTTTACTGTTTACGTTATGTATATTTAACACAAATATAAATAACAAACAATTGTCCATGGGAAGAAACAGGTAGAAGAACAGGAAGAAAAAAGGATGGAACAGGAAAAAGTTGCATACTGTGCGAAATATTCGCTCGGGTCAGCTAGTCTTTAATATTAACCTACCTCATAATTTGCAATTCATGTATTCGATCCTTATCATCAACAACTGTGGTCATCAATCCGATGGTCAGTTTGCTTCCTCTCCCAACCGCACTTTCCTCTTCGCCAGTCGCTCCACTCTCGCGTCATTCTTTAATTCAACATTCTGCTTAATTTTTCTGATGCATTCCATTCTTGGAATCATTTTTTTGTGGAAAATGTGTCAAATAAATTTTTCTGTTCATCTCCGCAGAGTTTTTATTATGCCTCACTTATTTTCACCCCTTCGGAGGGCTTCTTCGTTGGTGTAATGTTCTCCGTGTATTCGGTCTTCATCATTCTTCGGTTACACCATATCTTAATTGCTTTTAGTCTCCTTTGCTCTTACGCTGTCACTCAACTGCAGACAGTACGCTAACTGCAGATATACAAGTTAATATTGTTGTTTTTGTGATGAATTATTACCCAGCAGTGAAAAAGACTTCACCGCCTGTGATCGTATGCTATAAGGCATTTCATTTCGCCAAATTGTATGTAATTCGAAAATGATACATTTTTGTTCAAATTGGCATGGGGTGGCAAGGTGGGTTTTGCCTGACATACTTCGCCACCGTCGATTTGCCTGTATTTGACCAATACTGGGTGAGAATATGCCCTAGGATGGTCACAAGAAGTATATGTTTAATTATTTTCTGGGGAATCACGCTAAAAGTTACCAATGGGTTGGAAAATGTGATTGGCCAAGTTTCAGCTCTACTTGATAATATTAACCAGTGCCTCACTGAGGTCGAGGTTTAGAAATACTGCGATTTTTAGCAAAAATTGTCAGCTTTTCCTCCATAAAGTGACAACCATTGGTCCTGGAATCCTGAATCATGTTTCATGTCTTAGGATATTTTGTAGCCTTGAAGTTTCATTTTCACCCATTTAGCTAAAACTTAGTGGTATTCAGCATTTTTCTGGCCAGGTCGTGCTCCAGATCCTTAAAATCGCACTGTGCCCGTTGAAATTCATCGGGAGGAAGACGAGGCTAAAATAATTTCCTAGGAATCAGTGAATCCTCATTAGTACTAGTAGATCACCGCACAGGGATAACCTAACCACACGTGGATAGGATGAAGTGAAAAATAGACCTTAAAGGTCTCAAGTATACGCTCGCTTTTAAAGCCCCTTCCCGTGGGTGACAAGGAATGAAAAATTCTATTGTTGGAGTAGTGAAAAATGGACTATTTTGGAGACAAATACTCGCAGTTTTGGGAAAAATGCAAAGCGTTAAGGGAAGTAGATCGCTAAAAATATGATCTCAATTTTTCTCCCTTGAAATAGTGATAATTTTAATAATAAAATTATGTATCCTTGGTGCAAGTGATATAGAGAAGCGTAGACCTGCGCACCTCAAATTACTGTATTGAGATTGAATGAGAAAAATTTCTTTGTACCCCATCGCAAATTTCTCTAATGCATAACGTGGATACCTAGGCCGCGTATTCAATGAATTCATGTGGAATTTTTTCTCATTTCAACATGAATTGTAAATTCTGCATAGTTACGCTGTTGACGCTTGGTTTTTTTTTAATTAAAAAGTTTTAAATATGGGGTGAATAAGACCCCTTTCCATTGTTGTTCGAAGTGTTTTACTTTTTTTTCGGTTGAATGTTAGTCGCGATCTGTATTCGTGCCGAATGTAGACTTTCTTTTCGCCTCGAAGTCCTTCAATCAGGCGTGACTAACTGACGGACATTAGTGAAGTTATAATATAAATAGTTAATGTTGTCCACCTCTTCTGGGAGTTATCCTTCGCGATCTATTTAGAAATATTTTACGTTTCTGGCGTCGTTGGCTGCAGTTGGACTGATCGTGAAACGTGCCAGCCCTGGAGCCTTATTCAATAGGATTTCGAAATTACGAACATCCACAATATCGGAATTATGGCGTCTTGTCCTCGGCAAAATTCAATTTAATGAATGCAACAATCGATATATTTCTATGCTGTGGCGTCTAATAGAGAATCTGGAGAGTGTTTTTGTGACTCGAGTGGCATTTTTCAGGGTCATATATTTATTTTATAGTGTCTAAAATGCTGTTTAAGGCTTAATGAGGATCGTATTAGGTTCGGGTGAACGCTGCGAACATAATTTACTTCATGCGGCGTACTTATTTACGATTATAATGGGAATACCGTCTGTTTTTTTATTGACATCGCGTGGTCTGAAGATAAGTAGGGGCGTAGTTATGTCCATTTTCCTGTCCCACTCCACCCTCGTATACGGGAAATTGGGGCTCAAAGCTTGGAATTACGGACCCTTGTAAATTTTGGCCATAAAAAAGGAGTGTCTGTACCTCGGAACACTCCTTGCTCTCCACCATATGCCCAAAAATGTTTTTGTTTCCCCCTCCCCCATTCAAGCTCAAGGATACACGGAAATTATTATGCTCTGTGTGTCATGGAAGGTAATTGTTGCTGGGCCCCCTTTCTCCTAGAGAATAAATCATTAACGATGGAGATGTTAGAATTTATGCCCACAGTGTAATAACGCTGAAGTCTAGGTGGCAATCAAAGTTTTATATAGTCCTGGTAGTTGCGTATCCCTTTATGCATCCATACTGCCATAATTGCATATTTTTGATAAGGTGATTGTCTAGGTGTAATCTAGTTTTGAAAATTGTATGTATCTCTAACCCCCGTTATAATTTATTTTCGAACCATAATTATTTTCCAAGAGGGGGCCTTAATGTGGCCTTAGTTGTCCGTAGACTGAGGTTAATTCTAATCGTTTTTTTTTTAACATTTACGAGTATATTCTCCTAATCTTTCTCAACAGTCGACTGTTTTAGCGATATGAGCAAGTGGCTGTTGGCAAAATAAGCAGCCACAATCGTCAGATTTGTGTTGCGGATGTCGGTTATTTGACAAACTTAGGTAGAAGTGCTATGTAGTCGACCATAGAGAAATGTGCGAATTGAAGACTCGCTAATGTCCATTGGAGACGATTAACGTTTGTCGGCTGACGGAAAAAGGTTACAATACCCCTGATCGTACGAGTAGTCACCGTATGCATGCATAAAAAATTAATTTAACCATCTCCCCCATAGGTTTTTTTTACGGCGAATTGGTGGTGTGCGAATTATTAACGTTTGGAGCCTATTCACGTTTATTTATTCGGACAGTTTTTTACGTAACATTGTAATAAACTTTTTTCTTATTATTATTTTGGGTATTTTTGTTTGATGGTTAACTTCAGTTCATCATTACTACACTTTAATTGCCTCATCGAAATTTTGCTCTTAAAATTTGTTTTCAAAAATACATGTCTATCCTATACCTCCATCTCTCTCGCATACTAAACATTGTTCCAATTATGTATGTCACTGAACTGGAGTGTGAAGTATTAATGTTTTGGGAAAATGTTGTATTCCAACGGTTCATGTCGCTTAATTTTTACGCTGCGCCGTGTTTATTGATGTACATGCTTCCGTGCGAGTACGTGTGGCATGTGGTGTTCAGGCGCTTAAAGCTATTTCGAAGAAATGGAAATGGGAAAAAGATATGTAAATTGGGAATCCCGGTGAAATGTTAATTGTTCGTTGATCATGTGCTTCGTTGTTTTACTTTAACTTTGATAAATAATGGAGCGTTGGATAAGCCATTTTCGTGCTTAGCGACACATTTTATTACTCTTATGGAGGACCAAAATTGTTAAACATCACCTTATTTTTTCGAAAAATCACTCGCTCTTCAGGTAGTGATAGTCGATCGGTTGCTAATAGATCGTTTGGAGAACAGCGCTGGTAGACATTTTATTGAAATATTGAATGCAAAAGTTAACGGATTATCGCACGGTTAAGTTGGTCGCATGCTACACGGCCACTTGCCATTTTGCACGCAATAACAAATGCGGCACTGATTGAATTTGCTTTTTGTATAGATTCCCTACATTTTTATTTTCTATCATGGCTTCTGTAATATGTGTCGTTATCAAGGTTATCAATTGTCGATTGTACCATTTATTGCCAAAGTCATGGTCAGAATTAGAAAAGCGTGTAATGTGTACTAAGTAGGAATTCATTCATTCTCTTCTACTAATTCCTTTAAGTTATGTCGCATTGCTTTTCGATAATTTTCAAACTCGGACAAGATGTGACGACATAAGGTGACGAATCGACGCAAATTTGGTAAAAAATTGTTTGCATCGCGGTTATCATAAATTGTGTTTGAGGTCCAAGCCTTGCTCGGTATTTTATATTTTTCAATTGTCTGTAAGATTTAATGGAAACTTAACCTGTTCAATACAATTTTATAACCGTTTCATTAATCCCATCATAAAAAAGAAAACCTCATCAATAATGGCGTGAATGTTTTCTCCGAAAGGAGAAGTCGCATAATGTTCATTTTATGCATAAGTATATTTA
Organism: Ceriagrion tenellum; assembly: GCA_963169105.1. NCBI lineage: Eukaryota > Metazoa > Arthropoda > Insecta > Odonata > Coenagrionidae > Ceriagrion > Ceriagrion tenellum. Next base: position 87,103,333 of record OY720633.1, on the reverse strand, counting down.
ATAAAACATTTTATATAATGCCCTTATTTCAGTTTATTCCAGTATTCTTAAAATGATAGAAATGAAGTCGTACCTAATGAGTTGGTAAAATAATGAGAAAGCATCTAAAAATTGTTAGGAATTCGCCTTCAAATTACGTGTCTTTGTGAATGGATGCTTTTATTTCTGCATGAAATAGATGTTTGGCGGATATGGGACCACTACCAATCGATTCCTCGTACCGCAAAACCCTTAAAAGCCCACACTCGGGTGGATCGGATAACCAGTTATTGATGAAATCATTACATAGCGTATACATAGGTGGAACTACTGCTCGCAAACATGATAGAAAATCGCGGCGTTCTGTAGTATTGGCCTCCCCACCGCATCCTCCACAGAGCTGTTCATTGCCAACAATGTGTAAAATGTATCGAGATATCTTGACCTACGGGCCAAGGTTCAGTGAGCGGTGGAGTAGTACATATTGATTCGCTCTCTCTCTCTCCCCCGTGTGGCTTCCACCCCTTTTCTCCGGGAATCCGGACGCTTTAAAATATCGACGTGTTTGATGTGAAAGGGGGGAAGGGAGGGCGGCGGCGCATCATGGGAGCATCATCATCCGTGCGCGGCGCTGTGCGTTACTCATCTCTTTTTGTGCGTCGGGTGTGCGAATGTGATACGTGAGCGATGACGCAGCGTAAGCGCATCGGTGACAATCGCTGCGCGCGGCCATTTGTGCTATACGTATGGCACATCCAATGGATATGCCCGTCAAGCCGTCCCCTTTTGAGTTAGGCATAGTTCAAAGTTATTATAAATTAAACGGTGTCTCGGCTAATTAATGACTGTTTGAATCAGTAAGCATAAGCGAAGTTAACTTTTTGGATTTAGTTAACAGCGGGGGAAGGAATATATTTTTTATAAATTTTCGTTGTTACGTATTTCATTATTGAAACCTGACCTATTTCGATGACTTACATCGTTTTACAACATTGGTGTTAGGTTAAATGGACTGCGACAGTCCATTATTTTGTGCATTGTAACAGTTCTGGATTTTGCCCACTACAAGTACAAGGATTATAAAGGTACTTATTGTCAGTATTACCTATTTTGTTGTTAGTACCTGGCCTATTGCGTTCATTTGCATCATTGTTAAATGGCCGTAATTATCGATAACGTCAGGAGAGGTCATGTACCATTGATGAAATGGTATGAAAATTGGGGCTATAATCTCTGGTTAACCAATTTTTCATGTTCATATCCAATGTGAATCCCGTTAACTAATCGACTTTACTTTGTGTATGTAGTTTACGAATTCCGACCAAAAGTTAACATCAAGTTAACATGGTCCACGACCTATGACGGATAAAGTCCATCGCACATTACTAAAGAGGGCCTTGTATAAGTATACTTTATCCTCGTTGAACATTGTCTCTGTTTTTAATGTTCCTTCTCTTCTGCCCTCTTCTTTTAGAAGCACTTTCATATCTGCCGCCTTCAGGCAATGGTTCTAATATGTTCTATTCTCACGGTAGTTAGAGTGGGATAGTTCCCTACTTAATGGAGACCATGTTCGAATTATGCGTATCAATTTCAGCAGTTGTGGCGAGCATGAACTAAATATTGCAATTTTATGGTGCAATGACTGAAATAACTATCATGATTGAAATTCTAGGCAATTCAATGAAAATATCTGTATTAGTCTTGAACTGACTCATTTTTTCGCGCGGTACGTTGAAAACCCCATCACCACGGAAGCTTTTTCGTGATTATAAAGAAATGATTCCGGTGACAGTATAATTTATTTAAAAAAATAGTCGAGAAAACACACAAACTATTCACTATCAACTTTATTACGAGATGTAGGTGTTAGAAATTAATCATTTGTTAAATAAGGTCTCTCTAGAGTGCGTAGACGCACTATTTTCCATGTGAAAGGGCTGGTATTTTATGGCTAATATCTCGGGAAGTGGATCGGTAGGGTGCTGATATTTTGGTATAGTTGGGAAGTTAAGATATTTTTTTCTTTTTAATGAGACCACAATCATTGATTTCTTGGTGAAATGACATTCGCTTTAACTACATCAAGGCTCCGTAGTAATCAGTTTCTTCAAGATTGTCTCTCTCTACATTCACCCCCGACTTTCGCGGTCTACCATTTCCTCTGTCTCTCTATTAAATTTTCTGTCATGAATTAGCCTCATTACTCGATTTTTATCCAGTCTCTCGACATTGCCTAGCCTACAAAGTACGCTGCTTTGATAAATGTCGATTATCTCTTCCGTTTCACTTACTTTCATCACCTTCGTATTCGTTATCCTGTCTCTCCTACTTTTACCGCGAACCCTTCTCAAATGGCTCATACTCCACCACTCCATAAGCCTACTCTTTTGCCAATCCTGGTATACCCAAGTTTCGCTCTCTTAGACAGGTTTTGGGCCTCCTGCCGTCTAGTGTTTGGTGGAAGTACGCATTATATCATTTTTTATGAGTGAACCTCTTTAAATCCAAGATAGCTATCTTGATCTGTCCTCTAAAACTTCTTTAATTCATGGTTCGACATCTTTTGATGGACTTTATCTTTCTCTGAGTCATCTCATTCATTTCCCCTTGTGTTAGGTTTCTCCGCCCTAAAACTTGCTCATATAGTTGCTGTAATGTATACTTAAGTAGTTAATCATTTGGTGGCCGACTTATTAACGGGAAGTAGATATTGAGACAATAGATATCCGAGAGTTGGACTTGAAATTGCAAAAAATACTCTCTAAGAGAAACCGAACGACGTGGAACTGGAAATGAACCGTATTGAAATGGGCACTGAACTGGGTATTGGTTCCGTTACATAATTACCGAAAGCCGATTCATGAGCTGACTCATTTGTCTTTCTAGGCCATTGGGAGATTGACGTGGAAGCAAAGGTGAGACTGGTAGTTAAGTATTGGAAGTTTGAGCGTGATATCGTTTATCATAAAAAACATACGGATTTGGCCTCATTTTATAAAAAAGAGATATCATCTTACTAATGATACAGAAATATCAGCCACTTATCGCCCAGTGTTACGAGATATTTGCCGAAATTTCATTTTCCAAGAAATAGGTTGCGGTTATCAGATCCTTAGACATATTATTTAAACAAAACGAGGATGTTCTGACGCTCCGGTCGCGTCATAAATGTAACTGATATGTTCGTTTTCTTTCTCTTTTTTTAATATTATGTTTAATCTCGTCACACTTTTTATACATAAGTAAAAGAAAACCTTCGGCTTTGGTGACTTTTCTAGCCATAACGTTAAATTTGGCAACGTAGCAATCTGCATTTAGTGAATTCATGTATGAAAATTATGTTTTTGCCTCTTAAAAATGGACACTACGATGGTTCTTATGCATGTGCATGTTGGCGTCTCTTTTAAGAAATTATTGTCATCATGTTTGTAAATGTTCTTTGGCCCCAATTAGAGATGGGCAGATTATACGAAGACTACCCTCCTTAAATAAGGGAAACCAGACCCTATTCCTTTTTCTCTTCTCATTTTTCGCGGTTGCAAAGTACGCGGAACGGTGTGAAATTGAATGTACATGTGGATCTATGTTACGCTGCCAACCATTTCCTACACCGCTCTAATTTGAATAAGTTAATTTAGAGAATGATTTTAGTGGTGACAGAGCATAAAAACGGTGTGCTCATGTGAAAGATTCATATAAGGTGGCTGTATACCACGGCCCATTACGCTTCCGCTGACGTCAAGGGGCGCGATTATTTTTTGGCTCTGTTATCATACTTAAAGCAAATCTGTTTGCGCGGGCCTTTGGAGCAAGGATGAATATTTGCAGTAAGTGTGTAACTTAACAAGTAAGTAAGTTACTTTTCACTCTTTGTTTTTTGCATTGCTATTACGACCGGGAAGGAAACGAGTAATTGTCAAAAAATCAGGTGATCGCCACGACGCGTGCGGCGTATATTTCTGAATATCTTTCCACTTTCAGACAAACTTCGTCCCCCGTTTCGGAAGTATGTGAAAGTTCATTAGCCCACGTCCCAAACTGGGGATAGCGGCAGCGCTGGGAACTTTAGCGAGAGCAATGAAGGCGATGGTTTTCCAGTAAGTGTAGGGGTGGTGTGCGGGGGACACGAGAGCGAAACCAAAATTCCTCCCCCGCCTGTTGAAACCCACTCCTTCGCCCCACCCTTTCCCAATCCATTCTCTGGAGAAAACCATGCGTGCCATGCCCCACTCCCCTCTTTTTCGACCATCTTCATCATCATCTCACAAACATTTTTGTTTATTTTTACCCTCGCCTCCTCAGCTGGAGGCAGGGTGAGGGAGGGACTGTGTTTGAGGAGATGGAGGAAGGGGGGGGAGAGGGTGGTTGTCGGCCCCACTCCCCCTCCTACTACTCTCCCTTCCGCCCCTCCCGTCTCCTATTGGCCAGGCATCTCTTTTTATAGTTCGGCTCGCTATGGCCGTCGCGTTAGGCCCGCCAACACTCATACCAGCCTACCGTTATCTGTTGTTTTTGCCCGGTCTACACTGCCACTCTATGTGCACCGACCGTAACCAATCGAATGGTAGCGTCCTCTTTGTTCGGCTTCTCCAGTTACCAATTAAGCGTATAGATAATATCTGGTCTTATTTAAGCTGGCTCGTGTAGACTTTTGTGGGTGCTCGAAGCTGAGTTTCAATGAATGCACTGAAGTTCAATTCTGTCGGATGAAATTACCCCAACGCCATGTCTGTTAAGTGGGGAATGAATATGTATCTGATTAATATGCCGGTTGCACAAAGATGTAAAAATGAAATCGATGTATATAAATATGTATGAAAATAATTGCCAGTTTCGCAATAATATGGAGATGAAATCGATAGTTTCAGCATAACATTATATCTGTATCAGTTGTGTAAAGTGTTGTGTAAAGTCCAGTAAAAGTCCAAGATGGGCTAAAATGAGTTATGACCGTTGGTGTGCTATAAAAATGAGATCTACTGGTTGCTACAATCACATATTCAGTTCTCATTACGCTCTCGTCATTTTTCCAACATATCAAAGATCAACTAACGTTAGCCCATTTTGGACTTAACTCCCTTTACACTGATAACATAAACATTTATTGCCGGTTGCACTAAGATATAGCGGTGAAATAGTAATATGATCCATTAAGTTCTGGAGCCCATGGCATGAAGGGTTACTGGAACTTCCGCGTTCATGAGTTACACCCAATAGTAATCGCTTAGATCTACATCTACGTGATACCCTGCGAGCCACCACGAGGGTGTGTGGCAGGGGGTGAAGATCACCAAACATGCACTATTGACATGCAAGTAGGATATTTAAGGGAGATATGCTAGATAATAGGGTCACATGGAGCTAGATGGTTAGTACCTACATAATAAGGAAGGGATTATTGGTTGTTATTACATGCATCATGCACTACAGACTACTCTAACTATATTTCACCTACCTATCCCTTTGCTACGCTGCCTATTATTCTCTCTTATAGTACGAGGGAAAAATGACATTTTAAATCTATCGGTACGACAATCTATCTCTCTAATCTTGTTAATATGATCAAACCTAGCATAATACGCAGGGGATCTCAAAATGTATCTAACGTAATCTGTGAACAACTCTGTTTCGAATTTTCATAAAAGGTTTAACCTAAATTTTAACCTTCGTTCTGATAGTAATTCCCATCCTAGTTCTTCTATTAAGCTCGTAACACTTATACAATTATCTAAATCTACATAATATATATCTGGTCCGAGAGTTATTTAGACTTATTATGTGACCAATAGGTATCTATCGTGCATATTTTTGCAACGGATCTTGAACGTATACCTTTGAATACACCACGAGTAGGTTCTTGGAATTCAGGACGGGAAGATGGCTTTCGCGAAATGAGCAAAATTTGTGTAAAATGAAACCCCATGCCTCCTGAAAAACTAGTGCGAGTAAACAGATTGTTGAATAGCTGATGGAAGGGTTGAATTGTGAGCCGCTTGGGACTCGTGGGTTACACACTAGCCTTAAATTTCTTGAAATATTGAACTTTACACCTTCAGGTCGTGTCGCTTCGTGGAAGTATTTTATGTTCATATCATGCTATCTGGAGGGTGACATATCTTTTTTCATGCCAGGTGACCTAGCATCCCCGGCCCTTTTTGCGTCTCGATGGGGAGTGCTTACGCAGTTTTAGACATCTTTCAGTTTTTCTTTTAAATACGACGTCAGCGCTTGTCATACGTTGGCATCTCGTGAACTACAAATTACGACGGTACAAATCATTGAGGCTGATTATGGAGAGGACGCTTGCTATGCCGACCAATGTTAGCAGCTGAACCCAGTCCGCCATATTCGTTAACCCTCAATTTCCTAAAGCGCTTGCGGGCTAATGTACTAATTTCGCAATTTTACAATGTTTTCCAACAATAACTTACTAGAAATCAGCATGCACTTACTTCTTTAATATGGATTCTCCTTACATATTTTATTTGTTAAAATTGATAATAATTCGAATTCCCTATGAAAACTGTTGTAAAATCCAGTAGAATCCATAGCACTAAGCAGCCAATATGTGTCTCATGAGTTACTTGCCTTAAATTTCAAACGGATAGTGGATATCTTTGCTTTACATGCGTTAATTCGTCTATTCCGTCGTGCTATCCAAAGGAAAGTAAGGGGAGAGCAGGGTTGAATAAAATGATTGTTATTTCGGTTGTTGGGCTTCTTTTTGGTGGCATAGTGCCCTCTCCATATACCACAATAGTTACGCTCGAATTTTGTGTATAAAGTTGCTGAATTAGTTCAAGAAAGTATTAAAAAACATGAGATTTTTTTCATAGGGCAGTTCAAAACCTCACCATACGTATGTTGGACCCCTCTACTGAAAATCAACCAACTTGACAACGATCTCGCATGCCATTATCGACCTTATTTTGTTGCTTAACGCACATATTTGCATCTGACATGTTTTTAAAGGACTTATTTCACAGGGTCTGTAATTAACAAAAGACAAGCGCCCAGTTGCGTTGCTAAGTGATTAGCGCACAAGAGCGAATGTAAGGCACTCAGAATATCCCCCATATGACCATCAAATCCACATTCTCTCATGGCCCACTGTTTCCCAATCTTATCCCTCCGATACCGCAAAAACTTCTCAGCTATGTATTCTTGTATCCCCACTCCAGCTACAACGAGGCAACATTTCTGCTAATCATTTCATACCAAAGGTTTCGTTGCCATACTGAAGACTGACGGTTATCAGTCTTCAGTTTGATGACGTGGTGCCCTCTCCATCTACCTCACTGTTACCAACGTATGTGCACGTTCTCGTAGCGATTATGCCCTCTCGATTGTTGCCGTTGAGTTGGTATCGCGAACGGGCAGCTCTCTCTCTCTTTGTCCCTCCCCATTGGCCGTCGTGTGACGGGTGTGGGGGACTGTGGGAGTTTTCACACGCTCGCGTTTTTACGTGTGCGTTTTAAGTGTGCTCGGGAGAGAGGACGTCTGCGGACCGGAGAGCGACGGGAAGAGGAGGACTGGTTATGGGGGGGCTTGGATGTTGGGAATATGTTGCCTATAAGGATGGTGGGAGAGGAGAATTAAGTGTGTTTGGGTGACTAGAACTCGAATGGTTTAAGGGGTGGAGGGGCCCACACGAGTGGTGCAGCAGCAGCGGCGTGCTGCTTGCTTGTGGTGCGTGAGTGTGTGTGTATAAAATTCTCGAGTGGTTGGTGCAAGAGTGGGGGACCTCGAGTGTCGGAGAGAGGGATGAATGTTTAAAGCCGTTTTCTTTCAACCCGTGGCAACTGTTTCGCAGACTTCCTCTGTCTCTTTCTCTCTCGACCTCCTTCCATTTCCTCCTCCACTTCTAAACTGCTTCCCCCCCTCTGCTATGTCCTCCGCAAGACACTCCCCTTTCCGCTCGTTCTCGTCATTGGCTCAACGTCTGCTCAGCTAAGTCTCGTGGCATCTTCATCTACATCCGAAAAATACCCTGCAAGCTGCCTCGGGGGCTTGTGACGGGGGAGGAATTACCGCCAAAATGCTCGACAGTGTACCCAAGTACGAAACTTCGACGATAAATGCATTAGCGAAAGCCTGCATGTACTTGACATGAGGTGAACTTTCACCAACATGTACTACACAATAGGTATGCTGTCAGTGCTGCAGAAACCATCTGTATTAATTTATTTTTCAGCTACATGCGTACAATACTTAATAATAATCAACGCTCAGAAATCTTAATTTCGTAATTTTACCAAACTGCAACAAATAATGCAATAGGAAAAACCCTGCGAACACTTGTCAAGCGGTATTTCGTAGATGTAGATGTTTATAAATGCTGAAATTCATATGGCCTTGTTTGGGGCAGAAACTTGGACCCTCAGAAAGGATGACGAAAAATTCTGGCGTTTGAGATGTGGGTGTGGAGAAGGATGGAGAAGGTGCGTTGGATGGAAAGGAGGACGAACGAGGAAGTTCTAATTATAGTGGGCGAGGAAAGGAAACTTCCGAGTGAAATCCGGGATAGGCAGGGTAGATAGCTGAAGGGTGGTATAAGGGGCGATGGGTTGCTCAAGAATGTGAAAGAGGGAAGGATGTTTGGCCAGCGGGGAAGGGGAAGATAGAGAATAGGTTTCTTGGACGTAATGAAGAAGGGTAGATCGTACGTTGGGGACGAATAAAGAATTTAGAGATAAATAGGACCTTGATAGTGAAGAAAACCGGTAGGAGCTTATCAGACCTCGAAAAAAATCTACCTTTACCGGTAGAATACTTAATAATAATTAACGCTCAGAGATCTTATTAAAATGTGCGAAACGACGACTATCATTCATTGGCAAAAACCCTGCGAACTCCAAGAAGGATTTATGGATTTCCCGGCGTCTGTAGTCGTTGAAGATTATTCGGGCTTTCCACCGGGTCACTCTCTCCATCTCGGCCTACGTTTCGATGAACAAGTCGTCCATCGTCATGCCCTGATGATGATGGACGACTCTTTCATCGAAACGTCGGCCGAGATGGAGAGTTAGACCCGGTGGGAAGCCCGAATTACCTTCAACGCCTCTGCGAACTCCAGTCAAAACTCTCTCCAACTCTCGCTAACATACACTACATTCAAGGCTATCAATGCTGCAGAAATTATTTGTGATAGCGTATTTTTCAACTGCATAAACGCACAGATATGCAAGAGCTATGGTCTATTTTGTACGGAGTAGCTGTAATGAGGAGAGTTGTTTCTTGTCCCTAAATTCATGACAGCTCTTTTTTTCAAATTTTGTTTTCAGTTTAGATGCACCGCACCAGTCTTCCCTTGCTTTTGTGTTGTCGTCCTATAGGACATTTTACATTTGGTAGACAATAGTTGGGTCCTTATGGAAAATTGTGTCCCGTGTACATCACCATGACGTTAAATGCGTGTTATTTCCAAATCGAGCTGGAAAATGGTGCTTTTCTCTACACTAACAGCTCCTCTGGGAAGTCGTGTTCCACTCCACGTTTAGTTTACAGCATATAGGTTCTAATGAAGATTCGTTTCCTGTGCGCATCTCCAGAATGCTAGAAGCGCGATGTAGCCAATTTTAGTAGGAAAGTTAACTAGCTATGCAGAATACTAATTGAACATCTGTGATTCTTCCAGTAGGAAGTTGTTATTTCCTTAAGTATATTTAGTGCCATGATGGATGTGATTGCCTACATGACATACAATCTAGGTATTAGGATGAAGATTTGGTATCAGCATTCTCCATCAAACTCGTACTGTTGAATTACCTTCAGCTTTGACTCATTACGACAGCTGTATCTTTCCTTTCCGTAGTTTTAGTCGGAGGGCATCACTACACATTAAAAGTTAATGAATCTGGCCTTATTTTTAGAGAAAAAGATCTGTTACTCTCTTTCTTAAGATACCGGAATATCAGCTTTCCTGCCTACCCCTATATTCTTTCCTTTCTTCCCTCCTATAACTCTTATATATCTACTTTTCGAAATATGTGATGAGACTTGGAAGCCGTTTAAAGTGAGCATTCAATTGTTACATGACGTGTGAGCCGAACTTCCGCATTTTATTTGCTAAAAACTGTTCAACCATTACGCTAGCCGCTTCAGTGCTCTATTAAAATTGGGCATTGTTTACTCTTTTACGTGTAGCATTCCCTAAAGATTTGAAAACAAATTCCCCTTTGACGATACACAAAAAAACGTTTAAATATCCTCTCATGCTATAAGTGCGTAAATGACTTGTACAAGATTTTTTTTAAACACTGCCTTGAACCCTTGGGTTTATGATATTTGAGGGGATCAAAATATGTTTTGTCTCGCCTTAGATAGCCCTTGAACTTATCGGTTAACACAAAGGAAATGGTTCCAGGCTTGACTTTGTGGAAGTAATTCATAGTAACTTAAACTATGTATACTCCACTATGGGTTTAATAACACGACCCGGGTTTCGACACTTCGTGTCATCTTCATGTCCTGAAGATGACACGAAGTGTCGAAACCCGTTATTAAACCTATAGTGGAGTATACAAAGTTTTATTTAAGTTACTTATCGGTTTAGTTTATCATGCGCGGCCTCCTCTGGAAATGATTACGATAACCTTGCAATTCCTTTGTAAATACGTTATCTGAGCCCATGCTGGGATTGTCAGCCTTTCGCCGTCATCAAATAATGGCTTTATTTCACGAAAGCCGGCTCGCCAATTCTAGATGAGTATACAATTTCGATCGTAGAATTTCGATGCGTGTGTTCTTGCAAGTGAGGGAGTGTTTCCATAAACTTCTTCGATCAACGTTAACTTTTAATACCAACACTCATTTATATATAAGTACATGCAATGACTTGAAAATTGACTAGATATATATATACTTGACTATGCATCAAGTAATGTTGTTTAAGCGAGATAGTTCCCTAGTAATAATGGGGATCATATTCTAATTATATGTTTCAATTTTAGCAGCCGTCGGAAGTATGAATTAAATATTGCATTATTAATGGTGCAATTATATACTTCTACATGACTGAAATTCTAAGTAGTATTAATAAAAATATCAGTCTTTGAGTTGACTCATTTCTTCACGCGGCACGTTTAAAACACCTTCACAACGGTAGGTTTTGTTTTTTCCGATCCTGAAAAATTACTGCGGTGAATATGTGATACATTTTCAAAAATATTGTAAAAAACAATCACACACTGTTAATTGTTTGACTACATGTACTTAGGTTAGGAAATTCCTCATTTCTTTAAAATAAGGTCTCTCTGGAGTGCAGACACGCACCATTTTCCATGTAAAAGGGTAGTTTTCCTCTAAAAACTGAAAGTAGTTTGGTAATGGGCTGATATTTTGGTATTTTTGGAAGGGTGAGATATTTTTCTTTAAAATGTGACAAATTCATTGATTTCTTGGTGAAATGATATTTCGCTCTAACTAAGTACCTTAAATTTAAAAAACAGTGGAATTTTACTATGTGAATTTTTTCTTATCCTCATTTATTTTTTTGGTCTTGCTTTTAAAGATTACATTGACCTCTGGGATCCAGCCACTTTGATGCCATCTATATCATTATTGTGAATGCAAGTCTCACTAGAAATGCATCATCTCATAGTCCCCATCGTTAGTCATCTTGATTGTTGAATTTCGTATTCAATGCCCAGAATACGTAATAGTTTTAACTCATCCCCTGTCCCCACACCTTTGAGGTGGCTTCCAGGGCATTGTCTACAGCCTTACATCAACATATGTTCTCGATCTTGACATTTCTTCATGATCTACATCTATACATCCACAGATGTGGATGTTCGTACTGTGTTCTTGACGTTTAATTTTCTAGTTTGTTCCCACGTCTTCTCCCGTTGTTCATATCACAAGAGAAGTAGAACCGTAAGCATTTATTTTTGTACTCATGCGCTCCATTATATTGTAATCTTATAATACGAAGCTAAATATCATTGTATCAGGCTTGGAGTATAATATATTTTAGTCGTAATCTCACTTCGATGACGTGAGGATGATATTGTTGTATGTAATGGACATAAACATGTTACGGATACGTTCCCCTGTCTCTCTTTTTTAGCCCTGTGGTCGCGGAATGTTTGCAGTTTTCATTGTAGCAATATCAGAGCCTGCCGCACGGATGTTCGTGGGATTACTCGATAAATTTTGTTCTTCTTCGGTATTCACACGAATAAGGGCAGTCTGTCTCATCGTCTGTGAAAAAAATAAAACTGTCATCGCCTTTAGTGGCATTGGAGGCCTTTTTATCTCTTGCTGCTATATCAGTGTTGTGAAGTTATTCCGACTCCATCCTGAATTCTCCTTATCTCTGTGCGGAATGCACATTCTTTCTCTCCGTCTCGAGCTTATCAAATTTTTCTATACAAACCTAGCATTGATCGTTCAAGCGGCACCACGCAAACGTATGCTTTCTTAGTTACTTTGATTCTGTAGCATGACTTTCCTCTGAGAAAATTCTCACTTCCACTTCTTCGTATTTAGCGTCATTACGTGTTGACTCTTGCAGTGCACGTACGTAATTCGTTCTTTGAAAGACTTCGGGAGCGATTGCCGAAAGGAAAGTCTTAGGTAGAACGTGGAGATTATCAAGAAATGGGTGTGTGTCTGAGGAGGCGAAAATCGCTGTGTACAACCAAGGTCTGTAGAATACAATGGTTGCCTCAGTGGGAGTTGTTTACTAGTTACCGTGATGGTTGCTAGCGTCAGCAGTGACGTCCTGCACTGGCGTCTTCATAGACGAGGCCTCGTATAGGAATATTGAGACATGGATGATAAATGATGCCGTTGTCATATTCAGCGCGGTGAATTATTTTTGGTATACCATTTTATTTATAATTATACGTCTTTCATGATGATGACTACACGGACTTTCCTAAAAACACTCGCGGAATAAAATTATTAAGCAAGAGTCGAAACGTTTAAGCAATTGAGATTTTCAAACGAAATTAGCGGGTCAAAAGATACCTATATCGTCACAAACCACTGTTCGCTACTGTCTCTTCTTTCGATGTAGTACTGGCTAATGACGGCTGTATTTACGACGTCAGTGAAATCACGCTGAAGGCCAATCAATTGCGGCGCGGATCGGGAATTCACATTGTTTATATGTTCGGAGGCAACCTGTATAGTCTACGGACCATGGTGCCCAACTACGTCCTCTTTTCGACATATTGGCATGGCAGCGATACCTTACGCATGTAATGATAAGCAGAAGTGTTGGCTCAGTGAAACGGGAGATGGGGATTCTGGAATTCATTACTGAGAAATATTTGATGTCCTCTTTTCGACATATTGGCATGGCAACGATACCTTACGCATGTAATGATAAGCAGAAATGTTGGCTCAGTGAAACAGGAGATGGGGATTCAGAAATACATTACTGAGAAGTATTTGATGTAAGAGTTATGAGGGATAGGTTTGGGAAAAAGTGGGTCATGAAAGAATGTATATATGATGGTCCTATGGTGGATATTTTGCGTGCCTTACATTCGCTCAAGTGCACTCATCACTTCGCAACGCATCAGGGCGCTTGTCTTTTGTTTGCTAGGTCATCGGATGAATAAGTAAAGGAGATGAGCTACTTCGCTCTGTTTAGTCCACGCATCGAATACGCCGAGATTATTGGGAACCCTGGACAGAAGGATTTATCAAAAGAAATAAATAAAAGACAAAAGAATGCTGCGCGACTCGTTAGAAACTTCTGCGGACGAACATGTACACAGCATTTGGAGGGATTAGGTTGGGAGCTGCTAGAGACTCTGGAGGCTGCACACTAGGCTCAGTTTGATCGAGATATTAAGAAATTGTGCGTTTCAAAGCGACGTAGAGAATATTATTTCGACGCCATACTACATCTCTAGGTCCGAAGACCGCGATAAAATAAGAGAAATGCGTGGCCGAACATATATGTTCATACACATATGGTATTTCCACGCAAAATAAGTGATTTTAATAAAAACTGAGCTTTTTCAAAGAACCACGGAACTAGCCGCGCAGTTCTCTGAAAAATTGAGCTCCACTCAATTCACACCCGTAGTACGCTTCACCATTTCCACCTAGAGACTCGGAGGCTACACGCAAGGCATAGTTTGCTTGAGAAATTTAGAACTGGTGTGTTTCAGAGCGACATAGAGGATATTATTTTGATGCCGCACTACATCTCTGGGTCCGACAGAAGCGATAAATAAGAGAGATACGTGGATGAACAGATAGGTGTATACAAATATTGGTATTTTCCCGCGAAGTATGTGACTTTAATAAAAACTGATCTCCACTCAATACTCACTCATAATACACCATTTCCACCTTGAGAATCGTAGGTACCCGCTAGGCGTAGTTATCTTGAGGAATTCTGAACTGGTGTGTTTCAGAACGTCATTGAGAATATTGTTTTGACGCCACACTACATCTCTAGGTGTGGCAGAAGCGAAAAAGAGAGGTTCATTGCCTTATAGGTAGATAATAAAATTCGTTCTTTCCACTCACAATAAGTGACCGCAGTTAAATCTAAGCTTCACTCGATAAACACCCATAATACACGTCTTAATTTCCACCTTGAGACTCGGAGGCATAGTTTGCTTGAGAAATTCAGAACAGTTGTGTTTCAGAGCGACACAGAAAATATTATTTTGACTCCGTGCTACATTTCTACGTCCGACAGAAGCATTAAAATGATAGAGATACATTGTCGAACAGAGTAGAACAAAAATTCGTTCTTTCCACGCCAAATAAGTGGTCATAATAAAAACTGAGCTCCACTCTATACACTCAGGGATCGGGATGGTGTGGTGGCTAGAGTACTGGCTAACCATGCGGACGGCCAGGGTTCAAATCCGTGCAGAGGAGGGTGTTTTTCAGGAAACCCTATCCCTACATCTACGTACTACCCTGCGAGCCACCACGAGGGTGTGTGGCAGGGGGTGAAGATCACCAAACATGCACTATTGCCATGCAACTAGGATATTTAAGGGAGACATGCTAAAGAAAAGGGTCACATGCAGCTAGATGGTTAGTATCTACATAATAAGAAAGGGATTATTGGTTGTTATTACATGCATCATGCACTACAGACTACTCTAACTATATTTCACCTACCTATCCCTTTGCGTTGCCTATTGTTCTCTCTTATAGTACGCGGGAAAAATGACATTTTAAATCTATCGGTACGACAATCTATCTCTCTAATCTTGTTAATATGATCAAACCTAGCATAATACGCAGGGGTTCTCAATATATATCTAACGTCCTCTGTGTACAAATCGGTTTCGAATTTACTTAAAAGGGTTATCCTAAATTTTAACCTGCATTCTGATAGTAATTCCCATCCTAGTTCTTCTATTAAACTCGTAAATCACAATTATTATAACGGCATTTAACAAATCTAGCGAATCTCCTTTGCTCACGCTCTAATTCTTTTATCATACCTTCCTCGTACGGATCCCATCTACTAGCGGCATATTCAAAATGAGGCCTGACTAGTGTAAAATAGCTTCTTGAATGTCTTGTGGAGGACACTTCAAGTACAGTCTGTCGGATGAGACGTTAAACCGTGTTCTCCTTGACGCCTTTCGTTAAGAGTAGACTAATGCCGACGCCGGGTTTCTATCCACCCTTCCTCCCTTACCTATCCTCTATGGCGCAAATGACCTTAGCTGTCGGTCGCCTCCACAAATATCCAATCCAAACTCTATCTCTCTCTCTTCATGGCGCTACAGCCCTTGGTGGGCCTTGGCCTCCTCCACAATTTCCCTCCAGTCTTCCTTATCTTCTACCCTACTCCTCCATCCCTTCATGTTCATTATCTTTAGGTTTGCAGTAACGTCATCTATCCATTTGATTCTTGGTCTGCCTTTCCTTCTGGTGTGGTAGAATTTTTCCCTCATTATTCTTTTGGGCATCCTTTCTTCCGCCATTCTCTCTATATGACCCAACCACTCTATTCTCCGAGCTTTCAAATGTCTAACAATGTCTTGGCCTTCAATTAATTGATCCAGCTCTGCATTATACCTTATTCTCCATTCATCATTTTCCTTTACAGGTCCATATATCTTCCTTAATACATGTCGCTCAAATACTCTAAGGGCATTTTCATCAGATCTCTTCATGGTCCATGTCTCTGAAGGGTAGGTGACCACTGGTCGGACCAACGTCTTATATATTTTCATCTTTGTATTTCTTGTAAAGACTTGATCCCTGAACAATTGTTTGTTTGCAAAACACGCCCTATTTCCCGCCTGTATTTTGTCCTTTATTTCTCTGCTTATCTCATTATCATTATATACCATTGCCCCTAATTCAAACTCTATACACTCCCATAATACACGTCACCATTTCACATCCCAAAACCTTTTCATTTGCACGGCTGGTTACCTTTCACCCCCTGCAATACACCCATGCGGCGGCTCGCAAGGTAGTATGTAGATGTGCCTAAGTGAAATATTGTCCTGGAATTATCTTTGACAGACTCAAAAAATAATTAAAACGTGCGATCAATGACCCGCGATCATCGCTCCAGCCACCTTAAAGAAGAACTACGCCCTCATGTCTTCGTATGGACCCACCGATATCGCCAACCGCCTCGAAAAGCCTTGGCGCGTGTTCCAGATCTTTGGATAATTTGGCTGTTCCCCCGGAGAACGGCCCTTTTACTTCCCGTCCGCGGAAGAAGAAGAAGAAGAGGAGGAGGATCGGGAGGCGAGCATGTATGTATGCGTATCGGAACGGTGGCGAAGGCGGATTGGGGCGCTATTTCAGTGTTCTGGGTGGCGCTTCCCGAAAAACGAGGTCGAAGATATTTGTGTGTGCCGTGTTTTACATTTTTCTCACCATTTGTTCCAAGATGTTCCTCTGGGATTAGATTGTATCTCGCACGTGATTCACACTCGAGTCATCGAACGGAGCGGAGGAGGGTCTTTCGAAAGGAGAGGAGAGCCAGCAGCGCGTAGAAAACAATGCGCCTGGCACAAGACCGGAGCGCGCGTTTGTCCACCTTTGCCTGTCGTAGCTGGAGCGGGCGGGGTGCACGTCTTGAGGGGGAACCTGCTCTTTGAAGGACTCTTTTTCTTAAGATGCATAAAATTTGCTGTGATGAGTAAATTTAGACTTAATGCTAACTTGTTTCATTCCATTCATCGGTCGTTTAATCCTAAGATTGGTTGACTGCAGCCCTCCACCCTTTCCTATCAAATGATTACCGCATAGTCGTGTCGCCGTGGTCCCTTACCTCCTGGTAGCTCTTCGTAAATATTTTCGTTTTTATTTGGTCCATGAGCTCAATCGCCCCGCAAAAATAACTGCAAAGAACCAAAGGCGATTCAGTTTCCCCGTTAATTAACCAATTAATACGTATAGACTCAATTCCAAGTCGATACCGAGAGATAAGTCCGCGTTCCTAGTTTAATTCGAATCTCTTTAAACTTACCACCTGATTCGATTTTCGATGTAATCACGCAGTACCTCATGAATTAACTGAACTAAATATAAAAACAGGGTAGTACTTCATATTAATTTAATGAAAATATTTTTAAACACGCAACCCTTCAAGTTTCAGTTGCATATCGGTGGGTTGCGTCAGACATGGTTCAGATGAGTCATCTGATAAGTTACTGGTCGTTCGTCATCTCTGGTTGTTCAATCCTATGACTGGTTGACTGAAGCCCTCCTACCCTTCCCTATCTGATGCTAATTCCCTCACCTCCTGATTTATCTATGTACTTTCCTCTTTATTTCTCAGGGTGTATCCTACTGGTTCTTCTTTTCTGGATGGTGTTCCATAAAGTTTTTCTACTCATCTGTACACTTCATCATTTCTTATTTTTTCCTTCCATTGTATCTACCTACCTTCCTCATATATTTTGTTCATCTCATGTAAGTACTCCTTCGGATAAAATGTGATACGACAAAGCGTTTAACCTTGGCTTATATCTCGTAAAGAAAGCCAGTAATTATACTGACTACAGCTTCCATTGGTTTTCGGCTTTATTTTATCTCGTGATTTTTTAACGAACTGAGGGAAGGGCATACAATTTTTTGGACTTTGAACATCTGAAAGAAATTCTGTAAACATGTGAATAGCAGAAGTTTCCCTTGGCAACGTTGCAACATTCATCACAGCTTGTCGGTTGTGTGTTCCGAACTAAAACTGGAAGTCTGTTGTTTTAACCTAAATACTCGTGTTATATGATCGATGACCTAACAGAAAAAATATATTAGTTGCCTCAATATCATATGATCGATGACCTAACCTGAAAAAATATATTAGGTGCCTCAATATCTAGTGCAAATTATCGAAGTTTTAAAACAATATTGTTCGCGGAAAATTGGGATAAAAAACATTGTGATGAGAAGCCATTGCGCTGCCATTAAGACTCTACTCTTCCGTGTGAAGGTTCATCTTTTTCAAACCAATATATATCTTCGTGAAGTGGTCGATGACCTAGTAGGAATTTTATACTATTCGATGCTAGAAATCTTACTTACTATGTTATAATCATGGTAGGTTATCGGGCCTGCCTGAAATTACGGTTCCTCTTTAAAGGTGAGCGGTATAATCCAGGACTATTGAGAACAAATTTCGATAATTTTTCGAGACAGTCGAAAAAAATTCAAGAACTACAATTCAGCTTAGTATATGCGAATGTTAATGCGGTGGAGATCAACATGCGTTCTGTAGTGACCATAATCCTCTATTTCCTCGACGTATTTAGGCGTTGTTCAAAACACCTTTTTTCATTCTCAAGGGCTCTGAAATTGTTACTTACGTTGAGGTTGTATATGGAGAGGCGCTTGCTATGGTAGCCAATGCTAAAGGCTGTAACGTGCAATTGGCATATCTACCATCTTTGTTAACCCCGATTTTCTCTGTGCGCTTACAGGCTGACGCGATAATTTTGCTATTTTACCATGTTTTCCATCGATAACCCATCAGAAATCAGCATGCATTAACTTCTTTGTTATGCATTTTCATTAGATATATTATTTATTTATTTTTATTGATAATACTCCGCATTCCCGGTAAAAAGTATCGTAAAATCGAATTAATCCGTAGCACCAGTTGCCAATGTACATGTCAAGTACTTGCCTTAAATTTCGAAGAGATCAGGGATAGATGAATTAACTCTGCAATTCTACATGGTAAAAGGTTTATTCACGACCGGTTTCGCCGCAGTGCAGCATCATCTTGTGCATAAACATATTTTCCACTCTATATATACATGATGTCTATGGGTGGGGGAGAGGAGGGAAAGGGTAGAGGTGAAGGAGGGGAAGTCACAGGTAAGGCAGGAAAGGTATTGGGTTGGAATGGGTGGGGAAGCTGTTATGCTATGTAAGACTTTTATCGGAAAGGTGGGTGCGGGGGTATAGGAGATAATCCGGGAAGCGGACGCTGGCTAGGGCGTCGTGGGAGGAGGTTATGGCAGCGACAGCGAGGGATAGCTTGTAGGGTGAGCGAGGGGTGCGGTTGTGGGATGGGTTAGGGTGTTTTTGGCAGGAGTCTGGAAGTGTAGGAGGGGAGAACGAGAGGGATACAAAAGTTCGTCGACAAAATTACATTCGTTTGAATTAGCTCTGTACAAAATTTCTAATTCCCCAAAAGCATTTAACATTGGTCCTTTTTCTTGAATATTTAGTATTTTAGGCTTAAAATTTTGTAAAAATAATTAGTCCATTCCATCGTGCTATCCAATGGAAAGTAAGGAAATAGCGGAAGAGATGACATCTACCTCATTGGTTCGCATATTGTCCCGTTGTCTGCACTTATTGTTGCGAAACTTGAAATGATAACCTTGCCATTGGTGGTGTTGTAGTTCGCTGCGTATAATTATTTTTACGCCCATGGTGAATGTTTAAAGGCCTATGTCAGACAGGAAGCATTTTTTGTTTGAGTTCTCGAGCGGGTAAACTTAATGTGATTTTCGGAACAAGTTTGGTTCCGTCAAGTCCCCATCCGGGCTTATCACCTTGTGGATAGCGCTCCCATCAGGAAACGCATACAGGATGTCAAGTTTCTTAACGAGTTATCTGGTATTGTGACCTTCAAAGTAAGCTTCTCGCGCTCTGGAAAATCATGTCAACGTATTTCGACACCCGAGAAAAATCTCAGAACTTTTTAAATACGGCCCTCTAGATTGCGCCTCGCATGTCTGTCAAAGCCTGCTCTCTAAGCTATGGTATTTCGACAATCGCAGTGACTGACGTAGATGGATAGGGCGCTTGATCTGGTGGCCAATGCCAGAAGCTGTATCGTGGGCGTGGCCTGTCCGCCATCTTTGTTAACCCCGATATCCCTTTAGGGCCTACGGGCTGACGCACTAATTTTGCAGTTTTATGATGTTTTCTATCGGTAACACACTAAAAATCAGTCTGCATTCAATTCTTTCGTGTGCATTCTCCATGTATATAATTTTTTATTCGTTGAAGTTAATAATAATTCACATTCCCGGTTACAGCGATGATGAAATCGAGTAGAATCCATAGTACCAAGTAGCGAATTTATGTATCTAGAGTCATTTGCCTTAAATATCAAACAGATGGTGGAGGTTCTTGCTATACATACGCTAATTCGTCCATTCCGTCGCACAGTGGGCGGAAATGGAAAAAAGCTGGCCAAAATTGATAACTCCGTTCTTTTGGTAAATAAACTATTTTTTCCAATTATAATGATTTTTTATATCCCAAATCAGAATCTGTTGCCAATTTTTATGCAGGCCATTCAGAGTCCTCTTAAAAACAAAATGGCGGTTATTGAAATCTCCTCTTTGGTATGAAATGGAAATCTCCTCCTATCTAATGAACGTTCGATATACATCTGTAAATACCGATAAGTGGAGTGTGTTATATTACTCAAATTACTGTATTTTTTTCATATATCTATACCCAGCCCAAGGATGTCTTTAAATATCGATGCCATTTTATCGATACAAAATCGAATATCTGATGTAGTGATGACAAATCGAAATCAGTTTTTAATTTAAAATGGATATATTTCATATAGTAAATGTTTATTATGAATTATTGGACAATGGTCTCTGGAGTTAAATAAATAAATCAATATAAAATTATATTAATATAAAAATTAATATGAATCAAAGCAATAAAGACTCCTTTTAAAAGTCATCCACATCTGTATCGACCTCGTTCATTCAAGTCCGATGGCATCTCAATCAGGAGTAGGCTGCATCATCTCTGATATGCTCCTTTTTGCAGTTTTTGATTCATCTCCAATTTAAATCAACGGGTCGGAGGTCTTAAGTAGTCTTTGGAAGATATCCTCGAATATAGGAAAATTTCCTGGAATGCAGCTCCCGGAACCTCCGGATATCTTTGTGCTTGGATTCGAAGGCCTCTTCCGACGATTGGCCAATTGGGAGGACTGCCGCTCTGGAAATGGACGCCTAATGAAAGAGTACCATGTGGACTGTGGGTGGCATGTAATACCATGGGTACAATTTCACATATAGGGCAGCAGTGGATGAGCAGTAATCCGCGAAAGGAGGGTAATGTATTGCAAGTCCACTGGAAAGGGCTTTCCGTGCAGTAGCAAAGCGATGAATCAACTCTGCATTAATGACTATAGGGAAAAGAAAAGTAAGTCTTAGATGTGCAATTATTCACCGAGTACGCCTCTTTTAAGTGATTCACCTCGAAATGATTTACGTACCGGAAATTTCTTATACAAGTTAAGGATTGGAGGAAGAGTCCTCCCAGTTTAAATTTATCCTGCAAGTATTGAAGTGCAGATACTTTCTTTGTCTCAATTGTATCCCCTTTTCCTTGAAGAACTACATCGTGCGATTATTTACGTGTGATCTCTCTACTGCCATTTCCTCGGAGGTATTAGAAAAATACAGCTAAAGGTTCGAAGGGCTCCGTAGTTGGTACTCCCGAAACCGCTCGAGTCTGAGCACCAACTGAGGATGAGAACTGCTCTTGCATCCCACCCATATCCTCGAACACCAAACAAAATCTCATTATGCCTGTCACCATACGCATAAGGTCTCGAAGACTGTGAGGATGTTTAGGTTACCCGGAAGACTATCGCTGTGTCCCAATTCGCCATTTAGGCAACTAAATCGGCAGATTTAGGGAGAACGCCATCTTGAAGTGTGTCCCAATTCGTTAGGCATCATGGGGGAGCGGATGTAGGTGCCTTTCTCGGGGGTGAAATTTAGGGTAGATGGAGTTTATCCTAAATCCGCCTCCATATTGAATTTCCCATCATGCAAAGCGCAGCATGCGTCGTACAAGGAAACTCGCACCGCTCGTACACAAGGAAGTAGTTGAAAAGTGGCAAACATGGCAAGTATTTTGTATGTTGTGAAAGAATTCTCTAGAATTTCGCAAACCAACACCCGACTACAAAAGAAAAATTTTACTTAGTACACTTAAATAAAACGAATTAAAATCCCAGAACACTTACACAAACTTACATACCCCGAAAACTAACGAATCTCCAGACAACGAAATGGATGAAAAAATGTAATTTCACTTTCCAAATCTCACAACGCACCCGAAGGTAGCCACAGGCGTCAAAAATGTCTTTATTTCAGGTTTCATTTGTTTCATTCGGTCCTTTATTAATTACTCATATGCTTTTCATTCGTTTCCTGCTCGGTAGACGGCAACACTAGCAAAGGATGTCCCAAATCAAGCTCCCTTAGCGAAAGGCATCTAAATATTTAGCTAGCTAACCGCATCCTCCCTAATGCCTAACGAATTGGGACACGGCTTATGAAAGGAGAGTCGCTCGCCATCCCAAACCATTATGGTGGAAACTTGATAAGAAGGGTTATGGGGTGCAGTAAATAAACTGTTTCAGTCCGTACTATGCAGAGGAGAGAAAAAAACACCAGATCACTTAGGATTCAACGTAATGGCTAGCTTATCTCATGAGGATCTTCATTTTGGAGTGGTGATGATCACTGACGTTTAGACCCTTCCTAATGTTAAAGGGAGACTGAGGCCAGCCCAAACGAGAGAGAAATTATGTCCCTTTTTGAAACGGCAAAGAGTCTAATAATCGAAAAGGATCAAAGTGTGAGAAATTTAATGTATCTTAATCGTAACAAATTGTGGGGAAATATCCAACTTGCAGGCATGAGCTCCCGCTTTATGCGAACCACGAGTCACCGGCGCGGTGCGGCGACTGTGATGAATCTTTTTTTTAAATTTAATCGGAGGAGGGATTGAGGGTACTTACACACGCACTTAGAAAATTTTCCTTTGCTTATGGCATAACTTATATCTATTCGAGTAAAAATTTGAGTCATGGTTATTTCTTTAGCATTCCAGGTGAGCCACTAACGTATCAGATACTTCCGCGGCTGATCACCGCGCCGGGCGGTGGCACGTCTTTCTCAGGCTCATCTAGTCCGTAGTGCAAGGAGGGCAAGTTGGGACAAGATTTTTCTTTTTCAGAATGTAGCAGAGACTTCACTCTTTATCATGGTGTGAATATCTCAGGGACTCCCCGAGGCTATCATAAATTTTTTGTAAGCATTATGGAAAATAATGGGTGAAAATTAGATTTTAAAAAATTATTTAGTACTAGATGTAAAATTAATGTGCTTTAAAATATTTCCGAGTCATGTAACTTGAAAAGGTATATACTTTTGAAAAAAATTTTTGGAAATGTCATTATTAAGAGTATTAAACCCCAAACCTAAATGAATACTGCATTTTTCACGCAAAACGCGCAGTTTCGGCATTCTTCCCTCAACTTCAACGCCTCCTGCTGAGAAAATAGAGACGCTAAAAATTAAACTAGTGTCGGTTATTTAATCCATGAACATTCTACAATCACACTATTCCATTTACAAATCCCCAAAACTGGTAAAAAAATTTGGATTTTGGCCAGCTTTTTTTTTATTTTCGCCTACTGTGCTTCGTGTTATCCATAGAAAAGTGAGGAAAGAGCGGGGATTACCAATATGGTGGCTACTTTTGTTGTCGGCCTATAGTTTGATGACGTCTGCATTATCCATTTACCTCAATGATTCCTTTTGTTTATAATCCCGGTCAATAAACACCTTACCCCGATTTTTTCCACATTGATCTAAATCCCTTGATTTCCGTGTTATTTTAAAATAGGAATACGCTAGTTTCTTTCTTTCCGTGATGATCCCTTCTTATGCTGTAGTTACCGAGCCGTCTTGGGATTACTCGTAAAGGAAAAATCTTTCTCCTCCCGTCGTGAAGTTTTTAGTACCCGACCGTGGGCGCTTGTGAGAGTGTTGACAGAGTTACGTAATGTTCTCGGTTTAGAGCGAGGAAGTGTGGCTAGTCGGTGGGTGTCAAGGAGGCCATTAGACTGCGCGCCTAATTCCCTTGCGGTGTCATTTGACGAGAGGGATGTCCGTTTTCCCTTCCTGTTTAATACTTTGTTTCTTTTTACGTCTGCTGTTCGTGAGTGCCTTAAGTGGTCGGGGCGAATTTTGCTTATTTTCAGATTCGCGTGTAACTTTGCGTAAAATGCGTTCTTTAAAGCGTCAGTTGTACATTCAAGGGGACAAATATCTATTTCAACTGTCATTTTTTTCAAGTGCGTGGGATTTTGACACGATCGTGGCCACATTAGTTTTTTCGACTAATTAGAAAAATGAAGAAAATGTGCCCTCAATGACTTCACGATTACTGCTCCTGCTACCTTAATAGCCTGTTGCACATGCATTTAGTTATTGGGCCGATTATAATATCGATCGATAGACCTTCAATTGAATCTTTTTTTGACGGACCCAATCGCTAAATTGGGGTTGCAGGAACCGCTGCCCGCGTAATCCATCCCCAAACGATTACTGAGTTATCACAATTCTAGGCGTTAAAGTTAGACCTCGTCAGTGCGTACACAATTTACGATAAATAAAACGGTATGCGCTGGCGAAGTGTTCGGTATTCTCCCTCTAGGTGGCTTCCTTTTGGTTCCTATTAATCACAGGTGAATTTTTTGTCATGTGTTTTCCAATTCGTTCCAGATTCTATTTAAAAACGTTAGTTTTTTGCTGAAGAAAAGTGAAAAAAATATCATATCCCATTTTGGACGCCCTTTTTGAAATTTAACAGTCAAACAACAATCACGGATACGGCTATCGAATTTCTTTTGATACCTAGCGTACATTCGACTCTGCTTCTCGTCTGATTCAAAGTGAGCTGCGCTATTATGAGGCGATTTTCGAGTTAATTCTCTCGTGCTGGTTGTTTATGATGAACAATGTTTATTTTTATCAAAGGAGGATGTATACTTTTATCCTACGATCAAAGAGTACAACAAATACTGGAGGCATTTGGAACTTTCCTTTGTTTCTGGTGCGCTAATTGCTTCGCTACACTACAGTGCACTTGTTTTCTATTTGTTTCAAGTCCCGAGCACTTCGAAACAGTTCGAGAAGTATGTTGACGTGCGCTAAACAGTGAAATAATTTCGATAATCGATTCCGCGATTGTTGATTATGCTCGCAGGTCATTTTTCATCAAAAGCGTCTGTTGGGAGTAGTGTGAAGTTTTTAATTACTCCGCGGTAAACAGGTTGATTTTATAGGTATGAAATATTGACAGAGTCGTGAACTATACGCCATATATTCGGTCGTGACTACTGTGTGCCTGTGGAAAACTTACCAAATGGTAAGTTCTCGAACGTTTTGCGTGCGCTCATCGTTCTTTTCGTAGTCTTTGGTATGCACTAAAGTACACACGATGTGTTCCGGTCTGCACTAGCCGCAACACATTCAATGGAAAGCCGCCAAAGTTATGTACACCGTGATGGCGACGTGTGTTCGCCGAATTCAGAGTCCTAAGAGGATCTTGGAACAACTGATCGGGGGAAAAATGATCCTTCTTTTTGTCTGACGAGTGTATTTCCGGGCTTCGCTCACACTTCTGGGGATGTACGCAAATGGTGAATTTAAGGAGACATAGAAGATATAGGAATTATATCCTTTGCATTAACAGAAGAAGTGAAATAAAGTGAATATCTATTGTAATAAAAAAATCATTAAATCTAAATTGCTTGGATAGAAATAAATTCTAAATAAGAATTATTAACGTAACATTCTAATACAAATATTGATTTGCATACAATAATTGTATATTGGATAATAGGAGTTAATGCCTATTGCAGTATAGACAACCTATTGTGTCTTAAATATCTTGATTAATTGAAATTAATAGTGAAAAAACTTCACTCATAATTTCCAGTCATTGCACTGACAAATGATTTAGTACGAAGTCTCTCGTACGGGTGCATGTTTACCAATGGATGAAATTCGCCCAGAAAAAATTTGACTATCGGGATTCGAACCCGGATCTCTAAATGGCAAGTTACCAAAGGTTTCGCGAACAATTATCAATCTTAAATCTAAATTGTGTAGTTAATTTGAAATAAAATTTTAGTTAAGAGTTAATAACTATATTTTACTACCAATATTTATTTAAATATGATGATTGTATATTAGATAATAGGAGTGAATACATTTTACAGTAAAGACAACCTATTGTGTCTTAAATATTTAGATAAATTGGATGAAAAGGTGTGCTTGACAGTTACAGTGTAACTGACCGGCGATTGGGAGATCCGGGTTCGAATTCCGGTCAATTCAATTGATCTTTTCATGGCGAATTTCAACCCCTGGTTTTCACTTACAATGCTGCTTAATTAGTTCAAAGCTAGAAAAATTGTATTTTTATTTCTTTACGTTCAAGTTTTGAAATATCTCGTAGGCATACCTGAGGTATCCGTTGATTTCTCTTTCTAAACCGTCAAACGCGGCGAGGGAACGCAAAAGCCTCCGCGTTGTTGAATTTTCTGTCTCTCTCACTCTCTTTCGGCTCCGAGAAACTCACAAAAGGTCTCCAATGGGTTTTGATCATCATCTCTTCGGTCGCCTCGCAACCAACTCCCTCCCTCCTCCTTGCTTTGCCTCCTCGATCGCCGGGCTCGCCTCCGTACACTTGGATCCATTCGAGTGTGACAAAGGCGCGGAACATCCGAACCGGGTTGCCAGTTTGTCCGTTCCCCCCTCTCGCGACGCCGCCTCGAAACGAAAAAAAGAAGAGTGACGAAAAAATACTTTTGATGCAAAAAAATGAAGATCGGAAAGTAAAAGACGACTCTCGGGCATTGGGAAGAAAAATTGACGAGCGGCGCTCGTTACGTGTCCGGTACCGCGAGTACTAAAGGGGCTTGGGGGGGCGACAAAAGACTTTCAGTGCGCGCGCGCGCGCGGGAGCAAGATCCGTCCTTTTTCGCACACTTTTCCGTCGAGTCTTGTGTGCGTGTGTATGTTTATGAGTGAGAAAAAGAGAGGGGGTTTCAGATCGAAAAAAATTGAAAAACGTCGCGCGTAGAATGAAAACTCACTTTTTTCCCCGTCCCGTTCGTTAAACGTGTAGCAAGTGAAATCCGGACGGTCGTTAATAAAAGAGGAACCGGTTCCCGATGCCCGCATTACGTGAGTATGCCTTGTATATCTTTACGCCGCGGCGTTCCCGGCCATTGTTCTTTACACTCATTGAAATAAAGTGTGTGGGTTGCGATGGGGAGTGATATCTAGTGTGGGGCAGTGGGTGCTGGTGACATATTCGAGTCTGCGCTGGACATGAGATGTGTTACAAGGTTTGTCACGTGGGTTATGTTGAGCCTCATGCGGGATGTTTACGCCTACAAAACAACTCTTGAGAGTATTAAGATTGAATCAAATAGGTGGATATCAAAATCAAGAGTACGGTTCTCTTAGTTATACTTCCTTACTTGATCCTATACTGTATCAAGGAAAGTAATTGGTAGTGTGTGGAACATACGAAGAAAGAGAGTTTGTCTAGGGAATTGCAGTAGAATTATCTATCCTCCTTTCGACTAACACCCACAAAATAGACAGGGAATTGGACGCCGTGATAGCTTAAGGTGGATTGAGCGAGATAGGAATAGTCAAAGAATTGCCTTAACGGAATCACCCACTCAGTGCACATAAGAGCGAAATTCGACAGAGGAAAAATCATTTCATAATTCAAAGTATCCTCTACTGTGAAAGGAAAGCCATTCCTTCCGCAAAAACCTTGCTAAATTCATATTAAAACTTCGGATCTCTACATATTTCCAATTTCCTGACAAATCAGATTTTCGGAAGGTAGTTTGAGCGAGATAGTTCTCTAGTCATAATTGAGACCATATTCGAGCCATACGTTTTGATTTCAGCAGCTGTTCCGTGCAGTTACTAAATATATCATTATTATTGGTGCTGTAATGTACTTTTATATGGCTGAAATTCTGAGTAATTAAATAAAAATATACACTTCTTTGTTGTCGTATCGAGTATCAAACGTATCAAGTCTTTAACTTGACTCATTTTCTTCACACGATACGGTTTTAACTCCTTCACAAGGGAAGGTTTTTTGTGATCCCGAAAAAATTACCCCTGTGGCAAAATGCTTTATTTTCAAATATAGTTGAGAAAACATAGTAACTACCGGCTGTTAATTTTATTACGAGAACTCGGTGTTAGAAATTCTTCTATTATTAAATGAGGTCTCTCTGAAGTGCATATGGGTACCATTTCCCCTGTAAAATGGCAGGTATTTTTTTTTTAATCTCGGAAAGTAGTTCGGTAAGGGACTTCTATTTTTGCTCCTTCGGAAGAGTGAAATATTTTTCTTGTAAATGATACCATTTTTCTCGAAAATTCATCAATTTCCAGGTTAATTGATATTTTGCACAAACCAGCATAGCTGACTAAAACATTTAGCCGGATGGCGAGTGATCAGGATTGGAGTTCCGGTCAATGATTTTTTTCGTCTGTGGAATTTCCTCCTCCTTTTCACTTTTATGACTGCGAAACCTGGGTATTTCAGGATACGAGCAAGTGTTGGCGGAATGATGCGGAAGTAGGGCACCAGGGAGATGCTTGCGGCAAAAATAGGCGGGGATAGGTTTAGAAGTGAGTGGGTCATGGAAGAATGCGAATTGTGTGCTCTGATAATGGACATTTATAGAAGGGGCGTATTTCATTGGCTTGGCGTTGTCGAGAGAATGGATGTGAGTAGAGTGGTGAAAAAAATTTCGTGATTGAGGCAGGGCCGCCCCCGAGACCCTCGGTGTCCCTGGCCACTGGACTTTGTTGGGGCCCTGGCAACTATGATCTGTGTAGCCCGTGGAAAATAATGTTTATGTGTCCAAAAATTGTAGATATTCGAGCCTTAATTATCTCTTATATTTGAAATACGACTTTTCTCAACTGTCCACCCTTTACCCCCTCAACCCAACTCACCACACCCACACATTTTCCCATCGGATTATTATAAATACTAGCTGACCCGTGCGAATATTTCGCACAGTATGCAGCTTCATCCTGTTTCTTCCTTCTTTCTTCTACATGTTTCTTCCCATGGACAATTATGTTATTTATGTTTGTGATAAAGATACATAACGTACACGGTAAACGGTCACACTGATTGCATGTAGAATGTAAAAAATCTAACTAAACGATGTGTTAATAGATGGCGCCTCATACAGTCTTTTAAGCACGTAACCATAGCCAAAATATTAGTTGATTATATTGTTAACAAATGGCACTGTTAATTTTTGGTCATTTTTAAAATTTTTTAACAAAAACTTTAATTTGAAACCATTTGTCTATTTTTCGTCAAAAGCGGGGAACATAAGCTTTAAAACGATGTTTGAATAATTAATTTTGATGAAGAATTATGGGAGTTATGGCGTCGCGACAAAAAACACCTTTGAGAAATAATGTATGTGATGATGATAAATATGAAATCAAAAAGTTTTAATTGCATTGACTTACCAGATGACCATTCACCCATGTACAATCACTATGTGCGTTTCGTACTATTTTCATTTTAAACCTTTTTTTGGAAGTTTAGAATAAAAAAAAATGTGTGGAGTCGATATACCTCGAGCGAGTAATCGACATGGAAAAATCGAAACTTTGACGTCAAATTAATGGGTAAATAGTGAAATTTGAGATTGTATTTTTCGTCAGCAGCCGGTGATTCAACGTTCAAAATGATACCTCATTTATCACTGTAGGTGTAGTATTAAAGGAGCATATACGGAATGACAGAAAAAGACCTTTCTGTAATAATGTATATGATATCCTGATTACTTCGATAATTCAGTGAACCTGAAGATGGTGTAACTGCAGAAACTATTTGTAAATGCTATTTATAATAAAACTGTGGAAGTTACTGAATTGGACTCACTACGTACTTGTAAGCCTACATGAAAGCAAGTTACATCAACGCTATGCTGAATCTTGTGAAATATTTCGGTATCTGCGATGATTTTTTAGAGCAACAGTTTCGCCGTGCTATTCTGCCGGCTTCGTCAGGCTTAAGCTTGGA
This sequence comes from Ceriagrion tenellum, assembly GCA_963169105.1. Taxonomy (NCBI): domain Eukaryota; kingdom Metazoa; phylum Arthropoda; class Insecta; order Odonata; family Coenagrionidae; genus Ceriagrion; species Ceriagrion tenellum. The sequence goes on along the minus strand of OY720633.1, from coordinate 87,072,994 downwards.
AATATTGCACAAGATTTAATCATGAGCTGCGAAAATTGACGAAAAAAAACGCTATGCTGATTTCATTTTCCCTTAATAAATACAAACATCTTTTTAAAAACTACTACGTTTGAATTTTTCATTTTGATGAGATTAAGATAGATCGCCGTTTTAAATGGCTCAGTCTATCGGATGGAACTTCCCTGTTTATTTTTTCAATTTTATTGAGAAAAATACTCAACTTCTGATCCGATACTGTGAGCTTCTTCCCCAAGACGCAGATGAAATGTTTCTGAATATGATTCTTGACTCTTGCTTATTATTTAAGATCCAAAAGAATGGTTTTTATCAATTTTATGCAGCCACTTTTTTCTTCAGAATTGATGATCGTTTGAGAGACTAGATTGGCTTTGAGAATAGTTTCGTTAGGCCGATACACCCTTCACCTTGGCTATCAAAGGCTTCCCGCGAGGTTCCGGTACGAGGAAAAAAAATCACGTTTTTGTTGGGTCGTTCCCGGAGAGGTGTCACTCGAATTTAAACGCGGTGCCATCCCCAGTCTGCCACTAACAGAGACAGGGATAATATAACAAACACTAAAAATGATGATAATGCAGTGTTGGCCCGAGTGTAATTCGACCTCATGTATATTGCGACTCCAAATATTTTGAACGGAAAATGAAAAAAAAATTAATACAGTTTTCACATCGAGACACACAGACATGGTAATATGAACATCCCATCAATTCACGATGTGGCGATGTTGGGTCGTATCACTAAAACTCGTAAGGCGACGAGCATTTGACACGTTTGTTTTATGAAGCTACGGAGATAAAACGCAACTTCCGTCCCGATATTGTGAGCATCATAAGACGCAAACGAAATGTTTCTACATATGCTTCTCAACTCTTACTTCTTACTAAAGAGCCATAAGAATGTTTTATTTTATAAAAATATAGTCATTAAAATGAGCACTCAACGACTAACAATTAGCTCTCCAACCACCTTAAATGCTCTCGTAATTGGTCAGATTAGACGCTGCGTTTAGCCCATTCTACAATGGACGTAAGCGGTATGGAAGATGGTGAAGTCCCATCTTCATGGCTTACGTCTTAAGTCAGCCAATCAGAGCGAGCCATTACTATGCTGTTATCAGTCACAAACCACTGCTTACGCGGGTGTACTGTAGAGGTTAGAGGTTAATATCGGATATTAGCTAATACCATTGTGAAAATCCTTTAAAAAAAACTATTTTCGGAACACTCACGTGTAATGAATATGCAATTCAATGACGCGCAGAAACTATTTCGACTCTTATTTGTCTTCGATATCCATGTCGATCTATTGCCGTGTTACTCATTATTGGAGAATGAATTTGATAAGGAAATCCTTACATCTCAAGTGCTGCGGCTTAAGTATTACGGGTTTAGGTCCATTGCAGAATGTCCATTATCCTGGTAGTGTAAGTGAAATTGGAAAGGGGGCGAAAGCGGAAGAATAATAGAGATCACCATTGTGCTCGTGTTTGTTAGTGTGCGAGAGTGCACGGGTGCACGGACTGACTTGACGGACTGCCCCGGCCTCGGTGCACGCACGCACCACGGTCGTTTACTCCCGCGAGCCTCGCCCGAGAGAGAGATAGAGAGAGAAAATAAAGAGGAGAAAATGAGAGACTTGGCAACACCGCCCTGGGGAGTGATATGGAGCTCTCTCTCTCTCTTTCACTGGAGGAGTGGGGGGCAAGGAGGGAAGCGGGAGGGGAAGTAGAGGGAGGGAGGGGGTAAGAGAGAGACACGTAGGGGAGGGAGGGGGATGTCGGAGTAAGGGGAGGAGGGAATAAAAACACAGACGAGAGGGGGATAAGGGAGGTTTTTATTTTTTTTGTATTTCAGCGTGGCGGGGATGGTCTTGCCCTGTTGCCATTGGCGAGACAGTTAATAGCACCGCCATCTCTCCTCCTCCTTTCTCCTTATATCCCATCTCTCCCCCTCTCTCCCTCCCTCTCTCCCTCCTTTTCTTCCTCCTCCTTGCCGTTGCGTACGCTCGCGTAAAATAAACCCCCCATGCCTTACACCCCCACGTCTCCCTCCCTCTCGTATCCCTCGGCGAATGAAGACTGCACCAGACAGACTTACTTCATGAGGGAAAGGGAGTTGGGAACTCTTTTACTTTTTGTCTTAATTTTTTGAAGTATCTTTTGCTTGTGTTGAGAATGTAAAAGATATCGACGTGAAGCTGTACGTATACAAGGCAAATTTACATCTCCATAGTACCCTCCTGTGCTCAAAGAAGATGGGGTCACAGACATCTTGAAGTCAACTGTTTCGGGCGAGGTGTTGTGGACCTGCATACTCGAAATGACAAAAAACACTCGATGTTGTACCGTCTAATTTTTTAATTATACTCAAACTTTACTACCCGTCATCTTAAAAGTGAAAACACTTAGTTTTTTCCCACCAATGTATTAAAAACACAAATCGACCGATTTCGGCTTTTTCAGACCATTATCAAGATTACAGAGTAAAATACCAAGAGACAGCACAGTTTATATAAGAGATCTCAAGGAGAGGGAGGTGGCTGAAATAAGTAGGGGGGAGGATTGAGAGTGTTTTTTTTTGCTGCCGGACGATTCTGTTGGCCCGTATGTCCCCGGAATCCCGATGGGCTTCTGAGCCTGTCATCAGTTTTCCAGGGACCGGACCAACAGAGCTTGACATACATCCATGCCCTGGGTGGTGAAAGACCCACCCAGGTGGGACTCGAACCCGCGATCCTCGGTTTAGCAGGCGAGGACTTTACCCCGCCGCCACCGGGGCCGGTTGATTGGGCAAAACTGCAGGGTAAGGAACAAACAGGTGCTGACGCCAGGTTCAAAGACTACGGGGATGGAGGTGAGGGTATTGGCACAGAGAACAAGGGTGAGGCGGTTGAAGGGATTATGTAGTTGAGTAGTTTATCGCCGTGCATATTGTAATATGACAGAATTTCAAAATTTTCCAGGAAGTCCAACCCCCCTTGTCACAAGCGTGTAACAGCTTAGGGATAAAATTCTAAGTCTAATTCTAAAAACTAAGTGTTTTAATTTTTACGATTAATAATAATTTCCACAAAGTGAACTCGCCAACCATTGATTTTATTTACTACACGTGTTTCGGCACTTAAATTGGCCATCATCACACTGTACCTGATGATGGCCAATTAAATTTCCGAGACACGTGTAGTAAAGTTTGAGTATTATCAAAAAGGGGACAGTACAACATCCGAGTGTTTTTTATTTAAAAATCTTCTTCTTTGATGGCGCCACAGACCAAATCAGGCCTTGGCAGACAAATTAAGAAATGATGTAGTTTACAGATGAGAAGAAGAGGGGAGGACCATATGGAACACCATTCAGAAAAGAAGTACCAGATGAATTGGACGCTCCCTGTAACCCAGTGCGTCGGTGAAGATCAAAACTGAAGGTAAAATAGAGGGAAAAGTCCCCAGAGGAAGACCCAGAAATAAGTTCTTGGGCCAAATAAAGGGAAAAATGCATGGGGAAAGCTACCAGGAAGTAAGGGAACTAGCATTAGATATGGAAGGGTGAAGGGCTGCAGTCAACAAATCGAAAGAATTGAAAAAACTAGTTATGATGATGGTTACTGGAAATTTGCAAATGAATTGCATGTGTAATAATGGAGTGGTTCCACCTCATATCACCTGAATCTGTAATTTATAAAATTTTGTATTCTTGATTGAAGTTGTTCAGATAATTTGCAGACACTCTTTATTAGGAGAAACAGTAAAGGAATAGGTAATGACAAATATCCTGATTTTTATTCAAGTCATGAGATGAGAAATGAACTTGCACATCTTATAATTGTTCGACTAATGGTGAGTACCCTGAAAGCTACCTGAAGAGTATGTGGCAGAGGATGAGGTTTTTCATCAATATGCCAAACACTCTATCTTACTCAAGTGAACGAAACTACGGAAACCGTGAAATGCACTCGTTTATTGTCCGGAGGTCTTAAACAAACGAATGCTCAGGTATGGCTGCCAAGTTGACAATTGTCATATCGACCGCTCCTAGCCGCAAAGTAGTATCTCAAAAAATCATTCCATTCAGACGTATCTTGAATTCCTAGTCCACAAAATCGTATGTGTAAAATTTGAGCCGTATAATTGTATCTGAAATTTCTTCCATAAAATCGTATGTCAGAATACCAGTCCACAAAGCCGTTTCTCGAAAAATCAGTCCAGATAGCAGTATCTCGGCCAATAATTTAATTTTCGTTTTGGGAACTCGATTTTCATTCATTTTTTAAAAATTATAATATATTAAAATATATAATATAATTAATAAAATTATAATACAATTTAAAAAAAATGAATGAAAATCGAGTTCCCAAAACGAAAATTAAATTATTGGCCGAGATACTGCTATCTGGACTGATTTTTCGAGATACGGCTTTGTGGATTGGTATTCTGACATACGATTTTATGGACGAAATTTCAGATACGATTATACGGCTCAAATTTTACACATACGATTTTGTGGACTAGGAATTCAAAATACGCCTGAATGGAATGATTTTTTGAGATACTACTTTGCGGCTAGGAGCGGTCGATATATTGACATCAGGTTACTGGTGGCTGCACATGCCATTGATGTCAATCCAATGTAGGTGTTGATATACACAACATCTCCATTCCTTAGTTCAGACGCAATCAATATACACGAGTGTCTGAGGGCCATTACTGCAATTAATAATTAAAACTCAGTTCAATGACTTCAGTGTGCGTAATAATAAACGGTGAGACTTCTTAATCACCTCATAATTACAACTTTAGAAGACGTGCATACCTCACAGATTGTTCCAACAATTAAAAAAAAACACTTATTTAGGTCAAAACCATACCATCAAGGGAAATATGTGTCCGAATACCTTCCAGGGACTTCAATAACTCACCCTGATCGGGTTGTAACCGTTAAAGACGTAATTACTGATTGTTGTTCGCCTTTCTGTGTTTCTTCTGATTGTGGCTTGGGAGTCTGTCATCAAAAGCCTTCAAACTCGAGTTATGCTACCAATACTGCTGAAAACATTGTTATTATCATACTTTGCTAGTTAATGAACACATTTACTTACAAGAATCATACAGGGAGCAAAAGCCCAAAGCACATTTTACACGGGGCAAGTATTTGCACAATCTGATGTAAGTACGTACGCGCACTTCAAATTGAACCGTATCAAACGGTTTATTGCAGGAACGCATGCGCGAATATATGAAAGCGAGATGGAGGAATAGCTCCTGCTCTAATTCAATTATTATTGCAAGCCAGGTTGAAAAAAAATTGCTGTTATAAATTTTGCGATTACGTGCCCCGCGTGGAATGGGTTGTATGAAGGGTAATGACGACGTTTACTTATTTAAGTCGTGATTTTTTTTCGTGTTCGTGAGAGTGGAAGCAAGCGGCATGGAGCTGTAAATCTACATCTACCTGGTTCATGTGCATCTACATACCGTAGTGGTTCACTGTGAGTTATTTTCATGGAGACTGGCATGGGGTGAGTGCTCAACAATAGTAGTACACTATATTCTGTTAAAATAGACGAATCTGCAAATATCGATAAATTGGTAAAAACCTGAAAATCACTGCCAGGAGGTAAATTTTTCACCGAGATTCACCACAATATTCTCTTAAGGTAGTTTTAGTGAAATATCATTTCCCCCAGAAATCAATGAATTTGGTCTCATTTTAGAGAAAAATATCTCACCCTTCAAAAGATACCAGTATACCAGTCCCTTACCGAGATTTTTGAAGAACATTTATTTCTACTTTTTAAAATTTTAACTGCTTTCCGAGATTTTTGACGTAAAATACCGGCCCTTTTACAGGGGGAATGGAACGTGTTTGCACTCCAAGGAGACTATTTTTAAAAATATGAGGAATTCCCAACGCCTAGATTTCGTCAAAAAATTAACAGTGTATGTTTTCTCATCTAGGTTTGACTATAAATCATATAGTTACCGCAGTAATTTTTCCAGGATCGTTGAAAAACCTTCCGTTGTAAAGTAGTTTTATTCGTATATACGTGGTGTTTGGCGAATTAACTTTGTGGAATTTAGACTTATAGAAAATTAGCTTGGTAATATTCCACACTTTTGCGTAAAAAGCGTGGAATAGTACTAAGTTGTATTTATTTAATTGAGTTAGAAACGTTACCGCGTGAAAAGAATGAGTCAAGTTGAAGACTTACTTAGATATTTTTATTTAATTAGTTTCGATTTCAGTCTTATAAAAGATTATTACACACTTAATAATGCAATGGTAAATTCATGCTTTTTACAGCCGCTGAAATTACAACGTATAATTCGAATATGATCTCCATTATGACTGGGAAACTATCTCGCACAAACAGCCTTAAAATGCAGTATACATTCACCGGTGCCTCAAAAATACGCGGCATTTTCCTCGCAAGTACACACATTTGCGGAAAGCTTTACGACGCCGCCGTCGTAAGGAGGAGATAAAATGAATAAGAGGGCTTCTGAGCTATCGGTTTATTTGATATTCTCTCCCCTTTTCACCGTTCCCGCTTTTTTTTTAGTCTTTAATTTCAATGTTTCAATAAGGAAGATGCACAGGACCTAAAATAAGGCAGAATCTTGCGTGTAACTTCGTATCAATTATCGGTAATTATGAATGCGAACTGACGTGGATATCTCTACGAGTTTATTTTAAAATGATCGTTTATTTTTTTGATATATGGAAAAAGTAATCGAATATAGTCTCATAATGTGATAAAAATGAGGGAAAGTGACGTCGGAAAATTGAACGAAATCTTTAAACTAATTCATTCCACGTCATCTTGAATTGAAGAAGAAAGTGGGTGGGTACGTTAACTTACGAAAGTGAAGCCTGCTTTGTTTTAGATAAACTTTCCTCGTGGCATGGCTTTCGACCGTAATAAATCCATGAAATTAATGAATAAATCAGGCTTTTTTTAGTTATTTCCAATTAGAGTTTCAATGGATGAATCATTACTGTACGACAGCTGTGGTCCATTCCATTTGTCTCCATCTGCATATGTTTTTTTAAAAATATTCTCCGGTCGACTCCCGTTCCGAGGGTCTCAGGTTCGAGACGAAGCGACGGAAAACATTTGCCTGGCTGGCCAACCTACTTTTACACGCTACCCGTACTGATCCCACTGCTGAGATGCAGCAGTCTCGCCGGAAGGCATTGATAGCGCAGATGAAGGAGATTGGACCGGTATCAACAGCCACAGCTTCGGAGAGTGAAGTTCACGGAATCGGCCGGGACAATGCGATGTGGAAGGCAACGGGGAAATCACCACATAAGTCTCCCTAGAAGATGCAGCCCTGCATTCTACATATATGACATGATGGCATTCCTCCCAGTAAAAAATTCTCCTGTATTATAGTTGCATATGGTTCAGCTTAATTCTCTTCCTTAAGCAATGTTCGCTCTTTGAAGCTCGGTTGGTTAGTTACTTGGGGAAGGGACCAAAATAAATACCATATAAACAACAGAAACAAAAAACTAAACTTACACGATCTGGAGATGTCGTTTAAGTTCATAACTGTCTAGGTTCGCTGTTTATTTAAGTATAGATCTGTTGAGGCCAAGTTGTTAAAATTTTATTGGCGATAAAGAAAATGTGTCGATATCAGTAGGAAGTGAATTTATTAGGGAGGAGAGATGGAAGAAGAGCGAACGTTTAATTAGTTTAATAAGTGATGAATGAGATGAGTTCGGGACTGTCAATGCAAGAGTCAAGGGTATTGTGAATGAGTTTTAAGTCGGATTTAAGTCTGTGATGGGAGAGACTACAAATGGAGAGGAAAGATAGCATGTGGATACATGGCGGAAATTTGGAATTCTGGATTTCACTATTTTAGTGAAGAAAGTTGTGACACTGTTAAGGGCGGCAGGAGTTGAGGCAGACGATGTGGTGCAATTCGTCATTTCAAACACTTATCTAGAAATCGAGAGAAAAAAAACTATGAACAGCCTATGCTATCCTAATGAAGAATACTGAAATTCACCAATTACACAGACCCACAAGGGTATGCTTTTTTGATCCTAAGGGCCATTTCCGACGTAATTTTATCCTTTGAATCCGAATCTACTCTCGAAAATTGGCTATCACATCAGGTTTTTGAGACATTCTAATCTTAAGGGGCCAAAAATGCTGCATTTTTGGCCTTTTTGAGCTTGAATATTCCAGAAGCCGAGGGTGATGGAGTATATCTGCCAACGGATTCGAAGTCTGCGTCTCAAATGTATTGATCACAACTCCTATATTTCCTCCTATGTATCCTATATTTCAAATTTGTGCACTCAAAATTATAGTATAGTAGGATATAAATAAAGTTGTTGATAGTTGTCAAGTTAATACAGGCTATGGTAACAATTGATTTTCTAGATTTCATGGATATATTCTATATATTTTTAACGCAGACTTCGAATCCATTTCCATAACTACTCTATCACCTTTGGTTTCTGCAATATTCAAGCTCAAAAATACCTAAAACTTTCCATCTTGGCCCTTTTAGGTTCGAATATATCAAAATCCTTGCGTTATAGCCTATTTTCGTGAGTTGATTCGGATTCAGCGCACAATTTTTTGTCAGCAATGGTATCAAAAAAGCATTCGAGACCCTAAAATTCGCTGGCTGGTGTTATTAATGGGAGACTTGTTTGCGTTGCGAAGATTTGTATCGAAGGTAGAATACCATCGATATTGAATGACCTGGCATTGGAACCACACCTCATGTGGGGGCAATGTATCAATTCTCTTTTCCTCTCGTCGTGCTGCGTAGGAATTTGATGGCGCACGACAGTACTGAAGAATGGTGGGTGAGGATGTCGTCTTGGACGTCATAAAGGGGGAGGAGGGTGAGGCAGGGATAAGAAGAAGGCGGAGGAAGAGCGTGAGGTTTTTCCTATTATACCGGAAGAACCCCCCCCCTTTCTCCTCAGCCTGTTCTTCCCCTCACCACTCTCAAGCGGAGGATGAGGAAGCCATGTCACCCATCTCCCCCACCTCCCCCTTTTGCCTCCTCTACCCCACCAACACACAGGCGATTCGACCGTCAAATGGTCGTCTCCTTCTTCCGTCTGCTTCCCAATCTTCCTCTTGATAAGACGGGGACTCCTCGCTCTCCCCCAGCATTACGTTTTTATATTTTTTTTCGTCCTTCCCTCTATCTTTCGGATGTTCGGATATTTTCGCCACGTTCCACAGTATGGTGTCGTCCTATCATTCAAGGAACGCGTTTCCCTAGAGGAGATTTCTTTAAAAAATATAGAGCCTTTACCGACCCCATTTTAACACGGACTAGCCGTGCACGGCATGCGTTGCAATGCCTCTTTTTCTATATAAGTAGGCACGCATATACAAAGCAGACACAAACGGATTTCAGACCTAGTCCAATTAACTCCTCGTACCAACACAGGAATTCTTAACGCACAAATTTTGGCATGAGTTTCAATTCCATGTCTATGCTGCGGTGTCCAAGTAAATAAAACATTCTATTGTTTAAGTATTGCAAAAATTTAAGATTTTGAAGCTTAAAAATCCCATGTTCGGGAAAAGCGAAGAGTATACGAAAATCGAATGCAAGAATAAAAAAAAACATTCAAATGCACCAAATCTTATTCTACGTACAAATAAATTGCGTACCTTTTAACTCAAATTATGTCTCACTGATATGATTCTGATGCACGCGATATTATGCCTAACAGATACGATTCTAATGCACGTGATTGAGCAACTCGAAAAAGGTCTTCTTTCGTTGCTTGCTTGTTTTGAGAAGCTCGTGTGCCAACACACATTTGTTGAAGCGACTCGCGCTCCACCTATTGTACAATGGATTTAATAATTCAAAAACCGCCGCGGGAGCGCGCACAACAACTCACCAAAGTTACATCGAAATATGAAGAATGGTATTGGAACGCATAGAAGACGAACAAACAAACATCCATATTTACATATTAGATTATAAAAATGGCGGGGGACTGTATGTATCTATTATTTTCAACAGTAATGGAGCTTCCATTATGACGTTGAAGTCTGTGAATATAGGAAGACATCAGCGGACGCCAACGAGGTGGAACGGAACTATGTTCGATGGCGGAATGTTTCGTAACCTATCGGTAGGTAGATTTTAATTTATGGAAAATAAAAGCAATCACGACCGAATTTTGTTTGCGTAATTGTTGGATTCATTCAAAAAGTATTAAAAACTTAAGGTATTTATAACATAGTAATTTAAAATTTGATACTGTGCAATTTTGACCCATTTTCTGAAAATCAAAAATCTTTACAACAGTCACTGATGTCAATATCATTATTATTTTGTAGTTTAGCAGCTGCTTTGTCCGCTATATATTTTTTTAAAGGTTGTTTGAACGAAACTTCAAACCTGAGTGGTGACGAGCAAGTAAATGCTTATTTCATACAGTCACAAAAAAAAACTACTACTAAACAGTTTTTCCGAGAATCTTAATCGATATATTTTTTCACTATTTTGCTAGAGATGAGAGTTTCTGGAGACGGACATCGCGGTACTCTGTGTAACCATATCCTGTACTAAGTACGTGTGAAGGAAAATATTAACATCTGGGGAAATAAAAGCATTTCCATCAGAATAACTCAAAATATAGGTACTCTGATGTTGCTGTTGTGAAGCAGTGGAGCTTTCGCCTAGTTAAAATGAATAACCTGTGTCTGATATCTTGTTAAGTCGCTAAATTTTCTTAGCATACCCCCATGAGAAATTCAGAACTGGTGTTTCGGAGCGACACAAGGAATATTATTATGATGCCTCACTTAATTTCTAGGTCTGACAGAAGCGATAACATTAGAGAGACACATTGCCGAACAGATAGGTACAAAAACTCGTTCTTTCCGCGCACAAGAAGCGACCACAATAAAAACTGAGCTCCTCTAAATACACTCCCATAGTACACGTCACCATTTCACCTCCCAAATCCTTACATATTTACACGGCTGGTGTCCTAACACCCCCTGCCACACACCCATGCGGCGGCTCGTAGGGTATTATGTAGATGTCGATAACTCAAAATATAGGTTCTCTGATGTTGCTGTTTTGAATCGTTGAGTTTTCGCTTAGCTAAAGCGAATAGTCCATATCTAATAATCCGATATCTTATTAAATCGATGCATTTTCTTGGCATGCCCCTATGAGTGGGTTTGTTTTACATGCTGACGGATAGAGGCGCTGCCAGCGTCAACTTCAGCTTAGAATAGGGAAATTGACAACAAGTGTCGCGACTATATATTAATTACTGGACTAAAATAGTACCACGCGATCGGAGATCGATCTCCAGACATTGATTCTTATTAATTTATGTTCTCGCCGCGAAACTACTGAGAAATACACCATTTGCACACAGTGTAGACTTGAATATTGCGAAGGCGCTGTTGTTCGTGGAATGTTGCGGGCTGAATGAAATCTTTCGAGTCGGAGGTCGTTCTCCCGCAGTCATTGGGAAACCTCTTTTTCTCATAAACGCATTTTCAACTTTCCATTGTTTCCGGTGAAGGGCGCTCTGAAAAAATCTTCTCCTTTTGGTTCTCAGGGTACGCAGAGCAAAAAAAATAAGTTTCACCGTTGTACGTCTTATTTTTTTTTTGATTGGTGCTTTCCGTGGGTTTGTTAAGATGGCGCTTGGACTGTAAGAAGACGTTGTTGAGTGTTTCTTCTTGATTCTGTTGTGGGTTTTTGTTCTGTAATCCTCTACTAAGTTGAGCACGCTCTGTTTTGTGTCTAGCTCAGTCCTCATAAGCAATTCCACGGCTAATTTATCAAGAATTATAATTCCTCTAGAATACTATTTTACCCTATTTTGCTATCAACGTGGAAGAGCTGTCAAGCGATAGGCCAGTGTTACGGTGTCATTTAAGATGTAATTTTTCTCGAAGAAAGAATTAAGATGGGCAAATTATTTTGAAGAATATATTTCCCTCGCTAAATCAGTTGAATCCAGCAATTTTTATTTCGTATCCTTGAAAATAAAAAAGTAATTTATAAAAGAAGAAAATTTTCTCCCATTTCGGTCACCTTCCTGAAAACTGAAATCATTGAGAATGTATTTCTACTGGTAATTGATATTATGTAGCGATATGAAGTACAACATAAAATCGTTTTAATTTATTGATAATATTGCTCTCGACCATTTTTTTTTGGTCTTCATGTCAATTGAAAAAATGCTTCTGACATAACGTACGCGCGGCCTATTCTGATATTTTGCACACTTCTCTGTAAATAAGAATCTTTAGGGAAAGATTGTCATCTGCAAAGGATCTTACAGAATATAGCAGTCAAAAATACCTGGTGCGCTTTTGAACCTATGGGACCTATGGTCGACCTTTTAAAGATAATGTTTCCAATTTTTGGTTGCCATGGCTACTCCGAACGGCCACAAACACCGAACAAATAATTGTTTATTTTTTTATAGTTTGAGTTTTTCCTCGAAACATACCCAACCGGTTCTTTTGTTTAAATTTTGGATTCCAAAGATGGTAGAAATTTTAGTGCCAATTTTTATACCTCCAGAGTATGCCGAAAATTTCTGAGGTCATCGAGTTTAGCATTTTATTTGTTTCATTATAACCTCTAGTCTGCAATAAAAGTCTGGATCTGGAGCTGAGAAAGAGACTAGCTAAATGTTATTCATGGAGGGTTTTCATGTATGGATGTGAAGCGTGGACATTAGGTAAGAGGGAAGGGAATAGAATAGAAGCTTATGAAATGTGGGTGTGGAGAAGGATGGAAAAAGTAAGATGGGTAGATAAGATGAGAAATGAAGAGGTTTTGAGCATAGTGAAAGAAGGAAGATCGCTCCTAAAGGAAATAAGGAAAAGGAAAGGAAACTGGTTGGGCCATGTGATGAGAGGGAAAAGTATAATAACTGTGGCACTTGAGGGTTCAATTGAAGGAAAGAAAAAGAGAGGAAGGAGAAGAATTAATTTGGTGGATCAGGTGAAGAACATCAGCTATGATGAAGCAAAGAAGGAAGCTCGGGACAGAAGCGGATGGAGACAGCAGTGGTGTACGGGACCTGCCAGCAGGCAGAACACCAGATGATGATAAACCTCTAGTCTATAGTTATTTTTAGATTTGATCTCTTTTGCATTTGAATATCGCATGCATCCATGATTTTCTTCATATTTTTCGAAGTGTAGTACGAGTTCTTCAATTCCAAAAAAAAACTCGCGACTCTCCTTTTACAAGTTTTCCGTCGTATTTTGACTCTTTTTAGCTTATTTTTTGGTATTTTCCAATCACATATGTCATGAAAAGGTGCCACAAGTAATCATAGAAATGATCATATGAAGGTGTGTTTGAACCAAATTTGTGGAAGATCTTTACATCCATCTTAAAAATAAGAGAAAAGAATACTATGGTAAACTTCCACCCTACTATTTGTGAACCGACCATGATTTCGGCACATAATGCCATAACCCTGATGATGTCTAAACGTGCCAAAACCATAGTCGGTTGTAAATAAAGGTGTGGAAACGTACCTGTGTTTTAGTTTGTCCTCTTTTGAAAATTGACTTCGATATGATGTCGGGACTTTATGAAGTCGGTCGGCTCTTCCTCATGTGCACGACATGGTCCAAGTCGATTGAACCCTGAATAAAGTCCCAGTGCCCTACCATGAAACTCGGGTGAGCAATTTGGGGTGGCCGTAGGTATTTGAATCAAGTAGGGATCGGGTTCCTCTGAAAAACATCCGCCACTGCAGGGATTTGAACCCTGGCCGCCCGTGTGGTAGACCGACGGCTAAGGTCATTTGCGCCATAGGGGATACGTAAGGGAGGAAGGGTGGACAGAAACCCGGCGTCGGCATTAGCCTGCTCTTAACGAAAGGCGCCAAGGGGACCACGGCTTAACGTCTCATCCGACAGAAGGAGTACTCCCCTTGAAGTGCCTTCCACAAGACACTCAAGTAGGGATCCGGTTCCTGAAAAACATCCGCCACTGCAGGGATTTGAACCCTGGCCGCCCGTGTGATAGGCCAGCACTCTCACCACCACACCAACTCGATCCCCTCAAATTAGACGTTTTAATTTCTGCAGTTGTAGGAAGCATTACAGTAAGTCCTCGATTTACGTCGGAGACGCGTGTTGACGTAAGTCGAAACAACGTAAAACGGATCCAGATATTCGTGACCACTTTAATCCCTAGATAAATCAAGGCATTGATTTCAAAATTCGTTTTTGTCTTCATCCAGGAAAGAAAATAGCTACTTCAGATGGGATGATTATGTCTCAGTCACCAAAAAAACGTAAGCATATGTACATACGGTCTATTTTATTAGCATTAAACAGGGAAAAATTATCCGACGACCCTTGTCAGCATGGACGTAACATCAAATCAGACGTAAATCGAAACAACGCATACCAAGGGATGTAATGAAATTTAACATTATTGACGGTGCTATTATATATTTTTAATTGACTGAAATTGTTAAGTTACTGAATAAAATATCTACATAGGTCATTAACTTGACTCATTTTTTTTCGCGCGGTACGTTTAAAACTCTTTCACAACGGAAGTTTTTTCTACGCTTCTGAAAAAATTACTGTGTTAAATATGCGATTAATTAAAAAAAAAGGTTTAGGAAATATACTGACTGCGCACTGTTAAATTTTTGACGTGATCCAGTTTTTCGAAATTCCTCACTTGAAATCAGATCTCTCTGGAGTGTACAAACGTACCATTTCCCATGTAAAATGGCTGGTATTTTTTTTTTTTGCAAATTTCTCGGAAATCAGTTCGCGGAAAGGGGATGATATTTTGATATCTTGGGAATAATTAGACTTTTTTTCACGAAAATGAGACCAAATCCATTGCTTTATTAATAAAATTATATTTTTTCCCTCAAACTACCTACCCTGTGTGACGGCTCCGACCTGACGTGCTCGACAATGTCCGAGTCGATTCCTTCCTGAATAAGGCCCCAGTGAACTGCCATGAATGTCGTCTCCTATGCGTTAATCTACCTTAACCCTTAACTAATATCGATTGCTCGTAACTAATAATTGCTCGTAAACAACAAGCGTCACCCGCATTGTCTCAATTTCGACTGGCTGGCTCCACCCCACCCCCTAGGATTACATTGTAGCCATGGTTGCCGTTTTACCACAACAAAAAAAGAACGAATTACGTCGGGTCAAAAAATACCCGACGATAGCAGTTAAGGGTTAAGAAGCCTCGCGGAAAATGGTCGACGTCTCCTCCCCCCTCAACGCCATTGAGTGAGTCGTAGGTGTCGTGGCATTTTCTTAATAGGGCGTCGCGAAGAGGAGAAGTAGAAACGAGGAGGAGTGGAATCGAAGGAGAGAAAACCATTGCATCAGCACCGCATTCCTCCGATCCCACTCCTTCCATGAGCAATAGTCTCATGCGGCCGTTTTTTTTGAGCTGCCGGACACTGCGTAGCCAATCGGAGGCGTGATCGTCAACGCAGGCAGCGTTCTCTTGCCGTCGGAGTCGCGCCCCATCTTTCAACTTCAACATCGACATAGCACCGTGCACGCCACACCAGGGGTGCGTGGCACGGGGTGATTCCAGTCGTTCAGCATGCCTCCCAGTCCAGATCAGGACCGCGAACGTTCCCTGGGGACGCTACGCGCAGACAGAAAAGCATTCAGGAAAATAATGCGCGGTCAGACCTGTGGAAACTTGGAGACTGCTACGTAGAGGAGCATGCTAACATGTAATACAGTCGCAAGATAACTACTGATTAGTATTATTAATGCCATTAATAAATAATACTGTTCAGTACTAAATCATGGCGGACATTTCAAGCAGGTTGAATGGGTAATAATGATGGTAAGTTATTAAGCACAACTTCAGAGTCTACTCTACTTATTGAGGGTCGGAGCTATATGGAACTGATCTATCGTAACTATTACGATCCCTTATTTTACGTGGAATAAATGCCATTTGTTAATCTATCAGTTCTGCAGTCTCTTTCCTTTACCTTACGCCTGTGATCGTTTCTACCGAGATAGTTTGGCTCTAGAGAAATTTGTTGAGCCTCCGGGTCAAAATAGTCCGCCTCAAACTTGCGTAAAAGATTTTACTTTCGAAGCTTCTTGCATCGCCGGAGTTATGGAAGTGACGCTTTCAGCTCGTCATTTATCGGTCGCGTGATTTCTGCTCGAGGGAATTGTGGGTCAGGAGCTGCAGGCCTTTCGGCCAATACTCTACCTGAACGTCCATTTTTCTTTAACAAGCTCCAAAAAATAGATTATATTTCCGCAAGATGAGCATGAATAATTGGGTGGACCGAACGCGTCACGGCCTTCCGCCGTCTTCTGTTTTCTTGCAGTGCTGCCGCTACAATGAAAAGTCGTGGTTACCAGGAGTTGGAAAAGTAATCTACATCTACGTAATTCCCTGTAAGCGATCTCCGCTTTAGGTAGTTTGAGCGAGATAGTTCCCTAGTCATAATGCAGACCATATTCGAATTTAACGTTTTCATTTCAGCAGCTGTTGGAAACATGAAGTAAACATTGTAATATTAATTGTGAAACAATATATTTTTTTGTCTGAGGTTCAAAGTAATTAAATGAAAATATCTACTTAAGTCTTTTACTTAACTCATTTTTTCGCGCGGTACGTTTAAAACTCTCTCGCAACGGAAGCTTTGTTTGTGATTCTGAAAACATTACTGCGGTGACATTATAACATATATTTTCAAAATAAGCTAATGAAACATACAAACTACACACTGCTAATTTTTTGACGGCATCTGGGTGTTATAAATTCCTCATTTTATAAAATAGGTCTCTCTGGAGTGTAAACACGTTACCATGTCCTATGTAAAAGGGATGGTATTTATTTTTTTGTCAAAAAACTCGGAAAGTAGAGTGGCAAGGGACTGATATTTTGGTATTTTTAGAATGGCTGAGATGATTTTTTTTTAATGAGATCAAATCCATTGATTTCTAGGTGAAATGATATTTCGCTCATTATAAACGCAGCGGATAGAAGAGACGCAGAAAACGGTCGCATGAGAAACGTATCTTCATTCAGAGCGGTCTAACCTATTGAAATATTCCCTAGGATGATGCAAAACGAGGAGCGCTTTGCAAAACAAGGCTTTTCCATACACGCCGGTAGCTGAAGCAGCTGGCAAGAGGCCTTCACTCTTCCATCCGTCCGTCCTCTTGTTCCTCCGAGCGTGTTTTGTAGTGCAGTGGGTCTGGATCGGATTCGTGACGCGTGACCAACGCGCCGGAGTCACGCTTAAAAATCCTCGCGGAATCGCCAGAATCGCAGCGTGAACCGGTCCGCTAGGAAACACCCGATATGAATTTCCCCGACGAACGGTTTTTTTTTGGCGAGAGGTTCAACGTACCAACTTCTCTTCTGCGCTGCAGAGTCCGCTGTTTTGAATCGGGCGTCATCAAGCTGTAACTTATGGACGTTCTGCGTTTAATTGACAGTGTGGGCCCGAGAGTCCATCCAAGGCATCAGTGCCATTGAAATGGACTGATTTGACTTAGAAAGGCGTGAAAGATATTTATTTTCAGACAATCGTGTGAGTTAAACAAAGACTACCAATATGGATTCTTCGATCAGGTGATTCTCTCCCTTCCTTTCGGTTAAGCAACACCTTGAATACGCTGCGAGATATTGGGCGCGTGAACTGAAAGATTTAACAAAAAAAAAATGAAATACAAAGGAAAATTGCGCGCTTCGTTCTAAACTGCTCCGAGCCACCATATAGTATATCTCAGCCTTTAGAGGGATCAGTTTTGGTGCCGCGAGAGACTCTGGGATTACGCGCTAGAATTGGTTTTCTTGAGAAATTCAGGACAGGTGTGTTTCAATGCGACATGGAGTAAATCAATTTAACGCCACACTACATTTCTGGGTCCGACTGATGATGCCCGAAGCGATGAAACAAGAGATACATGGCCGAACAGGTAGGTACGAAGATTCGTTCTTTCCGCGAAAATTAAGCGACCTTGATAAAAACTGAGCTCTACTTCATCTGCATCTACTTATTACCCTGCAAGCCACCACAAGGGTGTTTCGTAGGGGGTTATTTATCACCTAACAGGAACTACAGTGAAGAAATTTACTCTCACCAACAATTACCACACTATCGGTACACTGCAATTGCTATGGAAACTACTAAAATAATCCATACTTTTAAACTTTTTTTTTACTCAAAACATTCCCGAAATATATTTCACCATTTCACCTCCCAAAACCTTATCCTTCACACAGCTAGTGTCTTAACACCCCGCGCCGTACGCCTGTGGGGCGGATCGTGGGGTTGTATGTAGATATAGGCGAAACGGTGTTGTGCGAGTTAGTGAAGTGGCTGCATTTCTGTCTATTGCGCTTATATTTTGAAATCATAAATGAAAAACAAAAGATTACGCTTTAAATGACCACCTATCACTGTACGCGTTTCGGCTGATACGCAGTCATCATGTGGTACTATTATGACTGCGTGCCTGTCGAAACTGTGTGTGTGTGGCTGCCAAGTGGCAATATAGCGGACCGTACGGTATATTTCGTTTGTCGTTTGCGATACTGTTCCACAAAATCTCGCCCGACACCGTGGAATTATTTTGAAATCACTCAATAATTTGAGATTCTTTTCATGTGTTTCTTTTTTTCCCCTTCCGTGTTAAATGTGGTCCCGTTTAGGATGAGGGAGAAAGAACAAAGAAGAAGATCCTGCGGAATTAAAAGAAGCTGAGTCGAAAGGGATATTGTTGAAAGTTCTATGGTGACAAATTGAGCTTCTGTGGGTATGGATATTCGTATACTGTTATAATATCTATGTTGTTAGAGTTGCGGCGTTGTCAAGTGCTGCAGGTAAGTTAAGATACTTATATGCAATATATTGGTTTGATAAAAGAATTAGAGCGTGTGCAAAGGAGATCCGCTAGATTTGTCAAAGGCCGTTATGATAATTGTATAAGTGTTACGAATTTTATAGAAGAACTAGGATGGGAATTACTATCAGAACGCAGGTTAAAATTTAGGTTAAACCTTTTAAGTAAATTCGAAATCTATTTGTTCACAGATGACGTTAGATGTATATTGAGAACCCCTGTGTATTACGCTAGGTTTGATCAGATTCACAAGATTAGAGAGATAGATTGTCGTACCGATAGATTTAAAATGTCATTTTTCCCGCGTACCATAAGAGAGAACAATAGACAGCGTAGCAAAGGGATAGGTAGGCGAAATATAGTTAGAGTAGTCTGTAGTGTATGATGCATATAATAACAACCAATAATCTCTTTCTTATTATGTAGATACTAACCATCTAGCTGCATGTGACCCTATTATCTAGCATATCTCCCTTAAATATCCTACTTGCATGTCAATAGTGCATGTTTGGTGATCTTCACCCCCTGCCACACGCACTCGTGGTGGCTCGCAGGGTATTACGTAGACGTATTCTAACTGCACGCAGAGAAGTCGTCCGATATTCTCGGCCACTTGTGTACAAAACACCGATTAAGTTTTTCGTGGATAAGTTCTCGATTTCGGAATTCCTCGAAACTTAATTGTGGTGAAAATGAATCGCGAACAAAAAGGCGAAACACCTAATCAAACGGTGAACATTTTTTCAGACGATACTTGTTAGAAAAATATCAAAATTTGTTCGCGAATGTTTCGTGACCCAGTGATGTGCGAAGTAAGCGTCAATACCAATTTGACGAGTGTTCTGTGGAAATAATAAAGCAATTTAACTTGCATGCGTAAGTATCGAAAGTTACGTTGGTTGGCCTTTGGCTGTGTGTTATCTTCAACGGAAATCGCTTCACTCTGTGAGAAACGTGATTAGATGGCCGATATTTGCTCGTCTGCAGACGGCTCCAAGATTGAGTTATCATTTTTGACAGGGTGACTCCTTTTTGTTGTGTGTTTGAGCCCTCACAAATGTATTTAAGTCGACGACTGTCGGACCTGCGTTGTCGCGCCTGGACAACAACTTTCGATTGGGGTTGGTGGCATGTCTGCTCTCTCGCCTCGCTCATTGGCTCGTCCCGATCCGTTGCTAAGGGTGAAGATTGGCCTCATCCTGTCTCTTGTTTAGCCACCGCCACCGTGGATCCCTCCCTCCCCCCATCGTCGCTATACACACTTAGGTGTTGGTTACCGTTGGGTCTGGTGGTCAATTCCTGGGAAAATCGTGATAAATACCACGTGAGAAAATGACAGATTATCGCACGGTTTTTTTCATAAAGAACGAAAGCTGCAACACCACCTGGTATTCTTCATGCAATGGTTATCTCATCCGAACAGGCTGGGAAAACTCAGCAATAATGGATTGGCAAAATCATGCGACAAAATAGTTATTTTTTGTATACCAATTTTTTCGCGAGAATTTCCCCCCTGATACAATACCAGACCCTCTTAAAATCCGATACCGATACTTTACTAGACGATATTATTGCCGATTTAATTAATCAATAGATAAATTAATTAAGAAGTGGTCAAGGACTTTATTAAGTGAAACCTAAGTAATGTAATTCTTGGAGATCTTGGCCTTGATTTTTACATTTACATATAGACGAAAGAATTTTAATGGAGGAATCCTCGATTGTATTCTTTTATTTTGATGGAAAAAGATTTCCAATGTACTGGTCGAACGCTGGATCCGGATATAGGTATGACTGAAAGCACTTCACGCCTGAAACTTCTCTTTTTTTTTAGATTTATTCAGGTGAAAAACTTATAACTAAAAAGAAATTTTACCCTTGGTATGCCTAATTTCTTGTCTGTCTATCTATGTGTGTCTTAAGCTACTCTACCATAACTATTCATATAAAAATTACGTAAAGTGGGACGTCGTTTATGACGAGTTATATGCAATAGTTCTTAAATGTCTTTGATGATGGCTTAAGGTTGCCGTAGCCTAGGTTGGTTCAGTAAATATGGTGTGAAAATTTACAGCACATATTTTCTTTAAGATTAATAAATATTGTCCAATGAAATTTGAATTGAGTGAACAATGATACTCAAACGATATCGTTCTGTCTACCAAATTTACTTCAAACTCTTACAACACACAATATTATAATACTATTTTTCTATCTATCGGACGTCAGGTAGTCTTACCTGATGATGACTGCTAGACAGTTGAAACACGTGTTGTAAGAGTTTGAAATAAATTTGGTAGACAGTACGATATCGTTTGAGTATCATTGTTCAATATGCTGTTCTACAACATCTCGCCGGAGGATGTGGAGTTTATTGAATTGAGTGGTCATTCGGTGTTTGTATTCAGTTTTCGGGTTGCAGTCCCGTCAACTCCTTTTTGTATCCTAAAATTGTTGACAAGGCTCCCCTTTCTACATATCAACAACCCACTCACCCTACCAATAAGCAAAGCGATGAAAAATGATGAACCAAATCAAAGAAAAATACAAACGTATCTGTATATTCGTCCAACAAAAATGAAAATAACAGGAATGTGTTAAGTATAAGAGTATCTTTTATACAAAAATCATTCTTTTAAGTGTTACAATCACACGTAACCTGGTTCACGTCAGGTTTTTAACTCTCGTAAAATTTCCTGTTGTATTTCCTCTCCCAGGCGGCTTTAATATATTTTTAAATGGAATTTATCGTTGAGACTGTGAGAGCTTGTGTATTTTCTAACGTTCTACGACTTGGTCCTTATAAACTTTTTTATGCCTTAACACCCGCTCCTTAATTTCATGATATAAAATATGAAAAGATCATACCACCTTTGTTTTATTCAAATTTAATCGTAAGATCTTCCTGGTGAGCGAATATTGTCTCTCGCGAACTTCCATTTTCGGTCTTGGCCCCATAATCGTAGAAAAACACATATCTTTTTCGCCTCGTATTTCAGAATGTTTATTTTGACTTTTTAAAGGTGATCATAGCGATTTTTTGTTTTCGGCTGGGATATCTCGGATGGCCAAACTCCCGGAAATTTTCAAACAGATGCCAATAATGACTGTTATTTTAGCGCTATTGGGTCAATCATATGGTATGCGGAGAAAAGTGATGACGGGGAAGTCCGCGGTTTGAGTGTCAGTGGTCTATTTTCGGCATTTTCTCGACGTAAAAAGTCATTAGCGTTCACAACGGCAGAGAATAAAAAAACTTAAAATGCCGTGTGAATTTCTTTTTAAAATGTATAAAAAATAATAGAGAGTATGAAGACGAATGGGATAACGGATGCTTATGGTATTATTGAGGAGGAATTTTATTTTAGTCATTCTCGATAACCTACCTAGATTTTAATATATATCATAGAGTAAGATTTCCACTATTGGATGGTGTAAAAATGTTACAAGGTGTTGGGCATTAAGTTAGTCTCATTTCAAAGAAAAACATCTCACCCCTTTATTGACACAAAAAATTCAACCTCTTACCACATAACCTTCCGAGATATTTTCCAAAAAAATACCAGTTCTTTTACATGGGAAAGGTTGCATGTAGGTATGCACTCCAGAGAGACATTAATTACAAAAATGAGGAATTTATAACACTTAGATGTCGTGATAAGCGTGTAGTTTCTATGTTGTCTGAACATTTTTGTAAACTAATCATACTATCACCGCAATATTTCATGGGTATCACAAAAAGTCTTCCGTTTTGAAGGAGTTTCAAACGCACCGCGCGAAAAAAATGAGTCTAGTTGAAGACTTATTTAGATACTTTCATTTTAATACTTACCATTTCTGTCGTACAAAAATATATTATTGAACCATTAATAATGCAATATTTAATTCGTGTGTCTCGTAGTTGGTGAAATTAATACGTATAATTCGAGTATGGTCTCTATTATGATTGGGGAACTATCTCGCTCGGACTACCTTAAACTAAGATATATTGGTTTTAAAATGACGAAATTTTACGTTGAAATACCTTACCTTAATGGCAGTGAGACAGCATCTTTTTTTATAAATTTTTATGTCAAATTTCGCCCGAATAAAATTGTTCAAAAGCTTGTACAACGTGAACTTGATATTGAGGCACCCGATACATTTTTTCAGCGCAGCTCATCGATAATATAACACGTGTATTCAGGTTTGTCAGGAGAATTCTGGCTTTCGTCGAAGCACAAAGCCGACATACTGGGACGAATGTTACAACGTTACTAAGGGAAACTTCTGCTGATTACATTGTGTACTGAATTTATTCGTAAACTAATTAAAAATTAGGCATTTAATACACATTACCTAATGTTTTAAGACCAAAGGTAATTATACTCTCTTCTCATTTTGTAAAAGAAGTATAATATCAAATCCTACAGAAAAGCAATGAAATGGAATGGGAAACTTCTGCTGTTTACATTTTTTACCGAATTTATTCGTAAACTACTTCAAAATTGGGCATTTACTACACCTAACCTAATGTTTTAAGACTGAAGACAAGTGTATTCTCATCTCATTTTGTAAAAGAAGTATGATATCAAATCCTACAGAAAAGCAATGGAGACTGGAGTCACTGCAATTACTGGCTTTAGTTACGAGGCAAAAGCCACGGTTTAACGCTGTGTTGTATACGACTTTACGTAATGGAGTATTTGCAAGAAATTTAAAAAATATACAAAGCCTACAATATAAAAACAATTTTAAAAATATACACTGAGCCTAAATATCCTCGTTACACCAAATTTAATTAATCCAAAGACCAAAGAATATAGTAATTGGAAACGGAGGTTCCCCCTTAAAGAGAAAAAAATACTGTAAAATTAAAGAATGCGATTGGATGGGGCATGAAAATGTGAGATGAACTTTTCGAGAAAATTTTTAACGAGGATGTGATGGTTATTTTCTGCATCGGGAATTAGAAATTCGGAAGAATAGAGCTCGTGCGGCAGCCGCCACAATCCGTGGATTAAACAATTTTTTTTCTGCCTTACGCGCTCCTCCGTTCCTAAATTAGTGTGGGTACAACCACTGGGGAAAAATATCAATCTTTTTTTTCTCACATGACTCCATATCCTTTTTGTTCACACTTTTCGGTGGAAACTTGTCTCTGCTTTTCTTAAAAAGAAGTTCGGAAAAATCTCTCTTTGTTCTTGCAAGTGGAGTAATGAATGCAGCAGTCGCAACAGAACTGAGGGGCGAGGAAATTAGCGGGAGTAAACGTACAGCCTATCTCCCCGCTACATAATCTTTCCGTCCGCTTTACGATCTGCACTTCTCCTAATTTTAATATTTATTAATTCGCCTTATTTTTATAATACTCGAACTGTTTTGGCCAAAGTTTTTGTCGAGCATCTAGGCCGTGGGATATATAGACTTAAATTTGTGTCCATGTACGAGGCTTCTTGCCTCTTCTGACGTTGGCGGATTTTTTACGTACTTTTTTTTCCCAGCAAAATTTTTTCCCAGCCATATAAGAAACCATGTTCACATTTTAATATTCAGTGCATGTGACTGAAAGAAGAATGAATGAGTTATTGTAATGCGTAAGACATTCCTCATTTTTGTTTAAAGAAAGTGTCTCTTTAGTTCATACCATTAACATTTTCCCTGGAAAATGATTGGCGTTTTTGGGTAAATGTCTCGAATAGTCAGATGATTAGTTGCTAATTGTTTGTTCTCATTGGAAAGGCGAAAACTATTCATTTATAATGTGGATAAAATCGTCGAATTTAATGAGAATTAGTATCTCTCTAAAACCACCTTCTTAGACACAGTAAATACGTCGTAATAATTGAAAGGACTGAATGTGGCTGCTGGTACTCTAGCGCAACAATTGCTGCAGTCCCTCCTCCTCTTTACCCCTTGTATTTACAGTAAAACCTGTATTTAGCGGCCGCCACCGGACCCATGAAATGATGGCCACCAACGGAGGTGACTGCTGAAGGGAGGGAAAGTTTAAATTGCCTATTTGTATAGGAAATTCCTTCCGTTCCCGAAAAAATCGGCGTCGCGTAGAGAGGTGACCGCTTAAGTGAGGTGGCCGCGGAGGCAGGTTTCCCTGTATTTTATTGGCAAAAACTTCTAATTGACGCGCGAGTCCCTTATTAAACATTCAAGCCAAACAGTGAGCCCAATGGAATACGTGACAAAACAAGACGAATAATGGCCAGTTGCAGTAACGACACTAATGTATTCTATCAACTTATGGTGCCCATAATCCATGGCACCCAATCAGTAAGTGTCGCAGAAACATTTGATAAGTTTATTGGTTTCATAACTTATGGCATGGAGTTATGAGTTCCATGAATATCCAAGATGGTGGATGCGCAATGAACCGCTTGGAGACTTAATTACTCGATAAAGGAGTTTTTTTGAGACAAAAGAACAGTTAATTTACTCTTACTGACAAATTATTGTGTGCATTAGCAATTTTTCATTGGTTAATCTTTCATAAATTTGATCCGGCAGTAGAAGATTAGATCGAATGTTCGAAGCTATTGACTATTGGTAAATAAGTAATGTAACTAGTGGATGTGTTCCTGCAACCCGAATATTTTTGAGTCCTATAACTTCATGAATCCCATAACTATTGATTCCATTACTAATTGTTCTTGCAACCGGCCGTAAGAACATTAAATTGCGTGAAGGATTGATATTCTTATTCTCTGTTTTATCCCCTGTAGTATTAAGGTTAAATTCCTTCCCTCTGATGCGTGCCGCTGGGAAAACATTGGGCAGCTTTGTGGAGCGGCGGAAGTGTTGGGACTCGATGTGGTAGTCGGCATTTCCGCTGTTCTTCTTTTTCTCTTTCCTAGACCTCTGGACAAGATAAACGACGAAAAGTGCAGGACGGCATTCGTCTGAGGAAAAGAAATGAGTCAGGGGGCGAGGATTTTAATTTTGTTTCAGTTGTCGTCGATAACAAGTTCTGAGAAGTTGTCATTTCGAGACTCTCATCCGCAAAGTACATCTTCCCTTGTGTTTGCTATCGGTCTCCCTGATCAGTCGCTGAGTTAAATTATATAAACGATAGGTATCACGGTAAGGCAGGAATTAGATAAACGATTTCGAAATTCGTAAACCCAATGCATTTTCGTGTTCAGGATTCCACGAAGCCCATGCTCGATTTACTGTCCCCTGCTTACGTTTATCTTTATGAATGATAGGTTGATTTTACTGGTAACAGTGGACGCTATCATTAATGAACGGCAGCTGGACGTAATGGTTTGGCTGCAGTCTTTTTGTAAGAGATACATATGACCACTAAGGGCCAAAATAAATTTTAATGATACATAAAAGTTCATTAACCTAGATTTAAGAGAGTGTTCTTTCACAATCCAGGCTAGTATGTAAAATCCTCAGTTTTTCTGAGAGGACCTTCCATGTAAAGCCCAGGACGCAAAGTGTTAAGTCAGTTGAGGAGGCACTGGCCATAGAGTCGCTTGTTTAAGATTTTCCGATAACTTGAATATAGTATCTTTGAAGTTCGTTTTATAAACTGAGATTAAAGGAAATATGATTGGATATTAGAGGGAGGCGACCGATTTCTTAGGTCATTTGCGCTATAGGGGATAGGTACTGGAACAAGGGTGGGTAGAAACCCGGCGTCGGCATTAGCCTGCTCTTAACGAAAGGCGCCAAGAGGACCACGGTTTATTGTCTCATCTGACAGACAGAGTACTGCACTTAAGCGCCCTCCACAATTCACTCTACATCTACATCTACGTAATACCCTGCGAGCCACCACGAGGGTGTGTGGCAGGGGGTGAAGATCACCAAACATGCACTATTGCCATGCAAGTAGGATATTTAAGGGAGGCATGCTAGAGAACAGGGTCACATGCAGCTAGGTGGTTAGTATCTACACAATAAGAAAGGGATTATTGGTTGTTATTACATGCATCATGCACTACAGACTACTCCAACTATATTTCACCTACCTATCCCTTTGCTACGCTGCCTATTGTTCTCTCTTACGGTACGCGGGAAAAATGACATTTTAAATCTATCGGTACGACAATCAATCTCTCTAATCTTGTTAATCTGATCAAACCTAGCATAATACGCAGGGGTTCTCAATATACGAGGGCGAGTCAATAAATAAGTTGCAAAACTGAATTGAGGCAAAAATAATTAAAGTAACTTTCTGACATTTATTTCACTTTTCCACATATTCACCCTGTACATTCAGGCACTTATCCCATCTCTTTACAAGTCCTTAAAAGCCAGCAGCAAAGAAGTCCTTTGGTTGCTGTCGCAGCCAACGTGTAACCTCATAGATTACAGCATCATCTGTATCAAAATGACGGCCACCCAAATGATTATTTAGGGGTCCGAACAGTTGAAAATCACTTAGGGGCTAAGTCGGGCCTGTACGGTGGATGTTCCAAGCGTTCCCAATGAAATGTGTACGACTGATTTTGATGATGAAATGCTGACATATTTATTGACTTACCCTCGTATATCTAACGACATCTGTGAACAAATCGGTTGCGAATTTACTTAAAAGGTTTAACCTAAATATTACTGAAGTGGGGATCGGATTTCCTCTGAAAAACATCCTCCCTCGCAGGGATCTGAATCTCCCTGGCGGTCCGTATGCTTAGCCAGTACTCAAGCCACCACACCAACCCGGTCGACCAAGAAAATAGGGTTTCCGGGCCCGAAATACTGTGATGCAGCATTGAAGGTGGAGATTGTAACATGGGCCTCAGTTGGAGTTTCTCTCATTACAGAAGAAATACGTCAAATTGAACGAGAAAGCATATCAAATCTTAAATTTAAATTGCTTAGAGGAAGCAGAGTCTCCTTAGAAGTTGAGTAAAAATAAAATAAGGGCATGTTACCGACAATTTTTCTGTTAGTTAATAGGAAATGACTGACGCCATTTAAGTCAAAATACAATGTTCTCTAACCGCTAGATCTCGTTAAAAAATTAAGTGTGCAGTTTGTATGTTGTCTCGCCTATGTTTGAAAATTATTCATGTTGTTACCGCAGTAATTTTTTCAGCATCACAAAATAACTTCCGTTGTGAACGAGATTTGAACGTGCCGCGTGAAAAAATGAGTCAAGTTAAAGACTTCTATGGATATTATTAAATTATTACTGAGAATTTCTGTCTTTAAAAAGTATATCATTGCACCATTTGTTTTACAATATTCACTTCACGCTTCCTAAAACTGCTGAAATCAAGACGTATCTTTCGAATATGGTCTCCATTATGACTGGGGAACTATCTCGCTCAAAATGCCAAAAAAATTTGTTTATTTTTTTGTGAAATATTCTTGCATAAAATCATGCAGTGCTCATATTTTAGTGCGTGAGAAAATTGTCTATTATTTAAACTCTAGTAATGTATAAGAATAAATTTTATACACTTTCCAAATTCAGTTTGTTAGCATGAAATACACCTTTAACGCTCATTTTGGCGACCCGTCTGCGCAGCCAACCTCCCATTACGTAAGCTCAAAGCGTGTTATATATAGCAGCAACCCTCCTCCCGGAATTCTCACGAAATTCCTTTGGATGGCCATCCCTTGCGTAAACCAGGAGGGGGTAAATGGGGAAATGGAAGGGAAAAGAAAGTGTGGGCAGGCAGGAAGGAAGGAAGAAGGGAGATTTTCGATGGGGCAAAGGGGGGGAAAGGGGGCGGAAGTTGTGCCTGGCTGTGTGCAAGCAAAAGGGAAAAGGAGGGGCTTTTCTCACAATCAAAGAGAATGCCTGTGACTCCACCTGTTGGGCTCGCCTCTCTCTTTCTCTCTCTCTCTTATTGTGAGGCTTGCTGAATTCGTGAGCTTTTAGCCGAAGAAACTTTAGGTTCTTTGTCTCCACATAAACACAAACGCACCGGAAGGAAATATAAGAAACTTCTAAAACTGACTTTAAAAATTCAACGCAATCTTCTTCGACATAATATCACAGTATGGTACATTCGATATAAAGGCGGGTTTACACATGGAAGTTGACTTCTATGGGAGCATCGTCGGTAGCGATATATCGAATCGTATCACCACTTCGAGGACATCGTTCTGCACATACATACACAACTTCCAGCTTTTTCCAAACAAATGAATAACGGAAGTAAACAAAACATACATAAATACCAATCACGCCGTCCCCTTCCGGGGTAGGCACAATCAAAGTGTTTCACTCATAAATACATAATTGTACACCTAACTCTGCTTCAATAATTTCCTCCATACTGACCTATCCTTGCAAACCTCTTTTGCTTCATTTACTCCCATACACTGTTTCATACACGCCCTCCTGTTTTTAAGACTCCTAACATTCCTCCTCCTAGGAATTTCATTCAACCACAACTTTCTCGACTTACCTCTACCTCTCACACCATTCATTCTACTCTCATACATCTGTTTCATTTTTCGACTCTCATCCATTCTCTCAACATGGCCAAACCAAGGAAGAACACTTCTTTTATTTATGTCAATTAATGGAGCATCTAACCCACATTCATTTATTACCCACTCATTCCTGACCGATGGATAGGGTCAGGAATGAGTGGGTCATGAATGAATGTGGGTTAAATGCTCCAGTAATGGACGTGTATGAAAGGAGTGTGCTTCCTTGGTTTGGCCATGTTGAGATAATGGATGAGTCGAATAACGAAACAGAAATATGAGAGTAGAATGAATGGTGTGAGAGGTAGAGGTAAGTCGAGAAAGTTGTGGTTGAATGAAATTCCTAGGAGGAGGAATGTTAGGAGTCTTAAAAACAGGAGGGCGTGTATGGGAGTAAATGAAGCAAAAGAGGTTTGCAAGGATAGGTCAGTATGGAGGAAATTATTGAAGCAGAGTTAGGTGTACAATTATGTATTTATGAGTGAAACATTTTGACTGTGCCTACTCCGAAAGGGAACGGCGTGATGGGTATGTATGTATGTACCAAAATTTGACTATAATGGCGTTTGTATACACCTGTTTCAGCCCCTTGGGCATTCGTGGATTTAATAAATTTGGTAAAATTACATTAATTGTGCATTATTACATGGTATCAAGTGTAAGAATTAAGACAATGATTATAATTAAGCAATAAGAGATAGGTAAGTCATTAAGCTTACATTAGGGGTTCTTTAGCATTTAAAATATTTTCAGGTCCCCTTGGCGCCTTTCGTTAAGAGCAGGTTAATGCCGACGCTACCTTTCTCTCCACCCTTCCGCCCTTACCTTCCCCCATGGCGCGAATGACCTTAGCTGTCGGTCGCACCCTCAAATATCTAATCCAATATTACTCTTTGATGGATGATAAAAAAAGTATTGAAGAGGTTCACCAGTGATTCTTTCCATGAGTTCTTTCATTTCGCCAAGTTTCATTAAAAATCGAAATGGTTATACTGTGAAAAATGTTGTGTTTTTGGTAGAGTTGACATGAAATGACCTGGTTACGTATTCTGACGAAAAGTCGTCTGGATGGCTCAAAAGTTTACATAGTTTCCGCCTTGCGGTTGCGTGCTCGACTTCGCGTTAAGGCGGCACGAGACATTTATGGTCTCTTATTAAATACCTCTCTTCCTGGAAAACGGCTTTTCAATGCAATCAAGAATCATAAGAATTTCATCTGATGGCTGTTTTTTTTGTATTAAATCCTCGGGTCTTGATTACCTCTCACTGAATTACTGCGGTATGACGTCGACAGAAAAAAATAACGCACTCAGAAGGATCGTATCTGTCCGAAAAAGGCGTGGCAAACGTGGAGTGTGCCCATCTAATTGGAATAAGCCGGAAAATTACGGCCCATAATTAAAAGTTAGGGTGAGCACGTGATGAAAAGTACGCGAGACTGAGGCTCCAGACAAAGTGGGAGGCGGGAAAATGAAATTCCGAACGTGAAATAAATTTAAGTGAATTGGAGACATGAAGTTTTCTCTGGAAAAATTCATCCCCGTGTTGGAAATTCTACTACCACAAGGGCTCAGCCTCATTTTTACCAACATTCCGTCTGGTATCTTCGCTCGGGCTTTATCTTTGGGAAAGAACGTACTGAAATAAATTGAGTGGCAATCAAAAATCCCCCGTCGTCGATTGACAAAGTGGCGATTCGATCGCTCGTCCTGATGGGTTATGTTTGAACAGCTCGAGATAATCTCGATGAGGTAACTATGGAGTCACGTGGTACGACCAGGACTCTGTAGCTACCCTCTAGCCTATAAAATATAAAATGCAGTGCTGCTCTCTGGTGGCTAGTTCTCTCAGAGTAAACTAAGGGGAATTGACATATAGATTTGAATATCAGTTCGAGAGTAGTTGTAACGCTGGAATAAATGTATCTGCAGAGATCTAAATGGGCACACGTATGCTATTCTAGTATTCATTCTTCGATGTAACGATCTATTTTAACCGCCAAGGAAAGTTAGTCACATGAAAAAATGGCAAAATTTTCAATTGAAAATCATTTATTCTGCAACAGGTTCATTGTAATGCATTGTCAAACTGATACAATGACTACTCAAATAATACATTTAAGAAAGCCCCAAAAAAAGATAACTTTATCATGAAACCAACCATCCTCAATGAAATGCAATAGGGTAGAGAACATCTACATGGTCTCAGCAACTCAATTTTATTGCGCAAGATGTTTATTGAAATGAAAAGTAAACTGATGACTGAAACTATCTTTGGGTACAACACAAAGAAGGACACTTCTTTGGTTCGACAACGAGCTGTTGGGGATTTTGGTGATGATTACTTGCTTATATGGACACATTAAGCGTCTGATTGTTCGTTTATTGTGACTCTAATCGGGGAATAATGATCTGCTAACATTATTACCGCCAAAAAAGCTCGATTAGGAAGGCTGCATGAGGTTTTTACGTTTGGTTAGAGTTTGAGTAATTTACTGAAATTAACAGTATGAAGTTCTTATGTTTTTTCGACTATTTTTGAAAATAAGCCGTTTAGTTACTGCAGTATTTCATTTCAGAATCAGACAAATCCTTCCGTTGTGAAGATTTTTGAACGTACCGCATGAAAAAATGAGTCAATTTAGAGACATATAGATATTTTTATTTAATTACTTAGAATTTCATTCATAAAAAAATATATCATTGCACCTTTAATAATTTAATATTTAATTCATACTACAGCTGCGGAAATTGAAACGTATGATTCGAATATGGTGTCTATTCTGACTAGAGAACTATCTCGCTCAAACTACCTTAAATCAGAGGCCATTAGATGTGGATCATGCCTCGCAGAAAGTCGTGCAAAAACCGTTGCGTGATCAGTCTCCATCGGCCGACGGAATGGCGAATTGATTATTGGCTCGGAAAAACGATTTCCCTGTCGTTTCGCGTTCATTCAGTGCCGTGAGGCGCGTGGGTGTTCATTGGTCCAGCCCCGCAGAGAGCCGAAGACGCGACAGCTGGCGAGATTTCTGCGTGGGGGAAGGCGTGGTCGAGACTCAAGGTCGCGAGCGAAAGGAAGGTACGTTTGGCTTCGAAAGGGTTTAGTCGGTTCCCTCTTCCGGTCGTTGAGGAAGGCGGGCTTAAACGATTCGCTGATTCGCATAAGTGATAAGGTTATGGGGTGGTTCCATCGTTCATAGATTGAAGATGGATCCTGCGCGTCCAAGTACTGTTTTTGTTAAGATATACAGGATTTGCTGTCATGAGAACGTTTTTAGGCTCATTGTCGCGTGTTATAATTTCTAATATTCATATGAATACTTCTTCGGTTAAAATCTTATTGGACAGATCGTTAAACCGCATCTTTTACCACGTAGCGAAAACCAGTAATTATACTGACTCCGGCTTCCATTAAAATTTCGGTAAGATTTGATGTCATGATTTTTAACGAACTGAGGAAAACCTCGGACTTACAGCATTCAAAAATGCATATTGAATGCCTAATTTTATATCAATTGAATAATTAATTCGGTAAACAAGGTAAACAGCAGAAGTTTCCCATGGCAACCGTGCCACATTCGTCACACGGTATGTCGGGTATGTACTCACATGATAACCGGAAGTCTGTTATTTAAACCTAAATACTCGAGTTATGTTATCAATGATCTGAGCTGAAAAAATATATTAGGAGTCCCAAATTCTATTCTGTGTTACACATATTTGTGAGCATTATTATTTGGGCGAAAACTGAGATAAAAAAGTTATATGAAGATATGCCATCGCATTGCCTTTAAGACAATGTATTTCAGCGTTAAAATTCATAATTTTTAAACCAAAAATATCTTTGTTAAATAACCGATGACCGGGTAATATTTTTACTCCATTCGGTAGTAGAAGTCCTTTTTTACAAAATATGTTAAAATCAAAGGTAGGTTATCGGGCGTCCTTAAAATAAAGGCTCTTCCGTAAATGTCATGTCTCTCATTTGAGAAAACGTAAACGCTAATCGCTGTTCATTTATTGACGCGATCTAGGAGCGAGAAATTCTTCATTTTATTCAAGTAAGGTCTCTCTGGAGTGCATACACGTACTATTTCCCATGTAAAAGGGCTGGTATTTTTCGTCAAATATTTCAAAAAGTATTTCGGTGGTGAGCTGTTAGTTTGGTATATTGGGAAGTTTGAGATATTTTTATTTATAATGAGACCAAATTCATTGATTTACAAGAGAAATAAAATGTCGCTCAAACCACCCGAACGGCTGATTTCGTCTTTTGTGACCCATATCTAGCTTCGGTCATTTTTAACCTATGTAACAAAGGGTTCTCTCTTCCCTCGCTTAAGCCATCCCAGCATTTTTTTCTAATTTCCAGGTGTTGATTTGAAATATGACTCACTGTTTTTCTCATTTCCTTTTCATTTACCTCCTTGGGCTACATCTTTAATTTGGACCTGCACCCAATCGAACTCCGGAAACGACCTCCTTTCGAAAGTAATTTCGGCCCTGCCTCGACGCGGGGAAGCGACTTAAGTCTCTCATTGGGCGTTAACCATCGGGCAGAGGGAACAATTATGTACTTCTGACGCCATCGAACTTCGCTTGCAGGAATCCCAACGATGCGGCGACTTGTCTCGTGCGTGGAAGAACACTGGGGCGAGCCGAAACCCATGGAGTACCCTTGCGCCACCGCGGAAGCCGCACTCTCTGGCTCGAATGAGAAGCTTAATTAACCGATGAATTTGAATTCCATCGTGGAAATTATAGTTTGCGTCATTCCTTCGATCGATGCCCGCTCTCCACTGACCGAGCGCTGGAATTTCGGCTCCTTAGACCGCGTGGCATAAAGTGATGCGCTATGAACTGATGAAGACCCAGTAATACACGTAATGGCGGTCGCGATGGGAAATGAAATGGAGGCAACAATGAGGGAAACATTCGAATTGGGTAATTGTTGCCTAGCAACCGTAATAACAACCAAAATGGCCACCCCTCCTCTTACCTTCTTTTTTTTTTGGATAGCACGACGGATTGGACGAATTAGCGGATGTATAGGATGTTCCCCGTATATTTGAAATTTTTAGGCGAGTAACTCTTGAAACATACGCTAGTTACTAAGTGCTGTAGATTCTACGTGATTTTATCTCAGTTTTCCCCAGGAATGAGAGTCATTTTTAATTTAAACACATACATAAATAAGGAGAATGCTTATTGATGAAGTAAATGCATGTGGTTTCTAGTAAGTTATAGATGGAAAACACCGAATAATTTCAAAATTAGCGCAACTGCCCGTAATCGCTGAAGAAAAATCTGGGTTTACAAAGATGGCGGACAGCCCACGCCCTCATTACAGCATCTACCATTGACCACCATATCAGGCGCCCTCTCCCTCTACCTCAATGGTTTCCATACATCTTGAAAACGTGGGATTATCTTGAATTATGACGCGGATATGACCGTTCTCGCTGTGTTAAACATCCTCAATGGTCTTCAGTTTTTAAAATAAGCTAGGATAAAATTTTGTTTATGTTTAATTATGTTTATGTGGCTGGAAAAACCGTTGCATTGGTATCACATTTATTATACGTCTGCCAACCATGTCGGAGATGAAATTATTCCGTCCCTCTCTCCGAAGACAGAAATGGATCGAGAGTCGAGTTCGTATGTGCAATCCTAAAATATGATCACGTATTATTTGAAAGACATTTTAATCTTATGCGCCATGGTTCAAAACTAAATATAACACTCGTCTAAAAGGTGCCATGTTCAGATCGGTTTAAGATATGAGGATTTTGAGGTAACTTATGCTACTAAATAGTGCATATTTTTTAGAATACAATTTCTGTCTAATTATTCAATACAGTAGGAGAGCAAGTTTTTATATTATCTTTTTTATGTCTTGTTTGAATGCATAAATAATTAATAACAATGCAATAGCCAATGTAATTTCACGATTTCGAATCTAAGAATTATTGATGTCCTGAATTCAGATCTCACTCCTTGTGATAAGCCTTTGTTATTGTCAAACTTTACGAATATTATCATCGTGTATTAATGTAAGGCCCAGTTTTTTGCGTTATTGTTAACTCTTTTCATAACTGGAAGGTTCAATCTGAAGATAAATTGAAGGTAAAATGAACGGACAAAATAAGAAATTATGAAGTGTACAGATGAGTAGATGAGGAAAGGACCATATGGAACACCATACAGAAAAGGAGAACAAGATGGATTGGACACACCCTGAGGCACAATGGGTATGTAGAGAACATAATTGAAGGTAAAACAGAGGAAAAAGTCCCTAAGGTAAGACCCAGGAATAAGTACATGGGCCAAATACAGAGGGAAGTACATAGGAGAAGATACGAGGAGGTAAGGGAACTAGCATTAAATATGGAAGGATGGAGGGCTGCAGTCGACCAATCTTAGGATTGAGCGACCAACTGATGATGATTGACCAGAAACTAATCGATTAACTCGTCTTAGCAATGTCAGACGCAACCCACCGATATAAAACTGTATTTTGAAGAGTTGCATGATTAAAAATATTTTAATTAAATTAATATGAAGTACTACCCTGTTTTTATTTTTGCTTCAGATAATTCATGAGCTATTTGTACCGCGTGATTCCATCCACAATCGAACGAGATGGCAATTGTAAAGGAATTCGATTTAAACGAGAAACGCGGTCTCTCAGTATCGACTTGGAATTGAGTCTATAGGTATTAAATTGTTAATTAGCAGAGAAACGGAATCACTGTAGAGTCTTTGCAGTTATTTTTGTAGGGTGACTGAGGCAATAAAAATTGCCTTTAGATATCTCTGCTCATAAAACCGTTACTCAGTCGTAAGTGGAGCAGATTAATTTCAAAGTTGCGGATTTATATATTATTTTATCCTCTCTTTTCCTCTTAATCTTTGAGTTATCGTCGCGATGAAGGGTTCGCACGGAGAGGAGATTGGAATCAAAAGTGCTCTCACGAAAATGAAAGAAAAGTTCGTTGGCATTTTGCATCGCCATGAGACACACTTCCAAAAACTTTCGAGAGTGGAAAACTTAGATCCATCATAACATGACTTGAAAATAATTAAAATATATATCGTGGTGGATTAAGTCAAGATATATCCCTCATTTGATGCTCAAAAGAAAATTATACTCTACAACTTCATTTATCTTCGCCAATGGAACACGAAATTACAAGACGTTGAATGCGCGACTGAGAAAACATGTGTAAAAATATTTTTTAAATTTAATTTAAACGCCAGTTTCATAAAATAAATTATTTATAACAAGAAAAGTCTACTAAAGAATAGAATTACGATGAAATCAAGGCATGAAACCAGCATGCTTTTTTCGTTTAGAATTTAATGTCGATGAAGCGCAGGTAAACATCATGTGCTCGACATTTTTGTTTGAGTTCTTAGCGGATGACTAAAGGAACTAAAGTCAGTGTGCTCTATTTGAAAACCTAGCTGCAGTCCATGCCAAATCTCAAACAGTGTATTAATTGAAAAATCTATTCAATGAATGACCTTTTTTTTCTGAAAGTCGTGTATCTTCTTCATTGAAAATAAGATTTTTTTAAAAAGCTACCTACTCTGGGAAGGTTTAACTTTCCTAACGTCTTATGGCCAATTGCAGGAACAACACACGTGTATTCTATAAGATTATGGGACGCATCAGCCATGGAAATCATTCAATATGTGTTGCAGAAACATAATATAAATTTTTTATAATAGTATAGTATATTATTGGTTTCATAACTAATGGCATGTTGTTATGAGTTTCATAATTAGCCAAGATGGCGGATGGACAATTAACCGCTTGTAGACTTAATTACTTGATAAAAGAGCTGTTTTGAGAACAGTGACTTGTTAATTTAATCTTACCGAATATTTATTGTGTGCATTAGGAATTATTCATAGGCTCTACCTTCATCAATTGCATCTGGCGGTAGAAGATTAGATCGAATATTCGAAGTTATTGATTATTGGTAAAAAAGTTATGTAAATAGTAGATGTGTTCCTGCAACCCATATATTTTAATATTTGATCAATCACTTTATGGATCTCATAACTATTGGTTCCATAACTAAATGTTCTTGCAACCGGCCATTAGTTCGACAGGCCGATAAATCGGCTTTAGCGTCTCGGGCTAAAGGTGCAACGAGCCGATATATCGGCTCGTACGTAGACATTGTTCATCTTTGTAGCACTGAAATAAATACATTTATTTTCCATCTGATAAAGAAGAGTAGTGTCATTTTGAAATAATTTAAGATATATGAAATTTACGACAAACAGGCAATGAATACCTAGAATATTAAAATAGTAACTTATTTTCATAAAGTCATGCATTATACGAAAGAGCCCTTTGAATTTCTCGCTATTACCGCTGGAAGATGGTAGCACTATGAGTGCTAATTTAACATGTTTCAACTCACTCAGTCTCAATGTATACTTCGTTAAGGCAATTTGAGAGTACTATAATTTCTCCAAGAAATCAGTGAATTTGTTCTCATTTGGAAGACAAACGTCTCATCTTTCCAAAACTACCTAAGTATCAGTCCCATACCGAACTACTCCCCGAGATTTCCAACGTAAAATCCCAGCTCTTTTACATGGGAAAAGCTACATGTATGCACTCCAGAGAGAACTTATATTTAAAAAAATGACGAATTTCCAACACTTAGATGTCGTCGAAAAATTAACGGTGTGCAGTTTGTATGTTTTCCAGCTTTTTAAAAATATAGATCATAATGTCACCTCAGTCGTTTTTTCAGAATCATGAACAAACCCGTTTTGGGGAGTTTTCAACTTCTCAACTCGCTCAAACTTACCTTCAGAGAGAAAAAAGTAGAAGATTCGTAGTTTTAGGTATGATGAGGTGGAATAATATTTAAAAATTTCGCGGTGAAGTTGAATGTTGAGAAAAAATATATATATATACTCGTAATAAAACATCTCGAGGCAAAACAGCGTCCGAATTTTTCGTTAAACAGAGCGTGTTAAAGTGAGGGCGCGCTCGCCAGCCGAAACATTCTCATCCCCCCCTCCATTGCTCCGTCTTGCTCCGCCATTTCCTGTGCTCTCAATTAGCAGCGCGGCGGAGCTCTCCTTTTGATGGCGAGATCAGTGCCACTTCTTCTTGTTTCTTGAGTGTGCGATTGTGTGTGCGTATGGCTGGTGGGGAGAGTTAATTTTCTCGCGAGCCGTCCAGGGGGAGGACCTTGATCACTTTCCACCCAGTTTTCGTTTCGGAAACCGCACGAGGACGTCATCGGACGTGGTTTTTGGTTGCGTTCCGGTCGAGTATCGCATTCGGGCGTTGATTGGATGCTAGTGGGTTAAGAGTGCGAGGAAGGCCAACGGAAGATCGAATTTAAATCTTCCTTTCCCGTTTCCGTGCATATCAAGATGACTTCAGGCGACTCGCAAACTTTAGTTGAGGAGGTTAAGCTGCGACTTTGTAAGGCGTACACATTGAGGTGTACGGAGAGGGCATTACGCCATCAAACTGAAGGCTGAACACCTAAATAAAAACCATATTGCTTCAACCTGCTCTTTCCCTTCTTTCCTTTGGATAGCAGTACGGAATGGGCGAATTAGCGGATGTAAACCAAGGATATCAACCGTACGTTTGAAATTTAAAGCGAGAAACTCTTACAACATACATAGACTTCTTGTTGCTATGAGTTCCTCTCTATTTTACTCTATTTTCACCTGAAATTCGTGCTATTATTAATTTTAATGGATAAACAGTGTACTTACGGAGAATGTGTATGAAAGATGTAAATGCATTCTGGTTTCTAGTAAGTTATCGATGGAAAAAGATCCGAGTGCGTGTATGTAGCCTCGGGGCTTGAGGTGCTCATAAGTTATAAGTGACTGGAGCGGTAATCGTAAGCCACTGGGTGCATATTTTAACAATCATTGAAATAAGTCGAAAAAAGATTCTTCCATGCTTTCTCTTGAGCGCATCTATTTATGCGGTGAAACCATTTAGGTGGGTAGAGAGGGCACTACGTCATCAAATTGTAACCTGACACCCGGAATAACGGCCATATTGATTGACTCTGTTCTCTCCTTATTTTCCCGCAGATAGAACGACGGAATGGATGAATTAGCGGATATAAATCAAGAATGTCAATCATATGTTTGAAATTCAAGGCTGGTAACTACTTAAACATACATTATTTACTTTGCGCTATGAACTCCACTCGATTTTACCCTAGTTTTAAGCGTTAATGTGGATGTATTTTATTTTAATAAATAAACAATAAATGCAAGGAGAAAACACTTCATTCACTTTAAGCACATTCTGATTTCTTGTAAGTATTCAGAGGAAAACATAGTAAAATTATAAGATTAGTCCAAATTCCAAAAAGTCCAAAAAAAGATAAGATAAGCCCAATAGGAAAGTGCGGGTTATCTATATTGGCAGACTGGCTCCTGCTTCTAGCATTGGTCAGCATGGCAAGTGCCCTCTCCATATACCTCAATGGGTGCAAGTGAAGTGTAAATTCAGTTTTAATTTCTCTAATTGACCTCCACCCTTTTCTTATCACCAGTCTTTCTATTTTATGAACTCAGGTCTGAAATACTGGAGAATCGATGTTCCTTATCTTGTTCTTTTATTTTATTTCTGTTTTGATTCCGTTGTACTTAGATATCCTTGTCTAAGTCTGATTGTGTGCAGAGAAAAACACTTGTATTTCCTTCGTCGCAACCTGATATCAGATGACTGAGGCCATTGGCTCCATAAAAGAAGATATCGCTATCAATCTGAAACGGCGCTTGTGTTGATTAAGAAAAAACGCCATTTCGTGGGTCGTTTTATTGTTCATTTACGCCGATCGAAGTTTAGGATTAAAAGGGTTACTCCATATCTAATGCGGACCACGAAACTCGAACTGATTTCGTGTCTAGTGTCTTCATCGGTCTTTAGACCGCTCAACACGTTACATTTCAGTGTACAGTCGGATTCAAATGTCTTGCAAAGAATCGAGCGGCGCCACTTACGCTTCTCAAGGAAATCGAGTTTCACTTACGGCGCTGTTATTCTTTGCTATGCAACGCTTTCTATTCAGCTGTTTATTTGCACGTGTTTAAATTGTTACAGTTGAGCAATTGCTTGTTTTGTGCTAACTTGTTATTACATAATATGATCAGCTCGAATAACAATGACATGCTGCGACGTATGGATTAATTGAAATATTAAACTTTATTATTAAACACAGCTCGTTCCTGGCTGTCAATATACCTACGGCAAATACTACGTAATCTATCATTTAGAGTAACAGTTGTGATTAATAAATAACAGTTATCCATGCTCAAATCGTAAATCCAAACCAAAACGAAAGTGTAATAACAAATTAGCACAATATAGGAAATCGCTCAACTATTAACATTTGAATACGTGCAAATAAACAGATGAATAGATAGCGTTGCGTAGCAAAGAATAACAGCGCCGTAAGTGAAACTCGATTTCCTTGAGAAGCGTAAGTGGCGCCGCTCGATTCTTTGCAATACATTTGAATCCGACAGTACAAACGAATGTATAATAGACTCTACTAGAAAATAAATGGAATAAGACCAGGTTCTATTTCCCGTTTAGTCATTCAGACAATCATACAATTTGCCGCTTTACACGGTACAGTTTTCCTCACGAAAGGATTATTTAATTCGTTTGTGCACTAAAATATACTGTGTAAAGCGGGCATTTATGTATTCTTCTGGTATAACTGTTGTGACTTACCCATGACATTTTTAGCACTAATATATCAATCGGAATTAGTATTAACTTAAGGAGTGCCCTCTTTAAATTAAATATTGCTCTAATGCTTCAAAAACTCGTTTCATAGGGGCCCTTACATACACATAAAATGTGGTGTAGAGATCAAGGGAAAAAAACCTTTTCAAACTCTGGCAAATCAACCGAAAGAAAGATGAAAAAAATATATGGTTGGATACTAACAATATCCTGGAGTATAAATCATTTATTAAATGCTTCTCAACAATTACTTAGCCAGGTTTTTCAGCTGAAAGAGGTCCCACCAAATATGCGCAGGTGAAAACCAAAAATTATTTCAACCTTAATTGTAACGCTAAAAAAAAATTCTTTCAATCAATACGTGGTTTGATTTCAATTAATACGTGGTGCAATCAATCCACACAAAATGAAGAAACAAAACATGCTGATTCATCGACAAATATATTTTTGGTGAAAAAATTTTACTACCATACAAACCGGATACAGATAGTGTTTTTTTATAGTGCTGATTGATATGTTTTTATTAGATTATTATGATTAGATTTTTATAGTGCTGATATAGTGATGATAGTGCTGTTTTACATATAGTGTTTCGCTCTTTCCATGCATAAGAAGAGACCACAATAAAAACTTTGTTCTAGTTTTAAAACAATCGCGTTAGAAACTGCACCATTTTATCTCCCAAAGCTTCCTTTACACGGTTGGTGTCCAAACAACTCCTGCCACACCCGGCGGCTCGCAGTGTAGTGAGCAGATGTAGACTTCAGCTCTGTAGAATAAACGAATTTTAATATAATTTCCTTTCCTTATGCAATGAGACATAAAAAATGGCGATGTATTGGTCTACATTTTTTCAATTCAGCTTCCTGAAAGGATGAGCTTATTGTAAATACTTTCCTGAGAATAGCATCCATATCAATTTGGGAAAATACTACTCTCCGGCATATTTGGCTGAGGGGTGGAGTCATTTCCTGGTAATCCTGAGATCGCGGGATCGAGTGCCGCCTGGGTAAGTATTCTCCGCAACGAAGAATTGGTGTTTGTAAATGTAAATGAATCGATCGTTAGAAGTGATTCTCCAGTCCTGAATTCGCTCAGTAATAAAAATAGTAAATATGATATACATAAATTTATTTTCCCCATATTTCAACCTTCTCGCTACACGAAATACCAAGTGTAATTTGAGAATGTAATAGCGTGCGAAGTTATGATTTTGTCGTCAAATGAAATCGAGGGCCATTTTTTTCTACAAAAATCAAATATGCTAATGAAATGGCATCTATGTTAATGTATGACGGAACCATGTTTATCATGTTACTAGGCGGATCGGTCTAATAAAAAAAATCTGAATTTGAGATAAAGATGAATTCGTGACTTCCCCGTGAGGTTTTTAGCACAGAATTGTGGATCACAAGAGTGGACTTAACTTATGAAGTGGTCTTTTGAAATTTAAATATAGCTTTTAATGCCCAGCCGCATCAGATACGGAGCCGGACGTTTAATCCTACATTTAGATCGGCGTAAACCAAAAAAACACGACCTACATAATGGCGCTGTGTCTTACTCTATACAACCGCTGCTTCAGATTAATAGCGTTATCCATTTTATGGAGCCAATGGCCCCAGTCGTCTGATGTCAGGTTGATGAAGGAAATGCAAGTAAAAGATTTAAGTTTCTCCTAGTGAATAGTATTAATAAACTCTTCTCGGGCTCTGCACCAGGTGATTGGCTTCATGTTTGCCGACGTTTCGGAAAACGACTTGCTTTCCATTTTCAAGGCGTGTTACTCTGTCTGTGTCAGATTGTTAACTGATTTGAATTGACCGTTGGTCGGGCCCAACAATTGAGCTCAGGTGCCATCTGATTGGCTGAGGTTTGGATTTTGCCCTTGAATTATTTTCTGATTTTTCCTTATGTTTTTAATGCAATTTATTACCAATATTACCATTACCATTAATATTATTTAATTATCATAAAATAATTCAAGGGCAAAATCCAAACCTCAGCCAATCAGATGGCACCTGAGCTCAATTGTTGGACCCCACCAACGGTCAAATTCAATTCAGTTAACAATCTGACACGGACAGAGTAACACGCCTTGAAAATGGAAAGCAAGTCGTTTTCCGAAACGTCGGCAAACATGAAGCCAATCACCTGGTGAAATGCAAGTATTTTTCTTACGCATAATCTAAGGCAATTTGAGGCTCTCGAGGCTATCTGACAATGAGTTCAACGGAGTCGTTATGGATGGAAATCAGAATGACGCGAGAAGGAAAATCGAATCTCTAATATTTCAGAAACATATAAATGAATCAGAAACATTGAGGTGTGTGGAGATAGCACTTGCTAACGTGCCCTGTGCTAGGAGCTGTGACGTGGGCATGAACTATCCGCCGTACATCAAAACCCCTATTTTCATTTAGCGCTTACGGGTTGACTCACTAATTTTGCACTTAACGATGTTATCTATCGATAACTCTGTAGAAAAAAGCGTGTACCTTCCTCTTTAGTATGCATTTTCCTAGCTTATACTGTATATTGATTTAAATTATTAATAATAATCCGCCTTCCCGGTGAATACTATGGTTAATTCGAGTAGAATCCATAACACCAGGTAGCGAATACATTTGTCATAAATTATTTGCCCTAGATTTCAAACAGATGGTGGGTATTCTTACTTTAAATCCGCTGATTCATCTATTCCGTCGTGCTATCCATTGGAAAGTAAGAAAAGAGCAGGGTAAACCAAGATGGTTGTTATTTCGGTAGTCAGGCCACAGTTTGGTGACGTAATGCCTTCATCTACCTCATTGTCCAGAAGCTATTATCTTATTAAAATTTCTTTGGCGATTGAAGGCTGGACAAAAATTTGTAGAGGTGAGCGAAGAGAAAGTTCCTCGTCACGTGACATTCCAAGAGCCAATCAGGGTACAATAGGCTTGGCGTAGAGCTAAAAAATTCAGTCGCTCTCAGACCTCCGTCGTGTGAACGTCGTGATTCTGCTTACGGTGTTGCCAAATCTCATCACCAAAGGGCGCCTCTCATTATGGGTATCGCGGTTTCCCCGGCTGAGGTATAATAATCTCGGCAACGTCGAGCTAGAACCGTCCCCCTCTTAGTGGCGGTTTCCTGCCCCCCGTTAGAGGAAGCCTACGAACTGTTCCGGACTAGTACGAAAGGCGCCCGCCCTCACAGATTTTAGACCTGCCTGCCACCTAGCCCCCAAGACATTTGAAAAATGATAATAGTCATGAGAGACC
Organism: Ceriagrion tenellum; assembly: GCA_963169105.1. Classification (NCBI taxonomy): domain Eukaryota; kingdom Metazoa; phylum Arthropoda; class Insecta; order Odonata; family Coenagrionidae; genus Ceriagrion; species Ceriagrion tenellum. The sequence continues at coordinate 87,028,677 of OY720633.1, read as the reverse complement.
GAAAAATGGGACTTTCTCTCTTCCCGTGCATTTTTCAAAGAATGCGCTCTCATTCTGAACGGTCGCGTCTCTTGTTTCTTGCAATCCAACGCTTCCCTTGGCTCAACTCTGGCTTCATGTCCAAAAAATCAAGGGCACCTTGTTGTAACCTCCTGAAGATGCTAACATTATGGCATCATTTTTTTGCAAATGTCTCAAAACATGCACAACCTCGTATTCCATCGAAGGCTTATTATTTACTCAAGCGTATTACTTTCCTTCTTAGTCGCATTAATGTGTTTGGTACATGGGTAACATTCTTTAACTACGTCACCTAGCAACAATTTATGGCAAACACTATGCCATGGCTCAAGTTTTCAGCGAAAGTTTCAAATGTTCAAAGGTCTCGCACGAAAGCCGACCGCCCCCGCAAATTTTAGTCCAGCTTCCTAGCGCCCAATACAATTGAAAAAGAAGGTAGGACGTTTCGACTATTGGCACTGGAATCCTCGTCAATTGTGTTACACTCCCCGATGAGAAGAAAGTGAACGTCGCTGCCCGTTTCCGTCACGTCAGGTGACGTTCCTATGGTGTTCCGACCTGGGGAAGTCTACATGGAGTGAAGAACACCACAGCTTTCTTATATATTGATGCGGATCATCGTCGGGCCGTGGAGTGAAGTCGCGAGAGTTTGTTAAAGAGTTCATCGCCCGTGACCAGGTTTCCCTCCCCGTTACCTCTCCCCCACTCCACATTGGCCTCCATTGTTGAACCATGGCTCGCACATCCGAAGAGTTTGTGTGACCCACCTATTTCTTTTTATAGAGACAATTAACATCTCCGCTCCAGTCCGCGAGAGAAGCCGGGTAGCTGAGACTAATGAACTGGCGGAGGATCGCATTGTTCCTCCCGAAAGAGGTGACTCTCAGATCTCTTGAGCGAAGACCCGGACTCACTAGCACACACACGGGGGCGCACTTTTATTTTCCCTAATCCTCCCCCACCACTACTCACTCACTCACATGCCCAGGGGAATACGGCTCGGCCGAATCTGATTAAAGCCTTTTGTGGGAAGGACTAACCTTTCACTTGGCTTCGTGCCCGGAACAATCAATTCGGGGTGGGGAGGCGGATATAGTGGAGGGGAAGGGGGGGCGCATTCCCCTTTGCTTTTATCCTCCTGCCTGCTCACCAATCTCTCACACAAGTGGTTTTTCGGATTCCGTCGAGGGGTTGGCTATGGTTTCTCTGCGGTGCTTGTGGGGGGGGGGGGGGCGCATTTTAAGGGAAGAAGGTGGTGGCTGAGTGGCCTCCTGCATCTTATAAGGTGGTTTGGAGTGATTTTCTTGTATGCACTGATTTGTGTGAGACAATTCATACTATTACTTATTGGTGATGGGTTTAGATAAAAGCGAAAGCAATACTGCCCTGCTGAACTAAAATGCAGTAGCTACACCCTTGTTGGTTCTGAGTTCCTGTATGCTAAAGTTTTCATCTTGGAGTCTTCGATTCTTCATCTAGTCCATCTTCAAAGAGATTTCAAAGTGTGCGTGAAACAATTCATACGCCTACTTATTGGTGGCATGTTTAGATAAAAGCGTAAACAATACTGCCCTGCTAAGCTTAAAGACAGTAACTACATTTTTAAATTTAGCGTATCAGGCGATATCGATATCGGAAATAGAGTACAGATGCCATGTTTTCATAATGTAAGTTTTTGTTCAATTTCCACAGAAATTTTATTTCACCGACCAAGGTTTCGATTCAAAACGATGTCATTTTCAAGCTTGAAAATGTCATAGTTTGGTCGAAACCTTAGTCGGTGAAATAAAATTTCTGTGTAACGTGAACAAAAACTTATATTATGAAAACATGGCATGCGAGCTACATCATTGCGGGTTCTGAGGTATGCTAAAGTTTTCATCTTCGATTTTTCATCTATTTCATCTTCTAAGAGATAACAAGCTGTAGTTCATGCTTAGATTGATAGTGCGGGAAATAGAAAATGAAGATGAATCATAATGGAAAAAATAATGTGCTGGGAAACAATTGTATTAATGAATTAATGAAACAGAATTTGATGATCAAGGACGTGATGTCCTCAAAGATTAGAAAACAAATAAAATAATAAGTAAAACATGAATACAACACTATACACAATTGTTGAGAGGGATCGTCAAATGAACACAAAGGAGTCTATTCCATTCATTGCATGAATTATTAAATACACCATTATATTGATAATGATACAAATATATGATCGAGCTAGGAAACTATTGTAAAGATATCAACAAACTAATACGACAAAGAACAAAATAAGATAATGCGACCATAACAAACTATTAGTAAAAAGGCAATGACGAGCAAACAATGGCAAAAATCCAGGAGATGGAAGAAATAAATAAAGAAGGATACATTTGATAAAGTGGCACATGAATTATGAGACATTAGATAATAAGCTACGGATCTTTGACTGAAAGGTTTTTCTCGCAGGGGCTTTTTAACCTCATATGTGGGGGAATTCCAGAAGTTGGATCCTATTCCCTGTATGGAAAATAAATGGGATTCACTGTGAGAAAGACCTGTAGTTTAGTTGTTATCCGTCTCAGAAAACTGACATTTATATCCGCTGTAGATGCGGTGA